>CM065815.1:4169750-5388000 GCA_033398695.1 Orobanche coerulescens | reverse complement strand
CCTATATCAAAGTCAGACGCATCACACATAATTTCAAAAGGGAGAGACCAATCGGGAGCGACAATAATAGGTGTTGAAGTTAACTTTTCTTTCAAAGCGTTGAAACCGACTAAACATTCCTCGGTAAAATCAAATTTAGCATCTTTGCACAAAAGGTTACTCAAAGGGCGGGCAATTTTCGAAAAATCTTTAATAAAACGCCTATAAAACCCGGCATGCCCTAAAAGCTTCGAACCTCTTTGACACAAGAAGGTGGAGGTAATTTAATAATTAAATCGACTTTACCCTTATCAACCTCCATTCCTTTATTGGAAACCACATGACCTAGAACAAGACCTTGTTTTACCATAAAATGACTCTTTTCCCAACTAAGTGTAAGATTACACTCAATACATCGTTCTAGCACAATAGTCAAATTATTTAAACAATCATCGAAAGTGGTTCCAAACACAGAAAAGTCGTCCATGAATACCTCGATGGATTTTTCTAACAAGTCGGAGAATATGGATAGCATGCACCTTTGAAAAGTAGCGGGAGCATTGCAAAGACCAAACGGCATCCTCCTAAAGGCAAAAGTGCCAAAAGGGCAAGTGAAAGTGGTCTTCTCTTGATCCTCCGGAGCAATGGGAATTTGATAGAAACCTGAAAGACCATCTAGAAAACAGTAATAATCATGCCCAGCTAAACGTTACAACATTTGATCAATGAAAGGTAGAGGAAAATGATCCTTTTTTGTTACGGCATTTAATTTCCGGTAATCAATGCACATCCTCCAACCGGTTACCGTTCTAGTGGGCACCAATTCATTTTTATCATTACGAACCACCGTTATTCCAGATTTCTTAGGCACTACATGCACAGGGCTCACCCACTTACTGTCGGATATCGGGTAGATGACTCCGATATCTAGCAATTTTAAAACTTCCTTTTTCACAACTTCCTGCATGTTCAGATTCAAACGCCTTTGAGGTTGCCTAACCGGTTTAATATTTTCTTCAAGAATTATCTTATGCATGCACCTAACCGGACTTATTCCCTTGATATCAGAAATACTCCACCCAATTGTTTCCTTTAACTTAGTTAGAACTTCTACTAATTTGTTTTCTTGCAAGTGAGTTAATTCGGAAGAGACAATTACAGGGTAAGTGTCACTTTTGCCTAAGAAAACATATTTAAGATGTGCCGGAAGTTCTTTCAATTCAAGTTGGGGTGGGGTGATTTCAACGGGCTCCTCAAATTTTAATTCCAATGGTATCTTAAAACCGTCAACTTCATCAATTATTTCGGAATTATCTAATAATGCAACATATTCTTCAATTTCTAGATTATTAAGCCCCAAATCATGCTCAACGGTTAGAGCATCATGCAACGCGTCCCCTACATCATCATGAAAATATGTATCATCAACCAAAGAATCAATGCAATAAACAAAATTTACATCATGGGAAGCATAAATATGAGAAGGGATAGGAGATGAACCGAACACGTTGATTTCTACGGTTTCGCCCAAGACGGTCATGGTGACCTTTCCTTCATCAACATCGACGATTGTTTTTGTTGTACGCATGAATGGCCGTCCTAGAAGTATTGTCCCTTCATTTTCGCTTGTCCCGAAATCGCTCATCTCCAAGATATTAAAATCGGCCGGAATCACCAACTTGTCCACTTGCACTAATAGGTCTTCAATGACTCCCTTTGGGGTATTTCACCGACCTATCCGCCATTTGAAGAGTCATTCTTGTCGGTTTAATTCCCCCGAGTCCAAGCCTCAAATAGGTCAAGTATGGCATGAGATTCACGCTTGCCCCCAAATCTAACATCCCACGAGCAACTCTCTTGTCTCCCATAGTAATGTCGATCATAAAACTTCCGGGATCGCCTTTCTTTTGACCCCTTGCTTCTACCTCGTAGAGCACCACTTTCTCGTTCCCATTGTATCTTCTTTTGTTCGAGGTCAACTCTTTGAAAAATTTTGTATAAGCGGGAATGTTCTTCACAACATCCAAAAGAGGTAAGTTGACATGAACTTTCGAAAGCATGTCGTAGATTTCGGAAAATTGCTCATCTTGCTTTGCTTTTCTAAGTCGGCTCGGAAAAGGAATTGGTGGTTTATATGGTTGAGCGGATTTGTGAAGCTTGGAAGTTGAAGTTGCTTCGTCTATTTTCTCTTCTTGATTTCCCGACTCGTCTTATTTCTCATCGCCTCTTTCTTTTACTTCAGAATTAACTTCTTTATTAATCACTTTACCACTTCGGAGAGTGGTAATGGCTTGAGATTGCTCGGGTTGACTCAGTAGTTTACCCATTTCTTGTCTACGTGCCTCGGTAGCAAGTTGCCCAATTTGGATCTCCATTTTCTTCATCGAAGCTTCTAAAGATTCAAACCTCTTATTGTTCTCCTCTCGGTTTTCCTTGCTCTCTTTAATGAATGCCGCTATACTCTCCTCAAGAGAGTTCCTTTGTTGTGGAGGTGGTTCACTTCGCATTGGTTGTTGGGCTCGGTTTCCTCCGTTGTATTGAGCTTGGGCGTTTGTGTCGTATGGAATCGGATTGTTGTTTCTCCATGAGAAATTCGGATGGTTTCTTAGCCCAGGATGATAAGTATTTGGGATAGGTGCATTTCTTGCGTTTCCGCCATAATTATTTCTTCTCTCTTCCCATTCGGGCCTTCCCGTGCTTTGCCCCATAGCCCAATTAACTTGTTCGGTTTGTTCTCCCGGAAAAGTATGAGGGCATGAATTGGCATCATGTCCGGGTGCTCCGCAAATCTCGCAAACTCGTGAGCTAGAAGATTTATTTTGAGTCTTGAGTTGTCTTAGTTCATTTGTCAACTCATCGATTTTAGATTGCATCTCGTCCTTCTCGCTCACTTGGTGTACGACTCCCATACGAACACGTACACTTTTTTGTTGAGAATTTGCTCCCAATGTTTCATACACGTCATACGCTTGTCTCTCTGTCAAACCCCAAAACGAACCACCGGCTGCATTATCTACCGCTCCTTGGCAATATTGAGTCAATCTGTCATAGAAGAATTGATTGAGTAGTTGAAGCGGATAGTGATGGTGTGGGCATTGAATGAGTAGCATTTTAAATCGGTCCCATGCTTCGTGAAATGCCTCTCCGTCTTGTTGTCCGAAAGTTGAGATTTGAGTTCTCAATTGCGTAGTCTTTGAATGGGAGAAGTACTTGGTAATGAATTTATTGTAAACTTCATCCCATGTTCTTAGTGAGCCGGGCGCCAAAGTCATCAACCATTGTTTCGCCCCATCCTTGAGTGTATAAAGGAAGCACTTCATTCGTAGTTGATCCTCGCTCAACCCGTTCAATGGGAAGTTATCAATCGCCACATAGAAATCTCGGATGAATGATAACGGATCCTCTCGTGCTAATCCGTGAAATGAGGGCAATTGCTCGATGTGAAATACGCTTATGTGGTAGTTCCTTGCGGCCGGTGCTAATTGGATGCATGAAATGGCGGTGTTCACTACGGGCTTTGCATAGTCCCTCATAAGATGTTCGACCAGAGGTTATTGTGGCATGTTATAGTTTGCTTCCATTCCATATTGAGGTCCGGGATAATAATTCGCTCCATATTGCATTCCGACGGGTGGTTGTCTCGGATAAAAGTACCTCCCTTGTTGAGCTTCGGGTATCCCTTGATTGCGCCCAACATTATCATATCTCGAAAACCTTGGTTGACGAATTTCTTCCTCATCTATATTTTGTGCAACATTCTCAACCCTCAGTTGACGGGTGTTTTCTTCTTGGATCAAAAGTCGCTCTTCAAGGTCCGGATTCACCTCGTCGTTTGCCATTGATGTTGTGGCCATTATTTTAAGTGCTCTAATCCTTTGAACTTCGTCTATCGGTGGAAGAATCGGGTTACCCAACGATCTCCTACCAAGCATAAACAAAGGAAGTAAGAGCGAATTTTATCGAAATAGTATTGATCAAGAATAACAATTCAACTATGTTGTGTCAAGAATTAACACCTCCCAACCGGCGATCTCCTCGGAGGTCGGGCGACCAAGTCACTGCCGAGCGGCCAAGGCAGATCTGCCGACCAGCGACCTGGCGACCTAGCCTTAACCCAGAGGACGAGCTACATCGACCGACCGAAGGCCCCAGGACAAGTCCCGGTATCGAGCGATCAACCTCAGATACGATCGCCTCTCGATACTCGGCCAAACCTGGCGATCTACTAATGGACGATCTCCTCTCGGCGTCCAGCGACTGACTCATGGTGACCGACCATTGCCGACCCTCATCCACTGGCCGATGGCGACCTCGGATGATCAGCTAGAGACGATCGCCTCATGTCGATCTCCACCGATGGCCATCCAGTCGGCCAAGGCCGAGCCACAGGACAGCACCCACGTGCAGATCCACAAAAGGCGCTGACAAACCTGTCACCTACCTCACCTACCAACAGGGCCCAGGCCTGCGAAAGGAGCTGACGGACATGACTGGTGACCGCAGCCTGTCACCTACCTTGCCTACTGACAAAGTCCGCCGAAAGTAACAAAGTGGGACCTCCTGTGATAGTACTTCTGGACGCGTGCTGGCTCCTCATTGGGCCGCACGGCTGGCCACCAGCTGTAGCCTTAGACTTTTGGCAGACAGCCCATGTGACCTTTAGGGCGATCGCCCCATTACATTAATGGCCGAAAGACGATCGCCCACTAGGAGACAAGGCACCTCAACCCCTATATAAAGAAGGCAGCCTGCACTTGGATTTTGGGTCTGCACTCTCGCATCTCACACCATACAGAAGCAAAATACATAACACTTGGCTTTCTCCAACTCTTGGCAACAGCTATCTTTCGGTACTTACTTCTCCCGGCCTCTCCCATCAGGCAGACGATCGGCGGGACGAAGAACACCAAGCTTCGCTCAAGAGCCGGATTAACAGAGTCTTTTTACACTCATTGTATTTAGATTTCTCTCATTAATACTTGTATCCACGAATATTCGTATTAATAACATCTCGCGAGAGCATTCAAGCCCGGGCCTAACAAACCCGGCAAATCTTGTATTATTTATCTTCTCTCGGAAGTGCTCCCGCAATTGTTGTTTGTTGTCCGTCTTCCAGCAGTATTAATCTTCGGATAAATATTTTGGGCAACAACAATTGGCGCTAGAAGGAGGGCATCTAACCCTCATACTTTTATTTCTACCGTCACGAAGAACACTCACTGTTCTCGGGGCAGATACTTGAAGTGACACTTACTGCACTTCAAAGAAATCCTTCAGAAATCATGTCTTCCGCCTCCGCGTCGAAGAAAGCCGGCCCGGCCGGTGAAGCGCGTTCCGTCCCGATCCGAGCCACACGGCCGATGGTGGAAGGTAGCGCCGCTGATCGAGACGCTCGATCCCGCCCACGGGCGGCCCAAGCCTCTCGCTCGATCGGTTCGAACCAAGGAGCGGTCGAAGGGGCCCTGGCCGTCTACGGGAGCGACGGAGTGCTCTCAACGCACCTCCCGCTATCGCCCCCTCGGTCGTCGCCGGAAGTCAGCGGAAGCTCAAGGCATCACTAGTCGGCGATCGCCGGGAGGCTCCGTCCGCAAGAAGAGGCGCTTGCAGTGAGGCACCTCTGTCTTGATCGGATGGGCGGTGACCCGGCAGCTCTGGGCGGTCCGGCCCGGCTACGAGGCAGCGGAGTTTGAGTCCGTCACCGGGAGCTCGGCCTGCAGACTCCCGGAGGCGGCTAGCCGTCTGGCTCCCCCTCGCCGAATTGCCAAGGCCGGCGGCGGCGGAGCCCGGAGATCGGTACACGATCGCCTCGGCTCCTGCTCCCAAAGCCGATCTGCAAGCGACCAAGCCACGGCGATGGCTGCGATGCAACGTCAACTCAACGACATGAAGGCGCTCCTGGAATCAGGGCGGCGCCAAGAAGACGATCGCCGGGCCAAGCGAGCCGCTCACGATCGACATCGAGCTCGCCCCGTGCGGCATAAGATCGCTCCCGCAAACACCCGTGTACGAGGCGATCGGACCCCAAGTGCACTGAGGAAGTTCAACATCTACATGACCGGATGCGGGGCATCCGACGCGACCAGTGCCGAATGTTCCCTCCGGCCTGGGCGACCTCGCCCACGGTGGTACACTTCATTGCCGCCTCGGTCCATTGGCTCCTTTAACGAGTGGCGCACGTCTTCACGGAGTACTTCGCCACCGGTCGTCGGCGGAAGGTCCCCTTCGCATGATGCAAATCAAGCGGGGAGAAGAAGAGTCCGACTCGGACTACATCGGCCGGGTAGACGTAATCATCCTCAATGGCGAGCCTATAAGCGATGAGACCGCCCTCTACGCGGTCTAGGAGGATTTCGGGGTTTTTCGCCTATGTTCGGGCATCTCACGAAGACCCAACCTACGACATACGAAGCCTTAGGGCTAGAGCCGCAGATTTTACGGCCGTGCAAAGGTTTCTTCTTAGCTTTGTGGCGGCGCGATCGGCACCGGGACGACGATCTCCCGCCCGATCGCCAATATCGACCTACGAATAAAGCGATCGGCGGCGAGCGACGATCGCCGATCTTCCGATCGCCTATCATCTCGCTACATCATCCGCAACCGGAGGACGCGATCGCCATCTGATCCGGCCATATAACATGACGGACTAAGGCATAAGATCGCCTCCACCGCGCATCATAAAGCCATGGTCTGGCGATCGATGGAACCGGCCTTCGGCCTTGCAAGGTCCCTTTCGGCCATGATCGCCCGCCCTTCGTTTAAATACGAGGCCGGCGTAGTCGAGGGCTCTCAACATTAATCGGTGGACACATGCCACAACCCCGTCTCAACGTACCGTCGAGGTCAGCCATCTCCATGGCCGGCCGAGGTGGAAGCAGAGCTAACAAGCCGCGGGCGTGGAGTTGATTCATCCGACGCCGCCCGCGCAAGGACTCCTCTAGGCCGAGACCGCACGCCCTTCGTCTAAATACGAGGCGGCGCGGCTAGAGAGGACCCTCATAATAAAGTGAGTCACGAGACACTCATTGTCTTCGCGCACCAAGACACGGTCATGGAGTCGGTCCATCGATCTCCGCGACTGTGCACGATTCCTCAAACAAAGCGAAACCACCAAGTTTCCGAGGGGGATCGGCCAATGTTGTTTTTGCAGGTACAAGACCGAAAGATAGCTAAGCCAATCGACCATGATAGCCCAAGTCCGAGTCCTAAGTCAGCTCAGATCGCCCATACAAGATCACCAGCAAGAACCACCTCGCCCCATGTCTTCAACATAGGAGCAAGCTGGGGGCAATTGTTGTGTCAAGAATTAACACCTCCCAACTGGCGATCTCCTCGAAGGTCGGGCGACCAAGTCACTGCCGAGCGGCCAAGGCAGATCTGCCGACCAGCGACCTGGCGACCTAGCCTTAACCCAGAGGACGAGCTACATCGACCAACCGAAGGCCCCAGGACAAGTCCCGGTATCGAGCGATCAACCTCAGATACGATCGCCTCTCGATACTCGGCGACCGACCCCTGGCGATCTACTAATGGACGATCTCCTCTCGGCGTCCAGCGACCGACTCATGGTGACCGACCATTGCCGACCCTCATCCACTGGCCGATGGCGACCTCGGATGATCAGCTAGAGACGATCGCCTCATGTCGATCTCCACCGATGGCCATCCAGTCGGCCAAGGCCGAGCCACAGGACAGCACCCACGTGCAGATCCACAAAAGGCGCTGACAAACCTGTCACCTACCTCACCTACCAACAGGCCTGTGCTGCGAAAGGAGCCGGACATGGACATGGTGTGACCGCGACTGTCACCTACCTTGCCTCTTGACAAAGTCCGCCGAAAGTAACAAAGTGGGACCTCTGTGATGCTTAGGACGCGTGTTGGCTCCTCATTGGGTCGCACAGCTGGCCACCAGCTGTAGCCTTAGACTTTTGGCAGACAGCCCATGTGACCTTTAGGGCGATCGCCCCATTACATTAATGGCCGAAAGACGATCGCCCACTAGGAGACAAGGCACCTCAACCCCTATATAAAGAAGGCAGCCTGCACTTGGATTTTGGGTCTGCACTCTCGCATCTCACACCATACAGAAGCAAAATACATAACACTTGGCTTTCTCCAACTCTTGGCAACAGCTATCTTTCGGTACTTACTTCTCCCGGCCTCTCCCATCAGGCAGACGATCGGCGGGACGAAGAACACCAAGCTTCGCTCAAGAGCCGGATTAACAGAGTCTTTTTACACTCATTGTATTTAGATTTCTCTCATTAATACTTGTATCCACGAATATTCGTATTAATAACATCTCACGAGAGCATTCAAGCCCGGGCCTAACAAACCCGGCAAATCTTGTATTATTTATCTTCTCTCGGAAGTGCTCCCGCAATTGTTGTTTGTTGTCCGTCTTCCAGCAGTATTAATCTTCGGATAAATATTTTGGGCAACAACAAACTATCATTAAAACAAGATTAAAAATTAAACGCCAATTCCCCGGCAACGGCGCCAAAAACTTGATGATTCAAATTAAATACTCGCAAGTGTACGAATCGCTCTTGTAGTAAGCGGCAAGTAACTCCGAGGTCGATCTCTCGAGGAATTGGAAACGGTTTAAAATTCGATAATGTTCGGCAAATAGTCGAATGAACAAAAGTAAAATAAATTAAAATACATCTTTGGTTCGATTGGATTATAATAATGACACATGAAATTAAAATAAACTAAGTGATAACAACACCAATTCTATCGTCAGATAAATGAGAGATAACAATAATGAGATTGATATGGGAATTTAGATTCACCGACACACACGTAATCAATTATTAGTTCCGATACTCAAATAAATAAGGTTTGGAATTATCGATTGCTCACGATTAAAAGAAATCCGTTTGATGTCGGTAATTCTAAAAATCACGATTGTTCTCAACGAAAATTAAGGGATACTCTTTTGATGGGGACGAAACCCTAGCTAATAATCAATTAACCGACTACTTTTGATGAGGTAAATCGTTAAAAGATCGCGCGAAAAAGCTCGAGAACATTCACAATCGTTTCTATCGGGTCGTTTGATGGCGAACACCGACAAAAACCCTCTATTTGAATAATAATAACAACAATGAAAAAGGTTTGATGATCTAATTCAAAGTTCTAAAACGAAGAACGAACAAGAGGAACAATCCCAAACTTTTACCCGGAAAATCAAAAGGAACTAACAATCAAAAACATGTGTGTGGCTATATCTAAAAACCCATATGAAGTGTTTAGCCACACATGATTAATTCAACAACAATAATGGAAATTGAAGAACAAAACACGGTAAAAACTTCCCTTGTAAATGCCGAAATCGAATTCCCTATGAAGGTTTGATGATCTTCTTACAAGAACTCACAACAAAACTATACAAGGAATTACTATATCTCACAAAAGTATTTTTTACTCCAAGAACATACAAGGAAGATGATGAAAATCTCTCTCTTTCCACTCTTTTGGTGTTTTTTCCTCCCTGATCTTGTGTTTTTCCACAAAATATCTTTTACACAAGATAAGCATACTCCTCAAGGGGTCACTACACTTTGTTTTATAGCCAAAAAAATCAAGACAAAGGCTTAAAGGTGTGCAAAAATGTCAAGGAAAGTGACATGAACCGAAAAGTGACACGGCCCGTGTCCTGGGACACGGCCGTGTCGCACTACGCTGGAATAACGAAAAAGGTTCTGTCAAGAGGCTCGGCCGTGTCCCATGACACGGCCGTGTTGCACTATGCGGGAAACACAAAATGGCCGATAGTGACTCGGCCGTGTCCCAAAAGGCACGGTCGAGTTGTTCCCTTCCGGAAAATGAAATTCTTACTGGAATGAGACCCGGCCGTGTCCCATAGCACGGCCCAGTTACCTGTTGCAGTCGAGCGCCCGTTGCAGCCGAGTCGAGTCGCCTTGTGTAGCCTAGTTTAGTCGCCTGGTGCAGCCAAGTCTGGTTTTTGGTCTACTTCGGCTTGATCCTTCGTTCTTGTATCAATACCCCTCGGATTTTAGCATATGATATACCGTTTTGAAGCTAATTTCACGAGGAATTTATATAAAAGGAGAATACATCTCAATTCAGAGTGGAGATTCTGGGTTTTAGGAGTTTTGACCGATACTGCTTAAATCTTTCGTCGTTTTAGGCCCCGTTTTAGATTTTGATCATCATAAACTCCAATATTACCTATGAAAGCGCATATTTCACCACAATCTTCGCTTGGTTACCTATAAATTAAAAACACAACATACCACGCATAAAAGAGAACAAAAATACTAAAAAGCAAACAAAAACACGACTAGATAGAACAGAATGAGTCGATCAAGAATCGACTCATCACATTATCATCATCACCATCTAGTATGACTGGAGTGCTCGCAGTATTTTTAAATAGGCCCTGTTTCATGGAACACATTAATTTGCAATGATAGTCACTACACATACAACAAAATCAAAAAACTTACTCTGAGCATTGAGTATCTTCCTCTCGGCCTAGTTCTGTATGGTGGGTTGGGAGGAGGTATCCTCCTTCTTATTTTTGGTGGTGGTGCTTCGCTTCCTCCTAAATCGCTTTCTCGTAATCGGCCGCTCATTTCGCGTATTTGATTTTAATGAATTTTAACTGATGTTAATTGATTGGGGTTTGTAGTGAAAAAGGGGGGGACCAACCCACGATGAGATTTTATAATAAAGGGGGGGGACCGACCCACGATGGGATTTTATAATAAAATAATTTGACCTTTGAAGTAAACACGATCATGCACACGATCGTCGCGATCGTGTGTTCCAATCGTGTGACATGTTGGCAACCAGATGTCGCGTTGTCTTTGGTGTCAAATTGGCGCTGTATCCACGTATGCACACGATCGTGTACACGGTCATGTCCACGATGGAACACACGATCGTGTGCACAAGAACATCAAGAATTTTCACCAATTTCTCAAATTACTCGTCAATTTAGGTGTTGTTACTTATATATTAACAATTATTTGTTAATGATACACTTATTTAAAAAGTTATTGATTGAATTAACATAATATATTGCATATCATGTGTCGTCCATTTGTTCTCAGTGTATTAGTTAAATGCGGATAAGTTCAATCATCTGGATGAAATACCTCATATACTAATGAATTACAACGAAATGACAAATAGGAGTTTGTATAAGAAGCTATATAGTAATTAATGTTTGAACAAGCGATGTTTGAATCACAAAACATCATTCTAGATAACACAATAGTTCAAATTTGCAAAAATACCAAAAGTTCATATGCACACAATCGTGTACACGGTCGTGTCCATGATGGAACACACGATCGTGTGCACAAGAACATCAAGAATTTTCACCAACTTCTCAAATTACTCGTCAATTTAGGTGTTGTTACTTATATATTAACAATTATTTGTTAATGATACACTTATTTAAAAAGTTATTGATTGAATTAACATAATATATTGCATATCATGTGTCGTCCATTTGTTCCCAGTGTATTAGTTCGTACGGATAAGTTCAATCATCTGGATGAAATACCTCATATACTAATGAATTACAACGAAATGACAAATAGGAGTTTGTATAAGAAGCTATATAGTAATTAATGTTTGAACAAGCGATGTTTGAATCACAAAACATCATTCTAGATAACACAATAGTTCAAATTTGCAAAAATACCAAAAGTTCATATGCACACGGTCGTGTCCACGATGGAACACACGATCGTGTGCACAAGAACATCAAGAATTTTCACCAACTTCTCAAATTACTCGTCAATTTAGGTGTTGTTACTTATATATTAACAATTATTTGTTAATGATACACTTATTTAAAAAGTTATTGATTGAATTAACATAATATATTGCATATCATGTGTCGTCCATTTGTTCTCAGTATATTAGTTCGTACGGATAAGTTCAATCATCTGGATGAAATACCTCATATACTAATGAATTACAACGAAATGACAAATAGGGGTTTGTATAAGAAGCTTTATAGTAATTAATGTTTGAACAACCGATGTTTGAATCACAAAACATCATTCTAGATAACACAATAGTTCAAATTTGCAAAAATACCAAAAGTTCATATGCACACGATCGTGTACACGGTCGTGTCCATGATGGAACTGTTGGAATATTTATTCCACACATTATTTAATTTATGTTTTGATGATTAAAGTTGCTAAACTACAAAACAACATCGAGGCGAAGCAAAACAACGAAGCAGACGAAGACGCAAAAAGTTGCAATCTGGACTGCATTAGCGCACGCTAAGGCATATTCGTTAGCGCACGCTAACGCGGAGTAAGCTGCATTCCAGCCAAGTTTCGAAGTAAGCTGCAGTGATGTAAACTGTTGAGATAGCGCACGCTACACATCATTATTAACGCACGCTATCGAGACCTGTTACCATTGTGAAGGAATTCAAACACAGCAAAACGTATACAATGAAGTCATCATTAGCGCACGCTACACAGTATAATTAGCGCACGCTAAGATGTTTGAATCTAGTCAATCCGAACGTTGGAAAAGCAAGTCAAAGTCAAAGCATCAAACGGATAGTTTGACAAAGAAAGGCAACGGATATATTACGTTAACGCACGCTACTCAATCATGGTTAACGTACGCTAAGTAAGTGAGATAACGTACGTAAGATAGACGGTATAACGTACGCTAAAGAAGAAACGAAGCTCTTTGGTGGCCAGGCGCGATCTAACGCACGCTACAGGCACGCTAATGAGTTAGCGCACGCTATAATGGAAGAGCTAGCGCACGCTAGCTAGACAACTGGCAGCAACGGCTAGTTTATGAAAAATGCCTATAAATACCATCCATATGGTATTGTTTGAGTACAACAACCTCAAGCAAACGAGATATACATCTGAGAATCATATACTTACATTGTTGTTGTAATATTGAGCCTATATTGTTAGTTTGAGTGTTTATACATTCAACATTATACACGAGAGGTAAAAGAAAAGATACGATTGGATTCGGTGTTATTAGGATCAAGTATCCGGCATTGTTAGAATCGCAATCGATATCTAAGTGAGGTTTATCTAGTACCCATAGAAAGCTAGAGTGGTTGATTCCTTATCCAATAGAAAAGGAAAAACGGTTTTACTCGGACCAATAGAAGACGAGCTTGTAACGGTAATCCCTCGACCGATAGAAGAGAGGCGTAGAGGTTTTGATCTTAAGCCTAAGGAAAAAGATACATCGAGAGAGGACGTAGGCTTCGTTAATAGCCGAACCTCTATAAATCCTCGTGTCCTTTATTTTCCGCAATTTATTTTCGCTTCCGCATAAAACGGCGCAAATATCCGATTTGGTACCCAACAATTGGTATCAGAGCGGTACTCCAATACGCGGCTTAACATCCGAGGATAAAAGATCCAATGGAGTTCCAAATGGCTCCAGTCGAAGGCCTTGCTCTCAACCGACCACCATTTTTTGATGGCGCAAACTTCATGACTTGGAAGAAGAAGATGTCGATATTCATTCGAGCTTACGACATCGAACTTTGGAAGGTGATTTGTCTTGGTCCCAAAATCCCGACGAACTCAAACGGAACTCTCAAAACCTTTGAAGAGTATGACGATGCGGACTGGAAAAACGACCATTATAATTGCAAAGCAACGCAATTATTATATTGTGCTTTAAATCCGGAAGAACACAACCGGATATCATCGTGTGATAGTGCCAAAGAAATTTGGAAAATGCTTGAAGTAACACACGAAGGTACGTCTCAAGTCAAATAGACGAAGATAAACATGCTCCTTCACGATTATGAATTATTCCAAATGAAGGACGATGAATCCATCTCGATTATGCTCGACCGATTTTCGGTTATCACAAATGGATTAGCATGTTACGGAAAACCTCTATCGAGTAGCGAGAAAGTAAAGAAAATTCTCCGATCACTACCTCGAGAATGGGACGGTACGGTTACGACAATAATGGAATCCAAAGATTTAAATACTCTCGATTTTAGTGCTCTTGTTGGTTCTCTTATCAACTATGAGATTGTTCTAAAATCTCGAAATGCCAAACCAAAACCGAAGGAGAGGTCGATAGCATTCAAGGCTAAAATGTCGAAGAAGAAAGAAGAAACCCCGGTGGACGAAAGTGACGAAGAAATGGCATATTATGCCAAAAATATTAATAAGTTCCAACACTTATTAAACCGGAGGAAGAAGGACATTCAAGCGGGCGAACCTAAGAAATTCGACAACACTTGTCGATTATGTGGTAAACCAGGCCACTTTGCTAAGAACTGTCGAGTAAAGCAAAAGGAGGTTCTAATCGCAACATGGAGCGACGAAGATCCCGATGAAGATTTTCTTGAACAAAATAATCTCGCGCTCATGGCCCGGAGTTCATTCGACGATAGCGACGTCGAAAGCCAAGTAAGTAACTCCTACGACGAACTTTTTGAAGCATTCGAATTATTACATACGGACTATCAAAATGCTTTAAATGAAATTAAATCCCTCAAGTCTAAATATAAAACTTTGGAAATTGAAAATTCCAGAATACTTGAAAAAGGGAAATTTGTCGAAATTGATCATTCGAAATGCCTTGAAAATGAAAATATTTTGAAAAATGATCTTTTAAAAGTTCAAGATGAACTAAAAATTTTGACAAAGAAATTCTCGTGCGGCAACGATAAATTTGAACAAATGTTATGTGTTCAAAAATATACTCTAAATAAAGAGGGGTTAGGATTCAAATCACGTTCGAAAAACGAATCCGTTAATTTCAATATACCCCGTTGCGAAAAGTGCTTAAAAATCGGGCATCACATTTCAAATTGCAAAAGCCCAAAACGGACGATAAAAATTAAAAAGATTTGGGTTCCTAAAGGAACAAACGTTTCAAACATCGTTTATGTTTCAAAAGAAAAACCAACTATCGGTTGGATCCCCAAAAATAAATCTTGACAAATGATATTTTACAAAGGGGGAGAAGGAAATAATATTTTCAGGGGGAGTTTATACCCTTATTAATGCATAAATTGGTATCATGCATATTTATTTCATTTGGTATCCTTTATATTTTTTTGTTATTTTTTTGATGAAAACAAAAAGGGGGAGAAAGATATGAATTGAGATAAAAATGATAAAAATGAGAAGGAGATGAAGAGGAGATAAAAATGAGAAAAATCGAAGAAGTCGAAAAGAAAAAGAAAGCATACAAAAAGGGGGAGTTAAAACGAAGGAAGGAGTTGAAAAATTGAAAACTGAAGAAGTCGAAAAAGAGAAGAGAATTGGAGAAACTAACGAAACGATCAAAGTCGAAAACTTTGATTCGTAGAAATATACATATATTATTTTTTACAGATTATCCAATTCATATGTTGTTTTGTAATCATCAAAAAGGGGGAGATTGTTGGAATATTTATTCCACACATTATTTAATTTATGTTTTGATGATTAAAGTTGCTAAACTACAAAACAACATCGAGGCGAAGCAAAACAACGAAGCAGACGAAGACGCAAAAAGTTGCAATCTGGACTGCATTAGCGCACGCTAAGGCATATTCGTTAGCGCACGCTAACGCGGAGTAAGCTGCATTCCAGCCAAGTTTCGAAGTAAGCTGCAGTGATGTAAACTGTTGAGATAGTGCACGCTACACATCATTATTAACGCACGCTATCGAGACCTGTTACCATTGTGAAGGAATTCAAACACAGCAAAACGTATACAATGAAGTCATCATTAGCGCACGCTACACAGTATAATTAGCGCACGCTAAGATGTTTGAATCTAGTCAATCCGAACGTTGGAAAAGCAAGTCAAAGTCAAAGCATCAAACGGATAGTTTGACAAAGAAAGGCAACGGATATATTACGTTAACGCACGCTACTCAATCATGGTTAACGTACGCTAAGTAAGTGAGATAACGTACGTAAGATAGACGGTATAACGTACGCTAAAGAAGAAACGTTCTTGGGTGGCCTGAGCACGATCTAACGCACGCTACAGGCACGCTAATGAGTTAGCGCATGCTATAATGGAAGAGCTAGCGCACGCTAGCTAGACAACTGGCAGCAACGGCTAGTTTATGAAAAATGCCTATAAATACCATTCCTATGGTATTGTTTGAGTACAACAACCTCAAGCAAACGAGATATACATCTGAGAATCATATACTTACATTGTTGTTGTAATATTGAGCCTATATTGTTAGTTTGAGTGTTTATACATTCAACATTATACACGAGAGGTAAAAGAAAAGATACGATTGGATTCGGTGTTATTAGGATCAAGTATCCGGCATTGTTAGAATCGCAATCGATATCTAAGTGAGGTTTATCTAGTACCCATAGAAAGCTAGAGTGGTTGATTCCTTATCCAATAGAAAAGGAAAAACGGTTTTACTCGGACCAATAGAAGACGAGCTTGTAACGGTAATCACTCGACCGATAGAAGAGAGGCGTAGAGGTTTTGATCTTAAGCCTAAGGAAAAATATACATCGAGAGAGGACGTAGGCTTCGTTAATAGCCGAACCTCTATAAATCCTCGTGTCCTTTATTTTCCGCAATTTATTTTCGCTTCCGCATAAAACGGCGCAAATATCCGATTTGGTACCCAACAGGAACACACGATCGTGTGCACGGCCGTGCCCACGATGGTACTCACGGTCGTGTACACACGGTCATGCCAGCCATCGTGCGCACACGACAGCATCAACCCATGACCGTGGGTAGGTTGCACACGATCGTAACACACGATGGCCACGATCGTGTGCATCCATCATGTGTAACACAGAGCCAAAACATAAAGATTTAACAACACAACACGATCGTGACCCACGATGGTCACGATCGTGTTCATCCATCGTGTGTAACACAGAGCCAACACATAAAGATTTAACAACACTGACACATTCATATTGCCAAAACTGTCTAAATACAACATAAATATTTAACAACACACCATAAACCATTCTACATATCTAAAGACAACATAAAGATTTTAGTAGCTAAACCATATCGATATTTCTTAATATATTTTTCATTAAGTTCCTTGATTTGGTGCCTTGCTCCTGGGTTTGCAGAGACGAGTCGATCCAAGTACATGCACGCGAAGGGGCCACAATTGTGATTGTCGTTTTGTATGAACTGTAGCTCTCGTGGCATAATTTTGAAACTCATCTCCGTGTCATACTTCTTCTTCGATTGGTTGTTCATCCAATACCCGGATTGAGCTAGCACACGAGGCATCAGACACATAATTGGTTGCAGTTGGTTGAATCGGTATCGACCATCTTCGTGGTGGTGTGACAAGGAATCGTACAACTCCATGGTCCATGCTATGATGTCAATCTTGATAGTCACCCAGTGGCTCTGGTCGAGGCAACAAATGGCAATGATCTGTTGAAACAAAATATGTAATCATATAAGATCATCAAATCAAACATAGCGAATCATTTATAAATATAAATTTCAAATGGCAACAAATCGTCAATTATTTATAAATATAAATTTCAAACTTACTTCGTTGCAATTTAACCATGGAACCGCATGTGGTGTATCAAGACCTGTCATGTAGTCCTCGATGCATTTAGGAATTTTCTACTCCTTGTAAACCGGCTTCCCCGTCACCTTGATACCAAGTGGATCATCCGGATGGAGTCTTGCAAACTCGTTGGCCAAAACTAACTACAAAAAGCCAAACCACAAAATTAAAAAAAATCGATATCACACCAATGATATACAAGTGAGTAGGTTATAGAACTTACGTAAAATAGGGAGCCGGCAAGTACAGTGACAACTCTACCGACACCAATACTACGGACTCCCCTTCGAAGCCTCGCTCGAGTCGCAAGCACATAACAGCCTATCACCTCGGCATCAAAGTCTTCACGGCTAGACTCTATCCGGTCAAATAACGCCTGGGTGAGAGCATGCCCAGTCTCCAAACACCGGACAATAGCATCACGTGGCTGCTCCCTCTTAAACTGTAGGTACAACTTCTTCAGAGCCTCGCTATCTCTTGGAGGCGCAACCACAAAAGGCTCCCGAAGAGCAGCAGATGGTCGACTCACTCGCGGTGGAAGACTACGCTCACCCAAATGCTGCGTTCCGGCACTCTCACCATCTTCGTCACCCTCAGCATCCCTCTCACAACTATAACGATCAGAGAGCTATACAGCCGGTTGCTCGATCTCAAAAACTGGCTGCTCGATCTGAAATGGAGGTTGCCGCCAGACCACCACCCTCACTTGAAACATCGCACCGTAATGATGCTCGTCCCAAACCATCGAACATCGTCCCATATCAGCAAACGGCGCCTCAAATGGCTCATGCGATGCTCGTAATCAAGGGGCCGCCTTGAGTCCGCTCAATGAGAATGATGAATATGAGAATGGTGACTGTCTTTGGACCTCGGAAATGGTGGGTAGGCGGATCTTGAGAATGGTGACTCAGTGTGCCGAGAATGGTGACTCGGCCGACGCCGAGAATGATGACTAGCCGACGATGAGAATGGTGATTGTGTGCTGCGCCAGAGACTGAGTGACGTGGAGGGTCAGGAATCCTCCGCTGGGCGCTGCTAACAGATGCAGAATGACGAGGCCTATCATGGCTCCCAGCTGAGTAGTGTATCGGGCTCCTAGAACGTCTATGCATAGGTCCGAAGAAATCCACGATCCCAGAAAGCACCCGACGAGAAACTCAAGCAATAAATCCAGACTCAGAATCGTCGTACAACATCGCCTTCAAACGGCGATCGAAGTACTCATCCCAGCTCGTGTCCTGGGTGTGGTCCGGACAAGGAAGTCCGTGGACACAACACACCCTCTCTGACTGTCTCTCCCGGTCCGATGTCTCTGCACCATCTACTGGTGGGGTACTCTGCCGGCGTCGCTTCGACACTTTATGTGCCGACTCATATGTAATCAATTTTCCAGCAGCCTTCTTCAACCTATCCATAACTTTCTTCCTCGGGATCGGCGCAGGCTCATCCTCCTTATTCTTCACAGCTATTCTTACAGGCTTAATGAACTTAACGTCATATGGCGAGCCATTCTCAAATCTGAGGTAGTAGTACTCAGCCTCATCCTCCTCCAAATGCGGTAAAGAGGGAAGTACTCTGTGCTGAAAAATTAGTCATTAAATAATACCATTAGATGGGCAATCACATAATGTTTAAGAGATGGAGTCAGGAGAAAATACGTTTACAAATTTATGTACCTTATCGTCGAAGAAATGAGTGAAATCACAAAACATCTTCCTCGTAGTCCACATCAACACCGGGGGACTTGGACAGTTTTATCTCGAATACCACACAATGCTCCCAATGCAGGAATCATCTCATACGACCATATTTGTAAAGCCCAAACAGGACCATAGAAGTGATAGTCCTTGTGCTCTTGTCCCTTCTTCATGGTAACGTTGCCTATGTAGTAAGATAAAACCCCAAAGGCATAAGAACCCCAAGGAAACATATCCCACTGCTCGAAATCCTCCACTAATGCCCATGCCCATGTCTCGACCATCATGTCGTCACGGCATAGGATAAAGTAGTAGTATATAAGCAAATTGGCAACCTTCACATAACCTCTTATGTCTCTACCAAAATCTCGAGCATTGAACCTCTTCCGCAGAACACTAACCTTAATATTTTTGCCATGGAGTATTCTGTGGAAAATACCGTCAGACGGAAGGAGATGGTCGTCCTGGGGATGGAAGGTAGAGTTTCCAAAATGGAGTCCCGTGATCATGGCAAAATCACGGGCCGTAAAACGAATGGTCCTCATGAGCACGGAACCACGACTCATCCGGATTTGATCACCCTCCAATTGACGGCAATCAAGTGATGTAGGCGGTATTTGAACTCCTATTCCTCCTAACTTTAATCAAGCGCCCAGGGACCCCTCGATCAAGCTCTCGATAGCTCGATCGGCAAGCTGGAATGCGGCCCATACTTCTTAATGTCTCAATGATCTCTTTAAATACCACCTCCCGTATGTAAAGATTCACTTGACGTGTAACAAAACGCAATGTATGTCTCTTCCATACGCAACCAGTCTGCAATATGGACATACAACTCATAAGAATATGATAGAATGCTTAAGAGAACGAAAAAATCGCCTTGCACACGATCGCAGGCACACGATCGATGCCCGTCGTGTGAAGACCATCGTGTGCCACATGACGGTTCGCACGATGGGCAACGATCGTGTGCCTGCGATCGTGTGCAAGGCAGGAGCTTTTGGTCTTCTAGCACACGACGGCACACACGATCGACGACCGTCGTGTGTAACCATCGTGCCCACGAAAGACCATCGTGTACACGATGGTCTCATCTTCTTCAGCACGATCGTGGAAAGATGAACAATCGTCGTGGCACGATCGTGTGTGAATGAAAATACACTAACCGGCGGCTCATTGACGAATTGCTCTTCAGATGGAGTGTCACTAGCGGAACTTCTGGCGTCTTCAGATTCTCTGTGGTAGTCGGAGGTCGACATTTTCTGGCCGGCGAAGGGTTTCACGACGGGAGAGTTTTTTTGCAAAGAGGAGGAGAGTTTTTTTGCAGAGGAAAATATTGAGTTGTGGGACCGTTTTTTTATTGTTGTTTCGTTTTAATAATCTTCCTTTTTCTTTTTTATGTTTTGTTTTCTTTTAGTGGTAGACTTTAAGGGTAATAAAGTCTTTTAACACATTTTGGTATAAAAAACTTATAGTTTTATGAATGAGGATATATAACTTGTTACTTTTATGCTTTGGTACTAAAAAGAGAGGACCCTTTGTAATATATAGTGCACACTATTATATTAAATTTCTCTTTATTTGGGATTCATATTGTTTAATTAATGAAAACGTGAAATATTTTTGTAATATAATCCATTATTATTTATTCATACTTAATTCGTAAAAATTAATAAGGTAGGTAGGAGTTATTTGAGGTATAATCATAATTTAACTAATGATGATTAGGCCAATAATTGATTATGTATGAGCTGAAGTATGAGAGAGTGATATATAAGCATATGAAGCACCAGCAGAAGACATGTGACAGCCGAAGCATGAGAAGCTACCATTTAGGCTCAACGTATTCTGCATTAGTATATAGGGGAGATATCTACGGCCATTAGGTCGACTGCCATGTAAGCAAGAGAAGAAAAAAAATACTTTTACTTTGCAAAAGAGACCGACCATGAACCTAGCCCCAACCACAAGGCTGGCCCATCTAAATTTCAAAAACTGTCACTTTTTAATTTATCCAGTGAATTTTAATATAATAAATATTGAATATCTTTTTTAATGTATATTCCTATTCCTACTATATACTATTAGCGGAGGAATAGGGTTGCGTGCCAAATATAAAATTGACATACCATGGAAAAAAAAAACGGCTTCAATGCAGCGGGCAACAATAAAAGAAAAAAAAAAAACCCTGCATGAAGCGGGCAACAATAAAAAAAAAAAAGACAACGCAGCGGGCGCCCTTTACTTGCATATACTATAGGAGAAGAAATAGGGTTTCGTGCCCCATAAAATAATATTTTCCAATTATTATATTTAACACACATTATTAAAAAATTCAAACTTTACTGTAGCAACGATAAAGAAATTGCAGGTCAGTGTAGCATAGGAATAAAGAATAAAAAATTACAAAACACACCTCAACTTTTTAATATTTACGACTTTTTTAGATAACAAACTTTATTTACCAAATATTTAACAGATACCTGCCGGTTTCGTTAATAAAAAAATACTTCCAAAAAGGCATCTCGATAACGAACAATACAAGCCCAATATAGATATATTTTTGACGTACGTACTGTTTTATAAAAAATGTTGAAGTTTCTAAATAAAAGAACTTTCAAAATACACCCTTAACCTATCAAATAACTTTAAAATTATTCTAAATTTTAAAACTATAACGGTCAAAATTAGCCCCGCCGCAACACATTGGTGCCCGACACAACATTTATTCCAAAAAGGACGTCGTACGACAACTACAAATATAGTTTCACACAACATTTATTTCAAACAAATACAACACGTGTCGGCCAAAAAATACCACGATCTTACAACGAGAAGCCCCGCCCAAACATTATTCGTAAAGAATTATCACAAAAATTCCTCGAAAATTCCCGCTGCAACGCAACGGGCGCCTTCCCACTTGTTAAATATTAAAAAGAAAAAAATTTCAAAAATTTTATATTTTATTCTCTATAAATAACACCAATATTGTCATAGTTATACTCGCAATAGAATTTTCTCATTTCATCTATGTGTAAAATCAGATTTTAATTTCAGCAATTTTTTATATTACTTTGTAGTGCTCTCTGTTTTTATTATTTAATTATTTTTATATTTTTTGCTATTAATTTAATTTATTTTTAATATTAATATTTATGTTTTGATGAAAAATACTAATAAAATAAATACATAATTGGGAAAACAATGTTTTTCGTCCCTGTAATTTGCACGATTTTTGCTTTTAGTCCCTACGAAAATTAAAATGTTATTTTGATCCCTGTAATTTCTAAAACGTTCTTTTTTAGTCCCTGCCGTTAACCTCCGTTTATTTTTAAAGGAAAAACAATGCTTTTCGTCCCTGTAATTTGCGTGATTTTTGCTTTTAGTCCTTACGAAAATTGAAATGTTATTTTGATCCCTGTAATTTCTAAAACGTTCTTTTTTAGTCCCTGTCATTAATTGTATATGTCCAAATAGCATAATAGTGCAGTAACAAATTCATGAGTGCAGTAACCCAAAAATTCAACTTTTGACAAATAGAATATGTCCATATAGCATAACAGTGCAGTAACTAGGGGTGAAAACTGGGCGGATATTTCCCGCCCGATCCGAAGCCGTATCCGATCGGGATGAAAAATAGGTATCCGGTCGGATCCGGATAGTTGAATCCGGATACGGGTTAGAATTCGGATAATGCAATATCCGCCCGTATCCGAGTTTTCCCATATTTTATCGGATATTATCCGGATACCAATCCGGATAATAAATCCGGATATCCATATTTTTAAATTTTAAATATACTTTATTATATATATATATATATATATAACACTTTTGGACTTCAGTGTAATAAACTTTCTAGAAAAAATATTTTTTCCAAAAAAAAAGTATTTTCTGGGAAAATATATTATTTTTCGAAAAAATAAAAAAAATTATTTTCTAGGAAAAAAATTCTCTTTTCGAAAAAAAGCATTATTTATGGAATTTTTTTATTTCTTCGAAAAAAAGTAAAAAAATATTTTCTTGATAAAAAATTATTTTTTGGCAAAAAAAAAATATTTTTTCGAAAAAAAAAATATTTTCTGAAAAAAAAAATATTATTTTTTCGAAAAAATAAATTTTTTTCTGGATTTTTTTATATTTTTTGAAAAAATAAAAAAATTACTTTTTTGCGAAAAATAAAAAAAATTATTTTCTGGAAAAAAATTATATTTCAAAAAATAAAAATATTTTCTGGAAAAAAATTATATTTCAAAAAAAAATTATTTTCTGAGAAAAATATTTTTTAAAATAAATGTATTAGCACATTTTGAAAAATGAGGGGTTTTTGAAAAATTAACACATTCAATTGACACATGTATTACCGGTAGTAAGCAATAAGCTTACTAATTACGTGGTTTTTAGTTTCCAACGGGGTTTTTACAATTGATTACGTTGTTATAGTAATTGGTGACCTGATGGCGTTTGTGTTTGCTAAGTCATTAAAAATAAATGGAGGTTAATAACAGGGACTAAAAAAGAACATTTTAGAAATTACAGGGATCAAAATAACATTTCAATTTTCATAGGGACTAAAAGAAAAAATCACGCAAATTACGGGGACGAAAAGCATTGTTTTTCCTTTAAAAATAAACGGAGGTTAACGCAGGGACTAAAAAAGAACGTTTTAGAAATTACAGGGATCAAAATAACATTTTAATTTTCGTAGGGACTAAAAGCAAAAATCGTGCAAATTACAGGGACGAAAAGCATTATTTTCCCTACATAATTTGATGATTGGATGGTCGGAGTGGTCATTGATAAACCCCTAATAATACAATTGGTTCATGGGAATGAATATTGATGATGACGAAGATAGATAAATTAATTAAATATTAAAAAAATTAGATAATTATTTCATCACAATTACTCATCCTTGTTTCCAGGGTCGGCCCAACCTATTTAGAGCCCAAAGCGAACCTTTTTTGTGAGGCATTTTAAAGAAAAAGATAACATAAAAATAAGAAATATATATATGTACTTCTCTTTATATATTTTATTTCTATCTAATGTTATTATTTATAAATTGTCGTAGTGGTAAATTTTTGGCTAATTAATCGCATTTAACACCACAAAAATAAATATATTTTTATTTTTAACTTTAATACGTATGAAAAACTAAAATTTCCGTTAAAAAGAGGCTTGCAGGATTCAGTCTTGCGTAGGGCTGTAAACGAGCCGAACTATATCGAACCTTTACTGGGTTCGGTCCGGCTCGAAATTATTCGAACCTTAGTTCGATTCGGCTCGAAAATTTCGAAACTCAGAATTTGAGGTTCGATTCGACTCGAAGGATAAATCTTTTTTTTATAGTTCGATTCGATTCGGCTCGAATTTTCGAACCGTTCGAATATAGTTCGATTCGGCTCGAGTTAAAGTCCAGTATAACTCCATAAGTCCAGTATAGTTCGAATATAGTTCGGTCCGATTCGCCGAAGCCGAATGGTTCGGCCTGGGATGAGAGAGGTTTATGTCTAGGGCCAAAGCCCCACGAATCGAGCCGAACCGTTCGGTCCGATTCCCGAATTCTATTTTATAGGGTTCGGCTCTACGTTTGGTGTCCCGAATCGAGCCACAAATTGAGTTTTTTCGAGCCAAATCTTTCGAACCGAATCGAACCTTTAGGTTCGTTCACAGTCCTAGTCTTGCGTCCCTCCAATTAAGGAGTAAGACTAATACCAACTGCGCTGCAAAGAGTTCGTGTGTTTTAACTTTTGAACCCCTTTTTTGAATATATGATCCTTAATTTGGGGCGCTTTTTAGGCATAAATTTTTTATTTTTTTGAGGTCTAAAGTGAGGGCTTGGGTTGCCTTATGATTGGGCAGGCCCAGCTTGTTTCAATATGGATATTTCATTTTTTTTTTCCGAGCTCTCTTTCATCGAAGTTCTTCACCGGCCATAAAACAACAGAAACCACCATCATCATCATAGGCGGATCTTCTCATTCTCTGATGGTGCGTGTGCCACCAAAATTTTACCAAAACGATGTCTTTTTGTTTTGGTCGTTTTATATTTTAAAAAGTGAAAAATTAAGATTTTTTTTTATCGTCTGTTATTTTTTTTGTGGTTCGTTGGTATACCAGTAATTTTCGGATGATAGATCCTCCTATAACAATCATCAACGTAACCACGTTGGATTAGTTGCAAGAAACTAATGCAGCTGGCTCGATCAGTATAGTGAACAAGCAATCCAAATAGTTGAAGTTTTCAAAACACCCAAAATATTGAATAAATATTTTAATACTGTAATATTTTTAACGGGAAATACGTTATTACACTTAAAAACCATAGGTGAATCGTGGAAAATATATTTATCCTACCAAATAAGTTTGATATTTTTTTATTTTTTCGCAAAACAAATATTGTCATTTTAAATTTTTTCTCCACCTAATTCTGTTACGGCAGGGATCCTCTGCAGTGGCTGCAGAGGGCTGTGCAATCCCAACCGTCCAATCACACACACCCGCACGGATGTGTGTGTGTGCGTGTCCATCCAACGCACGATAGTGCACAGCATGGTGCTGTGCACTGCAGGGGATCCCATCCCATTCCATTATTACTCCTAATAATTCATCTCAAAACTTATCAAGTTTCCCTATATGGATTGGCTCATATGTGAATCGATACTTAAAATGGGAATATAGTGACAAATCAAAATTGTTGATGAACATAAATGAATGATGAAGATTAATGGTGAATAAATTAATTAAGAAAACTAAATTAATACCTTAATATAGTTAGTTAAATATTATTAGGGACTAATCTATAATTGTTAAATTTTAATCATGAACGATTGTGATTTGACCTTATGTTCTCATTTAAGTACTAATTCCCATATATATATATATATATATATATATATATATATATAAGGTGGGGTCTAAAAGTCTCTTATAATAAAAGTGTAGGAAGGATTGTGGGAGTGACATGTGTCACCTTGCCACATCATCATGGCACATCATATGACATGTGACATCCACCCCTCTACCCCTCCTCCCTCCCCCCCGGAAAAAAAAAAAAAATTCCCGTCAAAATTTTTTTTTTTTTTTGGGGGGGGGGGGGGAAAATTTTCTTCCCGCCAAAAATTTATAAGTATGATGCATCATTTTTTGGCGCATCACAGTTATAAGTTTTGGTGCATCACACTAATAAGTTTTACTGCATCACATTTATAAGTTACTGCATCATAGTTAATAGATAAGTGCATCAAGTATGATGCAGTAACTTATAACCTTAATGCACTAAATCATAAATTGTGATTCAGTTATAATTTTTGGCGGGGAAATTTTTGTTTTTTCTTTTTCTTTTTTGGCGGGAATTTTTTTTTTCGGGGTTGGGGGGTGGGTGACACATGTCATATGATGTGGAATGTGGATGACACATGTCAATCCCACAATCATTCCTACATTTTTTATTATAAGAGACTTTTTATTTTAATATATATATATATATATATAGGGAAAAGTGTGTGTGGGGCTGTCACACCCAAGTTGGGTGAAAAACCCCTCACATCTAATTTTTTAATATTAATTTAAAACAAAATGGGCCCCCCGGAATTTAATGTTAAAAAATTAAATGTGAGGGGTTTTTCACCCAACTTGGGTGTGTGACAGCCCCCCACACACTTCTCCCATATATATATATATATATATATATATATATATAGGAAAATTACAGCCAACTACCCTATTAGATAGCCTCTTTACACTTTAGTCCCTATTGTTTTATAAATTACAGCGAAGGACAAAAATCTGAATTGGTGTTGACTTCTATTAAAAAGATGAAAATGCCCCTCTATTTACTTGAATAAAACATTTCTTTTAAAATACATTTCATATTAAACAAATAGCTTATAAGTTATTAAAGTGTTTGGCTAATACATTTCTTTTAAAAAATATTCTTTTTTCAGAAAATAATTTTTTTTCGAAATATAATTTTTTTCCAGAAAATATATTTTTTTTTCGCAGAAATATTTTATTTTATTTTTTTCCAGAAAATATAATTTTTTTCCAGAAAATAATTTTATTTCGAAAAAATATTATTTTGCCAAAAAATATTTTTTCCTCCAAAAAATATTTTTTTAATTTTTTCGAAAATATAATTTTTTTTATTTTTTTCTAGAAAATAATTTTATTTTTTCGAAAAAATAATATTTTTTTCCAGAAAATAATTTAATTTCGAAAATATTATTTTGCCAAAAAATACCTTTTTCTCCAGAAAATATTTTTTAATTTTTTCGAATTTTTTTTTTTATTTTTTTTCAGAAAATAGTTTTATTTTTTCAAAAAAATAATTTTTTTTTCCAGAAAATAATTTTATTTCAAAAAAATATTATTTTGCCCAAAAAAAATTTTTTCTCCAGAAAATATTTTTTATTTTTTCGAAAAAAATAAAAATTCCATAAAATAATATTTTTTTCGAAAAGATAATTTTTTCCCCAGAAAATAATTTTTTTTTATTTTTTTCGAAAAATAATATTGTTTTTTCCAGAAAATACTTTCTTTTTTGGAAAAAATATTTTTTATAGAAAGCTTGAAAATTTATTACACTGAAGTCCAAAGTGTTATATATATTCTGATGAGTCAAGATTCTTATGCGTGCGCGAAAAATAAATGGATAAACAAGAAAAGGAAAAATAAAAGGCGATTTTGGAATATCGATTCTCTCAGGTGACATCATCTCGAAAATTTGACTTTTGTCGCCCGTTGTAAATATAGTTTACGGACGGTCTGAAAGTTTGTCCTTCATTGTAATATCTGAAACAATAGGGACCAAACTATAATTAGACCATGTAAAAAGGTAGTCAGATATAAATCGCTCATATATATATATATATATATATATATATATATATATATATATGTGTGTGTTCATGTGAGAATGCAATTTAATTTAAAAAATAAGAATGAATTTCATTAATAGATCTTGATAAATGGATGACCTAGATTTATTCTCACAAAAATTTGATGCATATAATTCAATATTTTAATGCATCGATATTTTGATGCATATCATATTTTAATGCATTGCAATTTTGATGCGCGAAATACATATATTTCATGCATAATTAGTACAAAATTCATGCATATTCGCAATTCGCAGGATAAGAACCATTCTCATTTGATCCTAAATATCTCTCCCAATATATATATACACACACACAAATATATATATATATATATATATATATATATATATATATATATATATATATATACACACACGTATGTGTGTAATTAGGATCTAAGGAGAATGGATTTTTTCGGAAGAAAAAAGTAGGCGAATGGGCGCTTAAAACCAACAAACAGACGCTTAAAGTCAAACGAACAGGAAATGAACGTATAAATATAAAAAATTTGTTCCCTCCAAAATTCGGAACCAAATGCTCTATTGGTTCAGTAAGGAGATGCATCAAACATAGATCACTGTGATCAAAAGACTGGAAATAATTTTACTTTGTCTTCCAAAATTTCCTTTTTCTTTGAATATATATATATATATATATATATATATATATATATGGTGAGAAAGAAGCAAAGAAAAAAGGAGGAATAAACGCCAAACTGCATGTCATGTCTACTTCCGATTTTTTGAAATAAATATCGTTCCACCTTTTAATATTGAAATTTGACTATTTTTTTAAATATTTGGTTAATAAAATATAAACATTATATAAATATTTTATTTTGATAATTTTATTATTGAACAGTTATTTATAATTAAAATTTCAAAAAATAAAGAATAAATAAGTAATATTTTCAATTCAAAAAAATAATGTGACATCTATAAATATCCGTCAACTACAATAAATTTTGAAGAAGCTTTAATGCTCCTTATGGAGCTCTGTTACACTGTGTCACCAATAAAAAATATATTATTTATTTGATGTGCGGACTCTATCAACATTTGATTAGTAACACATGCGGAAGTGCCGGATTATTTGTACTCTATTTTTATGAAAGTATACACCTAATTATGGGTGAAATTTGCCCATTAACATTTTTCGAACATTTGGTAAATTTTTGAACTTTTCATATTTTTCCATATTTGTTTTCCAAATATTTTATTTGGTCATATTTTTGACGATTTTGTTATTGTATGAATTTTTTTCCCCGAAAAAATGAGAGATGTTCGAAAATTTTTGTTGAACAATTGTGCAACGTTCGGAAATATTTTTTTGAATATTTTTAATATATTAGGTATACGGGTGTAATTTCATAAAGATGAGTCCAAATAACATATCTTGCTTTTTTATACGTGTACTCGAGTTTGTAATACAATATAGACTCGTATATTATATGCAATATACATTCAAATGAATTAAAAAATATTCTAATTATTTATTTCTCTGCTCTTATATATTAATTAAATATTAATTATGAGTTACTAATATACAATTCCTCCGTTTTTTTATTATTGCAACGTGTTGACTATTATACTGTTCACATACTATCTTTTGATCATCTTTTGTGATTTATACATGTGAAAAAATATAATCATGTGAGATCTTGTTAGATTCATCTCGAAATATACTTTCAAAATATCAACTTCTTATAATTTTTAAAAGTAAAGAATTGAAAATATTAATAATCAAAATTATAAATTGACAAACATAAAAATCTAAATATTGCAGTTATAAAAAAAGGACGTAGTATCATGTGATTGACTTCATGATATAAATTCCGATAAAAGTTGGTCGAGGTCAGAGTTAAAGTAGTGGGCCATAGGCCCAATTATTTGTCTCCCATCTTTGATGAGGCCCAATAATTTCACCTTCACATGTGCAGTCAAAAATTACTACTACTCTAGGCTTCATCAGTCCTCTGTTTCCTCATTACGCTAAAACCAGAAAATCAAAATCGGTCTGTATAAAGGAACTAGGGTTTTCAAAATCCGCGCCATAGTTGAAGTCATTTTCACACACAATCTCCCGGCGAATGTCGAAAGGAGACGAGAATACGACCCCTCCACAGACCTTGAGTCCCTTTACGACCACGAATCTGGCCCAGAAATCTCCCTCCCTCTCCCAATCGGAGCCCCCTGACGAACCCCGCCACGTCAATGATGATATTTCTCCGGTATCGCAGAATGTGAAAGCTTCAAAAGCATTCATACGATCTATCGCCGCGAAAACTGCCGGGCAGCCGTTAAAATATTCCGATCCAGATGTTTGGGGCGTGCTCACTGCGATTTCTGACAACGCACGCAAGCGCCACCAGGTTTACCTTAGCGAAACTCCCTGTCTCTCTCTATGTTTTTTATTTAAGATAATAATTGAAGTGAATGTGTTTTTTTTTTTAATGAAGATCTGCTCTGTTGCCTGGATTAATGCTACGTTGTAATTTTGAACTAAAAAGGCGTATGAATTACTTGGAATTGGTATCAGATTGCTATCTTGCTCTTGTGTTTGCCTTTTCGAACTTTTAATGCAAAAGGGTGCCAAGTAGATGAATGATGATGTTCACTTATTTGGATGAGATCAACTTAGCTGTTCTCCCACCTTAATTCCTGAGAAGATATTTTTAGTGTTGCATATGGCAGCAGTGTAGGTTTTAGGTTTCTTTTGCTCAGTTTGTCTAATCCTAGCATGCTATTGGAAGGTCTGCCATGCAATAGTCTCTTGTCCTTTTCATATTTTAGTCTGCTCTGATGTTTGCATATTAAGGGTTTGACTTATGAATCTATCTGTATACCAGGGCATGAATATGCTTCTGACTTCTAATGAGCACTGCATTGGTCGGCTGGTAGATGATTCTCATTTCCAGATCATTTCACCTGCAATTAGTGCTCAGCATTGCAAGATTTATCGGAAGAGGGTTGCTACTGAAAATGCACAACATCAATCAGAGGATAATTTTTCTGTGTTCTTGAAAGATTTTAGGTAAAAAAATCTATATCAAAGCCTCGAATGATGGATTTTTATCGAAACTGGTCTAATATTTTAAAGTCTTTTCACAGCACGAATGGGACATATTTGAACTGGAAGAAGTTAAATAAGAGTAGCTCTGAAGCAAAGCTCTGCCACGGAGACATCATCTCAATAGCTTTTGTTCCTCAACATGGTAGAGTTGGTGCCCAATTTTTTTGAAAGTAAATTCTACATCTATTTCAGAGGGTATTGACGTTTATGCTATTCTGCCATCTTCTAACTTGATTATTTTTGTTCAAGTCATTTATCGTCAACATGATGAATTGTTAGTTGAGTTATAAAAATGATGTTTCAAGTATATTTGACATGATGTATGTAAGTTCTGTAGTTATATACTGCACCTCAAGTTTCTTTTTGGTTAGAGGTCTCCTGCTGCAAACAAAATGCCTCCTATTTTCTGGTTAAAATTGTGCTAGGAAAAAGATGTTTAGACTTTAGAGCAATCAATCCCCATCCTTTATCAAATGACAGTCATCAAACTTGTGTTTGTGATATGTGTTTTCTTGTCCATGTTTGCAGACCTTGCTTTTGCATTTGTATTTCGGGAAGTTCAAAATTCCACCTGTCTATCTGATGGTGGTTCTCTGAAGAGAAAACCAGGTAATTGTTTTGGATATTAGGTGAGTTGGAAGTACTCTGAAGAGAAAACCATAATATTTATTATTCCCCATGAAAACCTGTTTACAGAAGATTAGGGCAAAGCCGAAACGTGAACCTGAAATAAGTTTTTTGGATTAATACTTCTTAGGGCCGGTTGACTAATGACTTAATGGGCTTAATGGTTGATTGAGCTTATTCGCGCACAGACATTTTAGTGTGTTTACTTGCGGCGTAATGACAAATACAATGGCTTAATCGCACAGCTCATTTCGGGCACTTGTCCAGACCCCTTAGGTTAAAAATCTGAATAATGTTTTCAATTCTAAAATTTATTTAAAAAATCGCAAAATGAACCGGCAATTATTGAATTTCTAAAAAGTTATTTTCAAAAATATTATAATTTCATATGATTTTCATATAATTATTATTTTTAATATTAGTCGTATAATTATTTTATATAAATCTCAGAAGATTCATTTAAGATAGGCAAAAATATCTATGAAATGTCGGAAGTATTTTTTGAATAATTTAAACTAATTTATAAAAATACAAATATTATTCAAAATTCAGAAAAAAATATTATCTAATAACCTCATTTAAAAAATGTTTATATAAAAATATAAATACTATTCAAAATTCAGAAAATAATTTTTTATAAAATCTAAATTTATGAAATAATTATATTTTGTAATTTAAAATATTTAAAAATCGCTTTTACAAAACTAACATAATTTTTAAAAAAATATAAGAATTTCAATTTTTATGAATATTTTTTTTTTGAAAAATCAATTAATTTTCTGGTAAATGAACAAAAATATTTGAGGGTAAAACAGTCATTTATGTCATTCAGATTATTGATTAAGGAAACAAGTGAACACATGCAGTTTTACCCAGAAAGTCAAATTTATCCAAGCTCACAAATTTATCCATATATGACTTGATGAAAATATTGGTAAACAGTCTTTAAATATTATCTAGTAATGAGATCGGCAAAAGATATATGGAATGAGGTCTTAAATATATTAATTCTTATATTCTTATCACATAACATATGTGTATATATATGTATTTACATCCTTTTTTAGGACTAGCCATAGTCTAGGACTGGTGCCGACAGTTCATATTCTGAAGAATTTGGTAAAGATGACTGGTAAAAGAGGTCCTTCTTCTACTCGGCACTTGTCAATTATGAAAATTTATCTGTTCTTGTTGGTAGAAGTTTGCGTATATAGGTAGTACCATTCTGACTCAGATCATGGATATTGGTCGCTGTGTTCCATGATGTATATGTTGATTACAATATCAATCCTATGTGGGACTTGCTATAGCAATTATCCCAACTCATCGATGTCTCATGATATTTCTACACGAGAAGAAAAACCTATGATGCTCACAGTTTTGGAATTTCATCTCATTTCTCATTCATGTGAAGGCTGCGACAAGAAGGGCATCCGGCGTAAAACTTTGCTACTTCGCTTTTTACATGAACTTATAGTACTAACCAATTTAGACCATTAACCAACACTATTATCTCATGCCACCGACCTCAACATAGTTGGAAGTAAGGTGCAATTGTTGTTAGTCGTGTTGATGATGAGCCAATGATAGTTTCGCTGAAAAACTGTTTTGGTTAACTGTTTTTCTTTACATTATTATCGGCTGTACCTGGCCTTATTAGTATCTGATGCTCTCTCTTCTCTCTTGCTGTATACACTCATACACATACATACATATACATGCCTGTGTGTGTTATTCATAATCATAGCTTAGTTATTTCTTCTAGAGGAATACGGTGCCGAGAACAAGAGACTGAAAGGAATTGGTATAGGAGCTTCTGATGGTCCAATCTCTCTTGATGATTTTCGGAGCCTTCAAAGATCAAACACGGTACTTATGGGTTTTTCTTTAAGAAAAACTGTTATAGATGGTACTTATTTACATAGACTGTTAAGTCATTTCAGTTGCTGTAGTATTACCTCATTTTTTTTTTTATCTTCCTTCTCTTTTTTAATATTTGTCGAAGTTTCTACGGAAGTGTTGAATTTTTATCCAGGAACTCAGGAGACTTCTGGAAAATCAAGTTGGAACTGTTGAATCCTTGCGCACCGAACAACGTGCAGCTGTTGATAAGCATGAAACTGTATGTGAAGCTGCACCATCTTTATGATTTTCAGAACTTAAATGTTCAAGCTTAGGCTTCTTATTAAACAAGTTGAGTTATATCTCAATCATTTTATCCCGTGACTCTGCTAGTAGTGCTGCAACTGCTCTATATGATCAGTGCTGCTGGCAGGAAACTGCTGTAATGTAGTTGAGCAACACCCAGGATAGATGAAAAATGCTTTACTTTATCCAGTACACCTTTTTTTTTTTGTTAGTTTGTCTCCCCTTGTTCCTTGGTTATTATGATGTCCCAATCATGTGCACCCGAATATTTTTTTTTGGTTCTTGTGATATATCTAATTTTGTAACATTATTTTTAGATGGTTCAACGGAATTAATCTTTTGGCAAAAAATGCCATTCTCAGGTCCTTTTTCACAAATAATTTACCATTTATTTTTGCCGCACTTAGTACGTCGTCGTGAAAATATCTTGCTTGTTGTCTCTTATGGATTTACTTTTTTGTTTGCAATTTCAATGAATATAATCTTCTTGTCATTTTACTTCAATTGGTGGGCATCTTTCCTCCAACTTTGGATATTCGAATTATGGGGGGTTTATGAGCACCAAAGATCATGGATGATGTTCTATTGTGCAGGAATTGAGGGAGTTGAAAGAATCAGTTGCAAAATCTTATCAAGATCAGCTTAGTCAGTTGAACCAGTCCTTGGAGGCTAAAGAAAAGGAACTAGCAGAGCTAAATACAATATCTGCTGAGCAAAAACATGGGATTGAAGACCTTAATGAAAGACTTGGTGCATCTACGCAGTCATGTCTTGAAGCCAATGAAATAATTAATAGGTGAGAGGCGTATTTTAGTATCTTTGGGATAGAAATGATGGTAAATGTACAACATTCATAATAATTTTCCTTTTCTCTCGTCGTTAATGCATTGTTCTTAGATTCGTTCGCTTTGAGCACTGCTCTAATCTTTGTCTTAATGCATTTATTCGTCATCCTTTTTCTATGTAAATCAGGGTACAATACAGAGGTTTGTGAAGTTATCTAATTTCAAAGTTCATCTGTTTTTTTTTTTGGGTGGGTGGGTGGGTGGGGTGGGTGGGTGGGTGGGTGGGGGGATGTCCCAGACTCCAGGTGGGGATCTTTGATTAATGTGTGTAACAAAAATCTTCGTGCCACTTTTTTATTTATTTATCTAATAGGTTCTAATCTCCTTATTCTTAGGTTCTTATCTCTGTACATTTTTAAGCACTTTCTATTTTTATTTTGCATTAAAACTCGATTGGAGTATTTTTATTTTGAGATACCTAGAAACTGTATGGTTTTCATTTAATGGATTCAGTCAGAAGGCTTCTATATCAGAACTGAAAGCTGTATTAGATGAAGAACGTGATCAGAGAAGAGAGGAGAGAGAGAAAGCTTCTCTGGATATGAAATTGGCATTACAAAGAGTTCAAGCTGAGGCCATGGAGGAAATAAAACGAGTGTCTGATGCTGCTTTGAGACGAGATAATGAGCAACAAGAAATGATAAATAAGCTTCGGGTAAGAAAAAGATAATGAATCTGCTCTATGATTTTGTTTTTTCATTTTAGGAAACTCAATTTTAACTTGTTTATCCAGGAGGCGGAAAAGGAAAGGTGTTCACTGGTGGAAACTTTGAGGTCCAAATTGGTATGTCTCAATGTTCTCTTTAATATCAGCATTTTGCCTTGGCACTTAATGTTGCTTCTATCCGTGACAGGAGGATACCAGACAAAAGTTGGTCAACTCTGATAACAAAGTGCGTCAGTTGGGAGGTCAAGTCCGTGAAAAGCAGCAAGCTTTTGCTAGTAATCAAAAGGTATTGTGGTTTCCTGACTTTCTTCCACCTACCATGATATGCAACTATCATGAAAAGTCGCTATTATTTCCATGTTTTGCTGATGATTTTACCCCTTTTTTTCTTTTTTTTTTTTTTTTTGGTTGAAAGAGGATTGAAGAACTTGAACATGAAAGAAAAGGACTGAGGAAAGAACTCGAGCGTGAAAAGGTAGGATTTTCTGCACGAATTTTCTTCTCCCCACAGTCAACTTGATCCAATTCTCTGCAATACCCACACTCTTAACATTTATGAATCTATTTAAGATTATAAGAACAAAGAATGAAGAGTTGCGTGACACAAGGTTTTATGTGTATTTCAAACTGAGTTTCTCTTGCTGTTGTAGCAGTCAGCTCGTGAAGAAGCATGGGCAAAGGTGTCTGCTCTTGAACTTGAGATCAGGACTGCAGTGCGGGATCTTGAGTTTGAAAGGCGCATGCTGAAAGCGGCTAGGGAGAGAATTATGCTCCGGTAAGAATTCAGCCAATATAAGATGATTTGATTACATTTTGAATTAAAATTTGTTGGGGTAAATTATGGAAAAGGTGTAAACAGACAGTCTCACCTAGTGCTGTCAATGGACTGAACTACCTGATACCTGTCCGGCGGCCCGACTTGAATACTTGGGACGATGGACCCATTGATTCTTTAATGATCCGATCCCAGTCCTGACTTGCCACCCGATAGTGAAACAGGGTATACCCGGCCCGCCTGATAAATACCCGCCCATTTCGTAATTGGACTTGGTCCAATATTAATAGTCCAACCCGAATAAACCTAACTATTTAGTGCTGTTAATTGGCCGAGCTAACCTGCTGGTGGCTTGGTTCGAATACCTGGTCGCAATGGACGGCCCAATTCTTTAACGACCCAGTCCAGGTCCTGACTTGGTACCCGGTTCGTTAACGGCCGGTTCAGTACCCAACTCTAGCTTTACTGAGCCGGACCGGGTATAGTATACCCGACTCGGCCCGACCCGTTAACAATACCAGTGTCTCACCTATGACGATGTTGTATCTCTTTAAGGGACAAAAATTACCTTGAGGTTTGGCCGAATTAGAAAAATATCCAGCGAACTCTGAAAATCACAAAACCACCCTTGAGATCATAAGGGCTTCGTTAGTGGAGTTGACAAAATATGCTAATTTGATCAAATTATTTTTTCAATAACATCCCTCAACTTTTTTGAATATTACAAATTACCCCAAATTTTTTGGCTGAATATTACATTACATCCCTCAATTTTCTTTTGGAATGTTGCACAGAATCATGCTAAAATCGGGTCTATTTGTAATATTTTGGAAAGTCGAGTGTAATTGTAAATATTTGAGGAACGGTTGGGACAAACTGTTAGTCGAATCAAACCTTAACGGTGTTAGCTGATTTCATTATTTATTTATATTATATTTCTAATAACCAAGGTTGTTAAGTCGACAAGTCGAGCCTGAGTACCGTGGAATTGACTAGTCGACAAGTCGCCAGACTAGTCGTAAAAAGTCGTAAATAGTCGACAATATCCTATTTAGAGTAATTATAATATATAATATAGGTAAACATACTTCAATTTCACATTTCAAATAAAAACTAATAGGTCAAGTACCCAAAGTCAAACATCTATAAGCAAATAAAAACATAATTAAATAGTCAAATCAACTAAACAAACACAATCATGCATCAAATTCATCCATCTCTAAATCATCTCCATCCCCCTCTCCATCTCCTCCATGAGTATTTTCCTCGGGTGGTATACCATAGTCATTTTCCACTTCCTCCTCATCATCGAAATCTTCATCTTCATCTTCCCCTTCCTCATCAATAGGATCTTGTTCTTGTGTCGAACTAGTGTTGCGTTGAGTATAGGTAAGAATGGAGGTGGAACCACCTCTAGCTCTCCGTGGAAGATTGCGTCCCTCAAGTGATTCGGATGCACCCGAAGCTATATCCACCGCTTCCCAAAACCTTTGCTCAATGTCGGTCCACTCATTAGTCCACTCCAAGTCCTCGAGTACAAGTGGATCAAATTTCTTTCCTAGCTCACGTCTCTTCTTGAATCTTGAATCTATCTTCCGGTTGTATTGGATATACACCAAGTCATTCAAACGTTGATGTTCCAACCTATTCCTCTTCTTCGTATGTATCTAAATTGATGAAATTTAATTAAGCCAGCAATAGTTGCAAATTGACAATAATTACTTGAAAAAGAGTAGGCACTTAGTCACTTACGAACTCAAATGTACTCCAATTGCGTTCACAACCGGAAGATGAGGCACACAAATCAACAATACGCTTCGCAAATGATTGAAGCTCATGTGCACGACCTCCATATGCTTCCCACCAATCAACTAACATAAAAACAAGAATAACACAAACTAAGCATTTTTTATTTTGCCAAGTAACTAATTACTACTCCCTCCATCCCACCCATCTTGAGCATTTGCTTTTCGGCACGGGATTTAAGAAAAGCTGAAAAATAGTGTATAAAGTGATGGTGTGAATATATATTATTTAAAGTTGTGAGAGATAAAGTTGTCTTAAAAAGGAAATGATCAAGTATCTTGGGACGGCCCAAAAAGGAATATGAACCAAGATCGGTGGGACGGAGGGAGTAATAAAATTCACAAAGTTTTGGAATGAACTTACGAGGACTTTTTATCTTTCTATGCTCAATTGCCATCTCCCTTGCTAAGCCTTCTCGACTATTTTTGTAAGCATCGGCAGAATTGCTTATTTTGTTCCTTGTATCTCTATCCTTGACCATCTTCTCAAGCACATCATTGAAGTCTCCTCTTATTCGGGAGGCATAGGCAGGATCCTTCTCAAGAAGATCAAAGTACTTCCGTGGATTAAGAAACAAAGCAACCCCGTGTAATGGTTTTCCCATTTGACCATTCCAACGATCCTCAATGATCTTCAATAGTTTATTTCGGATTGCAATTTTTCTACCTCCAAATTTCTTCTTGACTTCATCTTTTGCATAATCAATAGACGCTGCAATTTCTGCCAAGGCAGGCCTTTCATCATCATCAGCAGTGCGCAACACTTGAAGAAGTGGCAGTGTTGCATCTACACGATCATTCACACTACTCCAAAAGACTGAAGAGAGAACAGTGTCACAAACTTTGCTTCCTTTTTCTGATTTTGATAACTTTGACTTGGTCCAATCCGAACCACAAAACAAGTAACGTAATGGTTCTTGATTTTGTTGCAAACTATCTTATGTAAGAAAAGCAGTGGCAAACCTCGTAGCTCCGGTCCTAACTAGGTCCCTCCCATTAGTTTTCTCCCTCATAGCATCAAGAACACGCCCGTGCCTATAGATGAATGTAGTGCATCTTCTTGCCTGGTTGATTGCCTTCTTAAAGGCAGGAATTTTGCCAATGTCCTCTAACATCAAATCAACACAACGACAAGAACAAGGAGTCCAAAACAAAGTTGGCATCCTGATCTCCAAAATCTGACCTGCTAGCTTGTAATTTGCCCCATTATCAGTCACAACCTGCGCAACATTTTTCTCACCAATTTCCTTTATCTTGCTTTCAAGCAAGTTGGCCAACATTTGTGCATCATGCGATTCGCTTGACGCATTGACCGAACCCAAGAAGAAAGTACCTTCAGGACTATTAGCAAGGAAGTTTATGAGACTCCTTCCTCGTCTATCCGTCCACCCATCACACATAAGAGTGCATCCATACCTCTTCCAAGCCTTTTCATGCTTCTCCTTCAATTTTTCAGTCTCTTTTGCTTTTTTAAGTAATGGCACCCTCAATTCATGATATGAAGGAGGCTTTAAACCCGGTCCATATTGGCCAATGGACTCAACCATCACCTCATAGCTCCTAGAGTGTGCAGCATTGAAAGGAATACCATTTTCATAGAAAAAGTTTGCAATGTGCATATGAACTTTTTCCTTCTCTTCCGGAGTTCTCAAGTGATTTTCCAAAGTCGTCTGACTTGCTCCCTTAGCGTGCCTCTGTTCAACAACTTGTTCCGGGCTTCTCATGTACTTCATTGAAGCAGCAAATTTAGTACTACCTGCTCGCAGTTTGAAATTAAAAGGCTGGACAACCTTGCCTTTTGTGCCAGCACAAGATTTTGAGCTCTTCATTGTATTAGAAGCTGCTGTGGAAGGTATTTCTTCAACATCATCATCGCTGTTCTCTTCTTCAATCTGCGCATTTTTTCTACTCTTCTTCTTATTTTGCACATACTCACTCATTTCTTTGGCAATTTCTTTGGTAGTTTTGGGACATTTTGAAATATCCGGATATCCCCCAATCAAGTATTGTTTAAACCGATTAATTCCTCCATGATTTTGATTCCCGCAAAGTATATATCTAACAACATCTTTATTGCCTTCGGGATTAGGATAATATTCATACTTCCATCCCGGATCGTTTGATCGACTAGCTTTTCTTTTAGGATCTTTAGCTAACTCTCTCCGAGAACTTTCGGTTTCAATATTTTCATTCTCCATTGCTTATTTTCTGTACAAAAACAAGCTATAATCAGTGAATACCGAATATGCAGCCTGCTGTGGGGGCCAGATGCAGTGCAGAATGCAAAAAAAAAAGAAAAAATGAAAAAAAACTGAGCAGAATACAAAAATTAATTTTAAAAATAAACCGAAAATTAATTTGCTGTTCAAGTGCAGAATGTTCAATGCAGTGCAGAAATTGCTAAGTGCAGAATGAAAAAAAAAAAAAAAAAAAAAAAAACTGAGCAGAATGCAAAAAAAAAAAAAACTGAGCAGAACGCAAAAAATATTTTAAAAATAAAACCGAAATTAATTACAAAAATAAAACCGAAAATTAATTTTTAAAAATTAAACAAAAATTAATTTTAAGAAATAAAACAGAAAAAAATTGAAAAATAAAAATGTATGTAATATTATATTAAAGAAAAAAAAGGGAAAAAGAGAAGAAAAGATGAGGGAAAGAGTCGGAAGACAGGAGAGGAGAGAAAACTTACCGAAGGAGATGAAGCCGCCGTTGAAGTCGCCGGAGGAGATGAAGTCGCCGGAGGAGATAGTCGTGGTCTGTCGCGCCGCTGTCGGGTGAGAAGAGGAGAAAAGTCGCGGACTGTCGGGTGAGAAGAGGAGAAAAGTCGTGCATACGGGTAGGTTAAGTAAAAACTTTTTTTTTTTAATTGATGAAAGGTCGCGGATTGCGGGTCCGGGCGGGTCAGCCCCGGGTACAACCCACGGTCGACTAATACAACAGTTGGGCATCGACTACTTCAGCCAGGTCGACTTCTCGACTTCGGCGACTAGTCGGCGACTAGTCGTCGACGTGACAACCATGCTAATAACACAAACCTCAAGGGTATTTTTTGGATTATCCCCCCAAGAAAACATAAAATACCATGTTGAATTGGTATATACGAGCGATAACACATTTCCTCGAAGGACGTTGATGTTTAGTAACAGTAGATGATTTTGCTGCAGTGAAACTCAGCTCCGTGCTTTCTATTCCACAACCGAGGAGATATCCGTGTTGTTTGCAAAACAGCAGGAACAGCTCAAGTCGATGCAAAGGACACTAGAAGACGAGGAGAACTACGAAACCACATATACTGACATAGACCTCAACCGAGCCGATGGTGATGAAAATCGGTCAATGGCCAGAGACAAGGAAGAGGAGGCTCATCAAAGCAACACCACTGCCAAGGAACAACTAGAATCCTCAAGTGATGAAGCAAGCGCGACAGAAAAGCACGACTGTTATGCCAGAAGCCAAGAAAATGGCCTAAACACACAAGAAGTAGAATCCACCAGTCCTCGATGCGATGATGCTAAGGGCGCGTTTGGCTCTGATATTAATAATGGTGTCGGCACTGCAGAAATTTCTGTTGGGGATGCTATTGGAACCGAGCATGTCCCCGAAACCGAGGGGTGCCCTGTTGAAACTGAGCGAGTTTTGGAGACCGAGAGTCAAAATGCCAGGAATATTGATTTGAACAGAATAATGCAGGTAGATGATGATAATAATACTAATACTAATACTAATAATAATGGTACAAATGCACATAAAGTTTGCTCCGAATCAAATAACCCAATTGAGGATCAAAGTCCAATGGAGGATACAGAAGGTGTAGGGGGGACTATTAAAACGACGGACCTCTTGGCTTCGGAAGTTGCTGGTAGTTGGGCTTACAGCACGGCCCCTTCTGTTCATGGAGAGAATGATTCTCATCATGATTCTAGCAGTTTGGTGGCAGAAAGTCAACACATACCGTTGACCAAGTCTGAAGGTGATGAGGCAAGGAGGAATCAGGAGCGTCGGGCGCTAAGTGAGATGATTGGGATTGTTGCCCCTGATTTAAGGGAGCAGTTTAGTCGGGCCGTGGGGAGTGAGGATCCCATGGGATCTGAAAAGGGGGTGGCATCCGATTCTGATTCTGATACGGAGGGTTGTAGTGATGATGATGTTGATGGTGGTCGTGGTGGGGAGAGAGATGGTAGTGAGAGAGTCAAGTCGTGTGATGAAATGGATGACGATGATGATACTCAAGAGGACTCGGTTGGGTAAAAATGTAGAATGTTTTAAAAGCTGGAATCGGTTTTGTTTTTATTTTTGTACATCAATTTTTTTTTCTTTTTTTTTTATTTGTTATTTTTTTCCCTGTATCTGTATATATTTTGCATGTGTTAATCAAAATACATTTGACTTTGTAATTTGATTGCATTAAAATTCAGTTATCTTTCAAAATTATAAATATCCTTTCAAAGTATTAAAAATACCTTTATATTTGTATTTACCTAATAAATAACAGCAATAATTAGGGCATATTTTATAATTTTGAAAGATAGTTGGATTTCCTTATAATTAGAGGAATTCCTTCCATTTTTTCATTTGCTCTTTCTTAATAAACCTTGGTTGAATTGAAACATTGGAAAGTCTATTACAAGTACAATATTGTTTTAAGTTTCCACCAATAATCTCGCACATTATATTGAAATCTCTCTTGGAACTTAATATGTGGTGATTTTTCGCAATTTAAGCTAGTCATCTCGGATTATTATGTTGTAGACTCGATTCTCGTGATGAAAATAAAAAAATAGACAATATTTATATTCATCATCAATGAAAATATTTTTTTATATTCATTATTTATCTTTTTTATATTTATCACTCGTTAATTCTATATCTATATTTGCATATTTATCTCATACATTAATAAACGTACAAGTGACATAATATGTCATTTTCATACTTCTTCCTTCCCAATTTAACTAGGAGATTTTACTTTTTTTATTTTTCAAAATATATTTTTTATTTGGATATTATTCATCTTTATACCTAGATTACTCTTATTTCACAATTAATATTATCCGACTACAAAAAGTATAATTTTACAGTTTATTCTCATGAAATATTTTATGGAACTACAAAAATTACCCATATTGTTTGAAAGTTTATAGTGATTGTTTGATTATATTTTTTATTGATTATTTGATTTAGAAAAATGACAGGATTTCTTGATTTTAGAAAATGTGATTCCATGAGAATCATAGGTAGGAGGTTGAATTTAGTCTTCAACCAAGATTTTTGTAGTTCTATGAACTAGTTCATGAGATAAACTGCAAACTTTTTGTACTTCCATAAAATATAATGAAAAACTTGTTTTGAAAATTGGAAACAAGTGAAATCTATAATTTTTAAGTGGGAATGAGTGGGTATATGTTAGGGGTAAAATTAAAAAATCTTGTACTAAATTTGCAATCCTTAATAATTAAAAAAATGGAAATCTTCTACTTAAATTGAGAAGAAAAAAAGTATTTATTATTCACCAGATTCAAATTTGTGACACCACCTCGATATTCATGCATGGTGTTCTCTGGTCATAGTCACCACCTTAAAAGACTACTTTACCTCCCCCTTCCTCTATATTGAACTTGATAATAATATCAAATGTTCAACAACAATAAATTTCTAAAATTACCTTACAATATTAAATTAAATGGAAAGTTCTTTCCTAACAGGGATCTCCGATGAACCTACGACCGACGTCAATGGAGGTCGTTTTTTTTTTTGGCCCACCGGGCGCCAGCATTCGAAGCTCACCAATTTGTTTTTTTAACGACAGGCACGCCAACTGGTTTTTCTGGCAGAGCCGCCGCCTGCAGGCGTCCGACCATTTTTTTTATTTTTCTTATGCCAGCGCTGGCCTGCTTTCCGGCCTGCCACCTCTGGCTGCCGATCATTTTTTTCCCCTCTTAACAGCACGCCCACCAGCCTGCTTTCTGGCAGCCTATTATCTTTTTTTCTTTTTCTTTTTTGAGCCTGCCGACATGCTTTCCGACAATCCGTCAATTTTTTCTTTTTTTTTCTTTTTAACGACAGACTCGTCCGACGCTAATAGATTTTCAAGGAACCTATAATACCCGGTTCTAAATTCATTCATTATCATTCAGTATATTTTGTATTCAGTAATTTTTCACTCATTAATAATCATTCATCATTCATATTCATTCATTGTATTCACCGTTCGGAGTAATTTTGTATCGTGTATCAGTTATTATTCGTCATTCAACCCAGTTGGAGAATCGGGCCGTGCATATCATCATTGTCATCTTTGTAGTGGGCTGTGTGTGAGGAGTAGCACACGCTACGTACTCTCTTTAGCGCGCGCTAATTGAGTACGGGTAGCGCAAGCTACCTCTAAGCATTAGCGCACGCTAATGTGGTTCAGGCAGACAGTCCATAAGGCACTGGATTGAATTTAAGTTGTAGTAGCGCATGCTACGAATGGTAAGTAGCGTACGCTAGTTGTGTGGACAACGCACGCTAAGCAATCAGTGTAGCGCGCGCTAAGGTCCGAGCAGGCAGAGTCCAGTGGGTACTGGACTGGAATGGAATAATTCTTAGCGCACGCTATGAGTGGATATTAGCGTACGCTAATGGTGTTAGTAGCGCACGCTAAGTAATTGGTGTAGCGAACGCTAACGCGAGCAAGACAAGAGGGCAGTAGGTTCTGGACTCCGGTATTCTGGTCATCAGCCATTAGGTAGCGCGCGCTAACACAAGGTTAACGCACGCTAATAAGAGGCGTTAGCTCACGCTACCAATGTATGTAGCGCACGCTAACGATGCAGTCAGTGGGTACTGGACTACCCGGTGCATCCGTTAGCGCACGCTAAGCACAGGAGATAGCGCGCGCTAAACTGGGTTACTATATATTGGACAGTTTAGACCCATTTCGTCATTTTTTTCATTCCTCCTCCTCCTCTTGACGGTTTTGGGCGATTTTGGGCTTTTTGAGACGTGTTCTTCGAGCTGCAATCATCTATCAACATCTTCAAGCTTATAATTTGGATTAATCATCATTTCATCCTCTCTAATACATCAAATCAAGATAAACATTTCTTGGATCTAGAATTTCGAATTTTGATTGTTTTCCTCCCGATCTCTTCGCATAAGCTTGCTATTATGTTGGAATATGTTAGATACGGATTATCTACCTTGGATACATGTATTCCTACGGATTTATTGGTGTATATTTTGGATTTGATGAATATTTGGGGAATTATTCTAGAACCCTTGATGTTTGACTTTGGTTATTTTGGGTTTTCCGATTGATGTTGTCGTAACCTTGAGTTGTGGTTTCTTATGGATTATTGATGTCATTAATGAAGTTTTGTTGGGTTGAATCATTCCTTGGAGGTTTGGTATCGATATTATTGGGGTTGGTTGTAACCAAAGGGAAGAATGTTTACAACGTATTCGTTAGAATGCCCCAATGAGTTTGATTATTGTTGTATCGACTTTTGAGTTGGTTATAATCGTGCTTGATACGTATATTGAGCGTTTGTTGGTAATCGTGTTATTCAAGGTTGTCCGAGCGACCGATATTCCTTTAAGGACGTTTGTTCGTGAGAGGACATTTCACCACCGGTATTGTGTAAGTTAATTCTTACTTGGTTAAAAGGATACTCATTCCTTTCGTTGTTGTTCATTCATATTCATAATTCATTCATAACGATTAATCGTGTTGAGACTTGTAATTGTCAAACTAATCATTCAATTCACGAGGAACGACGGTTCCAATCATTTCAATGAGCTATCATTCATTTCATTATTATTTCAGCTTGGTGAGTCACTCTTGATCCTTGTTGGATTGTTATTCATTAATACTCATCATGGTCATTTTTGTTCATGTGGCCTTCTAGGATCATATTGCGTGACCGGGTGGTTATGTGTGGAATTTTAGTCGGGCACACGATAGTCATGTGTACGGGTTCACCGACACAATGGATTGTGCACACGGTAACGTGCCTCCGTGAGACTAATTAGGTACAAGTTCGGGTGTGTCCGGACACTCGTCTTGTGCACTTGCACGTCCCATTACGGGCGTACTATGATGCCCCTCTTCAGCTTAATTTAATAATTAAGAGATATATCATGATTGTGCTTGTTCAACTCTTGAGGATTGTTGTTCTGTGTAACTGACCCCGTTGGGGGATGTTGTTTTCAGGTCATGGCAAGACAAAGGCACGGGAAGAGAGCGTTGACGGCGAGGAGCCCCAGTGATACTAGTAGGGGCCCCCAGTCCTTTTCAGTCATTCATGTCTCTTCGTTTTTATTTCCGCTGTAAATTTCCATTTGGATATTCATTCTATTCAGTGTTGTATATTTTATCTTCATATAAAATATACATGTATTCTGTATTTCCTAGGTGTGTTGTACTTAAAAACTCCTCATCGGTGTAATTAATGATATAATGTGGATCGGTACTATAATTATATTATTTAATTTATTAATTTTCATTCGTCTGATGGGTCCCAGTCGGGGGTCCACGGCACTGTAATATCCGCCTAATTTGGGGTGTTACAGAACCAACATATTTTTCATAGTAATATAATTTAATAAATTAATTGTTTTAATTCAATTATAATACTGTTACTATGTCATTATGACATGAGTTATCCCTAATATATATATATATACACAAGAATATACATGCGATGAATATAATCTTCATATCTAAGATTAGATGTGGCTGTCATGTACCTAAGGTTAGATACAATACACCCCAAAACTACATAGTTTTGATTAAAACACAAAATAAAATAAAATAAAAAAAGAATTCCCAGCCACCACCATCTTCACCCAAATCGATCAAACACCCGACCTTTCGATTCTAGCCATCTCAAAATCGATTGCACAAAATCGATTGCACATCATCATCGATTTCATCATCATTCTTAGCACTTGAATCGATTCCAACCTCTCAAAATCGATTTTTTTTGCATCATCATCTCCATCGCTTGAATCATAATCGATTGCATCATCATCTCAAAATCGATTCCATCATTGATTGAATCATCATCATCATTGATCGAGTCCCTGTTTTTACATCATTGGATTGAATCAAAGCTTCTCAAAATGGAATCACCAGGGAGCGGATTTCTAGAATCACCACTTGAATCGATTTCAATCAATATAATATCAGAATTAAATTTCAATAAACACAACAACGAAATTGAGAAGGTATGTTTAATTTTTTTCCGTAGGAATTAAAGATTATTAAACTTTTGGATTTGAAATCTGTTTTTAGTAAACTTTAGAATCAACACTTGCTTTTTTCCTTAGGATAACATCGGTTTTACAGGAGACAACCGAGAAACATGTTTAATCGAAGACATTGATGCAAATGGTTATTTGGTCAACCATGAGGATTCAGAAAATGAATACGAGAACCATAGTCAGGTTGATGTTAACTTTGATTTTGATGAAAATGAATTTGATGGTGAAACTATTGTTGGAAAAGTATTTGATAAGCTTGAGGATGTGTATACGTTTTACAACCAATATGCTTCGTTGATAACTCAATGCCTATTCTTCCGTCTGTTCATCCAATAGAAGCAAAAGCAGGTATATTAATTTTGTTTATCTTTATACATTTGTTCATATATTAATTTTGCATATACTAATTTTTGCACGTAAATTTTATACTAGAAAGATTTTTGAGCTTTTCAAGAAGGAACGGAATGAAGCAACCAATAACCTAACACACGAAACTTTGAGTAAGAGTACAGAACAAAGCAGTTATAGGGTTGGGCAAGTAAGTGAATGTTGAGAAAAAATTTTGGAGGATCGTTAAATTTTGTTTCTTGAATGAGATTGTTGCCACTTGTTCGTGTGCAAAGTTTGAAACCTACGGGATTTTATGCAAACATATCCTATATGTTATGAAGAAGAAACATGTTGAAACCCTTCCTGATCAGTATATTTTACCTAGGTGGACACTTAATGCTAGGTACAAGGTTGGTAACAGAGGTATCAGACTCGAAGAAATGAGTGGTGAAAGTGGAGTTAGTGCATTATGTTGGTATATTTACCATGTTTTGAATCTCCTGTATGAGCTGCAAATCTGAGAAGAACAAAGTAGGAGACAAATTCGTTAATAACAAAACCATTAAATAATATATATATATATATATATATATATATATATATATATGTGTGTGTGTGTGTGTGTAATATCCGGAATTTCTACTACTGTTGTTTGAGATTATTTTATCCGAGTTATATTGTACAGCGTGGAATCTGTACAGTATGGATAAAATAAATAAAGGACTGAGATGTCAGTATTGGTACAATTGTCGTATCTGGTCGACAATTGCATTTGAGAATATCGTGTATCAGGTTATCGTACTTTCGATATGAGGTATATCGTATGAGAATATTATTGGATTCAGTATACGTATTCAGTATGCCGTATGTTCGTATTCTGTATGTCGAGACAGGTGGTAACAGTTAAAATTGGCTAAGTATAGAATACTTAGCGTACGCTAATGTTTAAGACTTACGTACGCTAAATCACAAGAGTTACGTACGTTATGGCCGAGACATTACGTACGTAAAATGGGAATCAGACGATCGAGTCATGGTCGGCAGGTGGGACCCTGTGTCGGCAGCTTTCGGTGGAAGGATGTTGACAGGCGAGTGAACTACGTATTACGTACGTTATACAGGATGTATTACGTACGTAATATAAGGTTTTAGTGTAGCAAGTCAACGTGCGTATTACGTACATAATGAAGGAAATGTTACGTACGTAATCAAGTGGACGAAACAGGACAGTAAGTTTTGGGATTAACATTACGTACGCTATCAAGGATGGCTAACGTACGTAATGCGTGTTACGTACGTTAACCTTGGTGTGTTACGTACGTAACGAACAGAAATGTTTTATAAGTGGATGCCCGTCTTTCATTTCCTTCGACGTTTCTTTTCGTTTTTCGTCTTCAAACTTTGAGAGAGAGAGATGTTGGCCTTCCTAAGTCGATTTTGAGCTTCAGGACTTAGATTTGAGACTTGGATATGGAATTATGGATGATTCTTGAAGGGTTTGATTGGGTTATTCATGTTCTTGAGATATGTTGTTGAATTCTTCACATTGATTTTGGATTTTGGTATTGTTATCAGTATATGATTCGTATGAAGTTGATTGTGATGTTGTTGTTACGATTATTGAGGCTACATGAACTATATGTTGAAGGAAGATGGTGTTATGATGGTTTATACCTTGAATATGTTGATTATGATTATGAAATCATAGAGTTCTTGATGTTCTTGGTATTATTACTTCGATTCTTGATGTTAGGGAGATCGTATGTTCAAGAACATGTTGATATACACATTGAATTGTGATTAGGGATTGTTTAGATGTTAGAAAATATCGGATTACATTGTTTTAATGGCTATGAACAAGGTTTTGAATCCATTAGTGTTCTTGAGGAACTTCTTGATGAATTTAACATAGCAAGACGATCGTAGGTTGAATTATCGGTACCTTTGGATATGAAAATCGAATGTTCATTGATTGTACTGATAGAATTCGTATGTTCTTGATGAAATACGAATCATGATATCAATTTGGAATCCGAAAAGATTGTGATTGATCGTCGAATATGATTTCCTTTACGTCCGCATTGTAATTGCATTGTGGTTGTGAATTCGTAATTGTTTGAATTGGATTATTCGAAATTGTGTTAATCGGGATAATTGTGAAATCGTTGAGTTTATCGATCGATGATATTGATTAGTAATTATCGGATTTCGGTTCATATGATGGATATGAATTCGTAAAATAGTTTGAGTTATACAATTTGGTTTTGTATATGATTGAGGTATCGTTGAATCGTCGAGATAATTTGGTTGGTCGTGTTGGTTGTTAATAGTTATTGGATATATGCTATTTGATTACTTCCATAGGTTGAGATTATTGATCGGTGATTATAACCGGATGTTGCGGTCGTGTTCGAGCACGTTCGTGAATTGCTTGGTCGGGGCGAGGAGCTCGTGAAGCGAAGGCAATGAGATTGGTAGCGGCTTCGTCATCGTCGTATCGGTATCGAGGCAAGTTATTACTTGCTCAGTTATAATGTTTAACGAATGGTTTCAGTTTCATTTCGTTTATAATGCATATAGCAATGATTATTACTGCAAATTCTGGAGATTTGTATTATGTGTTGTCTTTTCAATTCTGGGAGTTTAATCATAATGTATATGATTTATTTCGGTTATTGGCATATTCGGGTATCGAGGTTACATTATGGTAAAGACGAGGATATGAGTATCTGTAGTCCATGGTACGTTTGGATAGCCGAGCATTGCGGATAATCGTCGGTGATGGTTTGATATCGAGATTTCTCCCGAAGGACTCGGGGCAAGTATCTTATATCGATTCAGTTAGTGTTAGTGATTTGATCATGCATATTGTCATTCATGTTGTCGAACATGAGGTCGTCTTGGTGGATTTGTCATATTGTCGTTCATGTTATGTTGTTCATGTTGATGAACATTTTGATTTGCATATGTGTATGCATAATTGTGTTGTTTGTGTTGTGTTGATCCGATGGGATCGTGTGATCTATGCTGAGGGCGCTGGATCAGATGTCTACCTCGTGTTGGTCCGACGGGATCATCTTGGGATCTATGCTGAGGGCGCTGGATCATTGGACGGGTTTTTCCACCTCGTGTTGTTCCGACGGGATCATCTTGGGATCTATGCTGAGGGCGCTGGATCGTTGGATTACCCAGTGTTGTGTTGTTTTGCATATGTATATTGTTGGTTATCCACCTCGTGTTGATCTTGTAGGATCATCTTGGGACCTCTGCTGAGGGCGCTGGGTCATGGGATTTCTATTGAGTATACATTGTTGATATTATTTTGAGCATATTGACGTGGTCATATGAGTATGCATTTGTAGGTCTTGTGTTAGGACCTTGTCCGCATTACATTGATCTGATCTAGGATTAGACTGATATGATTGTCGTGGCACTTCATATCACGAGGTATGTTCCGTATTTCCTTTGGTATTTGTCTTTGATGGACAATTGGTTATCGTCTTGGGATTTGATGATGTTATTCGATGGATCGTATTGGTCAGAAATGGTATATTTCCGTATGGTGAGTTGGTGATGATAGTTGAGAATCTTGAGTATTGTTTGAGGTACAATACAGATACTAGGTTCGAGTTTATTGGTTAATCAAGTACGAGATGTGAAATGTGATAATGGTTATTCTGATGAGAATGACTTGAGTAAGTAAAGTTACGGCGGTAAGATTACGTTGGTCGTATTCTTATGTTGTATTCTCATTGGTATATAATTATTAATGTGATGTGACGGTTATCATTGTTGGATATTATGGCTGACCCCGTCGTGGGATTTCTTTTTAGGTTATTGGAGTATCGAACTTGTAGCGGTCGTGAAGAGATGAGCTTCGCGGAGGATACTGGCTAGGACATGTTCTGTGCATTGAGTTTCTTGATTGGTTCTTGTTTTCCGCTGCTAGAGTATCTTTATGGTTGGTCTTTTTCCGCTGCGTGAGTATTTTGAAATGCTCTTTTGGTATCTGGTAACTGAGATTACTTTGGAAATCGTTTTCTAAACTTTTGAGTGTCGGTCGTTTGGCCTTGTGATTTCAAATGAGTTTTTACGACGGTTTTTGATAACTGGATTTTATAAGTCTTTGTGAATTTTTAAAGATAGTACCGTCATTGACCTCTTGGGCATTTGTAAATATTTGCGAAAATTTCCTTCAGCCTTGTGGGTTCCATTTCGGGGCCCACGACGCTGTAACATTTCCGGTTAAATCTGGGGGTGTTACAGAATATGGTATCGGAGCTTAGGTTGAGAAAACCTAGGCATTTGGGTCGAGTTGGGTCGTGTTTTTGTTGCGTCATTCGAGTTGTCGATTGACAAATATTAGAGCCGTGAGTCTTTATTGTTCACTCAGGCTTATGCGTTATCGGATTTGCCAGTATCGTACTGGGCTTGTTATAACTTTTCCAAATGGTGTTAACAAGATTCTCTGGAATGAGATGTATCGTGTTCTTGAGTCAAACTGACTTGGCAAAATGTGTGTTTTGAAAATATCCGTGTCGAGTATTTTCTAGAGTCGAGACATGTGCCAGTATCACGGGAAATCGTTGGCTTCACGATCTGTAAGTAATTGGATTTTTGAATTTCATTGAGATTTATTGCCGTTCTAAGTTGATATGTTGTGAGATTCAGGAAGATATTATGCTTCACAGTATGAGATGACAGAGTTGGGACATGATTGATGATCTTGAGACGCCATGATTTTTGGAAATAATATATCGGTTGAGTTTTGGAACGGAATTGTGTATTCGGGAGAAGGACTATGGATTGTTGAGAAGAACATGTAGTCATGTTAGTTCATTTTGTGATATATGAACTGCTTTTGAGCATTTGAAAATGATACTTTTCAAAATATATGTTTTACGGATGTTTTACGGAAAATGATTTTTGGGCTGAGACCCAATCGATTTCGAAATAGTTTTATAACCCAGGACTTGGACTCCGAAAAGGGTTTTCTACTTTTTAAACTTCTTGTAATGCGGAACGAGATACGGGCTGAGACCCTAATGTTTCAAAATGCTTTTTCTTGTTTTCTGAAACTCCCGAGATTTGTAAAACACTTTACCAATCGTTTACCTATGTTATTTCCGCCTTTCGAGGCTTTGGTTTACTTGTTCAAATGGAACTTCTCGGGAAGTCTTTCGCTGTGTTTGATTTGTTGATTGTTTCAATGTTTTGTCATATCATATTTGAGGTGATCCAGGATGGATTAAGGATTGACGTTGCGAGTAGTATGTGGAGGAGGAGTTTTTATCAGAGTCTATATATTAAGATTTTGGAATTTCATCGTGTGGTTTTCCGATGGAATATCAGTGAATTTGGTGACGAGCCGATTTAATTTTTTAAATTGATTTTGTGGTCTTACGAAAATTTATGTTTTGAGTTTTCAAACTCTTGAAAGAATTTTCGAAAATTTGTCTTTTGACAAAACCATATGATTTCAAACTGGTTTTGAAAATGTGATTAATAACCATGCGCATTTAGTGTATATTACATATCATGGTGAAGTTGTGAGTGTGACTCACGAACTGGATAATATATCAATGTGGAAGAGGAATAGGGATCCGAACTTTGGTATGGTCGTTTGGTTATGCAAGGATGATCGATTGATTTATCGGATAAGAGAAATATGTCGTGTGTTGTAGAATCATGCACATAATATAATTTTGGAACTTTGGATTTTGTGAAACCGGGATATATGTGCTATGTGATTCCATTGGTATGGTAATATTGTGACTTTACCATAATGATTTTGAATAATTTCTTTTGTAGATTTGGGGATGGTGACCCCATGTTGGTTGTTTTAGATGTCGAGCGGTCGTTTCCACTCCAGGTATGATTGGTTATTTTCGTCGACTTGAGTGGTTGTTCGTATGCCGAGGAGTATGCTCTCCAGTCGAGTATGGTTATTGAGATCCACGGTATGTGATTGGTGTGTCGTTTTGAGAACTTTATTCGTCCGTATATCTGTCTCTGTGGTTCTGTGTTTATCGTGTTGGAATTTACGGTGTGAGGGTATTTCCGATTATTATCGCTCCTTCGTTGGTTATACTAGAGTTTATCATGTTGATGATATTCTCGTTTGTGTTTGACCTCTGGTTGGTCATATTAGAGTTTGTCATGTTGATGATATACTCGATTGTTCTTTGACCTCTGGTTGGTCATATTGGAGTTTATCATGTTGATGATATTCTCAGTTGTGTTTTAACCATTGGATTGGTCGTATTGGAATTTATCATGTCGATGGTATTCTCAGTTAATTTGTTGGTTGATCATTGTTGATGATCGTATAAGTGTTCGAATTTTGCGTCGATGTTTCGAGATTGGTTGTCATTATTTTGGACAGTTGTTTCGCAGATATATCGGGTATTATTCGTTTTATTAGATTTAGAACTTGATCATGCGATCAGGCAAACAGGATTTGTCACGGATAGATTATTTCATCCGAAGATGATATATTTTGTTGAGACTCAAGGAATTGTGTTTGTAAGCGTATTGGGACTGTATAATGAGATCGCTTGCTAGTATCTCAGGAGATCGTCAACCTGCGTATTTGTAAGTGTGCTCTTTTGGTTATTCAGTAATGATAATGATTGATCGTTGTCGTGATGGTTTTGGGATATTTTGGTTGAAGCTTAAGTTTGTTTATTTTTATGACGGATTGCAAGTTTCGAGGCCGAAACTTATTTTAAGTGGTGTAGAATGTAATATCCGGAATTTCTACTACTGTTGTTTGAGACTATTTTATCCGAGTTATATTGTACAGCGTGGAATCTGTACAGTATGGATAAAATAAATAAAGAACTGATATGTCAGTATTGGTACAATTGTCGTATCTGGTCGACAATTGCATTTGAGAATATCGTGTATCAGGTTATCGTACTTTCGATATGAGGTATATCGTATGAGAATATTATTGGATTCAGTATACGTATTCAGTATGCCGTATGTTCGTATTCTGTATGTCGAGACAGGTGGTAACAGTTAAAATTGGCTAAGTATAGAATACTTAGCGTACGCTAATGTTTAAGACTTACGTACGCTAAATCACAAGAGTTACGTACGTTATGGCCGAGACATTACGTACGTAATATGGGAATCAGACGATCGAGTCATGGTCGGCAGGTGGGACCCTGTGTCGGCAGCTTTCGGCGGAAGGATGTTGACACACGAGTGAACTACGTATTACGTACGTTATACAGGATGTATTACGTACGTAGTATAAGGTTTTACTGTAGCAAGTCAACGTGCGTATTACGTACGTAATGAAGGAAATGTTACGTACGTAATCAAGTGGACGAAACAGGACAGTAAGTTTTGGGATTAACATTATTTACGCTATCAAGGATGGCTAACGTACGTAATGCGTGTTACGTACGTTAACCTTGGTGTGTTACGTACGTAAAGAACAGAAATGTTTTATAAGTGGATGCCCGTCTTTCATTTCCTTCGACGTTTCTTTTCGTTTTCCGTCTTCAAACTTTGAGAGAGAGAGATGTTGGCCTTCCTAAGTCGATTTTGAGCTTCAGGACTTAGATTTGAGACTTGGATATGGAATTATGGATGATTCTTGAAGGGTTTGATTGGGTTATTCATGTTCTTGAGATATGTTGTTGAATTCTTCACATTGATTTTGTATTTTGGTATTGTTATCAGTATATGATTCGTATGAAGTTGATTGTGATGTTGTTGTTACGATTATTGAGGCTACATGAACTATATGTTGAAGGAAGATGGTGTTATGATGGTTTATACCTTGAATATGTTGATTATGATTATGAAATCATAGAGTTCTTGATGTTCTTGGTATTGTTACTTCGATTCTTGATGTTAGGGAGATCGTATGTTCAAGAACATGTTGATATACACATTGAATTGTGATTAAGGATTGTTTAGATGTTAGAAAACATCGGATTACATTGTTTTAATGGCTATGAACAAGGTTTTGAATCCATTAGTGTTCTTGAGGAATTTCTTGATGAATTTAACATAGCAAGACGATCGTAGGTTGAATTATCGGTACCTTTGGATATGAAAATCGAATGTTCATTGATTGTACTGATAGAATTCGTATGTTCTTGATGAAATACGAATCATGATATCAATTTGGAATCCGAAAAGATTGTGATTGATCGTCGAATATGATTTCCTTTACGTCCGTACCCGTAATTGCATTGTGGTTGTGAATTCGTAATTGTTTGAATTGGATTATTCGAAATTGTGTTAATCGGGATAATTGTGAAATCGTTGAGTTTATCGATCGATGATATTGATTAGTAATTATCGGATTTCGGTTCATATGATGGATATGAATTCGTAAAATAGTTTGAGTTATACTATTTGGTTTTGTATATGATTGAGGTATCGTTGAATCGTCGAGATAATTTGGTTGGTCGTGTTGGTTGTTAATAGTTATTGGATATATGCTATTTGATTACTTCCATAGGTTGAGATTATTGATCGGTGATTATAACCGGATGTTGCGGTCGTGTTCGAGTACGTTCGTGAATTGCTTCGGTCGGGGCCGAGGAGCTCGTAGACGAAGGCAATGAGATTGGTAGCGGCTTCGTCATCGTCGTATCGGTATCGAGGCAAGTTATTACTTGCTCAGTTATAATGTTTAACGAATGGTTTCAGTTTCATTTCGTTTATAATGCATATAGCAATGATTATTACTGCAAATTCTGGAGATTTGTATTATGTGTTGTCTTTTGAATTCTGGGAGTTTAATCATAATGTATATGATTTATTTCGGTTATTGGCATATTCGGGTATCGAGGTTACATTATGGTAAAGACGAGGATATGAGTATCTGTAGTCCATGGTACGTTTGGATAGCCGAGCATTGCGGATAATCGTCGGTGATGGTTTGATATCGAGATTTCTCCCGAAGGACTCGGGGCAAGTATCTTATATCGATTCAGTTAGTGTTAGTGATTTGATCATGCATATTGTCATTCATGTTGTCGAACATGAGGTCGTCTTGGTGGATTTGTCATATTGTCGTTCATGTTATGTTGTTCATGTTGATGAACATTTTGATTTGCATATGTGTATGCATAATTGTGTTGTTTGTGTTGTGTTGATCCGATGGGATCGTGTGATCTATCTTTGAGGGCTGGATCAGATGTCTACCTCGTGTTGGTCCGACGGGATCATCTTGGGATCTATGCTGAGGGCGCTGGATCATTGGACGGGTTTTTCCACCTCGTGTTGTTCCGACGGGATCATCTTGGGATCTATGCTGAGGGCGCTGGATCGTTGGATTACCCAGTGTTGTGTTGTTTTGCATATGTATATTGTTGGTTATCCACCTCGTGTTGATCTTGTAGGATCATCTTGGGACCTCTGCTGAGGGCGCTGGGTCATGGGATTTCTATTGAGTATACATTGTTGATATTATTTTGAGCATATTGACGTGGTCATATGAGTATGCATTTGTAGGTCTTGTGTTAGGACCTTGTCCGCATTACATTGATCTGATCTAGGATTAGACTGATATGATTGTCGTGGCACTTCATATCACGAGGTATGTTCCGTATTTCCTTTGGTATTTGTCTTTGATGGACAATCGGTTATCGTCTTGGGATTTGATGATGTTATTCGATGGATCGTATTGGTCAGAAATGGTATATTTTCGTATGGTGAGTTGGTGATGATAGTTGAGAATCTTGAGTATTGTTTGAGGTACAATACAGATACTAGGTTCGAGTTTATTGGTTAATCAAGTACGAGATGTGAAATGTGATAATGGTTATTCTGATGAGAATGACTTGAGTAAGTAAAGTTACGGCGGTAAGATTACGTTGGCCGTATTCTTATGTTGTATTCTCATTGGTATGTAATTATTAATGTGATGTGACGGTTATCATTGTTGGATATTATGGCTGACCCCGTCGTGGGATTTCTTTTTAGGTTATTGGAGTATCGAGCTTGTAGCGGTCGTGAAGAGATGAGCTTCCCGGAGGATACTGGCTAGGACATGTTCCGTGCATTGAGTTTCTTGATTGGTTCTTGTTTTCCGCTGCTAGAGTATCTTTATGGTTGGTCTTTTTCCGCTGCGTGAGTATTTTGAAATGCTCTTTTGGTATCTGGTAATTGAGATTACTTTGGAAATCGTTTTCTAAACTTTTGAGTGTCGGCCGTTTGGCCTTGCGATTTCAAATGAGTTTTTACGACGGTTTTTGATAAATGGATTTTATAAGTCTTTGTGAATTTTTAAAGATAGTACCGTCGTTGGCCTCTTGGGCATTTGTAAATATTTGCGAAAATTTCCTTCAGCCTTGTGGGTTCCATCTCGGGGCCCACGGCGCTGTAACATTTTCGGTTAAATCTGGGGGTGTTACAATATATATATATAAGTAATCAAAGGAAGTAATTCCGAGGAGATGTAGCTCACATGAAAAAAAAAAAAAGTAATTCCGAATATGGGCGATGTTGAGTCCAGAAAATCTGTCTCCTTAAAGCAAATTCGCCTCCACCGCAGTGTATAGCGTCTACCTCCCAGAATGAAACAACATCTCGATGCGTTGATAAATCGATCATCGCACCCTCAGCGAACTAGAATAAAATTTGAACTATCACCAACTCAAAGAAGACGAAAAACGAAGAGAAAAAATTGGACCGAAAAAGTGATATGAAAATCGTATGTCATGTGTAAAATCGGACCCCCTCAAGCCGGATATAAATAGGTGAAGACTGGATGAAGTCATGCGCTGGAGGAACTCTAAACTTATCAGGATTGGTCTCTCAATACTTATCCAGATCTGTTTAATTCGATAATTATCAATTAAATTGATATTTATCTGGATCCGAAAAATTCGGAATTTATAATTGAGGTGTTTCAGTAAAATAAATTTTTACCGAATAAAATTATAGTAAAAGATAACTTCGAGACGCCGAGAAATTTTGCCCAAATCGCCCTTAGACCGAGACCGAGCCGAGCCGGACGGCGGCGGCGGTGTGTGTGTGTGTGTGTGTGTGTGTGTGTGTGTGTGTGTGTATGCGCGAGGGGCGCCTAGTCATACATCCACTCATGTCTTACTTTTTGAACAAGACTTTGTCAACATCTCCTTATATACTCATAATTTTTCTCTCTTTTTCCAATGTGGGATAGCATCTCAAACCCATTTCTAAAGGGTTCGATTTGGAATATTATATTTCATTCATACCTCAATCATTTTGAGTGTTCTTACATGTTTTGGAAACCTTGTACGGAGTACTACGTATTTCAACTAAGTTCCGACTTTAACTCGTAGTCGAGCCCACTCAAAATTGCCTCTCAAGTGGGCTGCTCAAAACAGCCCATTTCTTCTATTTTTCCAACAATCTCCCACATGAATGAGATTGATGGTCCAGCAGCACACGTCAGACACGGAGTTAACTTGGTGATAGTTACTGCGGTTAGACATTGCATAGGATAGGTAGAGTATGCTCCTTGAACCTTCCCTCGAAAAGATATATTCCCCTTACTGGCTAGACAAAATGACTAGATGCCTTTGAACTGTCCGACCGCTTGTGTAAGTGATAGTATATCTATCACAAGTGCCCTCCCTGATTTATTTTGTTCTCATTATTGTGCCCGTTTTGTCCGTGGACACCGTCCTGGTTCTGCGAGAGTTTATAAAGAATTGTGCCTTGCAATTCTCCTTTGAAGCGGCCCATCTTCACTCCAACATAGGTGATTCTCTTTAAGTGTTTTGAGTAAACCCGTATTTTACTCCACCCGACTATACATTGTCGACTTAAGAATCATTAAAAGCATAAGCTTAACCTCTCCCTACGGGTATCACTATTTTCATCCTAGGAATGGTCGGTTCGAGGTAACCCCCACAGTGATCGTGCCCAGTTTTATAAATTGGTTGTCCCATTGAACCTAGATCTTGGGATCTCCAGTCACCTTAGGTTGGGTATCCTCCATAAAATCATTATCTCATGGCAATAGACCCATTTCTCTTGATGATTTATCAACAAGATCTTTTGATAACCATTTGGTTACGAATCCGCGATGTTATCTCTTGGCGAATCGTAATATTGTGATAACCAATGTTGATAGAAAAATGGTATTATGTCTTTGCCTCATATGACGAGACTTACCATTATACTTTTGCTCTGTGCCCTGTCAATCGTATATTGACTATCACAATAAATACATATTGCGGTCACAGCTTGCCCATTTTGGAATATCTTCTAGAAATTGGCATTGCATTATGCCTCTTATGCATATTTGTCTAAGGTGATGAACTGAGATTCCTTTGTAAATTGAGCAATGACCATCTATATTACAGATTTCCATACCACTGATGCACTGGCTAGTGTGAAACATATTCACCATTTAGACATTAAATTCATAATGTCAAATATCCAATTTGCATTCCTAGATCATTTTAATAGTTTTTTAATATCTCATGTCATGAAGCATATACACTAGTAATCTTTATATCATTGTAATCACCAATTGATGATTAGTTTCCTGATTACTCATGTATCCACATAATCTACTCACGATATAGACTGTATTTAGTCTTGTATAATTCACTTAGTACATTAGACTTTTAGTTACTCGTGAAAGACCAGTTACCTTTGTGCTTGGATAGATGCACCATATCCATTGGCATTCCAATTGATTCCGTTGATCTTACAAGATTCATGTCATCATAGTATGACTGACCTCATATGAGACATTGCGAACGAATTGAGATTTTACATCTTAGAATCATCTCTTTAGTCTCATATATTTATCTTTTCAGACTTTGTTGAATTGATTCCCTTGTCATTACTTACATCAATGACTCGATCATTCAAATTCATTCTTAAAATGATATAATTGCCGTGTGCATTGGACATATACACTCTTGACATATTCATTGTCTTGAATCTTTTTGATATTATAAATTGGTATTTTTAACGTTTTGAAATTACGTTACCAACTATTAACCGAGACTTCAATTTCTCGTAGATCAAATTACTAATTTTAAACGTCCCCAAAATTAGTAATTTTTCATTAACTACATTACCAAATTTGAGCGTCTCCAAATTGGTACTTTTCGGTCATTTAATCACCATATTTGAGCGTTGTCAAATTGGAGTTTTTATCACATCCTTTAAAGTCATTTCTTGACACCACAATGTCAAAGATTTTATGCCACTGTTTTAGTGTCAATTTAGATTCATAATGCTATCACTAAGTTACAGACTTTCAATCGTTGTGCTAGGCACATATGCCTTTGGTTCTTCCAAGTTGGCTTTTCTCATAAACGCCATTTAGAAAGACTGCATGTATGTTCATTTAATATACTTCCACATTCTGCAAAACAGCAATAATATATATCATAATAATGAACTTTGTTCTCGTTACTCAAGAATATATCTCACAGTATTTTAGGCTTTCACGTTACTACAACCTCAGTTAGTAGTTTCGCCTCTTATATATCCATGGATCCATTTAATTTTTATTTTCCAATTGAATTCACTTTGGATCCAAGTGGTATCCATTCCAGAGGAAGATCCATAGAATATTAAATAAAGTTCTACACAACAGAATTATTCTTTCTCTCTTATATGACCTATGAAGAGTGTATATGGCATTGTAAATTATCTTCTAGCACGCATGTTAGAAATTTCAGACGTAGTGATTTTCCAAGTTCAAGCCTTTTTACTTCAACCTTTAAAACCACTTGGTTATTCATTTCACATTGATAAATCCACGGTATCTCATAATTGATTTAGTTTTTAAATCAATTATGCGTTTGATACACTCTTTTCCTTAACTCGATTAGTTTATAATGATATGTCAGTCTATCAGATTTTTGCACTACAGATTTATACGCATCATGCATCATGTGCGTATCCAGTGAAGATACAGTCGACCGTCTTGGATCAAACCTTCACTTGCTTTTGCTTAGGAACTTTTGCCTTAGCCAGACATCCCCACATTTTTAGTATATCTAAAATTATTTTACTACATTTCAGAACTAATTGGAAATTTCAATTATTTCCTAGCATGGTATCTTATTTTAAATTAACTAGTCTCCACATGACTAATCTCCTCATATTCAGAGATAGTTCGAACTGATTAACATAGTTTTTGCGTCTCCTTTAGAACATAATTCAACCATCTTAATTTCCGGATTAAGTTGGTTTTGTATCTCGAGCTTTTAGAGTGTAAATTTCTCTTTTTAGCTTCATTCTTACTCATTATCGAGTACACATAACAAATGTATCACTATATTTATAGAGTAATCACATTTCTTATTAAAACCTCTCATAAGAGTTGGTTTCATCATCATTTAAAACCTCTCTGGTTTTAATATTCGATTAAAGAACTTTTATGTTTTTAGCACTAAAATTCAATTATTGAATTTCTCCGAAACTTCAGCATGGTTCCAAGTAGAACCAAAAATTCTTAGCACAAACGCTGATACACCACCTTAAACCCACATTCAGTGATCCTCGATCAATCGATGCATTAGGGTTAACATGATCTCGAATTACTCCAAATTTTCAGCGTATAGAGCTAATATCAATATTTGTCGTGTTAGGTATCACATGGATCACCGTAATAGGCTCGTGTGTCACTGCCGCAGCAGACCGACACCAACACGAGAATATATAATTTAACCGGAAGAACAAATCCAACTAAAAAAATTATAATTCTCAAGCCGACCCACAACCTGTACTCACTAGGTACCAGGCCCGTTAGGTTTTTAACGTCCGAGTATCCACAAGAATTTAACATTCCAATGATTATTTATTTACAAATAATCAAACGATAACTAAACAAAATTAATTATAAAATAATGTTGGAATAATCATTCGTGCAACCCAATATCCAATTATATAGTTGATACTTCCTTGTCTCGGTCAGGAGTGTACCAAAGTGATGGACAAATCACACAATTCACGTAACATATGACTCTATTCCATAAATTTAAAGGTCAAATAATTATTAATTATATAATTTAACAATTAAATTATTGACATAGCTTATGTGCCATATAATACCATTATTCACATACAATTTCTTTTTACATCACGTGAGCCCATAAGTACTTTCTAAATAATAATAAATTAATTATTTAGAACAAGGGAACACATATATAATGATGCAAGCAATTTGTATTTTCTTGTAAAATCGCATGGCTCGCTTGCCAAAATCATATAAAGTTATGGTAATCAGATATATGATTTTAATCCACAGTTGAAAGTCATAAGCCACACTTAAGTTGAACCAAACACCATATGACATACGAGCTACTTCAAATGCTAGTTCAACATTATTCCAACATAATACAAATCGCATAAATAACAATAATTACTCACATGGAAGAAGGGAAATTAGACATTTTAATAATTAATGTTCGTAATTCTTATAATTACCGTTATCACGTACTGAGGTATTAATCGCATTCAAAATTATTTAATCCAAACAAACATGATTGAATTGGATTAAAACTAGCTAAGTAGCAGCATGACATAAGCACAAATCAATTGTACCTTAATTCAACAAATTATCCATATGCAGCGATGCAATCAAGTGGATCATCTTTTTCACAAATAATAGTATAAATTTGCTTTAAGATTGTTGGTATACTTACCATGTTTTGAATCTCCTGCATGAGCTGTAAATCTGAGAAGAACAAAGTAGGAGACAAATTCGTTAATAACAAAAGCATTATATATATATATATATATAAGTAATCAAAGGAAGTAAATCTGAATATGGGCGATGTTGAGTCCAAAAAATCTGTCTCCTTGAAGAAAATTCGCCTCCACCGCAGTGTATAGCGTCTGTCTCCCAGGATAAAATAACATCTCGATGCGTTGATAAATCGATCATCGCACCCTCAGCGAATTAGAATAAAATCTGAACTATCACTGACTCAAAGAAGACGAAAAACAAAGAGAAAAAATTGGACCGTAAAAGTGATCTGAAAATCGTATGTCATGTGTAAAATCGGACCCCCTCAACCCGGATATAAATAGGTGAAGACTGGAGGAAGTCATGTGGTGGAGGAACTCTAAACTGATCAGGATTGGTATCTCAATACTTATCCAGATCTGTTTAATTCGATAATTATCAATTATATTGATAGTTATCCGGATTCGACAAATTCGGAATTTATAATTGAGGTGTTTCAGTAAATAATTTTTTACCGAATAAAATTGCAGTACAAGGTAACTTCGAGACTCCGAGACATTTCGCCCTTCGCCCGAGACCGAGCCGAGCCGAGGCCGGCCGACGGCGGCGCGCGTGTGCGTGTGTGCGCGAGGGGCGCCTAGTCACACATCCATATCCTTATATACTCACAATTTGTCCCTTCTTTTTCCAATGTGGGATAACATTCCAAACCCATTTCTAAAGGGTTCACTTTGGAGCATTATATCTCATTCATACCTCAATCATTTTGAGTGTTCTTACATGTTTTGGAAACCTCGTACGGAGTACTACGTATTCCAACTAAGTCCCGACTTTAACTCGTAGTTGAGCCCACTCAAAATTGACTCTCAAGTGGGTTGCTCAAAACAGCCAATTTCCTCTACTTTTCCAACACATTAAACTTATGGTGTGTTCATGTTAATTGTACTAAAGCAATCTAAAAAGCAAAGGACTCACCTCATTAAGAGACTAAATAGTTCATTAGTCAAATTTTTAGAAGATCAAATGATCCGAAAAAAGCCAACAGAGCTTCAGAATGCATACGAAGATTCTTCTATGATCTCTCAAGTAGACATGATGCCTCAAATATCAATTCGAGATCCTATTGTTCATACGAAGACTAAAGGACGTCCAAAGAGCGCAAGCAGGAAGGCTTGTTCTCTCGGTAAAGAATTAGGTCACTACATCACCGGGTGTCCAAAAAAAAAGGTATTTGTGATAGCTAATTTTGTTACTTGTTCATTTTATTTTGCACTCTTATATTTAAGGCTCTTTTTTCTATTGAATCAGGCAGAGGATTCCTTGAAAGGAAAAGAGTGATACTTTTGCTCGAGTAACTAGTGGCTGAATGAGATGTGTGTAGAGGCAAAGACTGATTATTTGGGTATGAACTTGTCTATTTTTTTTCTAAATGTACTTCATTATTTGGATGCAATTGGTACTGATTTTGTGAAAGTGATTGTCTATTTCTGTTTCTGAAGTGGGACTTGCTCTGTTTCTGTTTCTGTATGTTTTCTTCTTAGTCGAATTGCTGTTTGGTCGAGTATAATTGGTACTTTTTTTGTGAAATTGTTGTTTCTGTTTCTATATGTTTCTGTTTCTGTATGTGTCTGTATGTTTCTGTTTTGAATTGCTTGAAATTGCTTGCTGTCCAAAATCGAATTGGTACTGTTATTGTGAATTGCTTGAAATCGCTTGCTGTCCAAAATCGCTTGAATTAATCGAATTGAAATCGTTGTTTGGTCGTCGTTCTGGTCGCTGTTTGATCGAATTGCAATATGGAGATAAAACAATTCGATTTTGAGGGAATGACGGGTCGTCGATGTTCTGGTCGATTTTGGATGAAATATGGTCGCTGCTTGAATTCGATTATTCTTTTTTATTTTATTTTATTTTGTATTTTAATCAAAACTATGTAGTTTTGGAGTGTATTATATCTAATCTTAGGTACATGACAGCCACACCTTCCCTTTTTTCCATATATATATATATATATATATATATATATATATAAATATAAATATATATATAGTGGCGCGTTACATGCGTCTAATATTAGATGCGATCTTTCTGATCTTAATTTATGCATGAGTTTTGTACTAATTATGCATGAAATATATGCATTTCGTGCATCAAAATTTCAATGTATTAAAATATGCAATATATTTGATGCATATAATTAAGACAAAACTCATGCATAAATTAATCAGTAAATCTTGCATCTAATATTGGTCTTGCATGTAAACGCGCCACTATATAGGGATGCATTAAAATATTAGATTATATGCATCAAATATATTGTATATTTTAATGTATTGAAATTTTGATGCACGAAATCATATATTTCATGCATAATTAAGACAAAACTCACGTAAATTAAGATCAGAAAGATCGCATCTAATATTAGTGCATGTAACGCGCCCATATATATATATATATATATATATATATATATATATATATATATATAACAATCATATTGGATCATAAATTAATGTATCATGGATCCCATTTCACATATCCGTCATTGTCGGTGAAATTAAATTAAACTTTGGCAAAATAGCATTTTGCCCCCCAAAGATTGTTTGTTTGTGCGATTTGCCTCCTCAACTTTGTGTGGCTGCGACTTGCCCCCTGAATCTTTATATGAGTAGCGATGTGCCCTCTGAAGTTCATATTTTTCTGCATTTTGCCTTTTCAGCGGCAAGTGCACAACACGCACGCGTGGGACAATTCTGGGGAAAGGGTTTTTTGGGTAGGGGTGGTATACCGTACCGTACCGAATTTTTTTGTCAATACCGTATACCGTACCGAAAGTCTCGGTACAACAAAATTCATACCGATCTGCAGAAAGTTTCGGTATCTGAAATCCAAGATATCAAATTTCGGTATGGCTTTCGGTCCATACCGATACCGTACCGAAATTTCGGTATACCGAATTTTATTTCGGTATCGGTGTATACCAAACTTATCGAAATACCGAATTACCAAAATATCGAAAAAATCTTGATATACCGATATATATTGAATAAAAAATACCGAAAATATCGATATACCGACATATATATTGAAATACCGAATTTTTTTGGTATGTCGGTATATAACGAAATACCGAAAATAAAAAAAATTCATACCGTTACCGTACCAAAAATTTTCGCTACGGCACCATACCGTACTGAAAATTCGGTATACCGAAATTTTCGGCAATTTCGGTAATTTTTCGGTACGAAAAATTCAATATTTCGGCATTTCGGTATATTTTGCCACCCCTATTTTTGGGTACTGGAGCTGATCGTTCATACTTATTTTGCCTACTACTTTTTATTCTTTGGCTTTTTAAATTCTTTATTTTAATGTTTCACATGTTAAGAAGACAAGAAAACAAGTAAACAACGAGTGTCTTACAAACGCGACTGAAAGCATCCAAAAGAGGTACATCGCTACTCGTATAAAGATTCAGGGGGCAAGTCGCAACTAGGGCTGAGCACAAATGGTCCGGACCCGGTTTTTACCCGGACCCGGACCGGACCCGGACCGGACCTGTTAATTAGGTCCGGGTGCCGGGTCTCCATTTTCTCCAAAACCGGGTTTCGGGGTCGGACCGGGTCAAAACCCGGAAAATCCGGGTCTAGCCCGGAACAACCCGGTAAAAATAAAAATACAAAAAAAATATTTTTTATTGTAATTTACCCTAGGTGGTGATGAAATAATGATGATTAATGGCTCGATTATGATTGCACATTATTCTAATTAAGTTTATTTATACTAAAATATTGTTGAACTAGGGAGTTTGATGACTAAATGAAGATATTAAGATTGATAATTATATTTTATGGGAGTATGTAAAGAAGAAAGCATTTTATATGTAATAAAAGGACACTTAATATGCAAAAAAAAAATTTTTTTTTTACAACCGGGCTAGCCCGGACCGACCCGATTTTACCGGGTCCGGACCGGGTTGGCCCGATTTTGAACAGGTCCGGGCTTCGGGTCGATAAAATCCGACCATTTATAATCCGGGCCATTCCGGACCGGGTCGATCCGGGTCGGGTCAGACCCGATGCTCAGCCCTAGTCACAACCACACAAAGTTGAGGGGGCAAATCACACAAACAAGCAAACTTTGGAGGCAAAACGTTATTTTGCCTTAAACTTTTCATGATAAAAATCAACTCTACTCGCTAGTTACGACCTCATGCAACAAAAGTCTGGGCCTTTTGATAATAAAAATGGAGCTGGCCGGACTAAGAGTACTTCCGCACGCTTTTCAAGGAGTGTAGAAGAACTTATCTTTCATATTTTGTATTGATCTAGCGGGCCGTAAGCACTTTAAATTTTAGGTTCTGGATTATGGCTCATTTTTTGTTATAATTTGGAGTCGAGTTATTTTAGTCTAAGGGTCCGTACATTAGCCCACGATTTGTAGTGCACTTTGTATTTCTTTAGCGGGCCGTAGATTTTTTGGATGTTTGAACCCGAATTATGGCCCAATTTTGGTCATAATTCGGGATTGATACTTTGTATTTCTTGATTTCTTCTTATCTACAGGTTGATGAGTCCCGTCTCAACTCCCGTCCACACTGAGCGCTTTTTCTTTTTTTTTTTTGAATTCTTCCATATTCGAAGGGTAATTTGGCATATAGAAATTAAAATTTTGAATTCGTTTTTCTCTTATATTATTTCATATATCAAGATCTTTAATTTAAATATAATTTACTATATGATTCTTAATTTAAAAAAATATTTATTTTTACAAGTAAAAATTAACGTCTAACTCAAAATAAAATATTTTTAAAAATAAAAAAATTAATCAATATTATACTTAAATTAAAAAGCTCGATAAATGAAGAACATAAAAAACATAAATTCAAAATTTTAATTTTTATATCTTAAAACCATCCTAAGAATGTGTAGAGTAGGCTCACCTTTTTTGAGTAGTTTGGATAAAATTACACTACTTTTAAGGCCAGGTGCAAGTAATGCCCCCTACACGTCGCCATGTTGTGCTGATAATGGAGGCCCATTTTTGTCAATTCGACTTGGCACGAGTGCGGTCCCTCCAAAAATAGTTAAAAATCCCTGATCTGTCATTGGCATTTCCGTCCTTTCCTCCTCTTTTTTTTTTTTTTTTTGATCGGGTCCTTTCTTCCTCCTCTCTTTGATTGGTGGAGAAGAAATTAATTTAACTTTTATGATATATTCACAATTAACAACTTTGATGCCATGTAGGGCTCCAAATAAGTCGAATTGTTCGCGAGCCCTTGCGAGTATATGCGATCAAAACTCGACTGGAGTTCGAATTTTCGAACTCGTGAACTCACAACCTCGAGCTCCTGCTCTTGAGCTCGCAAGCGGCTCGCGAGCATTGAATATATATATATATATAGAGAGAGAGAGAGATATTTTGAATATCATAGTTATTTATTAATAATAATTTTATTTATTAAAATAAATTGTGTCGCGAGTGGTCGGGAATGCTGCGCAAGTCGAGCATGAATTTTGCTGCTCGTTCGGGTTTGAGTGAGCAATAAGAGGCTCGACTTGTTATTGTGATGTAAATCAAACACCACAATGATCTATCTTTTACTATTTCAAATTTCTATTTCCAGGAGTGATTAAATTATTATCGTTGTTTCAATTTCATATTAATTTATTATAATTAAATAAAAATGATGAAATGATTATATTAATAATATAATATTTCAATTTATAAATATATAGTAAAATATTTATTTGGTATAAAATTTGGTGGTGCAAATTAATAATATACGTGATCAAATTACATAAAAAAAAAAAAAAAAAACTAGTGTAAAATATCACGGACGTTATATCAAGTGGCATCACCCACAATTAGAATGAAGATTGATATATTAACCTATGTACTTTTTTAGTTTGTTAATTTAATTGTTATAAGATCATCTCGAATAAATAATATTTTATTTCCTAATATAAGGAAGATAAAATTAACAATTAGGGGTATGAATTTTCTAAATTTGCACATATGGTAGCAAATTTCGTATCATTTAGGGGTATGAACTTGTTTCCGTATAGCCAAATTAGTATTCGTGAATTTCTGTCAGTTAAAGTTAACGGACTTGCTGACCTGTCCGTTAAGTGACACGTGCCACCTTCTGATTGGTCCACATACCTCTCATTGGCTCCATCTTCTCGGACGACAGCGAGCTTTCTCCGATCACTTTTTTTTTACCGATTTTTTATGGCCTATTTTTTCATCTTATTTTTTTCGGCCACCTTTTTTTTGGGCCAAGTTTTTTACCTGGCCACCCTTTTTTTTCTGGGCAAGTACCTCCATTGATATATGTATAATATATATAATAGTAATATATATATAAAGTTGTGCAGATCCATGTCATAAAAGAAAGGTAAAACAACATATCCTGATGTTCTTTTATATTTAATAAGCTGATTTATGGTATAAATTAGATTTAATAAAATATTTTTTCTTCAACGTGTATATATACTGTTTATAATATAGACATGTGTACTATATATATATATATATTGCTTATAATATACAAATATATGTACATACTTTTATAAATATACATAATACATACGTACAATACATATACATATAATATTTATATATAAGCAGTAATGCATATATATATATATATATATATATATGCAACAGTTGTGTGGCCGAAAAAAATAGGTGGAATAATTGCCGGAAAAAGTAACAGAAAAAATTGGTCGGAAACTCGCCGTCGCCGGAGAAGATGATCGGAGAAAATGGCTAGGAGAAACCAATCAAAGATGCGTGGACCAATCAAAAGGTGAGACGTGTCACTTAACGAACAGGTCAGCAAATCCGTCAGATTTAACTGATGAATTTATACGAATACTCTAATTTGGTTGAACGGAAATAAATTCACACCCCTAAATAATACACGAAATAGTCTGTTACCATAATACAAAATTTTAGAAAATTCGTACTCTTAATTGGTAATTTGTCTAAAACATAGTGACAATTATCTCGATTATTTAATAGTTTTAATTAATAAATATTTTTTATTGTAAGTAGTTGAAATGTAGTACTAATAAACTAGATGTTCTCCGGTGCGATGCACCGCATAAGATATTCTCTTATTAGAAAATAATTTCTCGATCTTTAAATTTATTTTTGATGATCTTCGACATGAATATCATATTAGCGTGAGTGTATTATGGGGTGTAATATAATTTAAGAAAGAGTACCACATTAGCGGAGTGTTAAGTCAATTAGTGTCCATTACATGAACAAATTTCCTGGACATACCGAAAAAAAGTAGGAACAAATTTTAGAGACGAAAGTAATATGTGATTAAGTCTTAATATATATGTGTGTGTGCAGTGTATGTTTTATTATTTTTAGTTATTATAATTAAATAAATATCATAATTTGTTTTTTATGTAAGCAATACATGAGTTAATATATTTTTGTTTTGCATCAATTAATTTTACTGAAAATAAATATTCATAATTTTTATAATATAATTTTTTTTGTGCAATCGGTCATTATTGTAAATCCATCAAGTTTATTATATTCATATGGATGTCTAGTTGAAAATTGTGAAACAAAAATTAATTTGATATATTTTTAATAAAAATAAACTTGATTTAAAAATTTATAAACATTTAAAATTTTAAGCTAAAAAAATAAAGGAAGGATTTTTTTATTGGTAGATGAGTGTAAGTTGTGGAATAAAACTCCCACAATACATATCTAAATTTTTTTTAAGAAATTTAAGGATACATCTGTATATATAAACTATATTTTAAAATAAAAAATCAAAAAACTTAGAGAGTGACATGTATCACGACTCTCTTTTAATAGAAGTATAGATTTGATATGATTAATGAGGATTGCTAATTCCACCACTGAAAAAGCACCCCAAACCGCATGACCCACTTTCATCACCACTCCATCCTGATTTCATGTTCAACTTAAAGCACACTGCCAAAAGACTGAAAAGCCCCTCTCATTTCATTTAATTCTCCCCCAATCCCCCACTTCATATATAGCATCACTAACCTGTATATCTCTCTCTGTTGTGGTTTAAATTCTTTTAATTCGACATAATTTTGAAGGGAAGGAGGAGAAGAGAGAAAAATGGCTACTGGTGGTACCGGTGGTTACAGAAATGGCGTGCAAAAGGTTCCTAATCTCCGTACTTCAGCTTCCTTCAAATCGAAGGCTCCGTCGAATGTCCGCCGCAGCAGCCCCGGCGCACTTGGCGGTGCGGCTGACTCCGGTGAGTTCCGTAGACTTGTTTCTTAGCATTTCTCCTCTAAGCCGATCTGGTTGCTTAGGGAGTAATATAAGATGCTCAGGAACTCGAACATTTGTACTTGCAGTCTGGTTCACATGTGGAGCAGGCTCGTGTTAACGCGTAAATTGCTGAATGAATCTGCTAGTTTACTGTGGATTTAGGCTTTACCTCGTGTAATTATCTGAATTGATTGATTAATTTTATGAAATGAATAGTTATGTAGCAACGCGGTACATGTGTTGAGCGATCCTGCTTATGAATGTACATTCCCTGGAGTACATTTGGTGTAGATTGTAGAAGTGAATAGCTGAGATTGTTATGGAGAATTGACCGAGTTCCGTTTTAGTGTTATGTCCGTGAGACTATTTTACACGACATTCCTTATAGAGTTAAACTCAGTTGGTAAATCATCTGATGCAGTAGTGTTACTTGTAGAACTGCTAATAAGCCTTGTTTGTGAGGGAATCAAACTATTGAACTCATTATCTTTACTTCGATTAAACATGAAAAGTATCGGAGCTACACTTACCATTTAGGTGGTTAAATCTGATCAATTTATTATCCTCTACGGTAGTCTCCGGAAGAGTCCGAGTTGCTGTGAGATTGCGACCTCGAAATGCTGAGGAGATGGTAGCAGATGCAGATTTTGCTGATTGTGTGGAGTTACAGCCAGAGGTTCCAAAATTAATTTTAATCTCATACTTGCATGGATTTGTATCTTTCACTTTTCATACAGCACCATGTCATTTTTCACATTTCCCTGCAGCTTAAAAGGTTGAAACTTCGAAAAAACAATTGGGATTCAGATACTTATGAGTTCGACGAGGTTCTTACTGAATTTGCATCACAGAAGCGTGTCTACGAAGTTGTTGCCAAACCTGTTGTCGAGGTATGTATCTGAAGCTGTTTTTGTTTCTTTTCAAATTTTGGACATTTTCTTCTGAGATAGGGTTATGTATACTGCGAATACTTTTAGTGATAGATGGTTCAGCGCTTTTAATCCTAAACTGTGTATTCCACATATTCAAAGTTACATCTCAGGATAAATGGATGAGTTTATTTGAATTGTCATTGTCTCTGTTAGCATTTTGACTGCTTTCATGAATAATATCTTTATTTTGCATAATTATTTTGATAATAGAAGAAGAATGTTTAATAAGTATAGTTTAAGCTTGACTTTTTCATTATGTACTAGTGAAGAGTGAAATGAATTTGCATTTCAACTCTTGACACTTGACAATTTGGAGATACATCTAGGTGGAGTATAATTGAAATTCCTAGATGTGTTACATCTCTTGTATACAGTAGTAATTAATATGAAGTTAATGTTTTCTAGAGCTATAATATTATGAGACTCCGACAATGTAAGGGGGTATTGTGTGCCATCAGAGATTGTCTGCCTAATGCTATGCTGTGCCTTGATTTTCAGCTGTTATAGTTGTGAACTTTTTTAATATTAACTTCAACAAGCAGATCATTCCTGGTATTCTTCACTTGTTCTCTGAATAATGTCACCAATGAACTTTTTTCATACCCTAATTTTACCAGAGCGTTTTAGATGGTTACAATGGGACAGTGATGGCTTATGGTCAAACTGGTACCGGAAAGACTTACACTCTTGGACGACTCGGTGATGAAGACACATCTGCTCGGGGTATAATGGTTCGCTCTATGGAGGATATACTTGCAAATATCTCTCCAGAGACTGATTCTATCTCAGTTTCATACTTACAGGTTACATAGAGTACCCACATGTATAATATGATTGTTCTTTGTGTATTCTTTGGTTAAATACTAGAAGATTTGTAGAAATTTAAATGCTTTTCTGATTCAAATTGTTGGTTCTGTAGCTTTACATGGAAACCATCCAGGATCTGCTAAATCCAGTAAACGACAATATATCAATAGTTGAGGACCAAAAAACTGGTGATGTTTCACTGCCCGGGGCGACTGTTTTGGAGATTAGAGACCAACAAAGTTTTGTTGAACTTCTACGCTTTGGGGAAGCTCATAGGATTGCTGCCAACACTAAAATGAACACTGAATCTTCCCGTAGTCATGCACTTCTATTGGTAAATAGTAATATTCTCATTTCTCAGTTCTTTTTATCTTTTTGGCTTCTATGGCTGTGAGCCTATAAATTTATATGGCTCATTATAGGTACAAGTGAAGAAGTCCGTGTTGGGCAGGGACGACTTTTCTCTTGAAACTCAAGATCGCTCTAATATGGTTGGTAATTTGAGGCCACCTATGCTACGGAAAGGCAAACTAATTGTTGTAGATCTTGCTGGTTCTGAGCGTATGCACAAATCAGGTAATTTTAAGAAAGATATTGCCTGTTTCACATTGTCTATTTTATTCTCTAACAAGAGTTGATGAATTTTGTGCACTTCCATGCACTTTTTTCACTTTTTCTACTCTACCGAGCATGAGCAGGACATATGACAAAATCAATAGTTGTTCGTGGTATGCATAGAAGGTGATCTTTTAGATTAGCTAGTGGATGTATTTTATCTCCCAATGTTCCACTCGCAAGTTGTAATTATTTCATATAAGATTAAATATGAGAAAATGTGTCATCTCTTGAATAGTACTGTAGTATCTTTATTTTGGAGTGATCTGGCGCCTAATCTTTATTGCTCCCACTGGTGTATTATCTGCAATAGTAATCTGAGATACTGCTACATCTTTCTTGAAGGAAGCGAGGGACACATGTTAGAAGAAGCCAAATCTATAAACCTCTCTCTTAGTGCTTTAGGAAAGTGTATAAATGCCTTGGCAGAAAATAGTTCCCATGTCCCTGTTCGAGATTCAAAGCTCACGAGGTTACTTAAAGATTCATTTGGAGGTGAGATTTTCTGCTTGGTTTAAATATATATATAATTGAGCGTCAAGTAAACTCATGTCTTGCAATTTCAGTAATTTACTATGCATTTTCTAGAACTAACCATCCCACTTTATCATATTTCCCCTCAAATATTGCTTGCCTATGGTTAATTAAAGTATTGTTGTTTAGAATTTGGTTTGATCTAACTTGTGTCTCCTGGCAATGCTGCAGGCACATCCAGAACTTCATTAGTTGTTACAATAGGTCCATCTCCGCGCCATCGAGCAGAGACCGCGAGTACAATAATGTTTGGTCAAAGGGTGAGTTGTTATAGTAAGAAGTTATGGTTGCAGCACGAATTAAAGAGTCTGAGTTTTTGCATACTCTTTGTTGTAGACAACAGAAGTGTTTCTTTATTAAACAAAGTTAAAATTCATGTTGATAAAAGTGTCTAATTTCTTCGCAGGCTATGAAGGTTGAGAACATGCTGAAGATTAAGGAAGAATTTGATTACAAGAGTTTGTCCAAAAGGCTTGAGATAGAAATTGACAAACTTATTGCTGAAAATGAAAGACAGCAAAAAGTTTATGAAAATGAGATTGAGAGAATCAGATTAGAAGCACAGAAACGCATTGCTGAGGCTGAAAGAACTTATGTAGAAGTATTAGAGGTATATTTATGACAATCATATGGATCTGACCTTAGGTACACTTTCATGCTGGTGGTCAAATATTTTATTTGAGCTACATTTGTACTTGATGGCTCAAATGTCTTTCCATTGGCATAGAAACAACCCAATTGTCAAAACAATAATTGGTTGAATCTTTCTAGGTGCGATGTAGTACTATTGTAGCCATTTACTGTATTCGGGATATTAAACAAACAACTTTTGGTCTAGTTTGTGATCGAAAATCCATTTGAGTACCATATTTGTGATCGAAAATCCATTTGAGTACCATACATAATTGGCTATTTTGAATACACTTTCTATTATCTGGACCTTTATCTGCCTTTTGTATTAGGGAGAGAAAACGAAATGTCAGATGGATTATATGGAGTCAATTAAGAAGCTTGAGGAGAAGTGGGCTGTTAACCAGCAAAAGCATGCCATTAATGGAGAGGTAGGCTGAATTAAGCAATTGTCTTCTTCTACAAGGGGGATGTCACTTCCTTTAGTTTAAGTTAACTATTTTTCTTCCCCCCACCCTCATCCCTCTTTTTTTTATTATTTGTTCATATTGTTTATTATTATTATTATTATTATTATTATTATTATTATTATTATTATTACATATTATTATTATTATTGGGGCCCCTCTTTTAGAGGATATGGTATAGGGAGTTTCAATATTACAAGTACAGACGATATATCTTTTCTCTCAAATTTGTCCTCTAGGTTATCTTAAGAAGACAATTCAAGAGGTCATCATAATAATTAGTTATTGACTGCCACCATTCTCACCTTCCTCCCAATTAATCTTAGGAATATTTGCACCAGACCCAAATTCTAATCATCCCATATGTATTTAACACTATAGAAATCGACTCGTACCATAAAGAAATTTTGAGCACTATACATGTTTGCTACTGTCTCAAAATTCAGTCAAGGTTATTATTTTGTCTTCTGCATGTTCACAAGGATGCTGTTAATGAAGAGGTTACCGAGCTGAAAACATTGCTTCAAAATGAAGTTCATCTTCGAAAGGCAGCTGAAGAGGAAATTCACGACTTAAAAAGTCAACTACTTAAATATTCAAAGGTGGAGGTATGCTTTTACTCAACATTGGAGTTTGACAGTGAACGAGTCTTAATATTTCCCTGGCCTTCTGATAGATTATGTTTAACTAATTAATATTGTATAGTTGGCAGGTGGAAACGCTAATGGCTTTGGCCTTCAAGAAGTGCTGGAAGAGGAAAATCGCCAGAAGAAGAAACTTGAAGAAGAAGTGAGAGTTTTGCGAAGTCAATTGGCACAGCTGTCTATGGAAGCCAATCAAGTATGATTTATGTATATTTAATTATTTATGCAAATAAAGGTGTCTAAATCTGGTTCTTACTATGACTTTAAACTCATCTTATTTTGCAATGACATTGGGCGTGCTCCAGCTGTAATTGTTGCATTAATTTCCTGGATTTTATTTTGAGAATCTTATAGTCAAGAAGCCTCTGTTTTTTCTGATTATCTTAAAAATGATGATAGACGCTAGAGTTCATTGCCTTGTGGGTTTGCATAACAAGGTAAACATTTAAGTTTATTAGATTATATGGAGTAGTACATTATCAGAAACATAATATGGTTTGTCTCTCAGATAGCTCATGCATAAACATGAAATTTGATGTTTACCTTCACTAATCTTGAAAGAATTTTCATAGACTAGAAGCAAGCCAGGAAGAGCCAACTCTGGGAACCCACTACTTGGTATAGATTGCTTATCTCCGCTTAATCATCTGCGGTCTAGAGATGGTAACAATGGGGAAAGAGCATCTATTGCAAACCTTCACGAACAAGGTGCTGATTTGTGTTTACTTGATTTTCATCTAATATTTTCTTCGAGTTTTTTGTATTTATCTACGTATTAATCTGACAGTTGGATTGCAAAAGATATTGTCATTGCTCGAGTCAGAGGATGCTAATGTACGGATTCATGCTGTCAAAGTTGTGGCCAATTTAGCTGCAGAAGGTGTTTTTGCTTTTCTCACTCGTATAATTTATTTCATGTGAAATAATCTGAATACGACCTGAATGTCAGCAGACTTGGTCTTCTTTTTTTAGATTCTTGATTTTTTCTTTATTTCCTCACCTAAAGGTTTACTTATCTTAGAAATACCACCCCCCACTTATATAATATCTACTGTATCATCTATTTAAGGCAATAATATTTTTATGTCATGAGCTCTTTCATTTTTACTTTATACTTGCTTTACCATAATCTCAGGGGAGGGTATATGTTAATAAAAAAAGACATTTCATGTTTGTTAGTCCTCGATGTTATTTTACAATGTTGTTTGAAAGTTGAAACTTACATGCTTGTAATATATACTTTATAGAAGCGAATCAGGAAAAGATAGTTGAGGCTGGGGGTCTCTCTTCATTGTTGATGCTCCTAAGAACGTACGAGGATGAAACAATTCGCAGAATTGCTGCTGGTGCAATTGCCAATCTTGCTATGAATGGTAACTGCTTGTTCATTGTTTTAATGCTTTCCTTTTATCCCTTCACTTTTTTCATTTTCTTTTTGGTTGTGGAGGATGGTTCGCTTCACTGTTCTGTTCTAGTTGGAGCTGCTAATTTCTATTTTCCTGATCATTTTGATTGATGCTGTGTTATTTTTTTTTTCCCTTGCTATTTTCTTCTTCCAGAGGCTAATCAAGAGCTCATAATGGCCCAAGGTGGAATTGGTCTGTTAGCGATGACTGCTACTGATGCCGAAGATCCTCAGACTCTAAGAATGGTTGCTGGAGCAATCGCTAATCTATGTGGCAACGGTACATATATACACACACACACACATATATATATATATATATATATATATTTGTTTTTGCAGTTCAAATCTCAATAATGCTCTTATTTCTTCAATCCTTGTGTTGGTCTTGTAATGGTGAGATTTTAGAGTATTTTTCTCAAATGTTGGTGTTGGATCCATGTTTTTTTCCCCAGATAAATTGCAAACACGGCTCAGGTCAGAAGGTGGCATCAAAGCTTTATTAGGTATGGTGCGATCTAGACATCCTGATGTTATCTCTCAAGTCGCCCGTGGTATTGCAAATTTCGCAAAGTGTGAATCCAGGGCATCTACTCAAGGTAAATAATTTTACTTGGAGCAAATAATAATAATAATATATATAATATGCGACATTAGCCATCTAGATCTATGATGTATATTACTTCTAGTCTTATATATTCGGTTCGACACTATGCTGTCGCAATAGATTAAGTTGGATTAAACAAACTTCTATATAATGTTGAGAACAATTCATGCATGTGAATGTTACAGAGTATACATCACCATCCTGAACATTTACTAGCACTCGTTCGAAATTAATATAATGCGTTGATGTCAGGAATAAGAGAGGGACGATCTCTCCTGATAGAAGATGGTGCCTTGTCGTGGATAGTACAAAATGCCAACAATGAAGCTTCATTAATCAGACGTCACGTTGAGCTGGCACTCTGCCATCTTGCACAGCATGGTAATAATTTATATAACTTGGAATAATTACAAATACAACCTTTTGGTTCAACCATATTTACCAAAAAGAATAATCATCTTCACTAATTATAAAAGATATATTACAGCCATAATTACCAAATACAACCCTTTATGTATTTCTGATTTTCATGCATACCACATTTCTGGGAGCACTGAAAATATATATGTTTTTTTACAAAAACTCCACAGAGGTCAATGCAAAAGATATGATCAGTGGAGGTGCCCTTTGGGAGCTAGTTCGTATTTCACGCGACTGTTCAAGAGAGGACATAAGGGCTCTTGCTCGTCGAACTTTGACATCAAGTTCCACATTCCAAGCCGAGATGCGGCGTTTAAGGATAGAGGTTTAAGCTATTCATAAAGGTTATTTTTTGTCGTCTGGCATTCTCTCTCTCTCTCTCTCTCTCTCTCTCTCTCTCTCTCTCTCTCTCTCTCTCTCTCTCTCTCTCTCTCTCTCTCTCTCTCTCTCTCTCTCTCTCTCTCTCTCTCTTGATTGGTACCCTTAACTACAATTTTGTACTTAATGGTTCAGCTGTATATACGAGAATACCTAATGGTCTCTCTCTCTCTCTCTTGATTGGTACCCTTAGCTACAATTTTGTACTTAATGGTTCAGCTGTATATACGAGAATACCTAATGGAAGTTGTGTGATAAATATTAAAGCTTGTTTCCTGTATGCAGTTTTGTCGATTTTCTTTTTTGGGGGGTTAAAAGAAAGAGAACTGCAGAAACGGGTTATATAAAGCCTGTCGTCCACCCTATGTTCAAACTCAATTCAGAAAAAAAAAACAGTTTTTTATTAAGAAATAAGAATAAATTTGAATTATTATATTTGTGTGATATACGATCCAGATTAGCTGTATAAAATATAGACATCTCATGCATCAAAATTTTGACACATTAAAATTACATTATATGCATAAGAATGTCGATGTATTATATGAATAAACTTTCGTGAGAATAAATTTTGGCCATCTATTTTATCAAGATTTATGGACTTTTGTGATATCCTTCCCTTATATATGTCCCGCCTAATACTGCTAGTAGGATACATATATGGAAGGTTCTAAATCTTTCTAGAGGTAGTAAGATCCATTAGGTGTTCTATCAGTGTTATGAATACAATTGATTTGTCTTTATTGCTTTCTTATATTCTCCTGTAACACGTTATCAGCACGTACTTCCAATTTTTTTTATGAATTTCGGAAAATAGAGAAAAAATAAATTGGTTCACACCCTAGCCGACTTCCGCCGCGACCAATCAGCCCCGACCCGCCGTCTCGACCAATCAGACCAGTTCGCCCGGATCCCCTCGCACCCGAGCCGTGAACCAACATCTACCCGGCTACACTTCACCGATCCTACCCATCAGAATCCGCTGCGACCCAATCCAACCGATCGTCGTGACCCATCTGCTCCCGACGTCCAATCTGACCAGCCCCGCCTCTCGTAGTCTGATCCTATCGATCCCTCCGTAGCCGGTCGTCCGACCCGACCAGCTGCAACAAGTCCGACACTAGACCACGATCAACCTGCTCGGTCGTTACCAACTTGCTTGTTCGACACCACCGTACACTAGACTGCGATACGTCTGATCCCTCAATCGGCAACGCGATCCGACCTGCCCGAACCACCGAAATCCGACCTGCCCGAACCCTGCCGCCGCTAGCTAGGTCCCACTGTCGTCGTCCTAGTACCTATCGCGTAATTCGATCCAGCCCAGAGCCCGTGCCGACCGCCGCCTCCCGTCGTCCGGTCCGACCAGCTCTAGTCCAGTCGGCCGCTGCCCGAGGCCACGACCCAATTGAGCTCAGCCGGTCCGACTTGGTTCAAAGTTCCAGTCTAACGATCCGAACAATGATTTAATTTGTGACTTTTCGGCGCCAAAATTACGCCCCCGGTTTCACGTCGTCGTATCGAATACCAATCGATAAATCAGAGTACACCACCTATTGCTCCATATCACGTGCCTAATCTTCTAATCGAGGTAATCATCTAAACTTGTCCTTATTTCAATTATCTCTTTTTGGGAAAAATTTTTGGGACAATGGGTTATTTATCCCCATGCTACTTTACGATGGATCAGACCGCGAGAGAAGTCGATATCTCTGCGTGTCGAAGAAAACTGTGTGACGGTCCTGGGGGAGTCACGAAATTGTTGAAGTCGACACTTGTGATTGTTGCATACACCACGTATCTGGGTGCGAATTGATATCGTCATTTTAGTCGAGTTTACTAACAACAATTTAGGGAAGAATATCGAGTAACGATTACGCTATACGCTTTTAAAGCATCGATTGTGACCGTTTATATTGTCACTGAAAATCCAACAAGACTAACTTCTTCTTGTTTATATCTTGTATATGGCACAAAGCTCCAATATTCACCCGTAATTTGAAATACTTGACTATGTTGGTAAGGAGTACCATAGGTGTGTCTCAGAAGTTCGCTTGATGTTCGTCGGTAAGAGATTTACTACCACCATATTTTTCTCTAATGAGCCTGCCGCTCAAGAACCGAGCGAGGAAACCAAGGATAATGCACTGATATATTTGCGAAGACATATACATTTGTTGTTGGAAAAGTGTTATATGAACATATACATCCGTTGTTGGAAAAGTGTTATATGAATTTGCAAACTCCCAAAGAACTATGTCATACACTTGAACAACGTTTTAATAATGTGCATGATCAGCGCCTCCCTGAATTGCAACTTCAATGGGAGCAAATCTGGTTCTTGGATTATGCGAATGTGGAGGCTTATAATCAAGTCGTCCTCGATCTTCGCGCTGATCTTGGTTTTGTGGTTTCAAGAAGTCCGATCAAGACTTGATCGAAAAGACTCTTAACATGTTTTTCGTGGGAGCAAGTGTGATTGCTCATCAACTGCGCGTTGCCTACGAGGAAGGGAGAATTAAAAATTTTAGCGACCTTATATCCCACCTCGCGAAAAAAGAAAGGCACCCACAGCAATGCGCGCCCAACTAGTACGAAGCCGATTCTGTATGTGAATCAGGCTACCCACATGAAGGCACCACGACAAAGTAGAAAAGGTAGTGATGTTCAGTTTTTGCAAGCACCATGGTGCATGACTCGAGCATGCGAAGGAAAAGACAAGGTCGTCGTTCCAATGTGTGGGAGAGACAAGGTGGCTCGTCCGCCGGTCATAGTGGATCCCAACCACGTGGACCATCTCCTGCCGCCAGGAATGGATCCACTCCAAAAGAAGGCCAGAATTGCTATACTTGCTGTTCAAAGAAGCATACTTAGCGCAACTCCAAAGCACCAAAGAACATCCAAGCCTACTACAAGCAGTATAAACAGTACTTGACTCAAGAGTCGTATTACATGGAGGTAGATAATGAGAATATGGAAGTGAACCATGTTGAGATCCATCCTCTCAACATTGCGGACAAAGATCAGCATTTAGATGTTGCTGGCGTTGAATAGATCATCGTAGTTGACTAATTTTTACGCTTTGGATTATGTTTCACCTTGTTTCTAGTTCTATTTGAGAACCACTTTGTGATTTCTACGAATGTAATAAAGTTGGCCATGATGATTCTATTAATTGTTGTGATTTTGCAAAAATGAATTTTATTTTTTCCTCAAATAGCATATTTGGTTTGGTTTTTTACAAATTAATTGCTCAACAAGAATTGCTTGGTTAATGTGATGTACTGGATGGATTTTATCAAAAAAATTTGATCACGACTAGGCGCATCCTCCTTGGTAATTGTTTATGAAAGTTCGAACGAAATCAGTGGTTTTTAAACAGCCTTAGCTGTACCGACATTCCTACTTTCTTTGCAAGTCTACCTATGGAGTTACCGAAAGGATCATTGGTCGAGCTACAAATCAAACACCTCACTGCGTTTTAACACGTTTAAATGCACCTATGGCCATCATTGCCATATATTTGCATCAACATTAATGCCTTTGGAAAGGATTTAACCTTGCTCTATCACTCAAAAAATAGGGAAATACCAAAATAGCAACTTGAAACGAGCACCACAATCTGAGTATAATGATCCGAAAAGTGCACGAATGGACGGAAAGATATGGAAATCTAGTTTTCAGAACAATTGACCGTTCATTCATAGACTTCTTAACGAAGGAGTTATTGTTGTTTTAGTGAACAAAAGTCAAGCTGCACGAAGATTATTTCCAGCGATTGTGCTAACTTTGATCCTAACCAACTTGGCCAAATTTCCCCAAATTTGAAGTTAGTAGGTTTTTGCTATGTCTTTCAACACAAGACTAATCGAGTTTCATGTCTTATTATAGATGTTTCGTGGCGAAATTGAGTGCCTTGTTGATAGTGGAACAACCCACAATATTCTTCGAAATAGACAATTATTCAGGGATATTGTGTCATACATATCCCCAGTGACAATAATGATTGGTTCCTCCCAAGTAATTCAAGGGAAGAGACCTGCTCATTTCTTGATACCTAATGGTATGCATATCAATGTCACAAATACTCTCTGTGCCCCTAGAGCAGACCGAACCTTGCTAAGTTTTAGGGACATCCGTGCCAACGGTTATCACCTTGATACACATTGTGAGAATGAAATGAAATTTTTGTTTGTTACTCTCGCAGAATGCGGAAGATGTCGCGTCCTCGAGAAACTAATGAGTCTAAGTAGTGGTTTATACCAAACTACAATAAGGGTTATTGAATCCTATGTTGTGAGTCACAAATTTTGTGATTCCAGAGCATACCAACTGTGGCATGACCGACCTGGTCACCCTGGACACGACATGATGATTCACATCTTGAAAAACTCATACAGTCATTTATTTTTCAAGTCCAGCAAATGATTGGAAGCACCGCTCGACATAGGCATTGATGTCAGTGAATTTGATGTCGTATCACCAAAATTAAAGATCGCACGCCCTGATGAGGTCGACGGTGCATATTCCGCAAGTCCTGAGGCTTCTGTGACAATTTCCAATGCCCACAAATCGTTTTGTAAGTCCTATTCACTAACAAAATTGATACATTCTTCATCATTTGTTAAAGACTCAACACAAAATTTTCGCTTCTTACAAAGAATTCAAGGGGACACTTGTGGACCTATTCAGGAGAGTGCATACCATTCAGATATTTTATAGTTCTGGTTAATGCATCAACGCGATGGTCACATGTCACTTTGCTATCCACAAGAAACGCCGTATCTGCTAAGCTCCTAGCACAAATTATCAAGTTACGGACTAACCACTCTGACTTTCCAATATCGTCATTAAGATTGGACAATGCTTGTGAGTTTAGGTCAAAGTTCTTCGACGACTATTGTATGTCGATTGGGATTGAAGTTGAGTAACCCATCCCCCACGTTCATTCGCAGAATGGCCTTGCCGAGGCTATGATTATGCGTTTACAGCTTATTGCTCGAGCATTGGTATTGCACACCAACTTGCCGATTTCTTTCTGGGGTTACGCAATTTTGCATGCAACTATACTTATTCACTTTTGACCCACTGCCATTCAACCGTTTAGTGTGTACCAGGTTGGTAACTGGATATGAGCCTGATATTTCATACTTACACATTTTTGGTTGTGCAATCTATGTGCCAATTATGCCTCCACAGCATACTAAAATGGGTATGCAAAGACGATTAGGTATATATGTTGGCTGTGAATCACCTAAGATTATTCGCTACATAGAACCTTTGACATGAGATCTGTTTACTGCAAGATTTGCTGACTGTCACTTTGATGAGACAAACTTTCTGTTGTTAAGGGGAGAGAGGAACCGAACGATTCTAGTTGAACGTTAGGAAATTGTTAGGTGTGCTCCCTCGTTGCCTCATCAAGATCCCCGCATGGCTCAATCCGAGCCGGAAGTGAAACGTATTCTCAATCTTCAGAAAGTTGGCCATTCGATGTCTCACAGCTTTACTAATACTGCGAAAGTGACAAGATCTACCATTCCTGCTGTGAATGTTCCTGCAAGATTAGAAGTCCGAGTTATAGGGCAAGATTCAGCCTCCCAAATGAATGATGCCCTCGACGTAGACCTTAGTGTGGGACGGCTACTTTGGCTGCTCTTATCCCTGCTCAAAAGAGGGGGAGGCCAGTGGGTAGAAAGGATACCGAGCCACAAAAGAGAAGAGGAACAGAGGCATAAAATCCTCTCATTATCGACACAGTGACCCCATAACATGAGATTCTCTTTGACTATGGATATGTCCTCGAATAAACAATGGAAAGATCGAGGGACACTTCAGAAACTTTGTTGATGTTGGAGAATAAAGAAATATCGATACAATGTACGAATGAATATGTACTATTGGACAGGTCGTCCACGCTAGTCGATGATGTTTTTGCCTAGTCGATCAAGAAATTATTGAAGACGACGATGTTGAGTCGCGCTCAGTTGCTGAATGTCAACGACGAGCCGATTGGCCGAAATGAAAAGATGCAATACAAGCTGAACTAGACTCAATGGCTAAACGTGAAATACTTTACCGTATCGAGCCAGTACATGTGGTCATTGACCAGTTGGACATTAATGAGTCTTTATTCGTAAACGTAATGATAAGAATGGGGTCATGCATTACAAAGCAAGACTAGTTGCCCAAGGCTTCTCGCAACGTCATGGCATTGATTACGGAGAGACGTATTCTCCCGTTATGGACATCATCACTTTCCGCTACCTAGTCAGTCTGAATTCGAGATGAAGAGAGTACTTGATTCTGCTTGGGCTTAGAGCTGGAACATTGAGATGAAGGTATACTCATTCATCAATATTCCTATGTCCATAAGATGCTCAAACAATTTATCATGGACAAAGCACACCCTCTTGCTATGATTGGTCGAAGTCTGGAAATGAACAAGGATCCATTTCGTCCTAAATAGGAGGATAAAGAGGTCCTTAGAGCAGAAACAACGTACCTTAGCACAATTGGTGAGTTGTTGTATCTCACTCAATGTACTCGTCAAGACATCACATTTTGTGTGAATCTGTTAGCGAGATTCAGCTCCGCTCCCACGATAAGGCATTGAAATCGAGTAAAACACACTTTTCGATACTTGAAAGGTTTCACTGGTCTTGGATGTTCTTTCCCTATACAAGAGAGCGATATTGCGAAAGGAATTGTTGAGGTTAAGCCGATGCATATCGACCATCGATCTTCCTTTGTTATTGCAGCTAAGCATGGCAGCTTGACTATCAGAAGTGCTAATGCCAGCAAGCTTGTCCACTATCCAGAGAATCGCAACAATGTGTTAGTTGGATTTGATGCTGACGGTTATCTCTCTGCCCCGCATAAAGGACGTTCCCAAAGTGGTTATGTGTTCACCATTGGGAATACGGCGATATCTTGGAGATCTACCAAGCAGAACCTGGTTGCTACTTCCTCGAACCATGCAGAGACAATTGCACCGCACGAATCCGTAAGGGAGAGCATTTGGATTCGGTTCAGTCATAGACCAATACGAGGAATTTGTGGATTAAAGTCCACTACAACGACCCTACTTGCATCTTTGAGGACAATGCGACATGCATTGAGTAGATGAAGCTAGGTTTCATTAAGGGTGACAAATACCAAGCATATCTCCTTGAAGTTCTTCTACAATCAGCAAGAGCAGAAATTGCGGAATATCAAAGTGAAACAAGTGAGTTACGATGAGAATATCACGGACTTGTTCACTAAGTCTCTGCCAAAATCTACATTTGAGAAACATGTGAGGGGCGTCGACATGCGTCCTTTATCCGAGCTCAACAAGTGATAGCCCATCAGAATGAGCTGTTGTGTATACTTCAGGGGAGTATACTCCACATGATTTTGGCGTTTGTAGTTAGCGCGTTTTGCTCTTTTTCCTTACCAAGTTTTTGTTTTTTCCCACAGGATTTTATTTGACTTGGAAAGGTTTTTTACCGAGGCAACATCTTATGCACCATGATTGTATTAGTGCTCGACATAGGGAAGTGTTCTGGGATATCCTTCTCTTGTATGTGTCTTGTCGAATACTGATATTGAGTAATTTTTATTGCTTTCTTACATTCGCTTGAAATAGTATTAAATTTATTCACATTTTTTACTTAAACTCCATTCTTAGCCAAACCACCCTATATGTAGTGAGATCTAGTTATGGGAATATGAACCTATCTCGACCGTTTAATAGGAAGTTTTGGGTGAATGAGAATAGATAAAAACAAGTGAGATATGAAGGATTGTGTTTTTGTCACTTACGTTTGGGACCACTTGATATACAAATCCCTGTATCCCAATCCCTGATATACCCTCATATTTGAATTTTTTTTTTTAATCTTATCCTACTTTCCTTCGCGTGGTTGGTAGCATTATATATAAACATTAATAGCAAATAAGCAATATATGTGGACAATATCTCTCTAACCAGATATACTGAGTATGTTTGGTTTGGTTTGATTTAATTTTACGTGGACATTATCAGTAAACATCTATTATCAGCTTCAAGAATCAGATAAAAATTGTAGTGTATATATTGTATATATTCTCTATATCAGCAGCATTGTGTTTCTGCTCAAATAACAAACCATTTTTTAAGGTGGACTTTGGACGCTGAAAAAATCAATGTCAAAAATATGTTTCAGACAATCGACAAATTTTATACTGCACCTAGTAAGATGCTTATTCTACCACATCCAGAGTAATACACTTGTACAGACTCAATCTATATATATATATCTATATATATATATATATATATATATATTATAATATCATTTTGGACTTTAGCATTAATTGTTATCACAAGATAAATAGTAGCAAATTTTGTGATGTAATAGTAACAAAACTTGTGATTGTAATAGTGTCATATTTGTTACTATAAATATATGGTTATGGAAATGAAAAAATTACACACACAAAAAGAAAGAGTAATAAAACTTCATCTCATTTACTCCCTACTTGTTCCCTTGTTATTTTTCTATTTTATACTATTATTATCTTCAATAATAGTCTTGCTTAATATTAGTTTTATAACACGTTAGCAGCACGAGTTATTGCTCGAAAAAGGTTAGTATTATCCGAGTTTGAATTTATTTATACTAACTCGTTTTTATTCTTGTAGAAAAAAAATGGCCGGAATTGAAAACAAAAAATTCCAGATCCTCGATGTCACTGGAAATAACTATCTATCATGGTGTCTTGATGTTAAATTGCACCTCCAAGGTATGGGATTGGCTACTACCTTGGAATCTGTGGAACTTGCTAATGGCGATATTAAAAATGAGGTAAATGCAATATTGCGATATTCATGCGCCATCATTTATCCGAGGATCTGAAGAATGAATATATACAAATTGAAATGTCTTCTGAGCTCTGGAAGAAGCTCAAAGACATATTTGATCACACCAGAACTGTAATATTGCCACAGGCTCAATATGAATGACAACTACTAAGATTGCAATATTTTAAATCTTTTACTGATTATAATTCAGCCTTATTCAAAATTGAGTCTCGACTGGCCTTGTGCGGTACACAGCTATCTGAGACTGATAAGCTGGAAAAAACATTCACCATGATGCATTCCTCAAATATGGTGCTTCAACAACAATACAGGCAACGACAATTTCAAACATATTCTGAGCTAATTTCAGTTCTTCTCACGGCTGAGAAGACAAATGAGTTATTATTAAAAAATCATGAACTACGACCTTCTGGGTCCCGTGTCGAACCTGAAGCACATACCAGCTCTGGTAGAGCTTCCGGCCGATTCAAGAGCCGTGAGAATAGTCCCGGGCGTGGAACCCGGAAAAGTGGTGGACGTGGTGGCTACCGTCAAAATAATTACAAAAATGACTGCGGCGCACGTAACTATAATAATCGTGATAATTATCATTATTCCCATCAAAATAAATATTCCGACAGACCAAGGCAATCAATTCACGGGCATCGTGATAAGGGAAAAATGCCTATGGAAAATTCCGGTGATGATCCATGTCGTAAATGTGGTATAACTGGACATTGGGCTAAATATTGTCGTACTTCCCAACACCGTGTGGATTCATATCAGGCATCAATAAAAAATAAAGGCAAAGATGCCCAGGCTCATACCACCGAAACATTCGAGGCATCCAAAGTTATTGAGGCCAACACATCTGGGAACATATTTGATGGAAATCCTGACCAGGACTGGAATCACTTGAGCTAGCAGATTTCCTTGAAGATCCTGGTTCAGTGGGACATGACGATGAATGGCTGAAATAAAATATTTATGCAATATATGTCGTATATTTACTTTCTGGCTTGTAATACCCCAGTTGTTTTTGTGTGTGTTTGTTTATGTATAATATAAACATCAATAAAATCATCTATATTTTTATATTAAATTTCTCCCACTTCCAACGGCTATAAACGGCTAGTACTAGTGATTTTTGATTCTATAAATATGCACACATTTTATTCAACAAGTCACTCATATTCTCTACCCTCTTGTAGAAATTCTTAAGTATCTTCATCCGATTTTCTTCGAAAATGATTAACGGATCTCTCGTCTTTATTTTCACAATGATCAGCATGATCATAATACTGATGTTTAGCAAAAACTTTCCTCCGGAATTATTCTGGATTGGTGTTTCATTTATCATTTATATTGTTGGCCTTGTATCAACACTAATGATACATACAAAAATGTATTATTAAAAAAATATATGTGTGTTTACATTTCCATTATCAATAATAAAAAAAATGTTTCATGTCTTAAATATTTATTATGTGATGATTTGATTGAACATGAATACAAATGGAAAGTATCGAACAGATACACAATTGTCTTGTTGATAGTGCAACAACGCACTCAATATTTACAAATAAAGCATATTTCTCGAGCATGAAATTATGCAAGACGCACGTTACAACTATATCTGGTCCCGTAGAGATTATTGATGGCTCCGGGAATGCAACTGTGATGTTGCCTAATGGAACAATTCTACACATTGAAAATGCGTTATTATCTGGTAGATCAAAAAGAAATTTGTTGGGTTTTAACGATGTACGCCTAAATGGCTATCACTTGGAAACAGTGATTGAAAATAATAAAGAACATCTCTATATTACATCCTATAAAATGAAAACTCGACTTGTCCACGAGAAAATTAAAGCAATTACTTCTGGACTGTATTGTGTCCCTATTCGAGCTTTTGAAACCTATGCTACCATGGCGTGGAAGCTGGTAAATCCTGATATATTTGGGTTATGGCATGATCGCCTTGGGCACCCAGGAACTTCTATTTTATGCAGGATTATTGAAAATACTCATGGACATCCATTAAAGGGAACAAAAATGTTAATGTCCAAAGATTATTTTTGTGAATCATGTTCACGTGGAAAACTTATTATTACACCTTCTATGGAAAAGGTTGGTTATGAATCACCATTATTTTTACAACGCATTCATGGTGATATTTGTGGACCAATACATCCAGCAAGTGGACCATTCCGATATTTTATGGTCTTAATAGATACATCATCTAGATGGTCCCACATATGTTTATTATCTATCAGAAATGTTGCTTTTGCACGACTCTTGTCCCAAATTATTAAACTTCGAGCACATTTTCCTGAATATCCTATAAAAAATATAAGAATGGATAATGCCGGAGAATTCACATCAAGAACTTTTGATGATTATTGTGAAGCACTGAGAATTAATGTTGAGCACCCAATAGCACATGCTCACACCCAGAATGAATTGGCTGAATCCTTGATCAAACGACTTCAAATTATTGCTCGTACATTATTAATGAGATCAAAACTCACTAGTGCAGTGTGGGGTCATGCAGTATTACATGCATCAGCACTCATCAGATTACGCCCCACTGCTTATCATATCCACTCCCCAATGCAATTAACTCTAGGCTTTGAGTCGAATATTTTGCACTTACGCACATTCGGATGTGCTGTTCATGTGCCAATTACACCTCCTCAAAGGACAAAAATGGGTCCTCAATGTCGGCTTGGCATATACGTTGGATTTGATTCCCCATCAATAATTCGGTATTTAGAACCAACAACGGGTGATTTATTTACCGCTCGGTTTTCCGATTGTCATTTTAATGAGATGATGTTTCCATCAATTGGCAGGGATAAGACTGTTCTTAACAAAGATGAACAAAAACCAGTTGAGGATATCTCCTGGAATGTACAAAGCTTATCCCACCTAGATCCACGTACTACAGAATGTGAAAATGATGTGAAAAGAATCATCCATTTACAAAATATTGCTAATAGACTTCCTGATGCATTTAATGATGCAAGTAAGGTAACAAAGTCTTACATTCCAGCTGTGAATGCTCCAGCCAGGATCGTTGTTCCTAATGACACAAAAATGGATGATGATGCCCCCACGACAAAAGCGTTGTTCCTAAGGACACTGTTCCTCGAAAAAGAAAGGGGGGAAGTACTGGGATCACAAACCAAGATCATCCTAGTGAGCATGTTGCAGATGAATCTGCAGAGCGTAATACTGCAGATAATGATGGGATCATGGATTCTGAAAGCACCGAGAATGCCATAAATCATTACAATGAGATATGAGATCGAAAAAACATGATAGTCGATAATTTATTTGCTTTCTCGGTTGCACAAGAAATTATGAACGATGATTACGATAATGAACCACATTCAATAATTGAATGCCGTCAAAGGTCGGATTGGCCTAAATGGGAGGAAGCAATACAATCTGAATTAGCTTCCTTAGAAAAACGGATGGTATTTGGGCAAATTACTCGAACACCGAATAATATAAAATCAATTGGTTACAAATGGGTGTTTGTTCGAAAAAGAAATGAGAAAAATGAGATTGCGAGATATAAAGCCCGACTCGTAGCCCAAGGATTCTCCCAACAACCTGGGATTGACTATGACGAAACGTATTCACCAGTGATGGATATAATCACTTTCCGTTTTCTTATTAGTATGGCTGTCCATGAGTGTTTGGATATGCGACTAATGGATGTAGTCACGGCATATCTATATGGTTCATTAGATTCTGATATTTATATGAAAATTCCTGATGGATATAAAATGCCAAAATCTGCTACTCCTCGTGAGCTATACTCGATCAAACTACAGAAATAACTGTATAGATTAAAGCAATACGGCCGCATGTGGTATCATAGATTGAATGAATACCTTTTCAAGGAAGGTTATAAAAATGATCTTAAATGCCCATGTATTTTTATTAAAAGATCCAATACTGGATTTGCTATAATTGCAGTCTATGTGGATGACATAAATTTAATCGGAACTCCTAAAGAGTTATCCAATGCTGCTGAATATCTGAAGAAAGAATTTGAGGTTAAAGACCTTGGAATAACAAAACTCTGTCTTGGTCTTGAGCTCGAGCATAAAGATAATGGAATACTTGTCCACCAATCTGCTTATACCAAGAGATTACTCAAACGATTTAATATGGACAAGGCTCATCCTCTGAGTACTCCTATGGTCATACGGAATTTAGATCCTAAGAAAGATCCTTTCCGACCTAAGGAACCAAATGAGGAAATTTTGGGTCCTGGAGTGCCTTATCTCAATGCTATTGGAGCACTCATGTATTTAGCACAATGAACCATACCCGATATTTCTTTTGCAGTAAATTTACTTGCAAGATACAGTTCTGAACCAACTCGAAGGCACTGGAATGGTATCAAACACATTTTTCGTTATCTCAATGGTACCATTGACCTGAGTTTATCCTATTCAAAAGAGGCTACTAACTCTGGATTAGTTGGTTATGCTGATGCGGGATACAAATCCGATCCACATAAGGCTCGCTCACAGACCGGTTATTTATTCTGCTATAATGGTACGGCTATATCATGGAGATAAGCCAACCAAACATTAGTAGCTACATCTTCTAATCATTCTGAGATAATTGCTCTCTATGAAGCTGGCAGAGAAAGTGTTTGGCTAAGATCAGTTATAGCTCATATACTAAATGAATGTCGATTGAAGCTTGTGACAGACACTCCCACAATCATTTATAAAGACAATGCAGCATGCATAGCACAAGTCAAGGGTGGATATATAAAATGTGATCGGACCAAGCATATTTCACCGAAGTTTTTCTACACGCACGAACATTAGAAAAATGGAAAAATAAATGTTCAACAAATTTGCTCCTGCCACAATCTTGCTGATATATTTACAAAATCATTGCCGACATCGATATTCGAGAAACGGGTATACGGCATAGGCATGAGAAGAGCTAACAAGAACCAAGATTGATGAATCAATTTGGAAACTCTTTATTTCAGGGGGAGCGAAATCAAATACGTGCGTTGTACTCTTTTCCTTATGACTGGTTTTTATCCCACTGAGTTTTTCCAGCTTAAGGTTTTTAACGAGACAGCTTATGCACAAGGTCTGGATCTGAGAATGTACTCTTTTCCCCTTCTGTCCGATTTTTGTCCCACTAGGTTTTCCGGCTTAAGATTTTTAACGAGACATACTCATCCAGCTTGCTATAATGCTACGTCCAAGGGGGAGTGTTATAATATCATTTTGGACTTTAGCATTAATTGTTATCACAAGACAAATAGTAGCAAATTTTGTGATGTAATAGTAACAAAACTTGTGATTGTAATAGTGCCATATTTGTTACTATAAATATGTGGTTATGAAAATGAAGAAATTACACACACAAAAAGAAAGAGTGATGTCATGTTGATATAAGAATTGTATCCACATCAGTGAAATCTATACCAAATTTTTGCTTGCATGTAGTGGCACTTCAAAACTACTGAAATGCAATTGAAAAAGTTGCGCCCAATTATGTGAGTTAAAGTCACTGTCAACACTAATGTGGATACAAATGGTCATGCATTCCTCTATTAAACAAAAATGAAAATGAAAACTTCATTTCATTTCCTCCCTACTTGTTCCCTTATTATTTTTCTATTTTATATTATTATTATCTTGAATAATAGTCTTACTTGATATTAGTTTTATAACAATATACATATAATTACGGTGCTTTTGGAATGCATATAAGTGCTATGAAAAATCCAACAAACAAAAGTTGAATTATATACTATAATTTCATCATTTTGCCCTTATCTTCTAGTGTCCTAGTATAACACAATAATTTGTACCACCTGTTTATAAAATTCCCACCACATACTTGATAATAACATTGACATACAACATATTATATTAGGATAGTTTCCAGGGAAGAAAATCCTCTCTCTCTCTGCACTTGTTTTCTATTGTTACGATGATTTGACTTTTATGTTATTCGTATATTTTTTTATTGTTTTTTTGTAATTTATATTTAAATCAAAATAATTATATGTTAGATTTGTGTCGAGATATACAATTAAAATATTACTTCCCCGTCCCTTAAGTATAGATAATTGTTATCATTTTCGTCTGTCCTCAAATAATAGGCACACTCAATTTTTAGTAAAATCACTTTATATTTTCTTTCTATAAAGTCATACTTATCTTTCTTTTTTGAATTTGAATGAATCGAATCAATGAATCGAATCGAATGAAATATATATTAAGGGTAAATAATAATAATAATAATGGTAAATAATAATAGTAAATGTAATCAACAACAACAACGATAATAGTAATATTATTAGTAATAATAACAATAATAATAATTAAGATTAATAATAATAAGAAGAAGAATAAGAATCGAATGAATAGACTGAATCGAATCAATCGAATGAATAGACTGAATCGAATCGAATCAATCGAATGAATTCGAATCAATGAATCGAAAAGCGAGAAATAAGTTGTTGGGTTTAATTGGCCCAAATGATTAAAGTTATGAGGGCCCAATTTATATCTCCTGCAGCCCACCTTAAAAACGGACCCGGCCCGGAACCTTTTGGAAGCAAATTTTTGCGGATTAATCCCGCCATTTATTTGGTATCTTTTAATCTCGGCCGTTGGTTTTATATTTGCCCTAAATATAAAACCCTTACCCCAAACCCTACCCCTCATTTCACTCCTTTCTCGCCGTCAGTCTCCATCCTCCCTTATCTCTCCCGATTTTCTTTCCTCTTCTCCTCGGTTGACCTGTTCTTCTGAGATGGAAACTAAATCTTTCCGATTTCCTCTCTTCGTTTTGTTGTTCCGATTCTCCTATAAATTCCGATTTCGGGTGAGATGAAAGCACAACAAAAACGAAGAGAGAGCAAGTGATATTTTCTGATTTCCTCGATTTTTCTCTGTGAAATAATTGAGTGATTTGTGGGTGAGGCTTTTGAGAATCGGGATCTGAGTTTCTGGGGTTTGTTTCGGTTGAATCTTGCTTAGTGCTTCGATTCAGTTTTCTGGGGTTTGTTTCGGTTGAATCTTGCTTAGTGCTTCGATTCCTCCGGTGGTTGCTTCCATCGGTGGTGGGCTTCGTTTGGGTGCCGCCGCGGGTCTTGTGAGTCTGGACGTGGCTACGAGACGGAGAGGATCGAGCTGGCCAAGCTTTCTCCGACAGTGACATTACTTTCCGATCGGCTTCGGCCGTTTTGTTTGCATTTCTATACTCACTGTTCTTATTTTTCTTTCCAGTTGTTGTTTGATTCATTTAATTAGAAGTTGTGTAATCCCTAATCCCTATCCCGAGTAGATTCGTGTAATAGTTATATTTGTTATAATTATTGTAATAATTTGCCACCCGATTCGGACCAATTCTCAACATTGGTACCGGAGCTTTGGTTCGGATCTGTCTGAATTGGGTCAACCCGGATCGCTCAGGTATATCGGCTTAACCCTCTCCTTATTTTCTGTTTTTCACTTGCTCTTGTTCTTTGTGATATTATTTCCGATCGTTGTTCTTGGTGATTTTCCTTTGTGATATTTGTTCGGGTCTTGCTGCCCTTCGTGTTGCTCTCGGCCCACTATTCTTCGTGATTTTGGGTTGACTATCTCGGCCCTGTTGTTATTGCTTCTGCTGCGTATGTTAGTTGACGCATTGTTGGTAATATTCTGTGTGTTTATTACTGCAATATTACTTCGTGTTGAATCTGGAATTTTTCATAATCGGGCATTTAAACCCTCCTGCCTGGACCGCTTAAGTGTCCTCGGATCTTGTAGGGGCCTGGTATTGAATTTTTCAGATTCGTTTAATTTTATTCATCTGTGTGATTTTATTGATTACTTTGTGTTTCTGAGTTTTGATAAAATTAACCGTTTCCTCCTTGTTTGTGTTTTTCACAAATTTTCAAAAACTTTGTTCATTTTGAAAATTAAAATGGGAACGATCTCTGCCTTCTCTGTGGCCCCATTTGATGGAAAAGGTGATTTTGCCATTTGGCAACAGAAAATGAAAAGCATACTCATTCAACAAAAATGTTTCAAAGCTATTGATAATTCGTTCGCTTCTAATGTGACGGCAGATAAAAAGGCTGAACTTGATGAGTTTGCTTATTCTGCGATTATCTTGAATCTTTCTGACTCTGTGATAAGAAAATTAGGTAAACATGGTTCGGCTAAAGAATTATGGGAAAAATTAGAAGAAATGTATACTGAAACTTCGCTGCCCAATAAACTGTTTCTTCTTGAAAAAAATTTCCGCTACGAGCTTGATCTAAATAAAGACATTGATGCTAATTTAGACGTGTTTACAAAACTGGTTCAAGATATAAAGTTAACGGGAGATAAAAACATCGATGATTACACTCCGATTGTTCTTTTGAATGTTATTCCTGATTCTTATAGTGATGTGAAATCTGCCATTAAATATGGTAGAGATCAAGTGACCTTAGATATTGTTGTAAACGGCTTAAAAAGCAAAGAGTTAGATTTGAAAAACAATAAAGGTGCTGCCCTTAGAAATCTTGGCGAGGTTAATTTTGTCAAAGGAAGACCACAAAAACGCTTTCAAAATAAAAAGTCTTCCAACAGTCAAAATAACCAAGCCAACAAGAAAAAGGGCAATGAAAAATTTCGGTTTAAACCTAGACCTACTAATCGTAAGTGTTACAATTGTGGTGAATATGGTCACTACATTCAAGACTGCACTAAACCTAAGAAAAACCAGCAATCTGAACAGGCTAACTTAGCTGTCAGTGAAAATCTAGGTGATGTGTTTATGATTTCTGATGCTACGCATGCTTCTGTGAACTCTGTGTTAGTTGACCTTGGTGAAAATGATTGGCTGGTTGATTCTGGATGCACATTTCACATGACTCCGCATAAACAACTTTTTTCTAGCTATCGTGATTTGAAAAATCGATATGTGTCTATGCCTGATCATGTAAAACGAAAATGTTGCTGGAATAGGAACTGTGTGCCTTAAATTCGAATCTGAAAATTCGATAACTTTGGAAAATGTTAGGCATGTTCCTCACTTAGCTCATAATTTAATGTCATGTGCATGTCTTGAAGATGATGGTTTTGAAGGTACATGGAGTAAGGGTGCAATGAAAGTTACGAGAGGTCCCAAAACCTTTTTTGTCGCCATTCGTAAACTGAACTTATATATTTGTTCCACTGTAAGTAACTTTTCCGTTAATGCGGTACATGGAGATAAAGCGAAATCGGCATAAACGGTTGGGTCACATTAGTGGTAAAGGTCTTGAAATCTTGCACAAAAATGGTTGTTTTGGGAATGATAAAATATCGACTTGCCATTTTGTGATAGCGTGTGTATGGTAAGCAACATCGTGCGAAATTTCCTCATTCACATTCCCAAAACCCCCTAAGAGTTCAAATGTGTTTGAGTGTCTACATGCCGATGTGTTGGGGCTGCCGGTGTTAGACACATGGCGGAAACCGATATTTTTTGTTTGTGATTGATGATTATTCCAGGAAAGTCTTTGTGTTTCTCCTTAAGAACAAATCTGATGTGTTTGACACGTTCAAAACGTGGAAAGTTTTAATTGAAATTCAGACCGGTAAGAAAATTAAAATTTTGAGAACTGACAACGGCCTGGAATTTTGCAATAATTTGTTTGATACTTTGTGTGCGGAAAGTGGTATTCAAAGGCATAGGACAGCACCCTACACCCTCCAACAAAACGGAATCGCTGAGCGCATGAACCGAACCCTCCTTGATAGGGTAAGGTCTATGCTCGTCAGCTCCGGATTGTCAAAACGTTTTTGGGGTGAGGCTTTATCTACAGCTGCCAGAATCTGTGTGGACTGGTAGTAATATTGATTTCTCAAATCTTCGTGTATTTGGGTGTGCTGCATATGTTCATCAAAGACAAGATAAACTAGAACCTAGATCGATAAGATGTGTGTTCTTAGGCTACCCGGAGGGAGTTAAGGGATTTAGGTTATGGCTTAAGGGCGAACCAGGGTTTAAGGTGCTAATTAGTAGGGATGTTATATTTAATGAAGATGAATTTCCTTGTCTTGAACATCCCGCACCCGCACCCGTGCACATGCCTAATCCAGAATTTGTTTCTAACTACCCTACCTTGAGTGAGGTGGAGCCTGAAAATGATGAAACTTTGCATGCTGAAAATGAAAATCATTCCGAAAATTCTAGTGATGAAATAATTGAGAATGTTGATGAAAGTGCTGATCTGACCAACTATCAATTAACTAGAGATAGGCAGAATGTTAGGAGGCATCATCACTTTGATGATTTTCATATGATGTCTCATGCTTGCAATGTGTTTGAATCTTTAGATAATAACGAACCTAAAAGCTACAAAGATGCTTTAAAATCTAAAAATGCTTCTGATTGGTTAAATGCTATGAATGATGAAATGAATTCCCTGCATGTTAACCAAACCTGATCGTTGTTCTCTTGTGGACTGTAAGTGGTTATTTAAGTTTAAGAATGAAGTAGAGAATATCAGATTTAAAGCTAGGTTGGTTGCTAAAGGTTTCACTCAAAAGGAAGGAATTGATTATACTGAGATATTTGCTCCTGTTGTGAAATTCACCACCGTGCGTATCATGCTTGCTTTAGTTGCTCACTTTAATTGGGAATTAAAACAAATGGATGTTAAAACAGCCTTTCTTCATGGTGAATTAAATGAGAAAATTTACATGAGACAACCAGAAGGTTTTGTCGACTCTAAGAAACCTGATCACGTTTGCCTTCTTGAAAAGGCTCTTTATGGCTTGAAACAGTTTCCAAGGCAATGGAACAAGAAATTTGACTCTTACATGCTTTCTTTAAAATTCAAACGTAGTTCGTATGACCCTTGTCTCTATTTTAAAGAAAACTCCAATGTCCCTATCTTCTTGCTTATCTATGTGGATGACATGTTACTTGTGAGTCCGTGCATGAAATTGATTGATCATGTTAGATCGTGTCTTAGTGAGCAATTTGACATGAAATACCTTGGAGATGCCCAGAAAATTTTAGGCATGAATATTGTTAGAGATAGGAAAAACTGTTCTTTGTTTCTAAATCAGTCTTCCTACATAGAGAAAATACTTGAAAAAATTTTCTATGACCGCCGTAAACACATACATGCCTCTTCTTTGCCCATTTTCTATTATGCAAAGATCAATCTCCGAAAACTAGTGAAGAAGAAAAATCAATGGAAAAAGTTCCCTACGCTAATGCTATAGGATCAGTCATGTATCTCATGGTTAGTACCGGACTGATATAGCTTATTCATTAGTTGCTTGAGTAGATACATGTCTAATCTGGTATGCCACATTGGGAAGCCTTGAAGTGGCTTCTCCGTTATCTGAAATCCTCTGTGGATGTTGGTATTAAGTTTTCTAAATCTGGTGATGGTGTTAAACTTGTTGGATATGTAGATTCTAACTTTGCTAATGATCGTGACAATCGAAAATCCACGACCTCTTATGTGTTTACCCTTTGTGGCTCTTGCATTAGTTGGAAATCTCGATTCTGAGAATGTTGTTGCTTTATCTACAACTGAATCTGAATATGTTGCAACAACTGAGGCATTTAAAGAAGCCATATGGCTAAAGGGTCTTTTGTCCGAAATCGGTTTTCTGAAAGAAAAAGTCATGATATTTTCGGATAGTCAATTTGGAATTCAGCTATGCAAAAATCCTGTCTTTCATGACCGCACTAAACATATTGATGTTAAATTTCATTTTATTCGTGACATTGTTGAAAAAGGTGAACTTGAGCTTGGAAAAATTCCTTCAGAATTCAATCCTGCAGATATGGGCACCAAATGCTTGCCTTTGGAGAAGTTCGTGTCCTGCACCGACATGCTGAATTTGGGAACTCAAGACTAACTCTTAGTCTTTGCCTTCTTTGTGATGGCTTTTCATTCTTAGTTAATTATAATGCTATCTTTGTGATAGCCCTGCTGTCTTAGTGATTGCTACCTTTCTTTGTGATTACCTGTACTTACTTTGTGTTTTGTGTGCAGGTGATGTCCTACGGCGATGATGACCTCCGTCTCCCTTATGTACCCCGATGACTCATTTGGCCCAGGTGGAGAATTATTGGGTTTAATTGGCTCAAATGATTAAAGTTATGAGGGGCCAATTTATATCTCCTGCAGCCCACCTTAAAAACGGACCCGGCCCGGAACCTTTTGGAAGCAGCCCTTTTGTCTGGATTAATCCTGGCCATTTATTTGGTATCTTTTAATCCTGGCCATTGGTTTTATATTTGCCCTAAATATAAAACCCTTACCCCAAACCCTACCCCTCATTTCACTCCTTTCTCGCCGTCAGTCTCCATCCTCCCTTATCTCTCCCGATTTTCTTTCCTCTTCTCCTCGGTTGACCTGTTCTTCTGAGATGGAAACTAAATCTTTCCGATTTCCTCTCTTCGTTTTGTTGTTCCGATTCTCCTATAAATTCCGATTTCGGGTGAGATGAAAGCACAAAAAAAACGAAGAGAGAGCAAGTGATATTTTCTGATTTCCTCGATTTTTCTCTGTGAAATAATTGAGTGATTTGTGGGTGAGGCTTGTGAGAATCGGGATCTGAGTTTCTGGGGTTTGTTTCGGTTGAATCTTGCTTAGTGCTTCGATTCAGTTTTCTGGGGTTTGTTTCGGTTGAATCTTGCTTAGTGCTTCGATTCCTCCGGTGGTTGCTTCCGGTCCGGTGGTGGGCTTCGTTTCTGGGTGCTGGCCGCGGGTCTTGTGAGTCCTGGACGTGGCTACGGAGACGAAGGACTGAGCCGGGCTGTTTCTCCGACAGTGACATCACTTTCCGATCGGCTTCGGCCGTTTGGTTTGCATTTCTATACTCACTGTTCTTATTTTTCTTTCCAGTTGTTGTTTGATTCATTTAATTAGAAGTTGTGTAATCCCTAATCCCTATCCCGAGTAGATTCGTGTAATAGTTATATTTGTTATAATTATTGTAATAATTTGCCACCCGATTCGGACCAATTCTCAACATAAGTCCAAAAGAACAGGGCCGTACTCTCCACCCAATACACTATTTTTTCTATAAAATCATACTCTCTCTTCACTCAATACACACTTTATTAAAATTCATATCGCTCATCCAGTTACCTATATTTAAGGGACGGAGGGAGTACAGTTTAGGCGGTCTCCATTTGATGTAGACCTGTTCACGGGCCTCGGCCAGCCGGTTCCGGGCCTCGACCTGCCGGTTCACGGTTCATAAGAGGGTGAACCGGAACTGGCCCTTGTAGAATGGAGGCGGTTCCGGGCCGGGCTTAAAACCCGGCGGTTCCAGTTCCGGTTAAACCCAGCGGTTCCGGTCCAAAACCTCTAGTCAATGAAATTAAAAAAAAAATATTATAATTTTTTTTATATAAAATAAATTTATTTTATACTCCAAAGCTTAGCCAATGCTCAATAGTGAAGGCCCACAGATGGATATGTCCACTACATATTATCTCTCATTTTATAATGTTTAACTCTTCTTTTCTTGGATTGTGGATAGGCCTATTTCGTCTTATTGTCAGATTACTGGTAGACCCCACCGTAGGATTAATGATCTCTGGGTTGACGGGAGTTGGGACAGGGGTAGACTCGAGTCCATTGTAGGTGAGGAGCTAGGATTTACCCCTCAGTTCATACAGGATATTCTCGCGACTCCCATTGCCGAGGAGGATTCGGATAGCATGTGCTGGAATCTTACATCTTCGGGTGCCTTCTCATTGTCATCAGCTTGGTCTCACATCAGGGTGAGGGATCAAGCTAATCTCACTTTCGGGGCCATTTGGACTACCTTACTCATTCCTACGATATCAGTGTTCATTTGACGACTTCTACTGCGATGGATCCCGACTGATGATGTCTTACAGAGGAGGGGCGTTTCCTTGGCCTGCAGATGCGCATGTTGTACCCTTACCCCTACCCATACCTACCATTCCGAGACTTTTCCCCACCTTTTTTTAAAGAGTGACGTGGCTCGTGTCGTGTTGGAGTATTTTGGCGCTTGGACTCATTTATCCTTACCCCATACAGATAATATCTTTGAGCTCCTGGGTTTTTTCTCACATGGCACACAGTTTAGGCACGCAGCTTTCATTATTCCTTGTCTGATCCTTTGGTTCATCTGGATGGAGAGGAATAGTGTAAAGCATAGGGCGATTACTTTTCTTGCTTCTCATGTTATTGTGCAGGTGGAGCGTCATGTTTCTTTACTTGCTGCTGCAGGGCTTATTTCTTCAGAGTTCTGGGCGGGGTGTGTTTAGTATATTTTGAGTAATATTTTTATTAGTATTTTATGTATATAATTGTGTGTTTTGTGTGATAATTTATTCGTTTTACCATATATTTATATTATTTCATTTTCTTAGAATTTTCTATAATTTTATGTCATTTTTGGATAATTAATTGGAATTAAATTATATCTGCAGGTTAACCAACCGGTACAAGACAGATCAATTGGTTCAAGGGCGATATTTTTACAAAACTCAAATATAGTCACGACTGGTCTCACTTTATTCGTATCGTCGAGACGATCGTTTTAAAAAAAAATTCATCCAAATCCGAGTTCGTATGAAGAAGTTATGCCCGTTCGAAGAACGATTAAATAGACGGACCATATTGTCGCGTGTCAACACTTGATTGGACCGAATTTCAACTCTGTGCTGATGTCATCCATGACATCAGCACTCATGCAACCGTGTATTATTGTTGGGGGTGGAATTTTTAATTGTAAAAATGATTATTTTATTGATTTTGAAGTAGTATAAATAGGGGATGATTGTGTAGTGTTTGGGGGAGAAAAAGGAGAAAAAATAGAGATATTATTGTAAGGGAGGAAAAAAATATTGTGTAATAAAATTATATTTGTGTAATAATATTATGGAATATTTATTTATTTGTGTTGTTATTATGAGTGAGTAATTTTCTTTTCTTGGGGTTATGATGAAACCATGTCTATATTATTATTAATATTTATATAATAATTCCAAATAAATATTTTTAACGATTATGATTTTCGCTTCAATAGGGAATATTATTTCATCAATTATATCACGTATTTTTGATAGTTATAAATTCCCCTTGCTTTGTAATTATTGATATTAGTTAATTTCTTTGATTATTTGTTTTCCATTAAATTGGATACATATAATCTTAGAAATTACATTTTTAAGCGAAGGAAAATCTATATTTGAATTATAATTTTGTACTTATTGTCAAATCTATAGGAAATAGTGAGATTGATTTGAGAATCTATTGAATTTCTTGGAATTAAAATATAAAATAAATAATTAAGAGACTTTGGTTGACTCTAAAACCTTGTTAATTATTTATAATCAATTTATCTATTATCTACTTAAAAATTCTTGTTATTTAATGCAATTATTATAACCATTCAAAAATAAATTATTTGGGACTAGGTTAGAATTTAATATAATTTGGTTCAAAACGATAGGAATCATTTGACTTCACTAGTATAGTCACTTGTGGAATCGACCTTGCACCGCATATCTACATCGAACAAATCGTGACTTGCAGTATAAGACTAAAGAATCAAACCAACAACAAGTTTTTGGCGCCGTTCTTGGGGCGCAAGCGAAGTCTGAAAGGCCAAGTAAATCAAGTTAGTTGAATTCTTCTACTAGTTATTTATTTTCTGCTTTTCTTTATTATTATCATCTTTTTAATATACATTAGTTGTAGAATTTATTTTATTCATAAAGAAAAATCTGAAAAACTTTAAAAACTTTTAATAATAAATATAAGTAATAATAATAAAATCTACTGTTCATTTTCGTAAAAATAATAATAAAATAATAATAAAAAAATTAAAAAAGTCCAAAAATATATAAAAATATAAAAAAAATCTGAAAAACTTTAAAAAATTCAGAACTTATTTATTTTTATTTTAAAAAAAAAAGAGATCTGGAAAATACAAAAAAGTTTCAGATTTTAAGGTAATATTTTTGTAATTTTGGTATATTAATATTATAAAAATCAAAATTTTTAATTTAAATTCGAAAAAAAATAAAAAATAAAAAATAATAAAAATAAATTAAAAATAATCTGGAATATTATTTTCCGTAATAAATAAAAATCTGAATTATTTTATTTTATTTTTAAAAGTAAAACCTGCTAGTTTTATTAAAAAATTTAATTTTCATAAAAATCTAAAAAAAAATCAATTAAGAATTAATAATTTAAACAATCTGGAATATATATAATAAAATAAACTTTCTGAACTTTGAATTTTTTTTAATAAAAACAGAATTTATTTTTTTTAAAATAAATTACAATATTTTAATAAAAAAGGGAAAATACTAAAAAAAATTAAAAGCCTGAAAATTTAAAAAAAAAAAAAACAGAAACGATAATTTGTAAAAAAAAAACTATTTCTATTGTTTGCATAAAATAAAAGTTTGTAATTTTAATTTTTTTAATTACCTTTTATATAAAACGTAAAAACTGTTTTACCTTTTATAAAAACTTTTATAAAAATTGTTTTAAAAACTGTTTGCATAAAAACTGTTTTAAAAAATCTGATTTTTTTTATAAAAAAATAAATAATATATCTTGATATATATATATATATTAGCTCAATATTATTAGTCTAAAAATATAATAAAATTATAATAAATATAAAAATATAAAATAAATATAAAATAATACCAAAAAAAAAAAATCAGAATTTTTTTTTAATTTTTATATCTTGTCTTTAGTTCTAATAGAATCTTCTAGTGGTAAATTTAGATTGTGTTTTTAGTTGTTATTTTCTACTTACATTATTCTTAGACATTTAGTTTAGTTGTAATATTTCTCGTCGTATAATTTAGTTTATCAATAGATATTGCTTCCGTAGATCAATTAGTAAATTTATTCATTTGCAATCTATTACATCCTATAATTTTAGTAATAATTATAATAATTATCATTATTATTAATAATAATAAAAATATAAAAAAAAAATTAATTAAACAATAAAATCCTTTAAAAGATTCAACAAGGGATTGATATTTTTCACTCACTACTTTATTCGATTTGAATAGAGAAAAGCTAAATATCAATCTTGTACAAACGATGTTGAAAATCGATTGAATTTTGGCAAAAGGCATCATTGTACATGCCGAAGAAAGTTGGATTTTAAGTGCGAGTTGTGACGCCTCCAACGATCACGGAAGTTCGATCGACTATCATAATTTGGTTTGTATGCAAAGTTAAAAAAATTGTAATATCGGTGAATGCAAGTTTGGCAACGAAATAATAAAGGTCGATTAACGAGAAGAAGATTGTCCTTAACTAAAATTGAAGTTCAACAAATAAAACCGATACCAAAAATGGACGAAATCGAAAATCGGAATAATCAAGTTGCAAAAGAAAAAACTTTAATAGAATATTTTTCTCCAGTGAGTGCTAATTCTCCCTCTTGCATAGTGTTGCCTACGACTAATGCAACTCATTTCGAACTTAAACCATCAATAATTCAACTTCTTCCATCTTTTCACGGTTTGGAAAGAGAAGATCCGTATATGCATGTCAAGGAATTTCTCGATATTTGTTCTACTTTCCGATTCCAAAATTTCTCGATGAATCACAAACTTAGATTATTTCCATTTTCTCTCAAAGATAAAGCAAAATTAAGCTAAATTCTCTTCAAGCAAGAACAATTACTAGTTGGGACCAACTAGTGAATAAATTTCTCGCAAAATTTTTTCCAATGTCCAAAAGCGATAGTCTTAGAAGAGAAATATCCGAATTTTTCCAAAAAGAAAATGAAGAATTTTACGAGTGTTGGGAAAGATTTAATGATTTAATCCTTAAGTGTCCCCATCATGGTTTTGAAATATGGCGTTTGGTAAAATATTTTTATGACGGTTTAACTCCAAACAATCGCCAATTAATCCAATCAATGCATGGTGGAAAATTTCTTCACCTTATTGGACGAAGCTTGGAATGCACTTGAAAATATGTCAATTAATTCACAACAATGGAATTCACTCGACTCTAGAGCCAAATCGATGCATACGACCCCAAAAAAAGGTGGAATTTACGAGGTTAAACAAGATGTTGAAATAAAATCTACTATAGATGATTTAGTACGAAAAGTGGATGCGTTAGTCTTGAAGCAATCCATCCCCTCGTCAAACTCAAAACATGAATTTTGCATTTCATGTGCGGAATCATTTCATTCATCTCAATCTTGTCCCTCGGTCCACAAAATCAAGAAATTTTTAATGAAGAAGTCAATGTGTTACATTCATATGGAAAATCTTGGATGATCCATTTGCTCCAACTTATAATCCAAATTGGAGGAATCATCCAAATTTTCTGAAGCAAAATATGCCTCGATGAATCAAGGAGGACATCAAATGAATATGCCAAATCAACAAAATGTCTGTCTAATCAATATCCTCCAAATACTTATCGGTATCCTTCTATAGTGCCAAAGAAACCATCTTTGGAAGATACGTTGCAACAATTCATGCAATCTACTCAACAAATGTTCGATCAACTCGGCCAAGGCATGCAGTCAAACTCACGAGGCTATTTCTAAGCTTGAAACACAAATTGGTCAACTTGCAACAACTTTATTTGAAGAGAAAAGGGAAAATTTCCGAGTCGGTCCATCCCTAATCCTAAAGGACAATATGAAGTAAACTCTTCTAACGCAGAAGTTCGATCCATAACTACCCTTAGAAGTGGAAAAGAAATACAAAAGCCCGAATATGATCGGAAGAAAAATCAAATGAACCACAAGTTTCAAAACCAAAAGATTCTAAGGAAAAGAAAAGCCTTACGTTCCAAAAGCTCCATTTCTGAAAGACTTATTCCAAAAGATAAAAGTGTGCAATACAAAGATATAATGGAAATATTTAAACAAGTTCGAATAAATATTCCATTCCTTGATGCTATTAAACAAGTGCTGCTTATTCTAAGTTCTTGAAAGATCTTTGCCTTGTAAAAAGAAGAACAAATGTTCCAAGAAAGGCATTTTTAGTGAACATGTTAGCTCAATAATCCAAAATAAAACTCCGTTAAGTATAAAGATCTGGTAGTCCTACAATATCTTGTGTCATTGGAGATCACATCATTAAACGAGCCTTGCTTGATTTAGGAGCAGTGTGAATTTATTACCATATTACATTTATACACAACTTGGATTAGGGAGCTAAAATCAACATCCGTGATACTTCAACTAGTGATAGATCTATAAAAATACCTCGCGGAATCGTAGAGGATGTTACGATTCAAGTAGATAAATTCTACTTTCTGTTGATTTTATAGTCATAGACACTTGAACTCGTTGAGAATACCAAAGATCAAATCCTGTTATTTTAGGAAGGCCATTTTTAGCTACTTCAAATGCATTAATTAAGCGTAGAAATGGCATCATAAAATTTTCTTTTGGAAATATGTTGTTGAACTAAATATGTTTAACATTTCTCAACAACATGATGATCTTGATGATGTACGTGAGGTAAATATGATAGAGAGTATGGGTCCTTATTTCTTTCCAAAATGGATGATGATGATCTTTTTGAAAATGTCTTGCTCATTTTGGCTCGATTTTGACATCGACAATTCAATTAATGAAGTAAATTCTTTACTAGAGTCTACACCATTATTGGATAATGATAAATGGAAAGCTAAAACCGAACCACTTGAGAGCCAAATGAATAATGAAGTAACTATTGAGGATTCAAAGATAGAGCTCAATCCATTACGAATCTCTAAAATATGCATTTTTAGGGCCATCGAAACCACACTGTCATCATAGCATCGATTTAGATGAAGAACGAGAAGATAAGTTAATCAATGTTCTTAAAGAACATAAAGAAGCAATAGTTTGGACCATCTCCGATATTAAAGGTATTAATCCTTCTATATGCATGCATCGAATTCACCTTGAAGAAAATGCGAAAACTTCCCGAGAATTTCAAAGAAGACTAAATCCTAATTTGAAAGAAGTTGTAAGAGCTGAAATAATCAAACTCTTAGATGTAGGGATCATCTACCATATTTCTGATAGCTCTTGGGTGATCTGTTCATATGGTTCCAAAGAAATCGCATAAGCGTAATCACGAATGAAGAAAATGAACTTGTTCCAACCAGAATTCAAATCGGATGGAGAGTCCGTATTGATTACGAGAAAATTGAACTCTTACAAGAAAAGATCACTTTCCACTTCCTTTTATTGATCAAATGCTAGAAAGGTTAGCCGCCATGCTTATTATTGTTTTCTTGATGGATATTCCGGCTATAACCAAATTCCCATTGCTCACGAAGATCAAGAAAAACCACTTTTACTGTCCTTTCGGAACTTTTGCTTACCGACGAATGCCATTTGGTGCGTGTAATGCACTGCTACTTTTCGGTGTATGATGAGCATTTTTCGACATGGTTGAGCGTTTTTGGAAATTTTTATGGATGATTTTTACGTATTCGGGTCTAGCTTTGATGAATGTTTACACCACTTAACCCAAGTGTTGGTTAGGTGTAAGGAGAAGAATCTTGTCCTAAAGCTGGGAAAAATGTCATTTTATGGTTAAAAAGGAATTGTCTTAGGACATGTGATTTACGAAAAAGGAATTGAGGTGAACAAATCTAAAGTTGATTTAATATCCAGTCTTCCACCCCACGAGCGATTAAAGAAATTCGGTCATTCTTAGGCCATCTTTGGTTTTTATCGATTCATCAAAGATTTTAGTAAAATCTCAAGGCCATTATGTAATTTACTTTCAAAAGACACACCTTTCGTATTTGATGATCATTGTCTAAAAGCTTTTAAGACACTCAAATCTATGTTGAGCTCTGCACCTATCATCAAATCTCAATGGAATCTTCCTTTTGAAATAATGTGCGATGCATCCGACTATGCCGTCGGTGTAGTATTGGGTCAAAGAGAAAATAAATTGCCAATTGTAATATATTATGCAAGTAGAACTCTAAATGATGCCCAATTAAATTATTCTACAAGCGAAAAGAATTGCTTGCGATCGTTTTTGCTTTAGACAAATTTCGACCTTACTTGATTGGTTCAAAAGTCATAATTTACTCCGATCATCTTTGCATTAAAATATCTTCTTTCTAAGAAAGATGCTAAACCTCGCTTGATCCGTTGGATTCTATTGTTACAAGAGTTTGACTTAGAAATTCGAGATAAAAAGGTGTTGAAAATGTTGTTCTTTGATCATTTGTCTAGGCTAATCGTGAATTTTACCGATAAAGAACCTCCCATTAATGAAACTTTCCACGATGAACAACTCATATACATTTCTCAAATACCTTGGTATGAGACATTGTCAATTACCTTATTCTTGGTAACATGCCATCTCATTGGAATAATCAAGATAAAACAAAATTTTTAAACGAAGTAAAAAATTCTTTTGGGATGATCCATATTTGTTCAAATATTGTCTGATCAAATTATTAGGAGATGTGTGCGAACATGAACAACAAAATATCATTTCCTTTTGTCATGATCATGCATGTGGAGGTCATTTTAGTTCAAAGAAAACAAGCGCTAAAATTACGCAATGTGGTTTTATTGGCCAACACTTTTCAAAGATACACATTCATATTGCAGCACATGTGATAGATGTCAAAGATTAGGTCGAATTTCTAAACGAAATATGATGCCTTTAAACCCAATTTTAATTATTGAAATATTTGATGTTTGGGGCATAGATTTTATGGGACCTTTTCCAATTTCTTTTGGCAATCTTTACATCCTTGTGGCCGTCGATTATGTTTCAAAATGGGTAGAAGCAATTGCTTGCAAAACAAATGACCACAAAGTCGTGGTAAAATTTTTGAAAGAAAATATTTTTTCCAGATTTGGAACACCACGAGCAATTATAAGTGATGGAGGAAAACATTTTTGTAATAAATTTTTGAATCATTTATTTAAAAATATGGTGTTACACATAAAGTTGCTACTCCTTATCACCCTCAAACAAGTGGCCAAGTTGAAATTTCAAACAGAGAAATCAAACATATTCTTGAAAAAGCTGTTAATCCTACAAGGAAAGATTGGTCTTTGCGATTGAATGATGCATTGTGGGCTTACCGTCTTGCTTTTAAAACTCCCATCGGAATGTCTCCATTTAGGCTTGTCTTTGGAAAACCATGTCATTTGCTGTTGAATTGGAACATAGAGCATCTTGGGCCATAAAACGATTAAATTTTTCATTAGACATGGTGGAATTCATAGGAAACTTCAACTAAATGAATTGGAAGAAATCGAAATGATGCGTACGATTGTGCAAGGAAATATAAGGACAAAATGAAATTTTTCATGATAAACACATTTTGAGAAAAACTTTTTCTCTGGTCAAAAAGTCCTTCTTTTTAACTCTCGTTTGTTATTATTTCCAGGCAAGTTGCGTTCACGATGGTCTGGTCCATTTATCATTCATACGGTCTATCCTCACGGAGCTGTAGAAATTGAAAATCCAAAAATGGTAATATTTTCAAAGTAAATGGTCAACGGTTAAAACCATATTTGGAATTAAAATCTTTTGAGGTAGAAGAGATTCTTCTTAAGGACCCCGATATTGTGGATTAATACTCCATTGTGTTTGCCGGTCAAGTGGCGGATAACGGTACTCGTGGCTAGTAAAGTCGGATTTTGATTTCCCACAATAAGCGATTTTGTAGATATTTTTATTTTATTTTTAATTATGGAAGAAACTTTGAAAACAATTGAAAAAAGATTTCCCTTTCTTAGCAAAAAAGTCATTTTGAAACTTTACCAAGCCAGAGTTGAAAGAATGAGGTTGCTTATGAATAACGGCATACCTTTTGATATTCGATTCATTATTGAAGCCAAAGTGAGAATAGCGGGTGAGTTCACGGAAACACCAACTAGATTTTTACCAGGGCTTGGAAAAAGTTCATATGCCAAGAAACGACGAGCAAAGAAAATCGCCGTTTGCTACAAATGTGCTGTAATACCCGGTTGTAATTCATTCATTTTCATTCAGTAATTATCAGTCTGTAATTGTCACTCAGTGTATTTTCACTCAATTATAATCATTCATCAATCATGTTCATTCACCGTGTTCACCGTTCGTATAAACTTCGAGTTGAGTATCGTTATTGTTCATCGTTTCAACTTTCCTCATATGAGTTCGACTTTGTTAGATCACCATTAATTTTTGGTAACTCCAAAAATTCTAAATCTTTGCAATATTATAGAGCATCGAGTTAGCTTTCCAATGGTTCAAACGGTGAGTCCATCGGAGTCCGGACGAGAGAGTTATGGTCGTTTTAGCTCAACCGCTCATTGGCCGATCACTGCCGAACGAACTCGGCCGTGTCGTCCGACACGGCCCGTGCCGTACTCGTCCGGAAAGTGCGAAGTGTCGCCTCGGGACCCGACCGTGTCAAATGCAGCGCGGCCGAGTCGAACCCTTCGGATAAGCCGGAATCGATTGCTGAGCACGCCCGAGTGTCGCTGCAGCGCGGTCGAGTCATGCTTAGTCATTGTCGGACGGGTCATTGTCGGGAGGCCCTCCGCGCCGCGGCCGTGTCAAGCGAGGACACGGTCGAGTCACTGTCGGCGGTATCGGCCGGTGCGCGACACGGCCGTGCCGATCGGCCGCGGGCCGTGTCCGGCAGCGATCAACCCTATAAATTCATTTTTTCATCATTTCAGCCCATTTTTACGCATTTTCTTCACCTTCAACCGAGAGATAAGGCTTGAGGAGGGTTTTCCTTCACAAATCATTTGGGTGTTTGATTTTCTTCATCTCCTTTCGATCGTGAAGCTTAGGATAATCAATCTAACGCGTATTCTTCGGATTAAAGCACTTGGATCATCAAGAGGTAATTCCTTCAACACTTTGGACTTCGATTTTGTGTTGAAATAGGATGTTTTGGACGTTATAATCATGATATATGAAGGGATATGTATATGATTATGAGTTTGTATAAGGATTCATTGGATTATTGAGGGATTATTCAAAAACACCTTGTAAATCGAGTTGGAATTGGGGATTTTCGACTAATTGTTGTTATAATCACATTTTTGGATATTCATAACGGATTATTGATCGTATTGGAGATGTTTTGTTGGTTTGAAACACTTCTTGGGGAATTTTGATATTGGTATATCGAAGTTTGTTTGTAAACAATCGGAGTTGGATACAACGTGTTGGATTTAATGTCTCTTTGGACTTGGTTTAGTCGTATCGGCGTTTGGAATTCGTTATATTCGTGTTTAATTCGTGTATTGATCGGATTGTTGGTAATTGTATTGAATTAAGGTTGTTCGTGCGACCGACACTTCATTTAGGGCGTTGTTCGTGGAAGGATAATTGTCATCGGTATTTAGTAAGTTAATTCTTACTCGGTTAAAAGGATATTCATACCTTTTGTTGTTGTTCATTCATAATCATAACTCATTCATCATTATAATCAAAACTTGTTGTTATCAATTAATCGTTTGATCATAAGGAGCAGCGGTTCCAATCTTTTCATTGAATCGTCATTTATTTCATTACCATTCCATCTCGGTGAGTCATTATTCATTTTCGATGTCGCTTTTGTTATATTGTGGCATTCGGGTCATCTTGGCGTGCGGTTGGTATGTGTAGGATTTTCATGTCGGGCACATTATAGTCGTGTGTTGGTTGGTGGCCTCACATTGGGTGTGCACTCGAGTCGATTGCTCGTGAGGCCCGATTAGGTACAAGACCACGCGTGTTTGATCGTTGGTGGCTTGTGCACGGACACATTTCCATCCGGACGTAGTGTGGCGCCATTCCTTTGAGCCGTCTTGATTAGTTGATTCATATAGCATGTTTGATTGCGTATGTTTCGGCAGGATATTTCATAACCGAGATATAATCATGATTGTGTATTTTCAACTCTTGAGGATTGTTGTTCTTTGTAATCGACCCCGTTTGGGGATTTTGTTTCTGAGTCTTGGCGAGGCAAAGGCACGGGAGAACACGTTAACGTCGAGGAGTCCCAATGATACTAGAAAGGGGCCCCGATGCATTCGATCACTTGTTCGAGTCATTTGTGTTTCCTTTATTTATTCCAGCTTGAGACATTAGTTTGAATACTCTTTTCATTCGGTGTTGTGTATTTTATCTTCATATAAAATACACTAGTATTGGTATTGTCTGGTGTGTTGTAATTAAACTCCTCATCGGAGTAATTCTTTGTAATGTGGTTCGGTACTACATTTATCTTGTGTAATTCATCCTTTTCATTCGCCTGGTGGGTCCCAGTCGGGGATTCACGGCACTGTAATATCCGCCTAGTTTGGGGTGTTACAGAGTTGGTATCGGAGCGTGGTTTTGAATACTACCTTCCGAGTCATGTCTCATTTGAAATCATCGTCATCGGGCTAGTATCATTGGACTTTCGCGTCGCGTGTGACTGTGCGAGATGCCGAGCCAATCGACCAGAAAGAACTGTAAGACTTCTATCGCCATGGTATAATTTCTGGCAATTTTCATTCATTCATAATTTATCAGTTAACAATCCTCAAACATCATTTTCATTTTAACCAGGACGGTCATTTTAACTCATTAATCACTCAATGCATTTCATTACCCGGTTGTTGATTTGGAAGGTCATATAATTAATCTTATTAACTTGTTCAAGATAATCATTTCAATAATTTCATCAGAAATCATGTCACTTGATAAATCATTCATATAATCACTAAGTTAGAACATGTATACTCATTTTCATAATCTCATGACATAATCATAACGTGATATTCATGCGGGGATTATAATCATCATGTGACTTTCCTACTTCAGTATGGAGAGAGCAAGAAGAGGACGCGGAGGACGAGGCCGTGGTGCGGGCCGAATCCCGAGAACTCGTGCGAACACACGAGCGGCGCGAGGAATAATGTTAACTCATCTAGCAGTGTGTTGCTACTCATTCACACAGGCGTGATCATTCTCTATCGGGAGTCGTACTCGGGACACCGCTCGGTCGAGAAGGTGTTCGGGTTGACCCACTCGCTTTATGCGGGGCATGATGGCCCGAGATGACCCGGATGACACAGCTGATGCATACGATGCATAACTCCACTATTCAAAATCAACAGGCTCCTCCGCCGCCGCCTCAGAGGCAAGAGAGGAATGTGAGCAATATCATCGGCGACATCTCTCGCCAGAGGCCACCGACTTTCGAAGGCTCATCTGAGCCGGCGGATATTGTTCATTGGCTCGAACACTTCGAGAAGCTATTTGCGATGGTAGAGTGTCCCGAAGGACACAAAGTTTCTGTTGCGGCTTACTACTTGGGCAAGAGCGCGCACTCTTGGTGGTTGTCGTTGAAGCCCACCGAAGGATCATGTACATGGGATCAGTTCAAAACTCTCATGATGGAGAGGTATTATCCGGCCCCACTCAGAGAGGCTAAGCTGTCAGAGTTACTCACTCCCGACCCTTCATCAGACGCGGATGTTCTCGCCAGTGCCGAGAAATTTCAGGAACTTCTTCCGTTCGCCTCATCTATCATTCGCTCTGAGACGGACAAGATCAAGTATTTCACAGAGGCGAAACCTCGGATGCGGCTACAGCTGCTTAATCATAATTGAACCAAGTTGTCCGAATTAATTTAGTAAGATCTTACTTACGAGCTTACTGTTAAGGAGATTTCTAAGCAGCAACCTTCATCTGTGGCAAGAAGTCTAAGAACCGTGTCGATCGGCGGAAGTCGTGCCACCTTCAAGAAACCGCGGGCGGGCTCTACTTTACGAGCGACCTCCTGGCGTCTAAACCGCGGAATCTCGGTCTCGAGCGGCCGATTCGGCCGTCACTGTTTCAGCTGTGAAGGGCAGGTCATTTCGGCACCAAATGTCCAAAGCGGTATCACGTGCCATAATCAGGATTGCTGGGCATAGGGCCCGTTTTGCCGTAGGGACTCTAAACCCACTCCGGCGTCATCTCAAGCCCCAGGTCATTGGCGGTGCGAGAATCGAGGCCACTCGGTCGGCGTCGTTGAGGCAGCGGGAGCTAAAGGCGGGCAGAGCTATCGAGGCAGGAGCGTCCGGTTCGGGGCAGCAAACCCGAATTTATGAGATGAAGAAGACCGACGATCCGAGGCCGGATGATCTCGGGTACACTCGATATTCTATCTCAACTGCGTGTACCCTTTTTGACACCGGTGCATCGCATTCATTCATTTCCGAGTCATGTTTGCGTAGACTACGTGCGGGTAGTGCTACTAGTTGTGAGCCTTATGTCATTGTTCTACGGCGGTAGACGAATTATCGTGTCGTGAGATTCGATTGTCCGATTCAATTTCATGGTCGTGTATGGCGGCGGACCTAATCGTAGTAGATTTGCTTGGGGCGGCGTCATCTTGGGTATTGACTGGATGGATCGTCATGATGCCATCATTAGTGTCCGTAAGCGTATGGTCACTATCATTTCAGACGATGGGGTTGAATGTGTGCTTCAGGGAAGTAATCCCCGTTGTTCCAGAAGAAGTATTATTATGACGAACGCAGAGAAATTCCGCAATCGAACTATTCAATCATTCATTGTATCATTCTCATTGATTGGCCTTTCTAGGGCAATCGAGTTATTCAATCATTCCTTGTATTATTTTCATCGATTGGCCTTTCTAGGGCAATCGAGTTATTCAATCATTCATTGTATCATTTTCATCGATTGGCCTTTCTAGGGCAATCGAGTTATTCAATCATTCATTGTATCATTTCCATCGATTGGCCTTTCTAAGACAATCGAGTTATTCAAACATTCATTGTATCATCTTCATCGATTGACCTTTCTAAGGCAATCGAGTTGTTCAATCATTATTGGTATCTCTTTTTATCGATTGACCATTCTAGGGCAATCGAAATGTTCAATCATTCGTGGTATCATTGTCATCGATTGACGATGTATTTCCAGACGAGTTATCTGGTTGCCTTCACATAGAGTAAGGGAATTCAGGAGTGAGTTGGATCCGGTACGTCCCCTTTATCGAAGGCACCGTATCGGATGACCAGGCGAATGCGGGGAGTTGAACAGGTGATGATCAAGAGTGGTATCCTTTACCTCGTTTTGATGATCTTTTAGATCAACCTCTGGGTGCTTCTGTATTTTCCTTGTTCGACTTCAGATCTGGATTTCTCCAGTTTCGGATTCGAGATTCGGATATCGCGGGGGCAGCGTTCGTACGCTATGGTCATTATGAGTTCGTAGTTATGCCGTTCGGGCTAACTATTGCACTGCGGTATTCGGGGAGTTAATGAATCGGGTTTTCATCGACTTTTGGATCAGTTTGTTGTTGTCTTCATCGAAGACATTTTGATTTATTCTCTTAGCCGAGAGGAACACGAGGTTCATCTTCTTCAGGTCCTCGGCGTGTTGAGGCGTGAGCAATTTTTATGGAAGTTTTCCAAATGTGAGTTACGGAGGTCCAGTGACTTTCTCGGGCATGTAATTTCATCGGCGAGTTCGTGTCGATCCTCGAAGACGGAGACTATCCGAGATTGGCAACCTCCGAAAGTTATTAAGTAAATCCGATGTTTCTCCGAATAGTTGGTCAATTATCCAACCCACGACCTGGAGCTAGCGGTAGTGGTTTTCGCGTTGGGGATTTGGCGTCGTTACCTCTATGGCGTCACCTTTCAGTTATTCACCAATCACAAGAGTTGAAGGATATATTTACTCACAAGGAGTTAAATATGCGACAGAGGCGGTGGTTGGAAATAATCAAAGATTTTGATATCGATATCCTTTACCACCGGGCAAGGCGAACGTTGTCGCCGACGCCTTGAGTCGTAAGTCCGTTCGGGAGCAAATGCTTGCTCGTTTAACGATTCGAGAATGAGCTTGGCGGGAATTCCTTAGACCCGAGATCGAGGTCGGCTTCAGCCAGTCGGGGACGACTTTGTATGTTAGAGATTTCATCGTCACTTGAGGAGGTAATCGAGAGAATCGAGTTCGGACCCTCCATTGTTGCGCATCCGTGAAGATGTGGCTCGGGAAAGCCACGGATTCGTGGTCCACGAGGATGGACTTTTGAGGTTTAAGAACCGGTTGTGCGTGCAGACGAATGACGAGTTGAAAAACTCTATTTTGAGAGAAGCTCATGCTACCCCTTATTCTGTTCATCCGGGGTCCAGCGGGATGTACAAAGACTTGAAACAAAATTTCGGTGAAGTAATATGAAGCGAGAAGTCGCGAAATTGTTTCGAGATGCTTAACACATCAACAAGTCAAGATGGAACCTCGGCGGCCGTGAGTATGCTGATACCGCTCCCTATTTCAGAATGGAAGTGGGAAGACATTTCTATGGAATTCATCACGAATTGCCGACGAGTCATCGTGGCATAAATACGATCTGAGTGATCGCGGACCGCTTAACTAAATCAACTCATTTCCTTGAGATCAAGGATTTGTGGAGTCCCAAGAGACTGGCCCAGTTGTTCATCAAGGAGATAGTGAGACTGCACGGTACTCCTAAGAGTATCGTTTTCGATCGTTACGGACGATTAGTATCCCATTTTTGGAAATCAGTTCATCGTGCTATGGGAACTCAGCTTAATCTCAGTACTGCCTTTCATCCTCAGTCCGACGGACAATCAGAGAGAACTATTCAGACATTAGAGGACATGTTGAGGGCATGCGTCCTCGATTGGAAGGACGATTGGGAAGCCCAACTACCACTGATCGAGTTCACGTACAGTATAGTTGGCATGCCTCCATTAAGATGGCACCTTACGAGGCCTTGTACGGTCGTCGTTGTCGATCTCCCTTGTGTTGGGATGACTTGTCAGAATCAATCGGCACCGAACCCGATATGCTTATAGCCGCCCGGGAGAAGGTAGCTTTGATCAAGAGTCGTATGTTGACAGCTCAGAGTCGACAGAAATCATATGCAGATAATCGTCGTCGACCACTAGAGTTCGAGACGGGTGACCACGTCTTGGTCAAGGTATCCCCGAGTCGAGGTATTTTCCGTTTCGGAAAACGGGGGAAGTTGAGTCCGAGATTCATTGGACCGTTTGAAATTTTGGATCGAGTGGGCGAGTTAGCTTATCGATTGGCTTTACCTCCGGCTCTGAGCCGAATTCATAATGTGTTTCATGTCTCTCAGTTGCGAAAGTATGTTGCCGACCCGAGTCACATACTGCAGTTCGACGAAATCGAGATCGCCGACGACCATTCATATGAGGAGCGTCCTATACTAGTCTTAGAGCGGCGAATCAAACAGTTGAGAAATAAGTCGATTCCTTTGGTCAAGATTCAGTGGTCCAGACACGGAGTCGAAGAGGCTACTTGGGAAACCGAGGATAGTACGCGGGAGAGTTATCCCGAGTTGTTTGACCCTTAGTTTCGGGGACGAAACTCTTTTTAAGGGGGGGAGTATGTAATACCCGGTTGTAATTCATTCATTTTCATTCAGTAATTATCAGTCTGTAATTGTCACTCAGTGTATTTTCACTCAATTATAATCATTCATCAATCATGTTCATTCACCGTGTTCACCGTTCGTATAAACTTCGAGTTGAGTATCGTTATTGTTCATCGTTTCAACTTTCCTCATATGAGTTCGACTTTGTTAGATCACCATTAATTTTTGGTAACTCCAAAAATTCTAAATCTTTGCAATATTATAGAGCATCGAGTTAGCTTTCCAATGGTTCAAACGGTGAGTCCGGACGAGAGAGTTATGGTCGTTTTAGCTCAACCGCTCATTGGCCGATCACTGCCGAACGCACTCGGCCGTGTCGTCCGACACGGCCCGTGCCGTACTCGTCCGGAAAGTGCCGAAGTGTTCGCCTCAGGACCCGACCGTGTCGCTGCAGCGGCCGAAGTCGAACCGCCGGGATAAGCGGAATCGATTGCTGAGCACGCCGGCCGTGTCGCACGGCACGGTCGAGTCATGCCGAGTCATTTGTCGGACGGGTCATCTGTCGGGAGGCCCTCCGCGCGCGACCGTGTCAAGCGAGGACACGGTCGAGTCAGCTGTCGGCGGTATCGGCCGGTTACGCGACGACGTGCCGATCGGCCGGGCCGTGTCCGGCGACGATCGACCCCCTATAAATTCATTTTTTCATCATTTGACCCATTTTTACGCATTTTCTTCACCTTCAACCGAGAGATAAGGCTTGAGGAGGGTTTTCCTTCACAAATCATTTGGGTGTTTGATTTTCTTCATCTCCTTTCGATCGTGAAGCCGGATAATCAATCTAACGCGTATTCTTCGGATTAAAGCACTTGGATCATCAAGAGGTAATTCCTTCAACACTTTGGACTTCGATTTTGTGTTGAAATAGGATGTTTTGGACGTTATAATCATGATATATGAAGGGATATGTATATGATTATGAGTTTGTATAAGGATTCATTGGATTATTGAGGGATTATTCAAAAACACCTTGTAAATCGAGTTGGAATTGGGGATTTTCGACTAATTGTTGTTATAATCACATTTTTGGATATTCATAACGGATTATTGATCGTATTGGAGATGTTTTGTTGGTTTGAAACACTTCTTGGGGAATTTTGATATTGGTATATCGAAGTTTGTTTGTAAACAATCGGAGTTGGATACAACGTGTTGGATTTAATGTCTCTTTGGACTTGGTTTAGTCGTATCGACGTTTGGAATTCGTTATATTCGTGTTTAATTCGTGTATTGATCGGATTGTTGGTAATTGTATTGAATTAAGGTTGTTCGATGCGGCCACACTTCATTTAGGACGTTGTTCGTGGAAGGATAATTGTCATCGGTATTTAGTAAGTTAATTCTTACTCGGTTAAAAGGATATTCATACCTTTTGTTGTTGTTCATTCATAATCATAACTCATTCATCATTATAATCAAAACTTGTTGTTATCAATTAATCGTTTGATCATAAGGAGCAGCGGTTCCAATCTTTTCATTGAATCGTCATTTATTTCATTACCATTCCATCTCGGTGAGTCATTATTCATTTTCGATGTCGCTTTTGTTATATTGTGGCATTAGGGTCATCTTGGCGTGCGGTTGGTATGTGTAGGATTTTCATGTCGGGCACATTATAGTCGTGTGTTGGTTGGTGGCCTCACATTGGGTGTGCACTCGAGTCGATTGCTCGTGAGGCCCGATTAGGTACAAGACCACGCGTGTTTGATCGTTGGTGGCTTGTGCACGGACACATTTCCATCCCGGGACGTAGTGTGGCGCCATTCCTTTGAGCCGTCTTGATTAGTTGATTCATATAGCATGTTTGATTGCGTATGTTTCGACAGGATATTTCATAACTTCGGATATAATCATGATTGTGTATTTTCAACTCTTGAGGATTGTTGTTCTTTATGTGACCCGTTTGGGGATTTTGTTTCTGGTCTTGGCGAGGCAAAGGCACGGGAGAACACGTTAACGTCGAGGAGTCCCAATGATACTAGAAAGGGGCCCGATGCATTCGATCACTTGTTCAGTCATTTGTGTTTCCTTTATTTATTCCGCTGCAGACATTCCGTTTGAATACTCTTTTCATTCAGTGTTGTGTATTTTATCTTCATATAAAATACACTAGTATTCGGTATTGTCCTGGTGTGTTGTAATTAAACTCCTCATCGGAGTAATTACTGTTGTAATGTGGTTCGGTACTACATTTATCTTGTGTAATTCATCCTTTTCATTCGCCTGGTGGGTCCCAGTCGGGGATTCACGGCACTGTAATATCCGCCTAGTTTGGGGTGTTACATGTGCTAGGTGGAACTGTGATTCAAGATGTCGATCTTTAGGAATTCCTTCCACAAACAGAGAAGATAAAATTCAGTTCATCAAGGATGGTCTGAATAAGGAGAATTTAGATGATATCGAAATTTCTCTTGACACGCATCCTAGTGGACTCGTACATTACGGGATTCGATGTTTGTGGAATAAATTCAAACCAGAATATGAACAACGTCTTGGGAATCGCGTTAAAAGACCTGTTTGCCAATTTGTAAGAAAATTGGATGGGAAGCTTCTCCCGACTCATAGAAGGCGTTTAAGCCGTTTCGAACGTAAAATCGGAGGAAGATGTGAGCCACAATCACAACTCTTTGTACATACACGTGAGTATCTTTATTTTTGTCGTTTTTTAGATTTTACGAATAAAAACGTGATACGCATAATAAATGCATTCATTATTCTATTGAGTAGTTGAAGCGCAATTAACGCGGTCATGATTTGATAAATCTTTTTACTTTATTTTGCATCTATAAATAAACATTGCGTTGTTTCTTTTACGCATCCCTCAAACTTGTATTCTTTTCATTATCTCTCTAAGTAATTTTCTTTTCAAAAAAAAAAATGGAATCATCATCTTAGCAAAAAGATTTAACTCCATCCGCATTTTTGGTGGAGCTAGTCATGGGAAAGAGGCTTGCTTTCTCAAGCAGCCCACAACTTGGGTCGTACCTTAGGAAAAAAATGCATTCATGTAGTTTACGGAGGAGGAAGTCTAGGATTAATGGGACGTCTTCCGCTTACGCCTATCTGGAAGGAGTAAGAGTGTTGGGAATCATTCCAAAACCTCTGGTGAAAGTAAAATCACTGGAGCAACTATTGGAGATGAGTTGAGTGTGAATATGCAAGACCGCATAACTCACATGATAAATAATGCGATGCCTTTATCACCCTTCCGGTGGTTTTGGCACTCTTGAGGAACTTTTTCATGTGGTTACGAGCCAGACTAAATGTTCATACGAAACCAATAGGTGCTAAATGTCAATGGTTTCTTCGATGGTTTACTATCTTTCATCAACTACTCTTGAAAAGGTTTTATTTACGGCGTGCTAAGCGAATCATAGTTGTTGCAACAACACGGAAGAGTGATCAAAAACTTATTGCATTTGTTCTGAACCGGACCCGACTCTAGCTAATATTGTTTGGATGGAAGATTTCAGCATGCGGAAACGCAAAATTGATACATTCCTTTCCTCGATATCCCACTTCATCCCTCTTGTTGTTTTTACTTTTTAGCGAGTGTAAAAATCGTGAAAATGATGGCGGCTTAAGGAGTTTTCTTTTCGATCTCTTGACGCGCATCTATCCACGATTTATGTATTGTTATTTCTATTCTTGTACTTTTCTCGTTTGTTTTTAATAAAAGCATTGATGGCGGCGTAAGGCGACTCTTCGGACTCTCTTGAAGCGCATCTAGGTTGTTTGTGTTATACTTAGGGTATATATTTTCTTTTGTTGTTTTGCCACACTTATTTCTTGCAGTCAAAAAAAAAAAGGGCTTGAGCAAAGCGTCATCTTTCATAAACAGGAAGTCTTATTTAAACCCTTACTCCATTGTTCTTTTTACACAATAAGGATATTGTTTATCATTAAGTGTGGGGAAGGTGTATATCTATATCTATATCTATATATATATATATATATGCAATATTAAATAAAAAAAAGGCTGAAAATCACGGCACCATTTTCTTGAGAAAACGTTAGTGAAAAAATCATTTTTGGGATATTTCTTGGTTTTGATAATGGATTTGGATGAAGGTGTATGGGATTCAGTACACAACACCCTTTTTGTGAGTTTTGAGCCTTAGAGCAATCCTTATATATACGCTCTATATTTTTTGTTGTGTGGTCAAACATATTGTGTTCATTCTAGAACTTGCTCATTTATACATTTCGAGACTACATTCATAAACTCTTGCATTAAGATGATAAAGGCAATTAGGATTAACCCTTGTTGGCTTATATTTTTCTTACCCATTACATTTTATCCTTAGAAGCCCCATTGAGCCTGAGCCTATTTCTTTGATCAATCACATTACTTTAGCCATTATCTATTCTTGTTGATGACTCATCCATTTGCACCCTCTAGTCAAAGATTTAATTGTGAACTAGATGTGTGACAAATAGGGGCCGATGTTCATAAGAGTATTGTGGAGATTAAGAGCTTTTGTTGAAAGTGAAAGGGTGTGAAGTACATTGGAGTATTGAACCAAAAAAAAAATATAAATAAAGGCCAAAAAAAAATCTAAAAAAAAAAAAAAAACGGCCTAAAAAAAAGAAAAAGAAAACGGGAGGTCAAGTGCGAAAATCATCACTATATATACATAAAATAGCACTTGAACTATCCTTTAAGTGATACATAAATCCTTCCAGAAGATCCATTGCATACTTTTCCTTACACAAGAGTATGACCTTACGGATGAATATTCAAATACCATGTACAGAATAACTTGGGGATGATGGGTTGAGAGTTTTCATTACAGAAGGGGGGGTGTTGATTGTTATTTGTAGGATTTGTTATGCATCTAAATTCACAATTGATCTTGGCTAGCAAACCTCATAATTTTCCCTTTATCCTACCCATTCCCAAAGCCACGTTACAACCAAATGAAAGACCTTTTGATTTATGCATGAGTTTATTTTTAAGTAGTGGAGATTTGATTTTTGACCAAGCATATGGTAATGACACATTATGCTTTGATATGAGTGAACTCTTCTCGAATATCCCGTATATACACTTGAGTGAAGAGTGATATCCACTGTGAGGGTATTGAATCTTTTGGCATTCGATTCTCAATGAAGTTGTTAGAATTTGGTGCGGCATCCTATTTTTCTACGATCTCACTTGTTTCATGATCACTTGTTCTATCTTGATATTGGTTTTGTCATGATTTTTTCAGCATATGAGTATTATAACTCGGGTATAAGATTTGCCAGAGGACGTGCAAGAGATAAGTGTTGGGGAATTTTTTTAGTATATTTTGAGTAATATTTTTATTAGTATTTTATGTATATAATTGTGTGTTTTGTGTGATAATTTATTCGTTTTACCATATATTTATATTATTTCATTTTCTTAGAATTTTCTATAATTTTATGTCATTTTGGATAATTAATTGGAATTAAATTATATCTGCGGGTTAACCAACCCAGACAAGACAGATCAATTGGTTCAAGGCGATATTTTTACAAAACTCAAATATAGTCACGACTGGTCTCACTTTATTCGTCTCGTCGAGACGATCGTTTTAAAAAAATTCATCCAAATCCGAGTTCGTATGAAGAAGTTATGGCCAGATTCGAAGGACAATTAAATAGACGGACCATATTGTGCCACGTGTCAACACCGATTGGACCGAATTTCAACTCTGTGCTGATGTCATCCATGACATCAGCACTCATGGCAGCCGTGTATTATTGTTGGGGGTGGAATTTTTAATTGTAAAAATGATTATTTTATTGATTTTGAAGTAGTATAAATAGGGGATGATTGTGTAGTGTTTGAGGGGGAGAAAAAAGGAGAAAAAATAGAGAGATATTATTGTAAGGGAGGGAAAAAAAAAATATTGTGTAATAAAATTATATTTGTGTAATAATATTATGGAATATTTATTTATTTGTGTTGTTATTATGAGTGAGTAATTTTCTTTTACTGGGGTTATGATGAAACCATGTCTATATTATTATTAATATTTATATAATAATTCCAAATAAATATTTTTAACGATTATGATTTTCGCTTCAATAGGGGAATATTATTTCATCAATTATATCACGTATTTTTGATAGTTATAAATTCCCCGTTGCTTTGTGATTATTGATATTAGTTAATTTCTTTGATTATTTGTTTTCCATTAAATTGGATACATATAATGCTTAGAAATTACATTTTTTAAGCGAAGGAAAATCTATATTTGAATTATAATTTTGTACTTATTGTCAAATCTATAGGGAAATAGTGAGATTGATTTCAGAATCTATTCCCTGAATTTCTTGAAATTAAAATATAAAATAAATAATAAATAGACATTGGTGGACTCTAAACCCTAGTAAATTATTTAAAATCAATTTATCTAAAATCTACTTAAAAATTACTGTTATTTAATGCAATTATTATAACCATTCAAAAATAAATTATTTGGGACTAGGTTAGAATTTAATATAATTTGGTTCAAAACGATAGGAATCATTTGACTTCACTAGTATAGTCCTCCCTGTGGAATCGACCTTGCACCGCATATCTACATCGAACAAATCGTGCGCTTGCGAGTATAAGACTAAAGAATCAAACCAACAACAGGGTGCTCGCGTCCTGACCGTTTCCAGCGAGCTACTCCCTCTCCCGTCCAGAATCATCGCTCCATTCCGGTGGTTTGGCTTCGACCCGAGACCCCTTGGATCAAGCTGAACACGGATGGCTCATTCGATAGAGATACTCAGATTGCTGGTGGTGGGGTCTGATTAGAGATCAACACGGAGAGCTACTCCTTGCTTTCCACTCTTCGAGCTTTGATACAGAGATCCAGGCGTTTGCTGTTGGACTGATTTTGGCTTCCCAGAGATCGATACATGTTTAGATTGAGCTTGATGTTGCTAATATGGTGACCCTGCTTTCATCTGGTCGTCGGGGCTCTTGGCAAGTTCGTCATTCCCTTATGCGTATCCGACACATTCTCCGAGACATTCAGTACAGAGTCACTCACATTTTTCGGGAGGGCAACAGACCAGCTCATTATCTCTCTGAGCTCGGCATGTCATCCCTCGGTATTCAGACTTATACATACGATACTTCTCCTCCGTTTCTCCTCTCTTATACGGATGGACCAGCTTGGCTATCCTTCTTTTAGATTTAACGCTTGATTTATTACTATGAGCCCGAACATTAGCCCATTTTTTCTTAGTGGTGCACCTTGTATTTTCTAGCGGGCTGCTGGCATTTTAGTTTCTAGGATCCGGTTTATGGCCCACTTTTGGTCATAATTCGATGTGATGTTTTACCTTTCTGGCCGCACATTAGCCCACGCCTTTAGTGGTGCACATTGTATTTCTTTAGCGGGCCGTCGGCACTTCGTTCTTTAGATTTAGGCCCATTGTTGGTCATAATTCGGGACTGATTGCTTGTACTCTCGATATTTTCTTTATCTCACAGGTTGGTGGGTCTCGCCTCAACGCCCGTCCACAATGGACGTTTTTTCCCCTAAAAAAAACTCTTCTTTTCTTGAGCTCTCTTCCAATGTGGGATAATTAGCCTCCTTCCTTTTCCTTCTATTTCAAATGTCCCATATTAAAAGGTTAAAGAAAGAATGGAGGAGAGTTGACCTATAAATGAGAATATATTCAAGTAATTTGTTTACCTCACATCTTAATAATTTCTTCAAACTCATCCAAGTTTGAAGATTATATAGCATTCTAAATAAAAACATCCGGTTTATGTAATAGAACCGACGGTTTTGATGAAAACCGGTGGTTTTTATTGTTCGAACCTCCAATTTTACATTATGTATATTTAATATTTATAAATTAATTAATTATTAAAACCGGCGGTTAGCCCGCCGGTTATGGCTCGCCAAATACTTGAACTTGAACCGGACCGTTCGGTGCCGGTTTTGGTTCCGGTTTGAGCCCGTTGACCGATGGGCCGGTTTAAACTGTTGAACTCCTGGGCCGGTTTCGGGTCTGAACTGGTTCGTCCAGTTTGGGCAGGACTAATTTGATGGATTTACACTCTTTTTCAAATCTAAAAAGGTCCTCTAATGATGGAAAGTTTAAACTACTTTCTTCTTAGGGATGGGCCCACGTCACACGTGGTGTTCCGCCATTGTTTTTGTTTTCTTTTGTTATTTCCATTTGTGTATTTTTTTTTTTTTGTAGTTTTAGACTTTATTTTATACTAGTGATTCTTTTTTCTCTTCAAGTGGAGACCTGGTTTATCTAATTTGGAATTTAAATAAAATTTATTATTTGGTTATTTGAGGCTAATTAGTGTATTACAACATATTACTTAATTTTTTTATTTTAATCCCAAAATTCATAATTCTTTTTTAATGAATAGACACTAAGGTTGGTCAATTTAAATATCAACCTTGTTATAATATCACCAATAATGGTATGTGGGATCAACAATCAATAATTCAATCAATTATTGGATTGAAATATCTAATATAAAGACAATTATGTTGTATAATTAATATATATTAATTTGTTGTATAGCATGTAATCTTGAGCTATAAATAGAGCTCTTTGGTAGAGCTTTGTACACACAATTCATTCTAAAAAAGCTCAATCTCTTCATCTTCTTTCATCCTCTTTTATGCTTATATATCATAATATATATATATATAATATATTGTGAAGTGATAAAATATCCGATTTTACAACACGTTATCAGCACGAGCTCTACCGATTTAATCCCATTCCGCAGTCGGACTCGATATATTGGTACATCATCCTTAAATTCTAAAGGTATGTAATTAACTTTATTTATATTTAATTTATGTAATAATAATATTTAGATATGGTATTAATCTAATATCATTATTGATGATAATTAATATATTTAAACAAATATAATAATTATGTAAATATCATCAATTTAAATTTATATGCGTAAGGACCTAAGCTCAATCTTATTTTTAAGATGATTCTTGGACTATGGACTAATTATATATGTAAGACCTAAATAATAATGAATTTGTGTGAAGTGTAAAAATCTTCACCTATTTTTATTTGAAGAGTTCCATTTATTAGTGAAGAGTTGAATCTTCATTTATATTTTGTAGATGATTACTAATGGAGGAATACAAAATTCCCATTCATATGACCACGAAAGATTTTATAATCGAGTAGTGATATTTTTATTTTTAGTAACCACGAAAGATTTTATAATCGAGTAGTGATATTTTTATTTTTAGTAACCACGAATGATTTTATAATCGAGTAGTGATATTTTATTTTTAGTAGTCATGAAAGATTTTATAATCGAGTAGTGATATTATTATAACTAACTATATAGATTATAATATATATATATATATATATATAAATTTCCATTCCCCAAACTCTAATTACCAACGGTTAGTTTATTAAATATATAAGAATATATTCACCAATTTTAATGATAATTAACAATAATAATAATAAATAAATAAAAAATCTCCAACGGTCATAAACGGCCATATTTCAAAATCAAATCTATAAATACTCATATTATACTCCACACTTATTAATCATCTCCAAAATATCTACCAATTTGTACAAAATGGGTAAATATTTTATGACTTTCCTCACTCTTATTACATTTTTCAATTTCATCATTTGCTACACTCAAGTCGATTGCTTTAGTGAGACATATGTGATCATCATTATGATGGTCACGATTCTTCTTTTAGTTTTTAGTTGGTTTGTTGTGATTAATATTTAAGCATGAATGGTATTTGTATTGAGTAATAATTTGAATTATACTTTTGTTGACATCATTAAATGTAATAGCTTTGTGTTAATTATATTTCAATTTTATGTTTTGTAATAGATAACCATGTCCAATCTTAAGCTCGATTTCGCTCCCTTGAATCTTAATGGAGACAATTATATGTCTTGGACAAATGATGTGAAGACACATCTCAGGTGCAAAGGACTCGAAAATATTCTAACAAATAATGTGCCAGATGCTACGAAAGAAACGGAGGTAGATGAAAAAGAGCTTTCTATGAATAAAGCAAAAGCATTAAAATGCATGAGGCAACATCTTGATGAAGGATTAAAACTAGAGTACATGAACGTGGATGATCCCAAAATTTTATGGGACAATCTTAAGAAAAGATTTGGGTATCAAAAGCAAGTGTTATTACCCGCACTAGTTGATGAATGGAACAAGTTAAGATTCCAAGATTTTAAAAGTGTGAGCGAGTATAATTCTGCTATGTTCGAATTGTATCACAACTAGAGTTTTGTGGTAAAATCATAACGAAGGTGAAAAATTGGAAAAGACGTATGCTACATTCCATACGTCACATCTAATACTGCAACAACAATACAGAATGCGGGGATATACCGAATACTCTGAATTAATTGCAGCTCTCTTACTTGCTGAAAAGAATAATGATCTGTTGATAAAGAATCATCAGTATCGTCCTACAGGGGTGATAGCGATTCCTGAAGCAAATGCCACAACTACTAATCAAGGACGTGGTGGTCATGGTTGGTTTAGAGGTCGAGGTCGGGGACGCGGTCGCGGCCACTTTCATGGTCGAGGTCGAGGTCGTGGCCGTGGTTATGGAAATTACTTTAGGCCTCCCAAAAATGAAATGATTAATAAAAACCAACAAGACAAAGATAAGTATGTCCAAGAAGGTTCATCCAATAAAAATGAAAATTCTTGTTTCAGATGCGGGAAAAAGGGACATTGGGCTAGGGCATGTAGAATGCCAGGCCATATTTGTAAAATGTATAAGGCATCTCTGGAAAATAAAGAAAAGGAAGTCAATTTTCATGAACATGAACCTGAGGACGACTCAACTTACCTAGAAGCTGCAGATTTTACTGAGGATGCAAACGTGGATATGGACATGGAATAAAATAAAAAATAAATAAATAAATAAATATGTGATTTCCATGTTTGTTGCATCTTTATTGTACTTGTTTGTATTCTCTTATTTGTATTCTCTTGTTTGAAATATGTATTATCTCATTTGAAGTTTGTATGAAGTATTTAATAAATGTTATTATATTAAGCTAACTTACCATCTTTTAGTCTTATATTCTTATTCATTAAGGAGTTTGAGTATGGAAGGTATTGGAGACATTTGCATCCCGGACAGTGGCACAACTCATACAATCCTCAAAAATAAGAAATATTTTACTGAGGTACAATCTACAAAAGCGAATAAATACAATTTCAGTCCCATGGACTTGATTGAAGCAACAGGTAATGCTAAATTCATATTACCAAATGGAACAAAATTTGTCATTAATAATGCTTTATTTTCTCCAAAATCTAAGAGAAACTTGTTGAGCTTTAATGACATATACCGTCAAGGATATGATCTCAAACGATGGCGAAGGTAATATGAAATATATGTACATTACTGCTAATATTTTGGGAAAGAAACAAATACTGGAAAAACTACCACAATTATCTCGTGGATTACATTATACACATATTCATGAAACTGAATGTAATTCAATAATAAAAGAGGATCCCAAAATATTGACATTATGGCATGAACGCCTAGGTCATCCTGGCTCTACGATGATGAGGAAAATAATTAATAGTACACATGGTCACCCAATGAAAGGTGTAAAACTCATAAATAATAAACTATGTGAAGCTTGTTCTCTTCGAAAGTTTATAATAAGGCATTCACCAGGCAAACTTGAAAAGGAATCACCTACATTTCTCGAAAGAATTCAAGGTGACATATGTGGACCTATTGATCCACCATCAGGACCTTTCAGGTATTTTATGATTCTAATTGATGCATCTAGTAGATGGTCACATGTTTGTTTATTGTCAAGTCGTGATATGGCATTTGCAAGATTCCTTGCACAAATAATTAAACTAAAGGCATATTTTCCTGATTATACTATACGGAATGTGAGACTTGACAATCTTTGGTGAATTCACATCACAAGTATTTAATGATTATTGTATGTCAACTGAATTACGAACATCCTGTTCCGCATGTGCATACACAAAATGGTTTAGCTGAATCATTAATTAAACGCCTTCAATATATTGCTAGACCACTAATAATGAGAACAAAGCTACCAGTTACTGTTTGGGGTCATGCAATTTTACATGCTGCTTCACTAATAAGGTTAAGACCAAGTGCTAATTATAAATATACTCCATATCAACTTGCACTTGGTCAGGAACCAGATGTTTCCCATCTAAAAGTTTTTGGTTGTGCAGTATATATACCAATAGCTACCCCACAAAGAACAAAAATGGGACCTCAAAGAAGGTTGGGAATATATGTTGGGTATGACTCACCCTCTATTATTAGATATCTTGAACCTCTAACAGGTGATGTTTTTCAAGCAAGATTTGCTGATTGTCATTTTGATGAGACGAGATTCCCAACCTTAGGGGGAGGTAATAAACAGGTGGAAAAGGACATAACATGGTATGTACCATCATTATTACATTTGGATCCATATACAAAATTATGGGAAGAAAATGTAAGAAAAATTGTACATTTACAAGGTTTGGCAAATGAATTGCCAGATGCATTTACTGATATGAAAAGAGTGACAAAGTCACATGTGCCAGCTGTTAATACTCCTGCTCGGATTGAAATTCCAAAAGAAGATGAAAATATAAGTACATCTAAAGCACGCTTAAAGCGAGGAAGGCCTGTTGGTTCCAAAGATAAAAATCCCCGGAAAAGAAAAATAGCCAATATAAATGAATGTGCTAAAGAAGCACAAAATGATGAAAAATATGATCATGTTGAAACACAAGCTGAGGCAAATAAGGAGGTCACTGAAAATGAAACTGAAAATACAAATGATCTCGAGATATCTATTAATTATATTAATACGGGGAATTTATGGAATAGGAGAAATAATCACATTGATGAGATATTTGCATACTCCATTGCGTGTGATATAATAATTGGAGATGACGATCCCGAACCCATATCTATATTCGAATGTCAAAATAGACACGATTGGCCAAAATGGAAAGATGCAATAGATTCCGAACTATTTTCTCTTAGATATCGAAAAGTGTTTGTACCGTTTTTTGTCACACCCTGTAATGTGATTACTGTTGTTTATAAATGGGTCTTTGTAAGTAAACGAAATGAGAAAACCGATTGTAACATACAAGGCTCGTCTTGTTGCACAAGGTCTTTCACAAAGACTGGGATTGATTATGAGGTAACATATTCTGTTATGGATGCCATTACTTTTCGTTATTTAATTAGTTTATCGGTATCTTATAATCTTAATATGCATCTCATGGATGTTGTTACAAAGATATTTATATGGATCACTTGATCTTGATATATATATGAAAATTCTGAAGGGTTTAAGTTACTCAAGCATCAAACCCAGAGAAATTTATACAATTAAATTACGAGATCTTTATATGGGTTGAAACAACTGGACTCATGTGGTATAACAGATTAAGTGAATATTTGATTAAAGAAGGCTATGTGAATAAACCTATTTGCCCTTGTGTTTTTATAAGGAAAACAACATCCGGATTTGTAATCATTGCTGTCTATATTGATGATTTGAATATCATTGGAACTAATGCAGAAATTTTGGAAGCAATGAATTACTTAAAGAAAGAATTTGAAATGAAAGATTTGGGAAAAACAAAATTCTGCCTTGGTCTGCAAATGGAACATACTAAAAATGGAATATTAGTATACCAATCAAATTATACAGAAAGGGTATTAAAAAGATTCCACATGGACAAATCAACACCTTTGAGTACCCCAATGGTCGGCAGAACACTTAATATTGAAAAGGATCCATTCAGACCAAAGGAAGAAAATGAAGAGGAAGTTGGTCCTGAAATACCATACCTTAGCGCAATTGGAGCCCTAATGTATCTTGCTAATTGTACACGACCGGATATAGCTTTTGCAGTAAATTTACTAGCAAGATTCAGTTCATGTCCTACAAAGAGGCATTGGAACGGAATAAAACATATATTCAGATATTTACGAGGTACGATTGATCTTGGTTTGTTTTATTCTAACAATGCAAAACCAGTTTTGCTTGGCTATGCAGATGCAGGTCATCTATCTGATCCACATAATTCTAAGTCACAAACTGGATATGTATTCACATATGGAGGAACTGCAATATCTTGGAGATCTCAAAATGCATAATCGTGACTACTTCCTCAAACTATCTTTGAGATAATAGCTCTTCATGAAGCAAGTAAAGAATGTAGATGGTTAAGATCGGTAACACAACATATTCAAGAAACATCAGCTTGCCAATCGATAACGGTCCAACAATAGTATACGAGGACAACTCGCATGTGTTACTCAAATGAAGGAAGGCTACATCAAAAGCGATAAAACCAAACACATCCCCCAAAGTTCTTCGCATTCACTCAGAACTTGAAAGAAATAAAGAGATCGACATCCAATATATTCGATCTTGTGATAATGCGCATCTCTTCACAAAATCACTCCCTACGAATGTTTTCAAGAAACACATTCAGAATATTGGAATGCATCATCTTGAGACCTTTAAAGAAGAACTACCCATGCTTGGATTGAGGGGAGCATCACAATCAGATTTCTTTTCCTTATTAAGTTTTTATCCCACTGAGTTTTTCTTAATAAGGTTTTTAACGAGGCAGCTTGTGATGCTCCCAAATGAGATATCATGATATAAGATATTTCAAAGGGGGAGTGTTATAATATCACCAATAATGGTATGTGGGATCAACAATCAATAATTCAATCAATTATTGGATTGAAATATCTAATATAAAGACAATTATGTTGTATAATTAATATATATTAATTTGTTGTATAGCATGTAATCTTGAGCTATAAATAGAGCTCTTTGGTAGAGCTTTGTACACACAATTCATTCTAAAAAAGCTCAATCTCTTCATCTTCTTTCATCCTCTTTTATGCTTATATATCATAATATATATATATATATATAATATATTGTGAAGTGATAAAATATCCGATTTTACAACAAATCTATTTTTTTTTCTATTATTATAGAGTAAATTAGGGCAGTGAGTTGGAAGAAAGGGGTTGAAATTTAAAAATCATTCTCCAATACCATTGGAAATGGTCTTATTGAAAAATAAGAGAATAATTATAATACTCGATATATATAAATATACCCTTCTTTTCGATTTGAGTGGGAGATTTCTATTTTTATTAATCATTAAAGATTGTAAATTTAGCACATGATTTTTTAGTTTTACCATCGATATATTACTCACTCCTTCTCACTTAAAAGTTGTAGGTTTCACTTTTTTCTAATTTTAAAATAAATTTTTCATTATATTTTATGGAACTAAAAAGTTTACAGTTTATTCTCATAGATTATTTTGTGTAACTACAAATATTTTGGTTAAAGAAAAATTCAACCTCTTACCCTCGAATTCTCATGAAATTCATATTTTTCTAATCAAAAATCATATAATTTTTGTAAATCAAATACATTTTAACAAACATGGGTAGTCTTTTTCTAATTCCATAAAATATTTCATGAGAATATAATAAATTATAAAATTATACTTTCGGTAGTTTTATAAAATTATAAAAATTATACTTTCGGTAGTTTTTGACCTCATCGAAAAGACATCAATTTAAACATAAAAATAAATAATACTCAGATGAAAAATTTATTTTGAGAAATAAAAAAAAAAGTGAAACTTCCGACTTAAATTGGAAGTATATTAACGGTTCCGTCCATGCAAGCCACGTGTAGTGCATCCGGCAGAGAATACACTACGTGTGGTGTACCATGTACTGTACCGTATATTAACGGCAATAGATCGAGTCTTAATGCAGTGGACTTTTCCTGAATCTAGACATAAAACTTATTGTTGCTCACCTCAGTATGTGTCTGTACAGTAGGTAGGTCCTGCTTACACACACAACAATGTTTAGTGTCGGATAATTGCAATAATTTTGACAGGTCTTCTTGCGTATTTATTGCAACTACTCAAGAACAGTGCGAAACAAATGCGTTAATTATACGATCATGTTTCATAAAAAAAAAAAAAAAAAAAAAATCATCATAAATAAGAAAGATACAAAATAAAATAACCCACATTTTCACTAGTTATTACTCGGACTCGGATCCTCGGCAGCACAGCACGGTGCTGTGCTTCCTCCCAACCATCAAATTATAAATACCCGTACGTGTGTGTGCATGCCGGATCCAACGGTATGCAGCAGCACAGCATCCAGAGGATCCGGGTCCTTATTACTCATTTCATCATGTTCAAAAAATTAGATTTCTCTAAAAAATAATCTTTTTAGTAAGTCTCTCTCTCTCTCTCTATATATATATATATATATATATATATATATATATTACTTTTTATAATCAAATCAAATAATTATTTTTTACTTTTTAATCTCCACAACACGTTCATCATTAGTATTTTTTTACTTGTTGATCTCCATCAGACATTTACCATCATTATTTATACCAATCATTACCTAAAATACATTAAATATACATCATCGACCAATCTTTAACCGGGACAAATAAAGTATTACATACTTCTAATAATTAAGAACTATAATTGCATTAAACATTAATAAGATTGAAACATAGAATCAAATTATTGACAAACTCAAATTTGCTTTAAAAAATATCTTAACACACTCTCAATATATGTACTCCCTCCATCCCAATTGAAGCGCAACACTGCACTTAAAATTGGTGTAATTTATGAGAATGATTGAATGTGATAGATGTGTAAGTTTTGTAAATATTAATGGTGAGTGTGTGGTGTAGATTAAAAAGCAAGGTATTGATGGTGAGTGTGTGATTGGGATTAAAAAGTAAAAGATGATTATTTGATATGATTTGAGGTATTTAATGAAATGTCGCCTTTCTAAATAGACACTTTTTTGGATTAAATATTGCACTTCAAACGGAACGGAGGGAGTAACAAAGATCGTCTAAACATACTCACTTTGTCACTTTCAAGGTTCAAACGAAGGGATTAAATTATTTACGTGTGCACTCTCAATGTTTTCAAAATTGATTTTTTTTTACATCGGTTTTAAGCATAACCGATGTAAGAAGGTGCACATTTTACATTGATTCAGAGAACAACCGATGTAAAAAAGTGCACATTTTATATAAGAATCGATAACAAACGATGTAAAAATGTCACAATCACGTTATGTAATATTCATTATATACTCACCATCAATATATCTTTTAATCTTCACCATCAATACTTACCCATGCAATTTATTTATATATCACACTAAATTATATTTCTAAATGATACCATATTTACACGAAATTCTAAACTTAGATTGAGATAGAGGTAGTATGAAACGTGAGAATGTTGCTCACTTAATAATCACAGAGTTCTATTATGAAATAAAATGATTTTTTATCTTAAATAATAGTTCGATTTTTATCTTTGACCTACCAAGCTCTTATATTAATATGTATAGTCCAAAAGTATTCCCAACTAATAGTCAAAGATACGAGAACAAAAAGTTTGTTTTAGGTAGCGTATTTTAGTGGGATGAATGAGTATTATAACTTTAACTTACCTTTTCTTAGGTATAAATCACAAAAGATCGTCAAAAAAAAGTGAATATTATAAAAGTCCAAATGTTTCAATGATTAGGCATTACAATCTTGATCCCACCCGCATTGTCCCATCCCGACACGTAATGTAGGTCGCCCGATCTTGCGGGTCTGGATATTTCTTTTACATCATGGTTACTTGTCCTCGCAACCCATTTTTTTATTTGTTTAATATTGTTAATATATATTTTAGGTAGAGTATATATGTTTGTATGCTTTCTTATACATGTATTATATATTTATGTAAATAATAACAACTAATATGTATTGTAAAAATGAAATACCAGATAAAAAGTTTATAAAAATATTTTTTTATTAATTTTAATATAATATTTTTTACTATATGGGTTAACCTGCTGCGTCTCCTGTCGTAGGTCAACCCATTCTTTGTTCACCTCACAAGACGGATCTAAATCTTTAACGCTTAGTTCCCGAGTTTAACTTAACGAGAGAAAAGAAGGGAAATGGACGGAAATAAGAAGAAAGAAAAAATATTTGGTGTTTCTGAGTTTTTTAATGAAAAAAAACGGAAAGAAATGGAAGGAAAACTTTTTCTGCTAACTTTCCTTCCGATTTGGAAGGATTTGGAGAGAAAAAAACAAAATGATTAATTTTCTTTTCACTTCCTTCAAACTCGGGAACTAAGCGTAAGTATCCATCTCGATCCGTTCCATTGTCACCTCTGTCCACTAACTTTTTATAGAAGTATTCAAATTTCGAATTTTGGACTCTCAACTCTTTTGAGATTTATCACTTCCCTTTCCAACCACTCGACCCAACTTCTTCAATAGAAAGTATTATATAAAACGTAGTATATGATATCCTTATAGATCATGATCTGCCTTTTAGTAATAGTTTGTATTTCCCATATCATACTATATATATATATATATATATATATATATATAACGCGCGCACACACAATACATTAATATTATACGAAATAATTACTTCATTCATACCGTTTAAGTGCAAGATTTTAGATTTGAAACAAAACTGATGTATTTTAAGTAGATAATTGAATTTGAATGTGATAAATGTGTAAGTTTTGTAAACACTAATGGTGAATATATGGTGTCAGGAACGGAGTCGAAGATGAAGTCTGCGGGGGCTAAGTTCAAAAAAAATGATCGCCTGATATGATTTGAGGTATTTAATGAAATATTATATTTAAAAAAAAAATTATGACCAAATACTATATTTCGAACGGGACAAGGTGAATCAGGGGCGGAGGCCCTATAGGGCCTTTAGGGGCCAAGGCCCCTGGGCTCTTTTAGAAAAAAAAATAGTAGAGTTTAGCCCGGTATAATTAAGTAAAGCCCAGCCCACACAAGTTATAACCTCTTTTTGGAAAAAGAAGATGGAATTCTTTCCCACTCCAGCGCCTTCAGTTCGTGATCAGGAAGGAAGCATAACAACCATCGTCTTCATCCAGAACTGCAGCGGCCTCGAGCAGTCCAGCATAAAGAAGAAGTCGATATCGATTAGGTTTTGCCCTCTACTCTTTCACTCTTTGTCTTTTTATTTCGGGATTCTTTTGTAGCCTGCCCTAGTATTTTTTTTATATAATTATTAATACTTTGATAGTTCAATTGATTTAAAATGTGATAAAATTGTTAATTTTGTTTGACATGTAGATGAAGAAAACTCAATCTATCATTCATGAGTTTTTTAAAAGAAACATATTAGTTCTTCTTCTCAAGATGTCGAAGAGACAACAAATCTAGAAGATAATACCCCGGCTTCACCTAGTGTCCGATTACCGAAAACCCTTGCAAAAAAGCTCAAATGAATAATAATAATATTGATCTTAGTGCATTAGAACGAGATCCTCGCTTGCGTCATCAAGTTTATGATTATCCCGTCAATCAACAAGATACAATTCGACGAGCTTATATGAATTTTGGTCCTCTTCAACCAACACTTTCCGTCTTTCTAAATGACTAGTTGGTTTTGTATATCGAAAGAGAACTTGCTGAAAAGATTACTTTGGATGAAATTATAGAAGATTTCAAGGCCGCGAAGGATCGACGAGGTCCACTTTGATGAGCGATGTTTGGTATTTTTATATTTAACATCTAGCTTTAATGTTTTGTTATTTATAATTTTGGATGATGTATCTTTTGTATTTTTAAAAATATATAAGATATTAACTTCGACTCCCACGATTGAGAGGCTTGATCCGCCCCTAATGTGAATATAAGAGATGAGCTTTACAATGTCCATCCAATATTACAGTCAAAAGACAAGAAATCGAGGCAGGAGTGTTGTGCCCATACCTATCTGTCTCATTAACCCCATTTGCACTTTGCATGCACTGAAAATCTTGAAACTGAATGCTTTTTTCTCTTTCTTGGCATTATGGTTTCTCTTTTCAATGTCTTCGTCAAACAATTAATGTCTGTACATTATTTTTTGGGTATGACAGATATAGATTTTTTTTTCCTTTATTGGATGTTTGAGTACTACTATATATAGTAGTACTACTCTATTTATAAATGAAACTGAATTGGATTGTTTTATGTCAAAAATGGTAAAAACATAGTATATGCAAGTGCGGGCGTGCTGAAGTATTGACCTTTTTTTAAATATACACTTCACATACACATAATAATATATATAGAGAGAGACATACGCGGATTCAGCATTCGAAAACTATTGGTGCACCGACGCACCACAAAAAAATAACAGACGATCGAAAAAAAAAATCTAAATTTTTCACTTTTTTAATAAAAAAAAATACCAAAACGACGTCGTTTTATCTGAAAAGACATCAAGATTTTTTTTTTGTGGTGCACGTGCACCACCATGCCTAGTGTAGATCCGCCGTGGAGAGAGAGAGAGAGAGAGAGAGAGAGAGAGAGAGAGAGAGAGAGAGTGGATAAATTAAGAGCGATGCTCGAGTAAAAAATGAGAATAAATCTGAATCATTGATTTTGCATGGTCTATGGTCCAGATTAACGTAACATAAAATAAATGCATTCATGCATGACTTTTCGTGATAATAAGTCTTGGTATCTGTTTAATCAAGATCTATTGACCAAATTCATTCATATTCTCATATTAAACCTTATTCTCATCAGAACCATCTCATACATATAAATCGTAAAATTGAAAAAACGAATGTTCAAGAAATAGTAAATTAATTTGATGAAATGTTATATATATATAAATATCCTTCTTTCTTCAGCATGAAGTGATGGATATATGATTGTCATGCAAGTTATCAGAACTGTAACAAGAAAATTATGAGAAAAAAAAAGAAGAAATAGATGAATATGCCCTTTTTAAGTATAGTAAAATTCTTTTTTATCTTAAATTTAACTTTAACAACTCGTTTAATACCCAAATTATTCGATTTAACCTCAACTCTACATTCGAGTCGTATATTACACTTTCGAGTAACATCAATTCGAATAATCTGGCCAGAATATACAATATCAAGTAATATAAAACATAGCAGTAAAACGAGTTGGTCACTCAAGTAACACGATTGAGCCATGTATTTAGGGACAAAAAGTACAAAGTAACATAAAAAGTTCTTGATATTGTTCATGAGCTAGCTTCGTCGGTTGTAACTTGTATTTGTAAGAAAACGAATGTCGGATTATGAACTCAGGCCCACGATATAAATTGTTCCACCTTGTGATATCAAGAACAGAATTTATACTACGTCTAATTACGTAAAATTATACCAAACTCTGGTTATATTAAAAATCGAAAATTTTATACCAGTCTCACTTATTTATATCTTAAAAATATTCATCAAGAATGTTAGATTACGAACTCAGGTCCACGATATAAATTGTTCCACAATATCAAGGTTATATTAAAAGGATTGACTCAAGATCCACTAACACATACATGTGAACAAGATAGTGACTCAGTTTGACCATGAACTCCATAGGCTGAAGGGGGGAGCACTACACTTAGTAGAAGAAGAAAATCAAGTAAATCAAGAAAATTACTAAAAGATTAACACAAAGTGATTATGCAACAATTAAGCTACTGAAAATCAACAGAAGAGTTGCTGTATTTTTCTTCCTCTCTCTCTCTCTCTCTCTCTCTCTCTCTCTCTCTATTTATTTATTTATTTATTTATTTTGTCCGTCAAAATCAGAAAGGAGGCCGATTGGTTTCCCAGTAAGATTCCGCCGGTAACTGGCAAGAATTCATCATACTCTGAGGCACTCCTTGAAACATATCCGTATTTGGGATGTCATTATTCATCATTTGCTGACCAGCAACAATCCCCGGGGATCCCATCTGTCCGCCGCTATGCACCGGCGGCGGCGGCGCCTCTTCCTCCTCAAGAGGCAGCCGCTCGTAAGCTGCATTCCCGAACGACGCTGCCATAATCACCACCGGCCCGGAAGCCAGAAGCGGGCCCACCACAGTCCCTCCCATAACCTGCCCCTGTCCGCCGGAGAGATATATGGTCAACGAAGACGCCGCCGGCGGGGCAGGCGGCGGGAGAAACGATCCAGAGAGAGAGAGAACATCGAACCTTCCGTGTAGGGTCACGACGGATCCTGGAGATGCTGGCTGACGGAGGGTCACGTTCGTGACGGCGCCGTTTCCGCTGAGGACGCAAACACCTCTCTGCCGCCGCGTGGCGAAGGTCGATATACTTGCCTGAATGTCGCAGCCACTGGCTACCTCCATTACGTGGGATCTGAGCGCGTTCGCGCTGTCGCGGGTGATGATGATGGGGGGCTTGGGCTTGTTTTTGGAGCCCGCCGGGCGACCACGCGGTCTCCGCGTGCCATCGATCTGATCGAACGCCGCTTCGGGAGAGGCGAGCTCTTTGCCTTCGGAGGTAGGGGTGGCGGCGGAGGTGGGGGTGGGGAATCCGTGGTCGTCGTCGCGGTCTCGCTTTATGCTACGATTTGATGGATTGTTAATGTTGTTTCCACTTTGCTCGTCGTTGAGGTTCTGCTGGTGGTGGTACTGGTTGCGGTGGTGGCTGTGGTGGTGGTGGAGTAGCTGGAGATCTCTCGCGGCGTGGAATGGCGGTGGCAGAGGACGGCCGTGAGCTAGCTGATCCATATCACTTTGGTTTTCACTTCTTTTTCCAACTTCTTTTTTCTTGTAAAAAAATCTGCTTCTTGGGTATTCTCTCACTCTCTCTCTCTCTCTCCCCTTTTCTGTTTTCTCTCTCTAGATAAGTTTTTCTGGGGAATTAATCTTGAGGAAGAAAGTATAGATACTACTATGAACTAATTAACCAACTCAACAAGATTTGAACTGGATTAACCATATCCCTTCTCGCACTACTCTCCTGTGACACCTCTGTAATTTTTTATTTTCTTTCTGGTTGAGCTTGTAGCATATATATTTCGCTTTTGGTGTAGAGAGAGAGAGAGAGAGAGAGAGAGAGAGTTTGTGAAGTCTATGGTGTTTGTGTGTTTGAGGGAATTGGTTCACGGAGCTAAGTATTGTTTGGGTTAGGGTTAGGTCAATGTAGAGGGTTGGATCGATGATGTGAGAGAAAGAGGAGAGAGAGAGGGAAGGATGGTGGATAGTGGGTAGAGTTTTCAACAGTTTGGTAAATAGACAGCGTGCGCATGGGCCGGGGTGGTAGTGGCCCCCGCTATCTCTCTACCCTTCCTCTCTTTAAACCCCAGCCATGCCTTTTTATTTTCTCAGTTTTTCAATTCATTTCAGTTCAGTATAATTTCGTTCAATTTAATTTAATTTAATTTTTATTATTATTATTATACTAGAAATATTATTATTATTATTATTTTTAAAAACAGTTTTAAATAATTAATTTTATTCCACGAAGTACAGAATATTCAGTATACAAACACCCAAACTACCCATCTAACCAAACAACAAATACAAGTTTAAGAATCTAAAATTCTGAAAATTCTAGCATCCTTCTGACTCCTCACTGTGATTAGCAGTTGACACCGCCTAATTACCACACTTTCCTCATTTGCTGTATCCTTAAACCTCATGTTATTTCTTTCTTTCCATAACAGATACGTCACAATAGAAATTGCCAGTATATACATGCTGCTTGGTAGACTTTATCTTGTATTGAGATATCAGAAATTCTTTTTCTTCATTCCACTCCTTTGCTATCCTTGAAATTCCACTCCATGTTGTCACCTCTTCCCAAACCCTGGCTGAAAATAGACAACTAAAAAACAAATGGTTTATAGTTTTCATATCAGTTCCACATAAGCTGCATATAAGATCAACCTGGATTCCCATAGAGCACAAACAGTCGCTAGTAACCATTTTACCCAAAATAGCCAACCACATGATAAATACATATTTTGGAGGAGCCAAATTACAACATAATATTTTTTCCACTCCACTGTCTCTACTGAACCACTCAATTCTTTGTATACTTTTGTGATGGAGAATGTTGATTGAGTCAAGATCCCTATCCCCATAGATGTAGAAGCAAGCACGTCTCTAGATTCCAGTATTTTCCTTACTACCCAAGAAGCCCGTGAAGGTATGTTCATGGTGTTGGGATTCGGTGCCTAAAACGAAGGCCCAGCGGAAGCGGTAAAACGAAAATTAATTCGATCCGAATCCCTACGAGGATCGATCGAGCTACGTATATACGAATATCAAAACGAATTCACAAGAGATATAGAAACTCACCCTTGTAGTCCGTTGATTAGATGGATAACCTTCTCTTGAGCTATTCCCCAAGCTCTTGAACGATCCAACACCGAAAGCACCGCGTCTCTACTTGCCACGCGCCGGAGAAACAACCGGAACGACGATCACCTTGCTATCCTCCGAGGATACGGCTAGAGCTAAGTGATGAAGCTATATATGTAAAGATTATTACACTCTAAGTGTTTTAATCTTACTCTCTCTATATGATTTTCTCTCAATTTTTCTCCAAGAAAAATGAAGAATAAGTGAATGAAGAAGATGAAGATAATTGAGAAAATGGTTTTTCTCTCTCTCTCTCTCAATCTCACGTAGGAAGGCTTCCAAAAATTGAGTGTGTGAGATCAAAGTCCTCTTCCCCTTCTTATTCAACCCATATAAAATCAAAACATATCACATGTGAGATTCCCCCATATAATGTATATGATGCTTGTCCCCTCAACACATGAGATTCCAAAACCATGATGGGGACAAGTCAATACACACACATGGTTATAAGTGGGGGGCAGCCCATGCTAGAAAACGGACGAGTTCGGTTCGCTTTGACTCGAGAGTCCAAACAGATAAACTCCTATTCCGTTCCGATGTATTTGTGTCGTTTAATTAATCCAATTAATTAAACATATCAAATACAAAATAACATAATTAATTTCTCCAAGAAATAATTATATTCATGAATTAAATTAATCACCCAGTAATATATTTAATTCATTAGGCCGTAAATTAATTTATCCAATAAATCAATTTAGACATCCAATGTCCCAAATTAGATATCCAATATCTAATATTCATAATGAGAGAATTAGCTTTATTCATTCCGTCGTCAATCCTATTGCGCGACTCGGTAGGTCCGTCTCAGTCAGCAATGGGAGGAACCAAAGAGTAGTAGCACCACCTAGCACCACTGGTGGCCTACACTGACTTCGACCGAGAACGAATGATTGGGATCATTCAAGAACCATTCTGTCGTGAATACCAGTATACGTATAAACCCTTCTTTCAAATGTCCCGATCAAGTTATAGGGTCACGGTCAGTCAAACCCTATCTGTACTTGACGCTATGCATGCGTTAATGCAAATCGAGATCATCGAGCTGTCATGTATCTAATACAACTTGCTCCAATGCTTTGGCCAAAGACTTATGATCTCATCTGCCAATAACCGCATAGGACATATAACCCGCTCACTAACGGAAGAAAGAATTCTATCTTGGTATTCAGTAGGACCTGCTACTTGCCCGTCAAGATGCAAGTCGAGGTTGACCCCCGTCTTCCGATTTACAGGGTCGAACTACTCTAATGAAAATCTTGACGTCACAAGCACATCCCTACTAAATCCTCAAGTCGAAGGTACACGAATACCTATCACAACCTTTCGATTCCGTCATTGACTGTCCCAGAGTGAAATCCGTGTGACGAATCGAGGGTGAGTCGGTTCGAGTATACTAATCCAATTAGCATACCTATAACGTGTGCTCCCACTAACCATTAGTGTTCGACAGGCACTCTCCATGTCAAAGAACATGTCATACAAGTCTTCACATAAACTTAACGCCCAGTCAAGTTTCATCGACTTGCGAACGATTAAGTATTTGAGCTATAACCTTTCTAGTGCCGACCCCCTTATCCAATAAGGAGTAGAACGTTTTGCTCTCAAATATACGAACTAGTTTCTATATATTTATTTAAGAGTTAGGAATGCCAGTAACTACCAATAAATAAAGAAACATTCATTTGCCTTATATAAATGGTTTACATAATTACAAGTACAATGCCCTCACTCAACAACCTCTGAGTGGCATTCGAGGGCATACTCCTAATAATCTCCCACTTGCACTCAATGCCACACACTATGGTATCTAATACCCATGTTCTCCAGATGACGCTCCAAGCTAGTCTGAGAAAGTGGCTTGGTCAGTGGATCGGCGACGTTGTCGGCCGAGTCTACTCTGTGCAGCACAATGTATCCCTTGCGAACAAATTCTCTTACGAGATGATACTTCCTCTCAATATGTTTGGTGTTGTTGTGAAACCTCGGCTCCTTGGCTCGCGCTACTCCGTCGTTGTCGCAGATAAATGAACAGCAATTTCAAAGACATGGTATCATTTGAAGTTCTCCCGAAACTTCTTAATCCGTAACCCTTCCTTGAAGCCTCCGAGGCCGCTTGATACTCACCTGACAGTGGAATCGCCATCGCGCTTTGCTTGGCACTACGCTAAGATCTGCTCCTCCATTAAGAGTAAATATGTAGCGAAGTGGACATCGAGTCGTCCTTGATCCTTGGAAGTCCGAATCGGTGAATCCCACCACATCCAATTCTCCACCGCCATACATAAGAACCATATCTCTAGTTCTTCTCAAGTACTTGAGAACGTTCTTTCTGCAGTCCAATGTTCCCTACCCGGGTTTGCACGAAACCTACTCACCACGCTTACAGCATGCGCGATGTCAGGTCTTGTACACAACATAGCATACATAAGGCTACCCACGGCCGAAGCATATGGTATATTACTCATTTCCTTGCGTTGTTCCTCACTTTGAGGACACATCTTCAAGGTGAGTTTTATTCCATGTTGCATTGGTAGGAACCCTCTTTTAGAATCATCCATCTTAAATCGCTTTAAGATCTTATCTATATAGAGGGCTTGGGAAAGGCCTATTGTTCTCTTCGCTCTATCCCGGTAGATCCGAATACCAAGATTATAGGTTGCTTCTCCCAAGTCTTTCATGGACAAATTACTCGAAAGACAAGCTTTCACAAAACTGAGCATTCCCACATCATTTCCTATTAGTAGAATGTCATCTACATATAGTACTAAGAATGCGATCTTGCTCCCACTAACCCTCTTGTATACACAAGGTTCCTCTTCATTTTGCACGAAATCAAACTCTTTGATTGCCTCGTCAAAACGAAGGTTCCAACTACGCGACGCTTGCTTCAGTCCATAAATGGAACGCTGAAGCTTGCACACTTTCTGAATATCGACTTCGGACACAAAGCCTTTAGGCTGCTCCATATAGATTTCCTCCTCGAGGAATCCATTAAGGAAAGCCGTCTTTACGTCCATTTGTCATATCTCATAATCGTGGTAGGCAGCTATAGCAAGCATCATGCGAATAGACTTGATCATGGCTACGGGCGAGAAGGTATCGTGGCAATCGATCCCTTCCTTCTGGGTATAACCCTTTGCCACAAGCCTGGCCTTATAGGCGTCAACCTTGCCATCACCATCAGTCTTTCTCTTGTAGATCCACTTGTTCCCAATAGACACTATGCCCTTGGGGCGGTCTACTAGAGTCCAGACCTGATTGACATGCATCGAGTCTATCTCAGCTTCCATAGCTTCACGTCATTTCGTGGAGTCTACATCCACCATCGCTTGGTCATAGGTCGTCGGGTCGGTCTTTTGGCTATCACTTGGAACCTCATGGATACCCAGCTCCTCCAAGTGCACAAGCCCATACCTCTCAGGTAAATGAGACACCCTACTAGACCTACGAGGTGGTTGTACTTGTGTTTCAGAAGGTTCGGTTCCAGTTTCTTGCACAGGTGTCTCCTGCGGAGTTTCATTATATTCTTCTAAAGAAATACTTCTACCTGCTCCGCCTTCCTGAATGAACTCATATTCCAAGAAGTGTGCTTGTAAAGCAAATATGATCCTTCGATCTTCGGGCATGTAGAATAGATATCCCATCGTCCCAGACGGGAATCCAATGAAACGTCCCTTCGCAGACCTAGCTTCCAACTTTTCCACCTTAGTCTTCTTGACATAGGCGGGACATCCCCAAATCCTAATATGATTAAGACTTGGTTTCCTTCCCTCCCACATCTCATGTGGAGTTTTAGGAACGGATTTGTAAGGACATCTGTTCAAGATATACGCGGCAGTCAGGAGTGCATACCCCCACAGGTAAATCGACAAGTCAGTATAGCCCAGCATGGAACGGACCATGTTCAACAGGGTCCGGTTCCTTCTTTCTGACACACCATTTAACTGAGGAGTACCTGGAGGTGTTAGTTGTGAAACTATTCCATGTTCCTTAAGGAACTCGTCCAACTCCGTACTCATATACTCGCCACTTCGGTCCGACCGAAGTGCTTTGATATGATTACCAGTTTGTTTCTCGACTAGGGCCTTGAATTCCTAGAATTTCTCAAAGGCCTCGGATTTATGTTTCATTAAGTATACATAACCATACCTAGTATGATCATCTGTAAACGTAATGAAATATTGATATCCGTCACGTCTCGCTTCCAAAGCACCACAAACGTCGGTATGGATTAATCCCGCTTTATCGGCGGCTCTTTTAAAAGTCCTGTGAAGGGGACTTAGTCATTTTGCCTTTAAGGCAAGATTCACAAGTAGGAAATGGATCCGATCCCAATGGACCCATAAGTCCATCTTTTTCCATCTTGTAAACCTTGGTCCGACCAACATGACCAAGTCTTAGATGCCATTTCAAAACTTGATTGGTTTCATCCCTACCACGTTTTCTAGTCATAGTATTCACAACTACTTTGTTCTTGAGATTTAGATGATACAATCCATTTAACAATGTAGCGATACCCACTAGTTTATTTCTAAAATAAATTTTGCAGAACCATCACCAATGAAAAATGAAAAACCTTTTCGGTCCATGACCGAGATCTGATATTTTGTGCCCTTGGGCAAAACAAGTACATCTTCTAAAGTCAAAACAAAGCCGGATTCTAAACCCAAAAGAAGTGATCCTATGTGGCCGCCTCGACACTATGCCCGCTTCCGACCGTGATCATAACTTCTCCACCTCCAAGCTTCCTACTTTGTTCCAGATCCCGATTCACGGTACAAATATGAGAACTAGCACTTAATCCGGATCCAGAAGTAGAAAATACAAGAGCGAACAATTTGTTTCCAAAACTAAAAGTTACAGACGAAGTGCCATGAAGAATCGGACAGTCTCTAGCCCAGTGGCCCAACTCACCGCACTTGAGACAAGCATCCTTCTTCTTCTTGTTCTTTGGAACCATCGGGGCCTTGCCCTTACCCTTAAGGTCCTTAGCTTGTGGTCCAGTCCGCTTCTTGGTCTTTTTCTTCTTATTCTTAGACCTCCGAGGTCTAGAAGAAATCACAAGAGCAGACTCCTTCATCCGTGGAGTCTTCATCTGAGACCGAGCAGTCACAAGTTTGTTCATTAGCCCAGCTAAATTACATGCAATCTCATTGCAGTTGAAGTTCATAACAAATTGTGAGCAGGAATCAGGGAGAGACTGTAGGATAAGGTCGGTTTGGAGAGAAGTATCCGTTTTAAAATCAAGAGCCTTCAATCTCTCGATCATGGATATCATTTTGAGGACGTGTTCCCCAACTTTCTCACCTTCCTTCATCCTTGCACCGAACAGTTGCTTGGATATCTCATATCTAGCAGTTCTGATGTGCTCACCATAAAGTTCGGTTAAGTGAGATAGAATCTGCCTAGCAGAAGTCATTTTCTCATGAGCTCTCTGAAGATCATTAGACATAGAATCCATCATGTATGCACGGACTTTTACGTCATCCTTAACCCACTTTTCGTGGTTTTCGATCTCTTCCTGATTGGCTCTGGTCCGCATAGGAGGTGCCGGAATGTCCGTCTCTAAGACGTATCCCAGTGCCTCTATACTGAGGACTATCATCAGATTGCGGAGCCAGTCCACAAAGTTAGGTCCAATCAGGGTGTTCTTTTCGAGCATAATTGCGAGTGGATTCATTGTCATATTGAGATTTGAGTCTGCATTAAATACGATAGATTAATTAGTGACTCATTCAATTATGTTCTGAGTATAGAATTAAGGTCTTTTCTATTCTTGTTACCCAGCTCCCACTATTTTTATCGGAATAACACACTCCCATGTGCCGGAAGTATCGTCGCTCTACTTCATAGTGGTGATCGAGTTCTTTATAAATCTTAATAGAGGGCAACCGAATAGGTTTCTAGTCTATTAATTTTCATAAAGTGGTGTCCAACACCAACCCATCTAATGGATAATTCGATCTTCTTTTTCCCCTTGTTCACTCCCCTCAACCTATACGGTTTCTATGGTTCGTGAACAAGTTAAGTTTATACCATCGACGCAAATTAGTTTCACAATTGAATCTTATCCGGCAACCTATCAGGTTTCTAGGGATAAAATTTGCTCCAACCGAAGGCATCCAATGAGCTACCGTTAATTTATCCGTCCTCCCCGAACGACTACCCCGATAACTCGGAAGCATAGCACATCCGGTTTGGATTTCAATTTCCCGAAAACTCGATGGAGGGAAGGAAAACCTTGAAACCTTATAAACTTAATTATTTGTTGTGGGAGAATTATCACGATTAACGTTACACTTTGCACATTAATCATTTAAGCACGTTTGTGGCATTCATATAATATGAAACAACCATTCACAACCTAGTTGCTACCAACATGTGGTTCATGGACCGTTCCTAGAAAACAAAAACTCCGTAATCTAATTACAAGTCTTCGTCTTGAATCTTCGTCTTCTCGAAATGGATCTTCCTCCGGTCTTCGTCATTACATATAAATTTTATATTGAAAATTGCATCATAGATACAAATATTTCTATTAAAATAAATAGGCTCAAAACGGCCTTTACAACCCAATCGAATAAAACGAACGATTCAAAACTAAGTCCACGAACCACATCCCCATTCAAAAAGCATTCATCCAATAAATACAATATAAATGGAAAGCGTAGAGATACATTGATCCAATCAACAATACGACCGATCCAATCGATTCACTCAATTGATAATATGATAACATTCAAAATAATTCGGTCGACCATAAATATTCCAATTAATCAAATTTCCCTTATAAAATGAAATACCATAGATCATTTTAATCATATTAAATCCAATTTAACATGAGGGAGATTAATTTTCAAGAATACACGAAAAAATCGAGTCGGGGCGAAAAAAGGCCTGCCATGGCCGAGTCATCACGGCAAAGATGCCGGCAGACAGATCGCATGGCCGAGTCACGCTCAGCCGCCGGCCGCCAGCAGCTTCGGGCCGCGGCCCTCAAGATGTTGGCCGCCAGCCGGGCCGCAACATCCACGGCCGCGGCCCCCTCCCGACCCCTCCCGACTGGCCCAACGGCATTTCGGGGCTAGTTTTTCGACCGGATATCCAATATCTATATTCTCCAACATTCATATCTTCAATATAAATCATATTTCCAAGAAATTAAGATTTATATTTAGACATAAACTTACGAAAAATATAACTACAACGAACGTAAAAACATATACCACGATTATGACTAAAATGATTCCAAATCATTCACCATCTAATCGAGTATTCCAAATGCCAATATCGTATATACGATCGCAAGACCTACGCTCCGATACCACTATTGGGATTCGGTGCCTAAAACGAAGGCCCAGCGGAAGCGGTAAAACGAAAATTAATTCGATCTGAATCCCTACGAGGATCGATCGAGCTACGTATATACGAATATCAAAAACGAATTCACAAGAGATATAGAAACTTACCCTTGTAGTCCGTTGATTAGATGGATAACCTTCTCTTGAGCTATTCCCCAAGCTCTTGAACGATCCAACGCCGAAAGCACCGTGTCTCTACTTGCCACGCGCCGGAGAAACAACCGGAACGACGATCACCTTGCTATCCTCCGAGGATACGGCTAGAGCTAAGTGATGAAGCTATATATGTAAATATTACTACACTCTAAGTGTTTTAATCTTACTCTCTCTATATGATTTTCTCTCAATTTTTGTCCAAGAAAAATGAAGAAGAAGTGAATGAAGAAGATGAAGATAATTGAGAAAATATTTTTTTCTCTCTCTCTCAATCTCACGTAGGAAGGCTTCCAAAAATTGAGTGTGTGAGATCAAAGTTCTCTTCCCCTTCTTATTCAACCCACATAAAATCAAAACATATCACATGTGAGATCCCCCCATATAATGTATATGATGCTTGTCCCCTCAACACATGAGATTCCAAAACTATGACGGGGACAAGTCAATACACACACATGGTTATAAGTGGGGGGTGGCCCATGCTAGAAAACGGACGAGTTCGGTTCGTTTTGGACTCCCGAGAGTCCAAATAGATAAACTCCTATTCCGTTCCGATGTATTTGTGTCGTTTAATTAATCCAATTAATTAAACATATCAAATACAAAATAACATAATTAATTCTCCAAGAAATAATTATATTAATGAATTAAATTAATCACCCAGTAATATATTTAATTCATTAGGCCGTAAATTAATTTATCCAATAAATCAATTTAGACATCCAATGTCCCAAATTAGATATCCAATATCTAATATTCATAATGAGAGAATTAGCTTTATTCATTCCATGGTCAATCCTATTGCGCGACTCGGTAGGTCCGTCTCAGTCAGCAATGGGAGGAACCAAAGAGTAGTAGCACCACCTAGCCAGCCTGGTGGCCTACACTGTACCCCGACTGAGAACGAATGATTGGGATCATTCAAGAACCATTCTGTCGTGAATACCGATCTCGTATAAACCCTTCTTTCAAATGTCCCGATCAAGTTATAGGGTCACGGTCAGTCAAACCCTATCTGTACTTGACGCTATGCATGCGTTAATGCAAATCGAGATCATCGAGCTGTCGTGTATCTAATACAACTAGCTCCAATGCTTTGGCCAAAGACTTATGATCTCATCTGCCAATAACCGCATAGGACATATAACCCGCACACTAACGGGAGAAAGAATTCTATCCTGGTATTCAGTAGGACCTGCTACTTGCCCGTCAAGATGCACGTCGAGGTTGACCCCCGCCTTCCGATTTACAGGGTCGAACTACTCTAATGAAAATCTTGACGTCACAAGCACATCCCTACTAAATCCTCAAGTCGAAGGTTCACGAATACCTATCACAACCTTTCAATTCCGTCATTGACTGTCCCGGAGTGAAATCCGTGTGACGAATCGAGGGTTAGTCGGTTCGAGTATACTAATCCAATTAGCATACCTATAACGTGTGCTCCCACTAACCATTAGTATTCGACAGGCACTCTCCATGTCAAAGAACACGTCATACAAGTCTTCACATAAACTTAACGCCCAGTCAAGTTTCATCGACTTGTGAACGATTAAGTATTTGAGCTATAACCTTTCTAATGCCGACCCCCTTATCCAATAAGGAGTGGAACGTTTTGCTCTCAAATACACGGACTAGTTTCTATATGTTTATTTACGAGTTAGGAATGCCAGTAACTACCAGTAATTAAAGAAACATTCATTTGTCTTATATAAATGGTTTACATAATTACAAGTACAATTCCCTCACTCAACAACCTCTGAGTGGCATTCGAGGGCATACTCCTAACACATGGCAGTAATCTGTTGATGTTTTATATAGCACCCATGGATCCATTGCACCCAAATTTTATCTTTCTTTTGAGATATACACCACAATAGTTTGTTGATAGCTGCTTTGTTCCACACAGCAAATTGAGTAATGTTCCACCCACCAGCTGCTTTTGGTAAACAAATTTTATCCCATGCAACAAGAGCTCTTTTTGAAGGGTCGGATTTTCCTGTCCACAAAAATATTCTGCAAATGGTTTGAATGGCTTTTATCACTTTTTGTGGAAGGAGAAAGACTTGGCTCCAATATGATTGTATGCTAGCAATAACTAATTTCACTAACTGGATCCTCCCTGCATGTGACAAGAATTTTGAAGCCCAGCAGTTTATCCAATCAGTTATTTTGTTGATCAGAGGTTGGCATTGGAGAATTGTCAGCTTCTTAGTAGATAAGGGCACTGATAAGTGGTAATTTTACCACTTATTTCTAGGATTTTATACTAGGTTTTTATCTCGTTTCGTGATTAATGTGCTCGTATTTGGCTTATTTATGATTAGTCGAGCCGTATTACGCGTTTGGGTTGGTTTTATTGTGTTTGCAGGTTTTTAGAGCCAAAAAAGGACCCAAAACGAGACAACGGACCGAGAGTCGAGTCAAACGGACGAAGAAACGGATTTTGCGAAAAACAGAAGAACCTATCGGCCAGCCTATCGGCCGATAGGGGCGTCCGAAAGGAGTTCCTGCCTACCGAGTGAAGAAATCGACGAACCAACTATCGGCCAGCCTATCGGCCGATAGTCCAGGCCGAAAGGCTTCCCAGCGGGCTCTCGTAGTTGGACGGAATTTGACTCTTTTGGATGGATTTAGTTTCCTAGATTAGGGTTAATCGGGATTGTAACCCCCTTAGGCTATATAAACCTCCTCCTAGACCTAGTTTTGTGATCTTTTATCTATCTTTCACCAGCCCTTATCATTCTTTTTCATCTTTTACATTTTTTTACATCTTTTTAGCAAGATTTATTCTTTTGATTCAAGAACTTTTTGGAGGAGAATTATTATTGAAGACTCGGAGTTCATCCGTAAGGGTTGTAATCTCTCTTTTTATATTAATAATATGCATTCTTCATCAATTTCTTGTTTAATTTCAATTATGTCTGGCTAATTCCTTTGATTGATTCTAGGGTTAGTAATTTTAATTGATGTTCACATGATGTTCTTTTGATTACCTTTTGACCTTTCATCCTAGGCTTGTGTTCAAGTTGTGTTAAATCTCATGTTAGATTAAAGGGCCCTTAATCGATGCATGTTAGCTAATTGATTTTGTCCGGAAGGAGTAATTGATTAGTGGAAATACTTGATGCACAATATGATTTTATCTTGAGACCTAGCGGAGAAAGATAAATCATAGATAAATAAGTTGGTGCTTTTAAGTGATTTCAATTCTTTGAGCCAAGGCGAAAAGGGTTTAAATTAACTATCTTTCTAGGTTGCCTTAATCGGAATTCTAGATCGGCTGAGTGATTATTTCTAGGATTGAATTAAAATTTGGGGAAAAGGAATCAAGTGAATGGATTGTGTGAACTCAATTAGATGATACTACCCTAGGATCAATTACCTTTCGACTTGTGATTTTATCTTGCTAATTTGCTTTATTTGCTTAATTTAGATATTTCATCTTTTATTTAATTTTTGTTCTTCGATTTTTAAAGTTAGATAATTAGAATCAAAACAATTTTTCGGATTCCTAAATAGCAGTCAAATTTTGAGTAGAGTTAATTCCTTTATTTTCGACACATCAATTCCCTTGGGTTCGACACCTTGGAAATACTCCGAGGTTTTACAAATTTTAAAATTGATCGGATTTGAAAACCATACTACGCGAAAACAAGCGATCAGGCACCCCCATATATTTAAATGGCAAAGTCCCCTTTACCATGCCAAACTCTTCAAGAATCTGCTTCTGAATGACATCATTTACCCCTCCAAAATACACACTCCTCTTGGATTGATTTGCTTTGAGTCCTGGCACTTCTGAGAATTTTGTGAAGGTTTCCATAAGCTGTCTCACTGACTTCACATCCCCTCTTGAGAATATGAGCAGATCATCTACAAAGCACAATTCGACCAATCCAAATTTTTTGCACCTGGGGTGATATTTAAAATCTCTATTCTGCTTGAGCTCCAACAGACTTCTATGTAAATATTCCATGCATACAACAAACAAGTAAGGGGGAATAGGATCTCCTTGCCTCAGTCCTCTTTTAGCTTCAAAAGGCTCTGTAACTTCCCCATTTACAGCAATTACATATTGCATTGTGCTAAGACAGGCCATAATCCAGCTCACAAAACACTAAGGAAACTTCATCTCAAGTAGTAGATATTTCAGAAAATGCCATTCCACTAAGTCATATGCCTTCTGAATATCTATTTTGATCATGCATCTAGGAGAAGTAGCTTTCCTATTATATCCCTTTATTATCTCATGGCTCAACAATATATTATCAAAAATAACCCTCCCCTTCAAAAAAGCAGATTGGTTTTCACTCACTATATCTCCCAATACTTTCTATCTATTTGCCAAAACTTTGGAAATTATTTTATAAAAGATGCTACAGCAAGCAATTGGCCTGTACTCATTCACTGAGTTGGCAGATTCAGTTTTTGGCAAAAGAGTAAGAAGAGTATTATTCAGTACTTTAGGAAGTGTACCTGTGTTAAAACAATGTTGTACAACTTCAATTACATCTCCTCCAATAACTTTCCAGGCCTTTTGAAAGAAATACACATTATAGCCATCCAAACCAGGGGCTTTTTGTATATTCATGCTAAATAGAGCCTCTTTGATCTCCTGACTAGAGAAAGGAAGATAAAGTATTAGTTGTTGTTCATGAGATAGGACTGGACCCCTTTCAATTACTTTCTTATCCACCATTGGCAAACTGGGAGCAGAACTTCCTATTAGATTCTGATAAAAATTCTTGACTTCTTCTTTGATCTGACTCTGAGTAGTACAACAAGTTCCATCAGCTTTTATCAGTGATTTAATTGCTTTGCTGCTTTGCCTAGCCTTTGCATAAGCATGGAAGAACTTAGTATTTGCATCTCCTAATTTAATCCAGTCAGGCCTGGATTTCTGCCTCCATATATTCTCCTCTATGTTGCTCCACTTCTCTATTTCATGAAGCAAGTGCTTTTCTTCTCTTATAAGTTCAGAGTTCAATCTATCTTGAACTAGATGGATCTGTATTCCACTTAACTTCACTCTCAGCTCTTTAAGTTTCTCTGGGATGTTCCTGAAGTGAGATGTATTGATCTGTTTAAAAGATGGCTTCATGTTTTTCAGTCTGTACCACACATTCAGGATTTTGTTGCTATGATAATGCTTTCCCCATCCTTCTTCTAAAATCTTTGGGAATTCCTCATGATCAGCAATGGCATTTATAAATCGAAATTGAGATTTTCTCTTTGTCCCATCATCTTCTATTCTCAATAGTAGAGGGCAGTGACCCGATACATTTTTCTCCAAAACTTCTACCACCACATTGCAATATTCACTACACCAATAAGTATTAGCTAAAAATCTGTCAATTCTAGTGAGAATCATATTCTCCCCTTCCGGATTATTACACCATGTATATGCATTTCCAATCATTTTGATAGGTGTAAGAGAGTTCAGCTGTAATCAGTCATTTAAATCCTTTAATTCTGCTTCTGTGACAGGCTGTCCTTGAAATCTATCCTCAGCAAGTAATAAGGCATTAAAATACCCCTCAACCCCCACAAGGAGAGGTCCACTTACCTTTTGGGAAACCTGATGCACAAATCTCCAAACCGCCTTTCTTTGTTCATTTGTATTCAGCGTATAGGCTGCTATCATATTAAAGGCCTTTCCTGTTATGAGATCAGTTACTATACAATGTATGGCTTGTTCATGATTTTCACACCAAACAACATTAGCAACTCTAGGATTCCAGCAAACCCATATCCTTCCATTTGCAGCATGAGAATAATTATTTAATACATGCCAATCCTTCACAATTTTAGTAAAAACTTGTTGGAACCTATTCATCTTCACCCTTGTCTCCAAAAACACAGCTACGTATATTCTAAATTTCTGCATCAAGAGCCTAAGCTCTTTTTGCTTGAAGGGCTTGTTACAGAAAAGAATACTCGATTCCCAAAATAATGCCACGGCCAGTATCACCCGGGAAGCTCATCTCTTCACGACCTCTACTAGCTCGGACTCCGAGTACCTAAAAGTAAAGCCCACAACGGGGTCAGCCACAATACTCAATAATGATATCGATCACATCACATAAATAATTACATACCAATAAAATAATACTGTAAGAATACTACCAACATAATCTTACCACAACTCGTAAGCATTATCTACTTTCACTCCACTATTTCTTTGTATGCTTACTGCTTTACTATAATATTTTTCTGGAACTGACCAAATCTTCTTTACCTCAGTAATTTCTTCTATCTCCACCACTTCTTTCTGTTTTTCAACATCTATTGGTTTTGCCTTTGGTACCCACTGCTTCTTCACCTCAGGTTTAGGCATTGGACCTACAGGTTTATCTTTCTTCTTCAGCTCACAGTCATGACCTGCTGTTAAACAATTCTTACAATAGAGTGGAACCCATTCATATATCACCTTCTGCTCTACTCTTCTTCCTTTTTCATCTTCTATGAGTATCTGATACTGAAGAGGTCTTGTGATATCAATTTCCACCATCAATCTAGCAAATGAGATCCTTGTTTGAGAGGTAGTGCAATCATCAGCATACAGAGGCTTCCCCAATAAACTTCCAATTCTATTAGAGACTTCTCTCCCCAGCAATTCTTTTAGTATCTCCCTGTCAAAACAGAAATCTGATTCCCATTCTTTCACTGTGACAGGTCTGTTGGATATAGTATGAGCCCCTTCATACAACACTACATTTCTTTCTTCTACACATTTGAATCTTACCACAAAGTATCCTTCATTATGGTGGAAGATTTCAAGTTTCTCAATGCTCAATTGTCTAGAGAAGAAAGTTTAGAGATAGCTAATTGTTGGAACATCACCTATCACATATAGGATTACTGCATTCTTCCATTTAAGAGCTTCAAATTCAACATCATTCTTTTCTAGACACGCAACATGCAATCCATCTTTTAAAATTGGGGCAATGTAATCAAGTCGCATACCTTTCCGAGAAACAGATCTTGGCTTAGCAATCTGATTCTCAGAAACTGTATTAGGTAATACCTCCTCTGTAATCCCAGGCCCTATTTCCATCTCCATTTTCAATCTTCGTTTACTAGCTTCCTTTGAACTCACATGTATCGATATTTCCACTGGAGAAGGTATTGAAGTGTGTTTTGAATTCACCGAATCCCTAGGAGTTACCACTATTGATTGAGAGCATGCCGCTATAGTCACCGGCGTCGCCGTCTTCTTCTTCGCCTTCGATTTGTTCTTCCTCGGTCTCCCACGATGGCCCGTCATCGGCGGACGCGCATGTTAGAAATCGACCCTATCGTGCGCCGCGAGAGCAAACCCTATCGGAGTTAAAAAAAATTATTAGATGAATAACATTTTACAAGAAATTTTATTATTATTATTATTATTATTATTAATCTTTATTTTTATTTTTATTTTTATAAAAAAACAAATTTTATTAGATGAATAACATTTTATAAGAAATTAGTGGGAAGTCGAGATACTATCTGGGGCCCCATTCTTAATTATTATTATTATTACTAATAATATTTACTATTATCATTGTTGTTGATGATTACTATTATTATTATTTACCAGTATTATCAGTGTTATTATTATTATTATTATTATTATTAATCTTAATTATTATTTTTGTTATTATTACTAATAATATTTACTATTATTATTAATAATATTCATTATTATGTTGTTGTTATTGATTACTATTATTATTATTTACCATTATTATAAGTGTTATTATTATTATTGTTATTATTGTTATTATAGTTATTATCGTTATTGTTATTAATATCATTAATATTATTATAATTTACTCTTATCAAATAGATTTCAACTTATCATTTATATTTTATTATATTATTATTTTTATTATTATTTTATTATATTTATTATTTATATTTTATTTATTTATTATTATTATTTACCCTTAATATATATTTCAGTTCAGTTCATTTCATTTCAGTTCAGTGCAGTTCAATTCAGATTCATTCAGTCCAAAAGAACAGAGTCTAACACTCCAATGAGGGATAAGGATCAAGAGTCAACTTTTCTCTTTAATTTAAAAGAAAATTTTAAATCAATAAAATTAATTTTGATTAATAAAAAAATATTTTTAATTAATGAAATACATTTTCAATTAGTATTAGTGAGATTCAATTCTAACCAGTAAATATTAGTAACTTCAAATAATAAATTCAACTGTGAATCAAAAAATAATTTTATTCAATAAAAATCAATTTCGATCAGTAAAAATCAGTTTGATTCAGTAAGTACTCATTCCGTCCGTGAATAGTGCAATACATTTACTATAAATGGCGTCCGCAAATAGTATGGCACTTTCGATGAATGGAAATAACCCATTTTTTATACTTGTATGTTAACCCTTAGAAGACAACTTATTTACCTAAAAACCATCTATGACCACCATCTAAAACGGAATCCACTAATCTAAACTCATCTCATTAACTAAAAGTCAACCCATTTATCACTATCGCCTATTCACACCCCACCCTAAATTGGGATCATCTGTCCCACAATTTTTTGTCCCACACAGTGTTCTATATATAATTTTACTATTTTAAAAATATTTTATTATGAAATAAAATTTTCTTATTATATAATATATCATGATAAATCTTTATATAAAAAAATTAGATTTTAAAAAATCATATACATAGTTTCGAAATATTTTAATTATAAAAATCATTATTTTGATTGATATACCAAAACTATGATATGATTTTTTAAAATTCTAATTTTTTGATATAAATATTAATCATGATATATTATATAATAATAAAAATTTATTTTATAACAAAATAATTTTAAAATAGTAAAATTATGAACGGGACACCGTGTGAAACAGAAAATCGTGGGACATAATTCCATCCCTTTGAAAACCCCATTTCTCCTCTCTCTAAAATGGCAAAAACCCTAATTTTATCGGGCTATGTAGAAACTTTCATTCACACAATTCGTGATTATTCTTGGGAGGCGAGTAGTTACTTTGATGATATTGTCAGTCAAACTCCGATTTAATCGGAGTTGGTCGTGTCGAACTCCAGCAATCTTGTGAAAATTTTAATCAGTTAAAATTAATTTTATTCAATAAAATTAGTACCAATTCAGCAAAAATATATTAATTCATACTTTTGTTAGTGGTAACATGAAAAAAAAAAAAATTAACATTTTTAGAGAGAATATGGATATAGTGATACAATGGATTGGCTAAATAGTACTTTTTTCCTTTATTTTTACTCTAATTTCACTTTGGTCTTTTAATTTTCTATTTTTGGTTCGTTTTTATCCCTCATGTTTCATTTTTGTTTCACTTTGTTCTCTGCCGTCTATTTTTGCTAACAGACGTCAAGCTGTCAGTTAACTGTTGACGTGGCGTCCTCATTTCATTAAATGACGTGACAAATATATTATTTTTTAATGGTTATTTATTTTACATATCAACATTACATAATTCTAATTGTTTAAACTGAGTTTAACTAATTTAAATGAAAAAAACAGAAATGAATTAAAACAGAAAACATAAGTAATCAACAAAATCTGAAATCAAAATAAAAAATCTGAGAATCTTGAAGAACATCATGGACAGGACCCCCTTTTAAATCCTATGTTCATCTTCTCCACCACATCCCCCAATTTGAGTCACGTAAACCCTAAATTAAATAATGTCCTCCTCACCTTCCCATTCGAACAGCTAATGACATCTTCCAATTCGAACAACTACCCGTCATTTGGTCCATCATCCGAACAGGGAATGACATCTTCACCTGAATGTTTGTGTGGGGAAAATGTGTTGTTCGAACTGTGGAGAAAGAAATCCCAAACAAAAGAAGGAAGTTCTGGGGCGGTAGTTATTTCGTGGTAAGTTTCAGGTCTGAGAGTTTGCCATTGTTGCATATCTGAGTTCCAGATCTGGATTTGCTGTTGATGCTTGTTTGTCTCATTTCAGTTCTCTCTGTTTTTCCTTTGTTTCACTTTGGTCTCTCGTGTTGTTTAAGCTTGTTTGTTTAATTGATTTGAGTTTTTTTGTTGATTATTTATGTTTTCTGTTTTAATTCGTTTATGCCTTCTCATTTAAATTAGTTAAAATCAATTTAAACAATTAAAATTATGTAATATATTTCACTCTCCATTTCATTTTACACTACATAAACGTGAATTGTTATATTTTAGATCCGATTTCATGCTGCATTATGGACCCGAAACATAAGAAATGAACGCAGTTGAATTGACTAAGATACTTATATTGTTTATTCATTTTTCTCTTTCATATCCATTATAAATTCATACTGGATTAGGAACTTGGGTTCATAATATCAATTATCTATATATATTATATGTACAATTATGACATCATCTTATCAATATAATATTAATTCAAAATGGTTAGAATACTCGATGACTCTGAAAATAAAATAGTTAGCGGGGGCAGAAAAAAAAAAAAAAAAAAAACATGATGCTGTGGGTAAAAAACGGCGACGTTTGAATTATTGGGATAACTACTTCATCTTTTGTTTTTTTCTTTGATGATTTTTTTTTCTGTTTTTTACTTTTTTTTATTCCCTCCGGCTCTCACCGGATAGAATTATTAAAATATTATATTCAATTTAGTTGGAGGTCATGGATTCAATTTTTAGTGGCAACTCTTTGGCCCAATGATTACTTAATCTTTGACTAAGGGTTAGGTTCTAGTCTCGGGGTAGCTGGCGAATAATTAGGAATATCATGTGCTTCAAGCGGCAGTGTGGGAGGTCTGATCTCGGTGGGAACCTGCAGTTGGATTATAGAGACCCGATATGCCTATCTATCGGTGTCCAGCATGGAACAATCACTTGGGCAATAACTTCTTGTGCACGTAAGTGGAGTATATTTAATTATTAGTCAGGTATATTATCTCGCGGTTTAACTGTAAGCTATTCTGAGGGGCCGGAGCTGTTTCTCATAGAATTAGTCATACGAAGTATGAATCACTACGTATCAAAAAGAAAAAAAAAAGAAAAAAAATGTTATATTCACACGTACATAAAATCATATTATAAATGTAGTCAAACAAGCACAAGAAAATTACCATACGAAGTATAATAATTAAAATAGAAATATTGAATAAAATTCTCCACTTCATATCCAAGATAAAAAAGATAGGATAACTGAATATACAGACAAAATAAATAAGAGCAATGAGAAATAGACCTACAAAAACAACATACAAATAGGCCTACACCACAAGAATGTGACAAGTGTCACTTGTTAGCCAATCAATAGTAAATAATTGACATTTGTCACATGCCAGATACAGAGGCCTATCAGAGGCTGATTAGTAGTCCATGAATCATTTTTGAATAAATAAATATCAAACATAAATATTACTCTATCTTCTCATTTAAAGAAATTAATTTCAAACGTGATTTTCTTTCCACTCAAAGAGGGTATTCTCACAATAAAATTTTGGTATCTAATTAAAATTTAGAGTTAAATATATTTTTGGTCTTTGTGAGTCTAATTTTTTAAAAAGTTTCGGGTTTGGTTCAAAAGTGAAACACCCGTGTCAATTTCAGTCTGTTTTTACTAACACCGTTAGTTTGACTAGGTTTGACCGTTAGTTAGGAGGGTATTTTCATCTTTTCCTTAATAAATAAAATAAAATATTCAGATTTTTATTTATTTTATAGAAAATAATATTCTAATTTTTATTTTTTATTAAAACAATTTATAAATAATATACAGAGTTTATTAATTTTTTATTTCCAATTTTTAAAAAAATAACAATTTTTAATATTAATATATTCCAGAAATTAAAAAAATACCTGAAGTTCCGATTTTTTCCAATTTTCCATATTTTTTAAAAAATCTGAAAAATTTAAGAAAAAAAATCAGAACTTCATTTTTTTATTTAAAAAATCGGGAAAATTAGAAAAAATCGGAACTTCATGTATTTTTTAAATTCTGAAATATTAATTTAAAAAAAATCGAGTTTATATTTAGAATTTAAAAAAAAAAACTGAAATATTATTTTTCATAAAAAATGAAAATCTGATCGGCTATCTTCTTCGGTGAAGTTGAATTCAAGTAATCAACCTTTAATTTATCTTTTTAGATTTTTAGATTTTTTTAAAAAATAAAATAATGTTTTTCATGAAGAGTAAAAAAAATTAAAAAAATAAATTACTAGCAGTTTTTTTTAATCAATAAAATAAAATAATTAAGATTTTTATTTATTTTATGGAAAATAATATTCTAGTTTTTTATTTTTATTAATACAATTTAAAATAAGATCCAGAGTTTTTAATTTTTTATTTCTCATTTTTAAATAAAAAATACTTACTGATGATGATAATAATAATAATAATAATAATAATAATAATAATAATAATAATAATAATAATAATTGAAAAAGAAAGAATGAAATGAGGGTATTTTAGTTATTTTGTGTTGTTTAACCGGTCAAGTTAACAGTCAACACCAAAATGGACTGAAATTGAAATGGGTATTTCACTTTTGGATCAAACCCGAAACTTTTTAAAAAGTTGGACTGAAAGTGAAATACGCGGCAAACCACAAGGACTAAGAATGTAGTTAACTCTAAAATTTATTTATGCTCTTAAAATTAAAGTTTTTTATTGTATAAATTACAAATTATTCATTGATTGATTTTTTAAAATGAGTGATAATAGATGATTTAAAATAAAATATGTATTCTTTAAAATAATTAAAATTAAAAAGTCATACTTCAACCCTATCTTCAAAGGAGAATAAACCTATTTGGTCTTATAACTATTCTCCAATTTAGGCTCGTGATAAGTATAAAAACCAAACCAAAACCAAACATACCCAGTATATCCCGCTCAGAGCAGGGTATGAGGAGGGTAAGATGTACGCAGACCATGTCCCTATTTATTACGGTAGGGAGACTGTTTCCGTGAAGACCCTCAGCTTAGTGCACAACAACATATCGAGTGTAAATACAAAGGGAATCATATGATACGAAAAACTCAATACCATACCTGAGCTCATGGCTTAATCCACATGGGACTTACCTAAGGGGAATTTGGCTACTTCACTCCAGATGAACGCTGCTCAAACAGAAGAGAGGTTGACTCCGCGCACAGCTCCCTGTCAAAAATACACCACACGCAAAAGGCAATAGGATAAAATATACAATAAATGCAAAAATGTAATGCTCTAGGTCAAAGCTAACCGAGACAACCCAACACTGAGGCTCTCAACCACTCCCAACTAAAGAATCCGCAACTCTGATCTGGCGTCTCCAAGCGCACCTATCAACAGTCATGGTCTAGGAAAGGTTTAAGGCCTACAAATCTAATCTCAGCTGCTCCTCCCACGTCCTCTTCGGTCTGCCTCTCCTTCTGTCCCCGACAACTACTAAACTCTCGAGCCTCCTCACCGGAGCGGATGCCTCCCTCCTGCGAACGTGGCCAAACCATCTCAATCTCACTTCCCTAACTTTCGCTGAAATGGGCGCCACTTCTTCCTGAAGACCCCGTTCGAGATTCTATCTAACATTGTGCGACCACACGGCCAGCGTAACATTCTCATTTCAACCGCTTCCAACTTGCTCGACTTCTTCATCGCCCAACATTCAGAGCCATACAACATTGCAGGTCGGATTACCGCTCTATAGAATTTACCCTTCAACTTTAGAGGGACTTTCTTGTCGCACAGGACCCTTGTCGCTGCTCTCCACCTTAGCCACCCCGCCTTGATGCGATGAGTGACATCATCTTCACACTCACCTTCCTTCTGAATGATCGAACCCAAATACTTGAATTTATCCGTACGGGGAACGATCTGATCCGCAATCATTACCTCAACATCTTCCTCGTCGGCCTCACCACTAAAGTTACACCAAAGATACACTGTCTTAGACCGGCTCACACGCAAGCCCTGGGATTCTAACTTAGACCTCCATAGCTCCAACTTCGAGTTCACCTCCCTCCTCGACTCCGCCACTAACACAATATCGTCAGCAAAAAGCATGCACCACGGGACGCCATCTTGGATCCCCCGCGAAATGACGTCAAGGATCAGAGCGAAGAGAAGAGGGCTTAGCGCCGACCCCTGGTGTAACCCTATCTCAACCGGAAAATACTGGGTGTCACCAACTGGGGTCCTAACGCACATCCTAGCTTGGGAGTACATGTCTTGGATCGCCCTAACGAACGGCAACGACACCCTCCTCTCTACTAGGCTCCTCCAAATAACATCGCGTGGAATGCTATCATAAGCCTTCTCTAGATCTATGAACACCATATGGAGGTCCTTACGCCGCTCTCTAAACTTCTCCATAAGGCGTCTGACGAGATGAATGGCCTCAGTCGTGGACCTCCCCGGCATGAAGCCAAATTGGTTCTCTAAGATCTCAACTTCTCTTCTAACCCTGCATTCCACCACTCTTTCCCAAAGTTTCATAGTATGACTGAGGAGTTTAATACCCCTATAGTTACTACAACTCTGAGCATCGCCTTTGTTCTTGAAAAACGGCACGACAATACTATGCCTCCACTCCGTCGGCATCTTAGAACCTCTGAGGAGGATGTTGAACAGCTCTGCTAGCCACTGAACTCCGACTTCCCCCAGACAAAGCCACACCTCAATAGGGATCTGATCCAGGCCTACAGCCTTAGCTCTACCCATTTTCATTAGGGCACCCTTTACTTCCTCCTTGCTGATGCTTTCACAGGCACTAAACGAACGGGCAGAAGATAGACTAACTCCTTGCACCACCGAGTCACTACCCCTAGCCTCATTGAAAAGTTCAAAAAAATACCTATTCCACCTCTCCTTAATAGCCACATCGTTCACTAATACTTGGCCCAAATCATCCTTAATAAACTTAACGGGACCCAGGCCGCGCCGCCCTCTTTCCCTAGCTTTCGCTAGTTTAAAAATAGCATTCACTCCTTCTTTGGTGTCTAGGCGCTTGTACATCTCTTTGTAAGCCTCCCCTCTGCCTTCTTAGCCTCTCTTTTCGCCACCTTGTACGCTACAATCTTCAAGATTCTCTCCTCCCCAGCACTAACCGACAAAAGCTCCTTAAATAGCGCTTGTTTAGCTTTAACCTTCTTTTGGACCTCCTCATTTCACCACCATGCCTCCCTAAGTCCACTAGACCGGCCCGAAGAAACCCCCACCACCTTCTCGCCCACCCTCCTAGTAGCATTGGCCATGCTGGTCCACATAAGGTTAGCATCGCCCCCTTGTAAAAAACCTCCTTCGCGGGTCAGAGACTCCTTGAATACTGCCGCCTTGTCACCCTTCAGATCCTTCCAGAGAATTCTAGGTCTAGCTTCTCTAGCCCTGCTAACAACACGACCTCCCATGGATAAATCCATAGCCAGCAGCCGGTGTTGAGAAGCACAGGCCTCGCTCCGGAACACCTTGCAGTCCACGCACGTCCTAGCATCACGACTGCGCAAAAAAAGGTAGTCAATTTAGGTGTTGTGCCCCCCACTACTGAAGGTGATGAGGTGCTCAGCTCTCTTCTGAAAAACAGAGTTTGCAATTACCAACTCATGCGCAGAGGCAAACTCCAAAAGTGCGGAACCTCCTGCATTCCTAACTCTGAAGCCGAAACCCCCATGCGCACTATGGTAACCATTAACTCCCTCACCAATGTGCCCATTGAAATCCCCCCCCCCCCCCAAACAATAAATTGATCGTCCGGAATACACCCGACCAACTCATCTAAACAGACCCAAAAAGCTTCCTTAACAAGCTCACCCAAACCAACATGAGGGGCATACGCACATACCACGTTAACCACCTTCTCCCCAACCACCACTCCAACGGACATAATCCTATCATTACACCTCTTCACTTCCACGACGTTGTCCTTAAGCTCTTTAGACAAAAGAATACCCACACCATTACTCGAGTTAGCAAGGCCTGAATACCACAATTTATAACCGTTCGCCTCCTGGATCGCGCCCTTCCACCTAGTCTCCTGAATACAAGCCACATCAACCCTTCTCTTACCCAAAACATCCACGAGCTCCAAAAGCTTACCCGTCAAGGTACCCAAATTCCAACTACCAACCCGCAAACGGCGCGACATCAACCAACACAAAACACAAACGCACTACGAAAATAAATAAAATTTGGTAGTGTGTAGCAAAAGTGAAAATACGATGAGAATGTAAAAGAACAATTTAAGCAGGAAAAATGCAGAGAAAGCACAGTAAATAATAGATATATAGCTGATAAAACATGAAATTTAACGGAAAAGAACAAAGATACCAGCCTTCGAGACGACTTGGAAAAGAGGAAGCCTTCGAGAGGATTCCGAGCAGCTTGAAAATCGGTAAGGGAACCTGCAATACAGCCAGCTATATGCTATACTACTGTTAGATTGAAGGGGAGGAAATAAATACAGCGTTGTATTATTATTTTTCAGGCGATACGCCGGCCAGAAATGGCCAATGCCGGCACTACAGGAATTAGGGTTCGCGGTTCACCAGTTAACAGGGAAGGTGCTTTCCGTCGATCCTAATCAATTCATGAAAAAACAGAGTTCCAATCTTAATCAATTCACTGATCCTCAATTTACAGAACTTGTCCGTACTACACCAGAGTTCCAATCAAAAGCAGTTGGGAGAAAAAGTTAAGAATACTGCAGTGCGACAAACTCCCCTGAGGGAAATTAATTTCCAACAGATGTATTACAAGTAATATTACGTTGAAAACCGAAAAAATCAGCAACCAATATTCATGAAAAATGCAATTACGATGGAGAACTTCAAGTATGCCTAGAAAGGGAAATCCGAAACAATTAACTATGTACCAATTGTAGCGCGACAAATAATATTCAAGAAAGAATGTAGAGAATTGCACAGATGCAAGCGCTCGGTGCCAGGGTTTTGAGAACCTGATAAACGCTGTAGCTAACGGCGGCTCTTCCGTATTTACAATGAAAATAAAAATCTGCCCGCCGACAATCTGGAAATACAGGAGGACAATTACAGATCTAGAGATCTATAACAATTGCTCAAACCTTGCTTGAGCACAGGAAACTACGTCGTCTTATAGCAAATGCGGTGCATGTGCCGGTCAAAATTGGAGTCTTCCGCCATTAAAATAAATAAAAAAAAAGTAAGAAATATCAGCCCAGAAATAAATATTTAAATTTAAAAATACCCCAAAATTTAAAAAATCTGAAAATTTAATATATATATATATATATGAAATTAAGAGAAATTAAAAATAAAGAACGGCAAATTTTAAAAACTGATATTTTGTGGTTGGTTATATAAGATTTTCATATTCCTATTCTTTCTTAATTATTCCTAATTTTGTCTATGTTTTGGATTTTATAAACTTCTCTGGTTAGTTAGATATTTTCTTTATTTTTTAGATTTTTTTATTTTTTTTACTAATTTACTACTTCATATGATTTAATATTGGGATCTCTCTTTTTTAGTACCAAAGCATAAAAGTAACAAGTTATATATCCCCATTCATAAAACTATAAATTTTTGATATCAAAATGTGTTAAAAGACTTTATACCACTAAAAGATAAAAAAAACATAAAAAAAAGAAGATTATTAAAAGCAAACAACAATAAAAAAAAAACGGTCCCACAACTCAATATTTTCCTCTGCAAAAAAACTCTCCTCATCTCTCTGCAAAAAAACTCTCCCGTCATGAAACCCTTCGCCGGCCAGAAAATGTCGAACTACGACTACCACAGAGAATCTGAAGACGCCAGAAGTTCCGTTAGTGACACTCCATTTGAAGAGGAATTCGTCAATGAGCCGCCGGTTAGTGTATTTTCATTCACACACGATCGTGCCACGACGGTTGTTCATCGTCCCACGATGGTGCTGAAGAAGATGACACCATCGTGTACACGATGGTCTTTCGTGGGCACGATGGTTTACACACGACGGTCGTCGATCATGTGTGCCGTCGTGTGCTAGAAGACCAAAGGCTCCTGCTCTGCACACGATCGACGCCCGTCGTGTGAACCGTCGTGTGGCACACGATGGTCTTCACACGACGGGCATCGATCGTGTGCCTGCGATCGTATGCAAGGCAGAATTTTTTTTTTCGTTCTCTTAAGCATTCTATCATATTCTTATGAGTTGTATGTCTATATTGCAGACCGGTTGCGTATGGAAGAGACCTACATTGAGTTTTGTTACACGTCAAGTGAATCTTTACATACGGGAGGCGGTATTTAAAGAGATCATTGAGGCATTAAGAAGTATGGGCCGCAATTCCGCAGTTGCTGATCGAGCTATCAAGAGCTTGACCGAGGGGGTCCTGGGGCGCTTGATTAAAGTTAGGAGAAATGGGAGTTCAAATATTGCCCTACATCACTTGATTGCCCGTCAATTGGAGGGTCATCAAATCCCCCCGGATGAGTCGTGGTTCCAGGTTTGCGGGAGGACCATTCGTTTTACGGCCTGTGATTTTGCCATGATCACTGGACTCCATTTTGGAAACTCTACCTTCCATCTCCAGGACGACCATCTCCATCCGTCTGACGATATTTTCCACAGAATACTCCATGGCAAAAATATTAAGGTTAGTGTTCTCCAGAAGAGGTTCAATGCTCGAGATTTTAGTAGAGACATAAGAGATTATGTGAAGGTTGCCAATTTGCTTATATACTACTACTTTATCCTATGCCGTGACGACATGATGGTCGAGACATGGGTATGGGCATTAGTTGAGGATTTCGAGCAGTGGGATATGTTTCCTTGGGGTTCTTATGCCTTTGGGGTTTTATCTTACTACATAGGCAACATTGCCATGAAGGAGGGACAGGAGCACAAGGACTATCACTTCTATGGTCCTGTTTGGGCTTTACAGATATGATCGTATGAGATGATTCCTTCATTGGGAGCATTGTGTGGTATTCGAGATAAATCTGTCCAAGTCCCTTGGTGTTTGATGTGGACTACGAGGAAGATGTTTTGTGATTTCACTCATTTCTTCGACGATAAGATACATAAATTTGTAAACGTATTTTCTCCTGACTTCATCTCTTAAACGTTATGTGATTGCCCATCTAATGGTATGCTTTAATGACTAATTTTGCAGCACAGAGTACTTCCCTCTTTACCGCATTTGGAGGAGGAGGAGACTGAGTACTACTACCTGAGCTTTGAGAATGGCTCGCCATATGACGTTAAGTTCATTAAGCCTGTAAGAATAGCTGTGAAGAATAAGGAGGATGAGCCTGCGCCGATCCCGAGGAAGAAAGTTATGGATAGGTTGAAGAAGGCTGCTGGAAAATTGATTACATATGAGTCGGCACATAAAGTGTCGAAGCGACGCCGGTAGAGTACCCACCAGTAGATGGTGCAGAGACATCGGACCGGGAGAGGCAGCCAGAGAGGGTGTGTTGTGTCCACGGACTTCCTTGTCCGGACCACACACAGGACACGAGCAGGGATGAGTACTTCGATCTCCGTTTGAAGGCGATCTTGTACGACGATTTTGAGTCTGGATTTATTGCTCGAGTTTCTCGCCGGGTGCTTTCTGGGATTGTGGATTTCTTCGGACCTATGCATAGATGTTCTAGGAGCCCGGTACACTACTCAGTTGGGAGCCATGATAGGCCTCGTCATTCTGCATCTGTTAGCAGCGCCCAGCGGAGGATTCCTGACCCTCCAGGTCACTCAGTCTCTGGCGCAGCCCACAATCACCATTCTCAGCGTCAGCCTAGTCATCATTCTCAGCCGAGGGAAGTGATGTTTTTGGGTCACGTGATTTTAGCCGAGGGAGTTCGCGTGGATCCGCAGAAAATTGAGGCAGTGTTGGATTGGGCACCGCCCACAAATGTGAAAGAGGTCCGTAGTTTCTTGGGTTTGGCTGGCTACTACCGTAGGTTCGTCGAGGGTTTCTCAAAACTAGCTCGGCCGCTTACACAGTTGCTCCAAAAATCCGAGAAGTTCGTCTGGAATGACGAGAGGCAGTCGAGTTTTGAGGAATTGAAGAAGCGTCTGACTTCAGCTCCGGTTTTGGCGTTGCCATGTGGCAACGATGGATTCGCCGTTTATAGCGATGCTTCGGGTCAGGGTCTTGGGTGCGTATTGATGCAGCACGGCAAGACCATTGCCTTTGCGTCGAGACAGTTGAGGTCGTATGAGCTGAACTACCCTACTCACGATTTGGAGTTAGCGGCAGTTGTTTTTGCGCTCAAGATTTGGCGTCACTATCTTTTCGGCTCTACATGTCAGATTTTTACCGATCATAAAAGTCTAAAATACATATTTACTCAGCGGGAGTTGAATATGAGGCAGAGGAGATGGTTAGAACTGATTAAGGATTATGACCTCGAAATCCTTTATCATCCGGGCAAGGCGAACGTCGTGGCCGACGCCTTGAGTCGGAAACCGATTGCGTTGCGAACGCTTGAGGTCCTTACGCCTCAGTCTGAGCTTCGGCGGGCTTTGATCGAGTTAGATGTTGAGGTTTTGTTGCCTGGAGCTGTCGGGCAACTTTGTGCTTTAGAGATTTCGTCGTCTTTGATCGATGAAATTAAGCTGAAGCAATTAGAGGATTCGATGATTACTCAAATCCGAGAGAACGTTCTTAAGGGAAATTCTCCTGGGTTTGTGATTCACGAGGATGGTGTTTTGAGATTCCAGAGTCAGCTTTGTGTACCGAACGATCCAGAGTTGCGACAGAGTATTTTGCGTGAGGCCCATGCTACACCTTATTCCGTTCATCCTGGTTCGAGTAAGATGTACAAGGACCTGAGGAGGAATTTCTGGTGGAATGATATGAAGGAGGAGGTCGCACAGTTTGTAGCGAGATGTTTGACTTGCCAAAGTGTCAAAATCGAGCATCGCCGATCGACCAGGGTTATTGCGATCACTTCCGTTCGAAATGGAAATGGGAAGATATATCGATGGATTTCGTTACGAGTTTGCCGAGATCGAGGTCGGGCATGAATATGGTATGGGTGGTTGTTGATCGTCTGACCAAGTCGGCACATTTTCTGGGCATCAAGGACACTTGGGGCCCGGAGAAGTTGGCTCGTGTGTTTATCGCGCAGATTGTGAGACTCCACGGTACTCCGAAGTCTATTGTTTCGGATCGTGATGGCCGTTTTGTATCGCACTTTTGGCAGGCGGTGCATAAGGCGTTAGGTACCCGTTTGCATTTGAGTACCTCCTTTCATCCCCAGTCAGATGGACAGTCGGAACGCACTATCCAGACATTCGAGGACATGTTGCGTGCTTGTGCTCTCGATTGGAGTAGCGACTGGGAGGAGCATTTGCCATTGATCGAATTCACGTACAACAATAGTTGGCACGCGTCGATTCGGATGGCACCGTATGAGGCACTTTATGGGCGGCGATGTCGATCGCCGATTTGTTGGAATGAGGCGTCCGATTTGGTCGGGACCGAACCGGATGTCGTTTTAGAGACGAGGCGGAAGATAGAATTAATTCGAGAACGGATTTTGACTGCCCAGAGTCGACAGAAGTCATATGCCGATGTCCGTCGTCGAACTTTAGAATTTGAGGTGGGAGACCACGTTTTGCTGAAGGTGTCGCCGATGAGAGGAGTTTTCCGTTTCGGGAAGAAGGGGAAGTTGAGTCCGAGATTTATTGGACCCTTCGAGATTCTCGAGCGAGTCGGTGGGTTAGCATACCGTTTGGCGTTACCCCCGGTCTTGAGTCATGTTCATAGTGTTTTTCATGTTTCCCAGCTGAGGAAATATGTCCCAGATCCTAGTCACGTCATCGATTATGGGGAGATCGATGTCGCCGAGGATATTACTTTTGAGGAACGTCCTTTGAAGATTTTAGAGCATCGGGAGAAACGACTGAGGCATAAGACCATCCCTTTGGTCAAGGTGCAGTGGTCGAAGCACGGTGTCGAGGAGGCAACTTGGGAAATCGAGGATAGCATGTGTGGTACCCTGAGTTGTTTGTTTCTTAAGTTTCGGGACGAAACTTGTTTTTAGAGGGGTAGAATGTAATATCCGCATTTTTCTTTCCCCTTGTATTTTCTTTTTCGGTGAATTTCTCAGTCGTAATGACCCTCATGTACCTTACAGTATATCTTTCCCATCATCTATTGATCTGAGATTCGTTATTGTTGTGCGGAACCGCTGTTTCGGGGTTGCCGTGGATCCATTCTATGTTTTGATACGTTTTGAGGTGTTCCATTTGATGTTTCGTTCATATTCCGGTGTTGTGAACCACTTATATTTCGTAACCTAGCGCACGCTATCTTTTCTGTATAGCGCGCGCTAGGGGTCCCTTAGTAGCGCACGCTACGACTGATTAAAGCGCGCTAGAGAGCAAGCCACGGGAGCGGCGGTCTTATTTTCCGGCCTTACGGGTGGCGTATTAGCGTACGCTACGTAGACTAGCGCACGCTAATGTCGGGAGGCTAGCGCGCCGATGATACCCATGGCGTGCGCTAGCGTGAGTTTCGATCTTGGACGCTTTACTCGAACTCGGTCAGTGCCGGTTAAGCGCACGCTACGCTTGTTTGGTAGCGCACGCTAACGGTCGGGTAAGTTTTGGGCGGTTAGCTTCGACTCGGTGATGTCCGGTAGCGACGCTATTGATCGATAGCGCGCTACCGAGTGGATTTTAGCGCACGCTACGTCTCGAGTAGCGCACGCTAACGGCGTAAGTCCGCTACCGGGTGGACGCTAATCGTTTGGCCTGTAATTTTATCCCGTTAGCGCACGCTAACCTTGAGGATTAGCGCGCGCTAACACTCCCTGGCTATATAAACCAGGGAGTTGACCCAGATGAGCAGATTATTTTCATTTCTTCTCCTCTCCGCGACGCAGAGCTCCTCCGGGCGATTTCCGAGCGATTCTTCCGTTCGATTATTTCAGGCATCCTCTACCTTGAGTTTTTGAAGTAGATTAACAACACCTACTTGTGTTCTTTATCATCAATCCAAGGTAAATCTCTTAGAACCCTACTTTTCGATAAATTGGGGGTTTTGGGATTTTCTTCCGATCCGTTCCGTTTTGTTGATGGATTCATGACGAATATGATTAATCTTATTGGTATTCTTAGTTTCCCTACGGATTCATGGTATATTTTCATAGTTTTGCCAAATCGAGAGGGTTTGGTTGTGGTCCGCCCTCGTTATTTTTGTGCGAATATACATGAATCGTAGGCGGGTTTTCAGGTGTATTCCATTTCCGTATTCGTCTAGAGTTGGTTGTAATTATGTTCTTCGAATCGTTAGGTTCGGTTCCGTTGATTCCTAGTGTTCGTCGGTGATTATCCTTTCCGTTCGTTGCGTCGTCAATTATTCAAGGCAAGTATTTTTGGAAACTTTTATGCTTAACGTGAAATGGTAATGTATATTGTGTGTGATTGCTCACCTCGGGAGGGTCCGACGGGATCACGGAGGGAATCCAATGGTATAGCCCTGGATTCACGAGTTTGTTTCGCTAGCCAGCTCGGGAGGGTCCTTAAGGATCACGGAGCGGGATCAATGGTATAGCCCTGTTCCCAAGGCGATGCGTGTGCGTGATTTGTTTTATAATATGGCCAGCTCGGGAGGGTCCTTAGGGATCACGGAGCGGGATCAATGGTATAGCCCTGTTCCCACGGCAAATTGTTTGACTGTTTATTTCCGGAAAAGACATGTCTGGTTTTGGTTTTTGAAATGATATTGGTGCATGTACTATGAAATGTGTAAGCGATTGGTTTGCCTTGATTACTTGTACTAGCGTAATTGCTAACCCCTTTGGGGACCCGTTATGGGGAAATTCTTGTTATGGATTTCAGGTTATGATCATCCGGACGAGCGAGCTCTGGGACAGTACGAGGATGTTGGCCAGGGTCGTTGACATGTGCACTTGGGTCTACTTATTTCTTTTGCCCTCTTCGATATGGTTGTTTTCTATATTTATAAACTGATAGACTGCACTCGCGAGTACTTAGGCTTTTCAATTCAAACCCCGTGTTGTATTATTTTAAATTGCTACGTTGTCGATTGTTGCTCATTTCGTCGGTTGCTTCGGGTGTATTTTCATATGATGTATTATTTGATTGTGTATCCTCGCTAACCGAGATGGTTAGTCGAGGGGTACCCGCTTGTTGTAGCCTGGTGGGTCCCATGTAGGGGTCCACGGCGCTGTAACATACTCCGAATATCTTGGGGTGTTACAGTCCTGAGCAGCAGCCTCCATTTCAGATCGAGCAGCCAGTTTTTGAGATCGAGCAGCCGGTTGTACAGCTCTCTGATCGTTATAGTTGTGAGAGGGATGCTGAGGGTGATGAAGATGGTGAGAGTGCCGGAACGCAACATTTGGGTGAGCGTAGTCTTCCACCGCGAGTGAGTTGACCATCTGCTGCTCTTCGGGATCCTTTTGTGGTTGCGCCTCCAAGAGATAGCGAGGCTCTGAAGAAGTTGTACCTACACTTTAGGAGGGAGCAGCCACATGATGTTATTGTCCGGTGTTTGGAGACTGGGCATGCTCTCACCCAGGCGTTATTTGACCGGATAGAGTCTAGCCGTGAAGACTTTGATGCCGAGGTGATTTGACCGGATAGAGTCTAGCCGTGAAGACTTTGATGCCGATGTGATAGACTGTTATGTGCTTGCGACTCGAGCGAGGCTTCGAAGGGGAGTCCGTAGTGTTGGTGTCGGTAGAGTTGGCACTGTACTTTCCGGCTCCCAATTTTACGTAAGTTCTATAACCTACTCGCTTGTATATCATTGGTGTGGTGTAGATTTTTTTTTTAATTTTGTGGTTTGGCTTTTTGTAGTTAGTTTTGGCCAACGAGTTTGCAAGACTCCATCCGGATGATCCACTTGGTATCAAGGTGACAGGGAAGCCGGTTTACAAGGATTGAAAATTTCCTAAATGCATCGAGTACTACATGACAGGTCTTGATACACCACATGCGGTTCCATGGTTAAATTGCAACGAAGTAAGTTTGAAATTTATATTTATAAATAATTGACGATTTGTTGCCATTTGAAATGTATATTTATAAATGATTCGCTATTTATAAATGATTCGCTATGTTTGATGTGATGATCTTATATGATTACATATTTTGTTTCAACAGATCATTGCCATTTGTTGCCTCGACCAGAGCCACTGGGTGACTATCAAGATTGACATATAAGATCGTGGGTTATGATCATGGCGATCGTGGGTTACGATCGTGCCCATCGTGGGTCACGATCGTGCCCATCGTGGGTTACGATCGTGCCCATCGTGGGTTACGATCGTGCTCATCGTGGGTTACGATCGTGCCCATCGTGGGTTACGATCGTCCCCATCGTGGGTTACGATCGTGCCCATCGTGGGTTACGATCGTGTGCATTCTGCCATGACCGTGTGCACACGACATCATAGACAAAAACATTGAATGGCCATGACCATGTGCACACAACAGCATAGACAATTACCTTATAGCGGCAACGGCATGACGACATGGAATCTGATCCAAATCAAACTCACGACAACATGTCCATGTTCGAAGGTCGACCTCATAAGAAACTTTGTTTTCTTCGACTTTATAAACAAGTTGGGTGGTAGCTCGAACGGTAAGAGTCAGACTGGCTTGCACAGAGTTAGAAAGCTTTTCAAAAGTGTGCATTGTTAACTCATGGTCTCTTGATGTAGCTTCTCCCCACTTCTCATCAAACCAATTCTCTAAAATTAGCCGAAATATCTAAAGTAACGAGCAAACAGGTAAACGCCTCGCCCACAACATACGATTATTAAAGCATTCAACAGCATTGGATGTCAAGAAGTTATAGCGTCGTACCGGACACTTCGACCTAACCCAACTCTCTGGCCCAATTTTAGAAAGGTGCCCGTGAGCCCCATTAGTGCTTTCGATATGTAGTTTCGAAAAGTAGTTTTCAAAAACTTCTTCACGATGCGTGTAGGCAGCAGTTCTAAAGAGTCCTATAGCATGCGCACCGTAGGAGGTCAGATTTTTTGCAAGATGGTGATAGCACAACCCGTGGAATGCATTCGGATAGACGGCTCAAACAACATTCTAAATGCGCTTATGTTGGTCACTCACAATCAGTAAATCTTCTATCGGATTGTAGCATCTGCGCAGGTTATACAGAAAATAAGTCTATGACTCGTCGTTCTCTATCGGACCGAGACCAACTGCAAGAGGAAATACTTGCTCGTTCCCGTCAAATGTGACGGCCGCAAATAGAGTTCCTTTATTCCTTCCCTTCATGTGGGTCCCATCAACTATAATCACCGGTCGAAGGCAGGTATCGAATGCCCTAATACTCTGTACGAGTGCAACGAACATATGGCAAAACACTCCCTCACGAGTCGTCTGCAAATCATAAATTGTCCCTGGATTACGCTGTTTTAACAAATACAGATAAGATGGGAGCCTCTGATACGACTCATCAAAGCCGACATATGTATTCTCTATCGCTATATTCCTCGTCCGGAGAGCAAAACTGTATAGCATGTCAATGCCGTACTCCCGACACATCTCTGCAATTATCTCCTTTGGCATCAAAGTGACACCCCTCATCGGTCAATCTTTTAGCAAAATAATGAGCGGCAACCTCAGAAGTGACCGATCATGCGGCAGCACGGTTCAAATCAGGGTGACAGCTGTGCTCCAATGTCAACTTAGTAATTCTCCAAATAGTTGCACCCTCAATAGCACACAACCTAAAATGACAATTTTTTCGCCCACTCTTACAGACAAACACTATACGTTTATCGGCGGAACGATCAGTGATACACTGTAGCATATTTTCCAAATGATACATTCCTACAGTTATCCTCAACTCTGTCTTGGAACGAAAGGTGGACCCCACCTCTAGCTGACCGGTGACCGGTGGAGGGTGCTCGACCCAACCCAAAGTCCTGGCACTACCGGGGTCCGGAAATGGAATGATCCAGTTACGCATTGATTGTAGATGCTCATGCTCGCTCGTAGATTGATGGTCGGATGAGAAGTTCCGACGACTCATAGTCCTATCCATTTGGGTCGGTTGGCGAACCCAAGCAAGAAATTCCGCAGATAGTGACTCAAGCAAGTCTTTACAACAATCTTCATCTTCGGATGTATGCACCTCCTCATCTTCCTCGTCTTCCTCATCTTCCTCGTATTGATACTCTTTGGAAGGCAGGTCATAATTTATGTTGCCGGGCTCTACTCTCGAGCTGCTACATCCCATATTAACCTCGGGAGTGGAGGAGCTACTGTTCTCAACATAGACCTCAGGATCCTCCTTGTATTCTACTAGTAATCGAAGTATCTCGGTATCGCCCCGTAATAGGACTTTTACTTTGTTTCCCTTGGCCATGTGTGTCAAGTACCATAATTTGTAATCGGACTCATTTGGACCACCCAAACCCTCTGTGATAACCCCCACGAGGTTTGCACGACTAACTTTGCTCGTGTCGATATAGACAAAAAAGGAGTCCCCGTCTACATATGTCGATCGCTCCCAATGACCACCGTTATGTATCAAAATACGCTGCCACGACATCTGATTACAAAAAGATGAATAACTATTCAGAAAACTGAGCGAACAATATTATAAAACGGTCTGCCTTGGACACGACCGATGCACACGGTCGTATACTACCGTGTGCAGTGATCGTGTGCAAGTTTCTGGCCATGAACACGATCGCTGCACACGATTGTAGACGATCGTGTTAAACGATCGTGAACACGTTAGTGGTGCGCACGATGTCAAGGTCGTTGGACACGATCGTTGCACACGATCGTTGCACATGGTGGCTTTCCATCGTGTGCAGCGATCGTGTCCGTAAGAACAGATCGGGAATTTTTTTTCCATCAGTCAAATACTGACGCATACCTTCTTTATGAGCTCAAAAGCACGACAAATAAAGTCCTATTTCAACGTCAACTTTTCTTTTCGAATAATCTTGTGATTTCTATAAGATTTTTGAGAGACCCTTTGTCAAAAATAAAATAGTTATGTTGTTTTGATGTATATGTTTGTAGTTAAATTTTTGTTGGACATTATTACCGATCGGAGGAGGAAAGTAAAAAAAAAGAAGAAGAAGAAGAAAAAAAGTAGTTTAAATTAAATAAAAAAAATGAGAAGTCAACAATACAACAAAAGAGAGGACATTTTAGTGTTTTTAATCAAAATGGTACTAAAAACTTATAGTTTTATGAATGAGGATATAGAACTTATCAATTTTATGATTTGGTATTAAAAAATTGATTCCCACTTTAATATTTATGTAGGCTTTATATTATATATTTATAATTATCTTGGAATATATAATTACAATTACTTTTAATAGCAACTTATTTATATATATTTATCGTATTCTCGTAACGATATCCTCGATTTTCAAAAGTTCACGTGTTTTTGTCCGTGTTACATTCCGTGTCCAGTTTACTATGGTCCGTAAGATCATGTTTATCAGTGGAAAAACTTCCAACCTGATCGACCACCATTAGGAAAAAAAAATGGAGATGATATTGGTATTCGACCACCCATCAAAAAGACACTTGTCTCAATTCTATTAGTTGGTCAAATTTTATTTATATAAGTAATTAAATATTACTATATCTTTTAAATAATATATTGTTAAAAATTAAAAAATATATCAAATTTTATATTATTTCATTATCTATAAATAGAGACCAATCTTTCTCTATTTTACACACCTTTGAATTTATTTTCTTTTCTTTTCGTATATTTTCTTATTTTGTTGTAATTTATGTTCTTATTTTGTTGTATTTTCAATTTTTATTAGTTTGTTATCTTTTTGAGTATTTACAATTTTTTAATTATAAATTTAATAATAAAATAATTGTTATTATAATTTAAAATAATTTTTATATAATATTATGGTTGGGTGATTGGATGGTTGAAGTTAGGGCTGTAAACGAATCTGAAAGCTCGATCCGTTTGAGATATTCAGCACGAAAAAGCTCGATCCGAGGCACGGAAAAGCTCGATTCGGACCAAACGGTTCGGCTCGACTCGGTTACTGTAGCCGAGGCCCTTAAAAAATAACTCTCCCCCCGACCCAACTAATTCTATCAGTTCATTTAAGCAAAAACACAGCCCTAATCCAATTTGTGGATGCTTCATGCAATATTTTTGCTTCATGCCTTAGATATGATGTAAACCTATATTGAAAATCTGGCAAAAATACAAATTTATCATTATTTTTTTCATTTTTTCATTTCTCAGTAACTCTCATCCATTTAATTCAGTAAATAGTAAAAGTTGAAATGTTTAGTCAAACGGTTCGCTCGATTCGCAAAAGTTCGACTCGGTTTGAGGTGTTCAAACGTATACCCAAATGTTAAATTCTAAGATTGAACACTTTCAAACGTGTTCGAACTTAATGTTCAACATTTTCAAACGTATACTCGAACGTACTATAGTTCGATATAGTTCGGTCCGTTTATAGCCCTAGTTGAAGTGGTCATTAATAAACTTCTAAAAATAAAGGTGGTTGGGTTGGGATGAATATTGATGATATGGAACAGAGAGAAATGAATAAAATATTAAAGTGCTTGATGGTTGTGTGGTTGAAGTGGTTGCTGATAAAGATAGTCGTACCGTTTTTTCATTCATGCGACCATTCTTTTCCAAGCCAATCTCAACTCAAATGTAAGTGTAGTATCTGCCATCTCCACGCCGTGCACGACATACTCGGGTGTCTCCGGAACCACCATCTCGGAATAATCCTTTTCGTCAGACCACTTTTCTTGTTCAGATTCAAGCGTACTATCATTCATAATCAAGTGGATAAGAAGATGATTTTTCCCAATAAATTCTCAGTCAATGGACCATAGTAATTATAAGTTGGGTAAAGAATGGAGATGAAGAAGATAGGGTTTCGGTGGAAATGAAGAAGATGGGGATCTAGTGTTTCAGTCGAGACGAAGAAGAAGAGCGACTAGGGCTTGGTGGGGAAGAAGAGCGGCTATGGGTTTCAATCCGAAATTTCTAACATTTCTTCGTTTGATTTAGGAATGGCCCAATTTGATTATTGGGTAAATTTAATTAGTGATAGAATAGTGCTAGTTAATGGGCTAGGTTAGTTAAAATGGTGGGTCATGTATTAGTTTTTTTGTAAACGAGGCTTGATCCAACCCGTGCGATGCACGGTCTTTGGTTGCAGACGCTTGAATGAGCATATGACGGTAGTTAGATGCCTATTAGAGAATTTGTATTGTATTTATTTTAGAGGATTTAATTGTGATGTTATCATAACTTTTGTATTTAAATTAGTTTATTTACATTTAAAGTTACAATTAAAATAGTCTTTTCACATGTAGTCTTTTAAAATGAATAAGGACTCATCCGTAATGCTTTTTCCGTGTAGAATTCTTTTAGTCTATGTAATTAGTTATATGTAATATATTGTATTTATTTTAAATGTTCATAGTATAATATTTTATCAACCCGTGCATTGCACCCATTGCATCTAAATATTCATAGTGTAATGGTCGGTACTAATTAGGTTTCCAGTACTTAAAATAGTTTATTCACATTAAAAGAGTACATGTAAAAGGACTTTTTCTAAGACGTTACATTTAAAAGAGTCTCTTCAGATGTAATCTTTAAATACTAACAGCTTTTGTTTTAACATTCTATAATTTTATGCAATCTTGAAACTACGATATGATTTTATTTTTAACACGATTGTTTGTATTCCTTGGAGTTTAATATGTAGATGTAAATTCGTGAATTTATAAAAAACGAAATTATTTTTGGAGCAATGCATTAGTTGTACAGTACTAATTTTTGCACAACCCCCCTTGCACATTAAATTAAGGGGGATAAGCTTTATATATAATAGATAGGTGTATAAAGTAAGGGTAAAATAGAAAAAAAAAAATCAAAAATAGAAAGGATGAAGTGTGTACTATTTTAGTGGACAACCTAAAATGGAAAAATGTGCACTCAAGCTCTGTTCTTTTAGACTTATTTTGATTTTGATTCGATTCGATTCACTTCACGAGTCCATTCGATTCGATTCGATTGATTCGAGTCCATTCGATTGATTCGATTCAATTGATTGATTCATGTCCATTCGATTCAATTGATTGATTCAGTCCATTCGATTGATTCGATTCGATTCATCTTCTTATTATTATTATTACTAATCTTAATTATTATTATTGTTATTATTACTAATAATATTACTATTATTATTGTTGTTGTTGTTGTTGTTGATTACTATTATTATTATTGGTTGACGTCTGATTTGGTCAACGTCACGTGTGCTGATCTGGATGAATGGATCGAAGCCACGTAAAAAATAACAAGAAGATGAAAAGGATTGGATCACTAAATATTATTAATGACCCTAATATGATATAGAGCCGAGCTGAATATTTTGGGCCGGTCTATATTTTTTGCTTGCTAATTACAAGTCTTATCTTTTCTCTTTTTCTCTCTTTCTCTCTCTACCTCTTTCTATATGTTTTTCCACTAAATTTCCAAAAGTCATTTTCTATTGTACATTCCTCCTATATATAGACAATTTTGACCAGTCAGGAGATGACAGCTGGAGGATGTTGGAGAATATGCCCCAAACACTTGTCAAAGTGTAAATATGCCTTAGACACGTGGCGGCTTCTAAGGATTGCTTTGGGAAGGGATATGACAGCAAGCATTAATTGTCCTGTTTGCCTGTCCCGTGTGTTTCTAGCGATGCTTATCCACTGGGGTCGATCTTCCATCGTTCTGGTCGGCCTTGTCGTAATCTCGAGTTGGAGCGCATTTATCCCCGATCTGCTCGGTCCTTCCGTTCTGTATATCGGGTCGGCCTTGGTCCCTGAGTTCGGCATCGACGTCTGTGACCGGTCCGATTTTTAACTAGCCCGGGAGAGAATTTGATTCATACTCGGTCCGGCTTGCTGTTCTGATCGGCCGGTTCAGCTGATGAGTGCTTACGTGGATGCCAAGACGGATTGACCGTCAACATTATTTACCCTTAATATATATTTGATTCGATTCGATTTAGTTCGATTCGAGTCCATTCGATTCGATTCGATTCAAATCCATTGATTCGATTCGATTTAGTTCAATTGATTCGATTCAAATTCATTCGGATAGACTTTAAGACAACTAAGCGTGCAATTTTTTTATTAAAATGGACGGACCATCTTTAGTCTACTAGAATGGATTTCCAAAAAAACTCGATTTTGAATCTATTGTTTTTTTTCGGATTTGAAGTGGAGACCGTTCTCAGGTTGAGCAGTAAGGGTCGAAGAAGCATAATTACTCATTCTTAAAGTCAACGTTATAGAGTTCTACTTATAATTTCCTACTATCCATTTATCTAATTTTGTAAAATTTATGTCCAAGGTTCGAACCTTGGCAATGAGATTTCATGTAATAGGATTTCTTGTAATAGAATAGTATAGAAAGTCAACTTCCAAAAAAAAAAATTTATCTAATTTTGTATGAGTTGATTTCATTTAATGCTAAAGTGTATGTCTTTATGCTTGTCTGTATATGGTGGCCTCTCGTAGGAATACTTCCTCATAATAGTAATTATGAACCAATTTCTACTCCATGATTAAAATAATCAATGGTTAACATTAATACAAAAATATCTTATGATCAACACACATAAGGTATGATTGAAAATTTTATTGTTTCCCCTCAAATCTTTAAAATACAATAATATATTAGTTTGTTGTCATTTTATATAATAATATATCAAATTAATCGTCCTTCCACGATCTACGATTTAAGATATATTGCAGATATAAAATGAAAAATTAAAAATAAAAATTATTATTCTAAGAATTTGGACAATATTGAAAGATAACAGTAAATAACATATGACTAACACATTCAGGAGTGTCATGTTATATGCATAAATGAATGTGAGATACACCTTTAGTAGCATATGCAATTATGCGGTCAATAACGCTCTGATTATTGAAGCTAATATTTTTATTTATTTTATATATGTAATATGCATGTTGAAATATATCTCATAAATGTACAAATAATTTGATATATTTTGCATCTAGATCGGATAATAAATAAGTATAATTTTATTATTTTAAACTATGCATTGAAAGATAACACTTAAAACTATATAAAGAATACAATTAATTTGATATATTTTGTATCTAAAATAAATAATAAACAAGTACTCTTTTTTGTTATTTTAACTTAACTTGAGGTATGGTGTTTAAAAGATAATATAAAGTTGAGCTTCTAAATCAGGGTCTTCTTAAACATTTTGAAGGCCTCGTTCTTATTAATTGAAGCACAAAAAATTATATTATTTTCTTTGTTATAAATAAAATAAATACAAATTATTATACTAACTAAGAAAAAATATAGGCCCTTGATTCAAACAAATAAAAATAAAAATAAAAAATAAAAAATTTGGCCTTATTTTTTTGGGGCTTGTGCTGCATCACAAGCTGCACAAGGTCAAAGACGGTCATGTTTCAAATGTTGTTACTACATAGACAATACGCTAGTAAATGTGTATTTTAAATGCTATTAAGCATGATATTTGAAAAGTACCCAAATTTAAAGTAATAAAATACATATATACTCCATATTTTATGTGTTTAGGTATGTAACATTTATCTTGAATTGTAAATCTTGAAAAAATGACTAATTTGGTATATTTTTAATCAAAAATGAAACAAAAATGAGTAAGTTATAAGTAATAGTTTAAATATAAATAAGATTTATTTCAAAATACCATCTTACCTTTGAATTAAAAATTCGAAATTCGGGAATTATTTAAATGAAGGAGAATCATCAAATTTTATTAACTAAAAATTTTAAATGAATCAAACTCTGTTTGTATATACATCTATATATTTTTATGAGTGTAAACATAATGTTAATAAAATCTAGCCGGAGAGAACGTGATTAAAAAAATTCGTCCAGCAAAAATAGACTTCATATTCCTTTTTTTTTTTGCCGTCCAAATTATAATCACTTTCTTTTTATTTTTATATATTTTTTCTTGTTTTTCTATTATATTCCATTAATGTATGTATATATTTGAAAAATACAATTAAACTTTAATTATTATTTTCTTAACCTTAAGCGAAAAATTCAACAAATCTACGACATAGCGATATAAGACACACTACTTAATTCAACAAAATAAAAAGAAAATTGTTTATTTATATAATCGGGTATTGTGACGATCTTCCGTTGGTAGATGAAGAACGAGCAATCCTTCAAGACAATGTTCGGGATGAAACCTTAATCCGAAAATCGAGTCTAATAAACTCGGACCTATTCTTAAAAAAATGAGAAATCACGATCATGTTAATAAACTTACTTCTAAATTAGGGATGAGACAGAATTTTGTGGGAATAGTGGGAACTAGGACTGTGATCGGACTGAACTATACCGAGTAATAGGATGGTTCGGTCCCGTTCGATTTTTTATTATTATTCGAACCGGTCCGATTCGATCAAATATTACAACTTAAAGTTTGATTCGAGTTTGAAGCACATTTTTCGGTTTCGACGTTTGATTCGAGTTCGGTATTCCGGATCGAATATTTGCAAATCGATCGATCAGAATTTTAAACAATTGTTTCGACGTTTGATTCGAGTTCGGTATTCCGGATCGAATATTTGCAAATCGTTCGATCCGAATTTTAAACAATTGTTTTAACAAATGTTTTACAAATACAAAAATAAGACCGGACTGGACGGTTCGATCCAAAAACTACGAGTTGAGATGAATACTAAAATATCGGTTCAGACCGAACAATTTGATCCGATTACATTGAATCAAATATTTGTGTTCGCTCACAAGCTAGAACTATCATCCTCTTCCATAGAGAGGAAAAAAAGAACACGAAACATCACAATAAGGCTCCAGGGTGTACCACTAGGTGGATGCCATATGAAAGGATTATACAAATCCACACCACCCCCCTTCTCTATATAGTGCATGAAAGATGCAACTCTAGGATATATTCTAGCATTTGATACCGCACTAAATGTGCTTTCCCAACGTTTATATTACCGTTGAACGGTCAAGAATTAAAAAAAAAAAGATTTTTTTTTTTTGTTTTTGATGAAAGGGACGAGAGCAGCAGCAGACATATATTTGTGGGTTTTCCAAACCAAAATCAAACCAAAACCAAATATTTTACATACACTCATTCATTCCTACATCAAAACAAAACCAAACCGGTGTTGGATCAAAAGCGTGAGGTTGCCGAAAAATGGGGATGGCAATTTTAGTTTATGTAGTTTTAATATTTTAAGTATTTTCGCAATTTTAATGTTATCTAGCTTAGGTTTCGTTTTTTTTTTTAAGTCTAGATGTATGTTTAAAATTTTTAATTATGAAATTTATTTTAGTTTCATGGAATGTTAAATTTATTTTTTAAAAAGTAAAAAAAAAGGTTGAAAGATGGTGAAAGATGGATTCCTTGTATGAAAGATGAGTGAAAGGTAGATGATAGATAGGTGAAAGATGAAAGATGGTGAAAGATAGAGAAGAGGTATACCCTCCACCCTAATGTGCTGATATTTTTTCCCTCCCATAGTTAACCCGATGAGACTAATTTATTATGCCCATTGTTCTCAACCATCAAATCCATTCGTTTGTCCCTTTTCTTGTCCTTTTTAAATTGTTTCCTTGTCTTTTTTTTTTTGGATATCGATTAGTCCTCGGGATAACAGTCTCGGTCCCACAATACTGTTATCAATTAAATCACTAGATATGTATCTGACTCGCAAATTCTTAAATATCCTCAACTACCGCGCATAAGGAATCGTCCCCCCGGCCCCAAGTGATTGCTCCATGCTGTACCCAATCAAATCCAACTGCATGGTCCCGCCGAGATCTGGCCTCCCACACTACCATTCGAAGCCCTCAATATTTAATTATTCCGCCAGCGTACCTCCAAGGGCTACTATCTTTTATTTAATCATAGATTAAAGAGTTATAAACTCTTGAAAATTCTTGTACTCAGAGAGACTCGAACTTGGGTCCCCTGGTTAGTGAACTAAGATCAATGGTTAATTGTTTCCTTATCTTATTTGCATATATATCTTCTTGTTTTAACATCAAAATAAATAAATTGGCCTCACTCTTGGCTGACCTAATAGTGGAGAAAATGAGTTATCGAAAATTGAATTTCAAAATTCGATTATTCCATTATTAGGTTGATGAGTGTGTTCCCAAAGCTCGGCTATATGTAGTTTACCTTAGTGGTTAGTGCAATAAATACAAAAAATGACAACACATTTTTTTCGATCGTCTGCCGGTTTGCGTGCCTGCAGTCTGCAGAACGTCGTTGGTTACCGGCAGACTGTATGGACGATCGACTTTTTTTTTTTTGGCCGGACTATTTTGACGCCCGTCGATAGATCTCCGGTCGCCAGCCGTCAACATGCAGTTTTTTTTTTGTTTTCTTGCGCTCCCCTGCCGACCTATAAGGCGCTACCAGAAGACCTCTAATGGTCGGCAACACTTTTCTTATGTGGTAGCCTGCCAACCTATTCTTCGGTGGGGGCGCCTGACGGCCGCTAGCAGACCTCTGGCTATCGGCTATTTTTTTTGTGGTTGTCTGCCGGCATGTCCTCGCGGCCTCCTGTTGGCGTGTTTTTCGGTGGAACTGATGACGATCGCCCGATAGACCTCCGATAATTAAATATTTTTTTTGACTGCCGAGTGCCGGTCTATTTTCCAGCGAATCCCTACAGTCCGTCGGAGGATCTCTGTCAACCGAATATTTTTTTTCTTTCCGGGATCCGCCCAACGGCCTGTTCATTGATGAGCCGCCTATCGGTCGTCCGCAAAACTATATTGATCGACAATTTTTCTCGTAAGCTGAATCGCTACGGGAGCACGATCAACATGTTATTTATAGTAAAGTAATTTAATAATTTAATAATTTATCCGATTATAGTTCACCCGTTAGAGCATCTTCAACAGCTTCACCATAATTATCTTTTCTTCTATAATTGGAAAACACACTTTTTTGCTCCAACAACTTCCCTAAATACTTTCCCGATTTGGAAGAAACGGAGAGAAAAATTTATTTCCCCATGTTTGCGGAAGCACAACAAATCTCCAAAATTAATTGCTAGCATCAGAGCCAAGGACTACCGCCAAAACAAATCTCGATTTGTCAGAAACGGATGAGAAAGTTTTTTTGCTATATTTATATAAATATGTATATTTGAAATTTTCCAGAATTCAAAAAATAATAATAGTTATTTAATTTTGGGGAAACTTCGAATGGAGAAGCTATTGGAGTTTATAAGAAGAAAAATGCTACACATACATATATTTATACATATTTTTTTAGACACCAGCATCTCATCCATTCATTTAATATGGTCCAACAATAAACAAATGGATCCCACAATAAATGAATGGATGAGATGTTTGTGTGTAGGAAAATGTGTATAAACATGTGTATATGTAGCACTTCTCTTATAAGAATTATGGGGAATCTTTTTGAGATTTTTTATTATTTTTTTCATTATAGAGAAAATTATCGAAAATTGTTGGAGATGCTCTTAGAGCAGGAGGTACGCTTGCGTTGTAAGCTAGTGCCAAACCAGCAGCACAAGTCTTCCAACGGCTCAAGGTTGGTGTCAAAGGGTGTCGGCTGGTAAATACCAGTCAGTGCGGTTGATTTTTTTTTTTTTTTGTGTTGTATTTGTGTATTTAGTGGGGTATCTGTGAATCCAACGACACCACTTTTGCTACGGTACCACATTTGTATGAGGGAGGGGTTTTTTGATGCCGTATGAAGATCTCGTGCCATAGAAATTTTCAATGATGTGGCGGCACTTTTTGCCAACAGCACGAGACCAACGGGACCGGTGTACCCGATGCTCTTAGGGAGGAGGGAGTGGTCACCTAATACCCTAGGTGCCACATCACCTCTATCCAATAAAAACACTCCAACTCAAAACTACCCAATTCTACCCTAACACTACCCTAAGTGCAGGGAGTGGTCACCTATACTACCCGATTTTTTTTTTCATACATAAAATCACATACAATATTAAAATAAAAACATACCATTTATTAAAAATAAAAACATTACATAATACTTAAAAAAAACATTACATAAAAACATACCATTTTATTGTATAACTGAATTGATTAGAAAATAAAGTGAAGGGGCTAAAAAGTACTTCCTTACAAAAATGAGGGCTTTGTTTTTCACAAAAAACACAGCCAAAATATCTGGGTCGTCTTCTTCACAAAAAGCACAGCCACTCGATCACCTCCAAAAAAATCACCTTTTGCCGAAATCCAAAAAAATCACCTCCTAATTGTCCAAAATTCAAAAGTAGGGGTGTCGAACGGTTCGGTTCCGGTTAACCGGACCGAAAAAATTGGTTAACCGGAACCATTTTAGCCAAAAAAGTGGAACCGTGAACCGAACCGTTTTACACTTTCAGTTAACCGGAACCGCACCGAATTAGTTCGGTTCCGGTTCGGGTAACCCGTAAGAACCGTTTTTTTTTTGTTCTTTTTATAAATTATAAATTATAAAATATAAAATTAATATTGAATACATATATAATATATTATTATAAATTTTTAACAAAATATAAAATATTTATTTAACAATATTAGAGTTCTAAATTTTTAATTTACAAAAATTAATATATAAGTATAAAATATAAAAATAATATTTAATAAATATATTATAAAATCGGTTTTCGGTTCGGAACCGTTCGGTTCCGGTTCCGAACCGAAAACCGAAAAATTATGTAATGAGGAACCGAAAACCGAACCTTTAACCGATTATATGGTTCCGGTTAACCGGAACCGCCTCGGTTCCGGTTCGGTTCCGGTTCTAACCGAGAACCGGGAACCAAAAAGACACCCCTATTCAAAAGCTCCAACTCAAGAAACTCTCGGCTTCCCAAATCGAAAAACGAACCCGATCATTTTACCCGATTTACCAGCGGCGGTGTTACCGATCGGGTAATGGTACCCAATCCCCATACCCGATCCCACTCCCTCCCCCTTATGCGGTTATGGTAAGAATTATCACTAATATTTTCTGTGGATATGGATCAATTATGAGTTGAATTATAGGTTGCGGTGCAGTTCAAGTGTTTAATATTCAAAACAGTTAAAAAAAGGTAAAACGAATGAATATTTGTGGGGTCGCAGTTAAATATAAAATCTCGATATAAGACAAAAATGATACAATTATTGATAGGTTTGACCAAGAGCCTTTTCTTTGAGGGGGTGGGGTGGGGGGTGGGGTGGGGGTGGGGTGGGGGGGGGGGTTACAATGACCAAGGGCCTTGGCCATGGCTGAACCAACATTTGAAGAGTTACAATTTCTGTTTCATATTTACCAATTACCCCTAAATTGAGGAGTTGAAAACGCTGGCGTTTTGTAGTTTAATGCAAGCAAGAAGAATAAGCTGGCCAATGGCCATATGGGTGTTTAAAATTCGATATCCAAAATTTCGGATATTTGAAAATTCAGATACTAATTATTGATATGCGATTTTCGGATATTCGATATTCGAATACGGATATCGGATATCTGAATATCCGAAATAAATATCCAAAATATTTTTTTACTATAAATTTTTTACAACCAATTAAATATAGACTCAATCAATATTTATCTTAAATAAATAATACTACAGTACCAATTCAAACCAATAAAAGTAAATATATTCATATTAATTGCCAAACAAAATGTATATCTTAATATTATTTGAAATATAAAAATATAAATTATAGATTTTTCAGATATTTTGGATATCCGAATATCCGAAAATTTTCAAAAAGCATATCCGAATATCCGAAATTTTGAATTTTCGGATTTTCGAATCGAACACTAGATATCCAATTTTCGGATATCCGAAAATCTAGATATCCAAAACTTTGAATTTTCGAATTTTTCGATCAAACACCAAAAATCGAATATCAAATATCTTTGAACACTCACGACAAGAAAGTTAGAGTGAGAGAGAGACCAGCACATGGGAAATTGAGAATAGTACCAAAGACTTGAGACCCACACAAAATGATGGTGGAGTCAGTAGAGTGCGGACCGTGTGTGAATGTCTCTCTCTCTCCTCTCTCACTCTCCCTCTCCCTCTCTCACTCTCTCGAAAATGCAAATAGTTCTATTTTTGATTCGAGCATCCCCTATAGTACATTTCTTAATAATTTATCGACACGTGGCGTATATGTGAGGTGCTCCATATATATAGGCGGACGTATATGAGGGCATAGTGGTGCACGTGCACCACAAAAAAATTACCAAAACGACGTCGTTTGGGTTAAAACGATACCGTTTTGGTTAAAATGACGTCGTTTTGTCGTCTTTTCGGTTAAACGACGTACATAATATAAGTCTTTTGGGTCGCACGTACGACAATTATAGACAAGTAGAAATAAATATCAACTCAGAATAATAAATTTAATATTAGATATTATATTTACAAGGAGATTAAATAATAAGTAATATATATAATATTGGATATTACATATATTATATTATTTAATAAGTTGGGGTAACTAAGCATTGGTCGTTTTTTATTAAAAAAAGTGAAAAATTAAGATTTTTTATTTTTTTTTTATATATCGGTGCACCAATAATTTTTGAATATTAAATTCGCCTATATCCAAATAGTGCATCGTGGACAAAATATCTGCATTCCACGTACACGCTACATATCAATGTATTAATCGGAGATCCATTATTTGGGCACGCTCCATGTACGTAACCTATTTAGCTAACCTTTAGTAAACACAAAAGCATTACGTTAATGTCTAGATCTAGAAACGACAAAATTAATAAAAAAATAGAAACGACTTTATTGAAGTACTCTTTTTTTTTAGAATAACTTTATCGAAGTATTTAATTCACATCATGGTCTTTCATTTATACGAGTCATTCAGACTCGTGCGATGCCCCGAGCTGTATATAATGGTATTATATATTTAAATTGTTATCATTCAGCACAAATTTTCGTCATTTTGATCATGGATCCGTCATTTATTTTTGTCATTTTATATTCGGGACGTATTTTTGTCATTGTATATATAAGTTGTCATGGTAGCATACATTTTGTAGCATGATACGTATTTAAAATAGTTTATTGACATGTAATCTTTTAAGATGTATTTTGTACGTAATATTTTTTGTCTATTTATTTTGGTATTGACTCTATCATTTTTAATTGGAACTAACTAATATTAATACATTGGGCTAAGTTATAACTATTTCTTATGATAGTCAATGATGCTCGTGCGATACGCGTCTTTGTATAAAAGTTTTCATAGATTTAAAATACGTGTGATGCACATGTCTTTGTATAGAAGTTTTCATAGCGTAATATTCGGCATTTATTTTCGTCATTTTATATTTAAGTTTTCATGGTGTCACACATTCATGCTTTATACGTCTTAGAATACTTTATTGAGTTGCACATGTACTGTATATAAGTTTTTATATCGTAATCTTGAACTTATTTTCGTCATTATATATCTAAGTGTGATGGTATCACATTTCTAAGCATTACACACATTTAAAATAGTTTATTGACATTAAAGAGTATATGTGAAGAGATTTTTTCAAGATGTTACATTGAAAAGAGTCTATTCACATGTAATTTTAATATCTATAAGTTACATAAATTATTTTAAATATGAAGCGATGACATTAATGTTGGAGACCTTTATATTCATCCACGTGCAATGCACATGAGTTTGATCGCCTCACGGACGCGATGCACTCGAGTTGGATCTAATTGTTTTTTCGTAATGTTCGGGACTAATTTTCGGTTCATGTTTGAAACTCTCATTTTTTTGTGAGAGACGGACTTCGTTGTTCAAATAAATTACATTATTAAAAGTGAACTATAAAACAAATTTCCTTTTTAACAAAACTATAAAAACATAAAACATTAAAGTGATTAGTATATTCAAGAGTATAAATTATAATTCGTATAATAAATTATAATTCGTATAGTAAAATATTGCATGTTTAATTTGTAACGTACTATTAATATGAATGCCAGGTATTCATCTATATTGACACCGGTGGCCGTGGCGTTGTTCTTGTTGTTGTTGTTCTTCTTGTTGTCTTTGTCGTTGTTGTTCATTGGCATTTTGCATGTTTTGTTCTTGATACGATTTTCGTGACTTGTCAATCTCTTTCTTTAATGTGAAGAGTTTTTTTTGCAAAATGTTATATTTAAATGAGGCTTTTCATATGTAATCTTTTAATGTGAGTAACTTACATAAATTATTTTTTAATTAATGCATTATTACAACATTTTTCCATAAACTATAATATCGAATTTGGAGCATTCATTAGTAACTCATTCTAAGTATTTACAGTATGACGACATGAATCACATGATCTCAAACTCAAATGAATAATGGTTACCTCGTGATATGTGGATAACATTTGAAATACAATTTTCTTCTCCTTTATATACTTATTCGATTTAGAAGATTCTCATTGTTATGATGATAGTGTGAAGATATTTTTATTATATTTTTATTATATACTACCATTTGCAATATGTAACATCGACATAATTTACACAGTCATATCAAATATCAAAGTCACACAATATTCCAAGACGTTTAATTAAAAAAGTGACATTAACACAACGCAAGACAAAAAACTACATTAAGAGCAAAAATATTAAAATGCACCAACAAAGTGTAGTAATAATTATTGACTAAAAATTGAATGCTCGTCACATTATTTTCAATAAACTTACTTGCTAACGAATCAATAGTATTAGCCCGTTTATCGGTATTACATGAAGTAAAATATTGCATGTTTAATTTGTAACGTACTATTAATACGAATGCTAAGTATTCATCCCACCAGGTGCATGACATTGATCTTGTTGTTGTTGTTTTTGTTGTTGTTGTCTTTGTCGTTGTTGTTCATTGTCCCTTTGCATGTTTTGTTCTTGACATAATTTTTGTGACTTCTCGATCTCTTTCTTTAATGCTTCTTGATGCGCTACAAAAAAATGGATATAGTTGATCGTTAGTAACTTAAATACAGTTAATCAATATATTGCATTTTCGATCAAAGTAAAAATGTTCGTGCATGTTCCACTTAATTGATAAGACAACGATGTGTAAGATCTCTTAAACCATTAGAAAAGGTGATGTTACTACCAAATCTCCTAAGCTACCATCTTTATGTCCTACATTGTTACACACAAAAAACACACGTGAAATTTACATAAAATAATATAAATCAATATGCTAAATAAGTAAGACGATATGATGCTTACTTTACCACCATAATAAGTTGTAGCTCAATGTGCACGCGGTGTGGAGGAAGTTGTGGTTTGTTGTGTGTGATTTTTGACACATTATATAGTTGATAAAATATTTGTAACTCATGGACGGGAAGGTAAAAAGACTAACCACTAATTGGTGTGTTTAATTTATGCATTCATGGCATTTTTGGTTTGTATTCTTTGAGACCTTTGTGCACGATTCCTATGTACTTACCCTTATGCATGACTATTAAATCAATGTACTAACACATGAACCTTTCACATTTCACTTTCAATTCATGAAACATTTATTGTGAGCACTTTGCATTTATAAGACAACTTAAGCTTTTAGTATATAAGATATAAGATGAGTGTCGATCAATAATCCAAAAGTGTATTACAATTGATTTTTCAGGCAAAGTTACTAAATTTTGAAATTAAATTATAGTAATCATTATTTACAACTATTATAGTCATGAAAAAAGTATCTCTTAAATTTATTTTAATGTGTATTTTAAAATATTAATTTTCTTATAATTTTTATTTATATATAATTAAAATTACTAATGGTCAAAGTTTTGTTTTGAAAACCATGAAAATTGAATGGGATAAGGTTTTAGTTGACGGAGAGAGTAGTTACCATGTGTACAAATAAATGTTATTTTTATGAAACTTTGACTATATATAATTATTTGATCATGGTATGAAAAAAGATATCAAAAAAATTAAAAATAGATTAGAAATAAATACGGTGGTATTTATTTAAAAAAGTATATAATAAAGATAAACAATTAAAGTTTGATATTGAAAATCCAACAACGTCTATTTAAATATTGATAAGCACTAATAAGAGTGACAAAGTATACACTCTCTCCGTCCTGCCCAAGTGCCACATTTACAAAAAAAAAAATAGTGTATTTTAGCAGAATGATTGGATGTGCAAGTTTTGTAAGTATTGATAGCGAGTGCGTGGTTTAGATTAAACGTAAAAAGTATTGATGTTAAGTGTTGTGGAAGCTAAAAAGTAAAAGATGATTGTTTGATAGTTATTTAATAAAATATTGCACTTTTTTTTTGAACGGCGAATTTCAACTCAGACTCAACCACCCGCAAGATGCAGGCCCTAACCACCATTTATCCAGACTATGTTGTCTTAATCGGGCCCACGCTGGTGACAAGTGAGGCTACGGATTCACGAGAAAACCGTACCGCCTCCACACAAGTTACCTTGCTGGAGTAACGGTCGGATTAAAACCCCGCATTTGCTCATACTCGAACCCAACGACTTTGTCTAAAGGTTCTTATTTTCATTGCAAATATCATCGAGCCAAACGCCCTTGGTGAAATATTGTACTTTTAAAAAGACTTTTTCGAACTAAATGTTGCACTTCGAACGAGACGACGAGAGTGTATATATGTGCTTGGGTCAATTTAGCGAATCTCGATTTTCTATTGAGGATCCTTTTCACTTTCATAGATATTAGACATATTTAGAATGATTCGGTAATTAATGGTGAGGCAAGCACTAGAGAAATTGGTGTAGCACGCATCTAGTGGAATTTGATAGTAGCACGTACTCCCTCCGTTCCACTCATCTTGAGTATTTGCTTTTCGGCACGGGATTTAAGAAAAGCTGAAAAATAGTGTGTAAAGTGATAGTATGAATATATATTATTTAAAGTTGTGAGAGATAAAAATATCTTAAAAAAGAAATAACCACGTATCTTGGGACGGTCAAAAAAAGAATATGAACCAAGATCGATGGAACGGAGTGAGTATGAATTAATGTGGACTTTATAAATGTGGTCACTTGATTGTATGAAAATCCTTACAACTGCTCTAGCAAACGCATTAAATTAAGGGAAAATGGCATGTGTAATAACAAAAGAACAGTCTCCACAAACAACCTAAATAGCTGTCATGTCTCAACAATTACAATCGTGTCCCGTTCTAACTCCGGGAAGTAGGAGTGATGCAATCATGCTAATATGGAGAGCTATATCTCCTCTAAACTATAGTTGAATAATCTCGCGGAGTTATCTAAAACTATTTATCCTTAATATGTGTATGACGTGAATGTTTCAATTTTTTTCTTTTTTTCTTTTTTGGTCGAAAAGTATGCAAGAAAATCACGTCGACCAATTTTGATTCAGAAGAGGTGAAGGTGAGAGGATTTTATTTATGGTGCGAACCAATGGTCATATTTCTGTAGCTCAAATATGTGGAGCTGACATTGTTTTTAATTTAACTGATCAAACACTTTTAGATGGATTTGTTGAGGCCATGTCATCCACATTTGAGATTAGAGATATTAAACGAAATTTGTACTGCTTCGAGCAAATTTCAAGCATTCAGGGTTAAAAGCGGATTTAACGAAATTTAGGAAATATTGGCCCTAACCCTGCTTACCTAACGGGTTTAACAGGCTAAATATTTAAAAATCTATTTTTATTTTTATAAAACAATAACAATATATTTTATATATATAAGAATAACTATACTATAATAAATATAACAAAAATACACTTTTATGTATATATATATATATATATATATTGGGGTTAATTACTGCCAAAAAAGTTCTGATTTAATCGGGTAGAAATATCGGCCGGGTTAAGCGGGTAAATCTGAGCCGTTTAACATCTCTATTTGAGATGAGCATGATTGAGAACTAACCTACTTTTTAGGTTTGCAGATTAAGCAACTAAAAAATAGGCTTTTCGAGTCACAATCCAAGTATGCTAAGGGAATGATTAAAGGATTTGGATTAGAGAATGTTAAACCTTTCAATACCCCATGAGCTCCACAGTCAAAATTAACAGTTTAGGTGGGGTTGACCCAGGTGTCAGGGATAGTGTCGATTCGACACTATATAGATCCATGATTGGTAGCCTCCTTTACATTTCAGCCTCTAGACCAGACATCATATATGATGTTTGCATCCGTCCAGGTATCAATATGACCCTAAAATACCTCATTTACATGCTGTGAAAAGAATATTGAGGTACATCTCTAGAATAGTTTTTTTTTTGAACGGTGAATTTCAACTTAGACTCAACCACCCTCCAAACAGAGGGCCCTAACCACCACTAGCCCAGACTATGTTGTCTTAACCGGATCCACGCTGGTGACAAGTGAGGCTACGGGTTCCGGAAGAAACCTGCGCCTCCACAGTTCCTTCTTGAGTAATGGCCGGATTAAACCATGTTGCTCGGACTCGAAGGGATCTTATCTTCATTGCAATTACCATCAGGCTGAACACCCTTTGGTATCTCTAGAATAGTTGATTTGGGAATTTGATATATAAGAGATACAAATACTGACATTGTTTGGTTTCAGTGGTTCAGATTGGACTCGCGATTTGAATGATATGAAGTCCAACAGTGAAGAATGCTTTTATTTGCGCAACCTAGTATCATGGTTTAGCAAAAAGCAAAGTTGTGTGTCTTTGTCTACAAGTGAGCCTGAGTATGTTGTTGCAGGTAGTTGTGTCATCAACTTGTGTGGCTAAAGCATATGTTGTCTGATTATGGTGTTACAAGTGATACTTTGTTGCTGCTGTATGATGACTTAAGTGCTATTAATATTTCTAGGAATCCTGTGCAATATTCTAGAGCAAAGCATATAAACATTTGACATCATTTTTTGAGAGATTTGGTTGAGCAACATATCATTGACATTGAGCATATAGAAACAAACAAACAACTTACTGATTTATTCACCAAGCCTTTAGATAGTGAGAGGTTTGTCAATTAGAGGAAATCTCTTGGTCTTTGCATTGTCTAGGCTATGCGTCAAGCAGAGGTGTCAGGTAATGCTGTAATACCCGGTTGTGAATTCATTTATTATCAGTTAGTAATTGTCATTCAGTAATTTTTCATTCAATAATAATCATTCAGCTTTCATGTTCATTCGTTTGTGTTCATCGTACGGCGTATTTTTGAATCGTGTGTCAGTTATCATTCGTCATTCAACTCTGTCTGAGATTCGAGACGAGAATATTATCATAATCTTTATTTTTGTCAACCGTGTGATGGAAGTATCGTTTATTACATACTATTGGACTTAATCATAATCATGCTAGTAATGTATGTTGGATCATTCATCATTCGTAACGAGAAGGCGGAATTTTCGCATTATTGCTCCAGCAGAGAGTTACGGCTGTAACATAGGTTACATTGCGGCCGTAATATGCGTACGTTGGTTTAAGGACATTTTTTACGAAGACACCTTACGGCCGTAATATTTTCGGGTTACGGTCGTATGATTTAACATTGGGTTCTGGGTGTTTCGACGAAGGCTACTTACGACCGTAAGGGAGTTTTTGTTACGGCCGTAAGTCTAGGAGATTGGACGGTATGGTTTTTCGACGAAGCATAGTTACGCCCGGAAAAGTCGAAGTGTTACGGCCGTAAGGCCGGGAGTTTGAACATTCTTATTTTTCGACGAAGCTTGGTCACGGACGTAAATAAGGTTTGTTACGGCCGTAACATCGTTGACTTTGGAAGGTTACGGCCGTATGTGAGAGGAGTTACGTCCGTAACTCTGCGCGGTATTTAAAGAGCTGGGCAGATATTTTTCCCTCATTTTCCTCATTTCCACACTTGAGTCCGAGAGATAGGCTCTTGGGAGAGATTTTTCATCTTCAAAACACTTGTGTGTTCGTGTTTTAATCATCTATCTTCGATTGGGGAGCTTGGAAAGTCGATTAAATACGAGTTCGACGGATCAAAGAGTTTGGATCTTCAAAGGAAATTTCTTCAATATCTTAGAATTCTATTTTTGAGATGGAATATGATATTTTGGATGTTATAATCATGATATGTGAAGGGATATACATATGATTAAGAGTTTCTATAAATTATCATTGGATTTGTTGGAGGATTATTCAAGAACACTTTGAATGTTGATTATGGAATTGGGGGTTTCGATTAGATGTTGTTGAAATCTCGAATTGTGTATTCCCATTGGATTATTGATTGTATTTAGGATGTGTTGTTGGATTGAATCACTCATTAGAGGTTTGGTATCGATATAATTGAGATTGGTTGTAAACGATTGAAGATTGTTTACAACGTGTTTGTTAAATTGCCCCAATGGGTTTGGGTTTGTTGTATCGACTTTTGAATTGGTTGTGATCATACTTGATACGTATATTAAGCGATTTGTTGGTAATTATGTTATTCAAGGTTGTTCGAGCGACTGAAAATTTCATTAAGGACGTTTGTTCGGGGAAGGACATTTCATCACCGGTATTGAGGCAAGTTAATTCTTGCTCAGTTATAAGGATAATCATTCCTTTCGTTGTTGTTCAATCATACATATAATCCATTCATAATATATCAGTCATGTTGAGACTTGTAATTATTAAATAATAATTCAATTCACGAGGAACGACGGTTCCAATCATTTCATTGAGCTATCACTCATTGCGTTATTATTTCACCTCGGTGAGTCATTCTTGACCCTTGTCGGATTTAATTCATCATTATTCATCATGGTCACTTTTGTTCTTGTGACCTTCCGGGATCATATTGTGTTTCCGGGTGGTTATGTGTGGAATTTTTAGTCGGGCACAAGATAGTCATGTGTTATGCGGGTAATCCGACACATTGGACTGTATGTGCCTCCGTGAGACTAATTAGGCACAAGTGCTTGTGTTTATGCAGGTTTTTCGAACACTCGGCGACTTGTGCACTTGCACATCCCATCTCGGGCGTACTACGATGCCCCTCTTGGAGACTTGATTTCATAACTAAGACATGTGATTATTATGTTTGTTCAACTCTTGAGGATTGTTGTTTTTGTGTAACTGACCCCGTTGGGGATGTTTTTACGTCATAGCAAGGCAAAGGCACGGGAAGAGCACGGTGATGGCGAGGAGTTCCAGTGATACTAGTAGGGGGTCCAGTCTTCCCAACTATTCATGTTTCATTCATGGGTTTTTTCCGCTGTAGTTCCGGTTAGACTTTCATTTTAATTTGGTGTTGTATATTTCATCTTCATATGAATATATATGCATTCTGTACTCCTATGTGTATTGTACTTGAGACTCTCATCGGAGTAATTGGTAATATAATGTGGTTTGGTACTACAGTTATATTATTTAAATCATTGTATTTCATTCGCCTGGTGGGTCCCAGTTGGGGGTCCACGGTACTGTGATAGCCGCCTAGTTTGGGGTGTTACAAATGCTACCCTCAACACATCTGTAACTGCTTATTGTAACACCTCCAGACTATTTTGGGTTGTCACGCGTCGTAGATCCTTCTCGCAAGGATCCACCAGGCGAATACAAAACAACTCAAACCATAGTTGACCAACAAGGTCAATCTACATAAAAATCAATAAACAAAATACATTGACAATATTCGACAACACGAGTGTACCTTGAATACACAATACTTCAATATGTAACATATCCATGCAAGGGTATAATACGATAGCGGAAGAAAAATACAACATGGCAATAATGACATTGTGCCGACACTTTTGTGATTAACATCACGGTTTTTCATCATCTTTCATATCGACCCTATGACTGCTCCCTTGAATCAGGAGTACCTGAAATGCATAACACGCATTTCTCCCAATAAGGGGTTAGCAACTGAAATTTGCTAGTACAAGTATTCTAGCTATATGAACCATATTCCGAACATAAACAAGCAAGTCACTTCACAACAACAGGCAAACCAATCATTGTAATAATCTATGGAAAAATCCTGAGATTTACTCGCTTGAATAAAATCATTTCAAAACCCTTGAGTTCGTATGAACCATTGAAATAATATTTTCGAAATACATTTAAAGAATCTCGGGTAGTCTTATCAAAACTATAAATCATAAATCATATACAACACTTTATTCTGGTGCTATTCTAGCCAAGTACCAATAACTATATATAATAAATCTCAACGTCGAGAATAAAATATTATGATATTCCGGATATATGTGAACATATCATTGTGTAATACTAGCATCATTTAGTTATAATTGACAAAATATTTCCATATAACAATTGATTGAATCAGCCACAAAATTAGAAAAAATCGTTCTTCATTTCTGAAGATAACCATAATATAAACGAATCTTTTGCAATTGATCAGATATAATTAATTTATTCTTTGATAGAATCAAATTTGTATACTGAATCAAATTATAGGGTTGTATGTTATTTATATGGAACAATATCTAACGACAAAAAAAAAAAAACAATATCTAAAGTAGGGTTATGCAATGGTATAAGAATGATCATTACTGACTTGGAACCCACATAACTGAAGCAGAAATCCTCATCGGAGTAATGCGGGACACAAAGTGCTCATTCCCACGATGTTTTTCAGACCTTCCGATCCGAGATTGCCTTTCAAATTCACAAAAAGACAATTCCCCTCAATGTGTCGTTTGCAAAGATGATAAACAAGAATGAAGAGTAGGGCTGTTATCGGACCAGTCCGGCCCAATTTTTGACAGATCCGGAACCAGTCCGGTAAGGTACCGGATAGACCCGGTCCGGACCGGTAAGAAAACCAGATCATATTTAAGATCCGAAACCGGTCCGAAATAGGTACCGGGTAGACCGGTCCGAATCCAAAACCCGAATCCGAAACCCGAAAACCCAAATCCGGAAATGAGAGAGTAGTGGAAGGGAGGAGGCATATTTATAGTTGATACCAATGCTTTTAGATGGTTTATCCCACCAATGTGGGATGAAACCTTAAGCAAAATGGTGATGGAACTCAAGGTGAACCTTAAGCAATGTGGGATGGGAAAAAAATCCCAATTCCCTCATGGTTTTAAACAAGGGAATTATTTTGTTATTAATTATTTTGTATTAATTAGATCTATATTATATTGTATTGCTATTAATTATTTTGTATTAATTAGATCTATTATTATCAAGTTATTAATTAATTTTTCTATTACTATAATTAATAAATATAATAACAAGTAATAAAAATTTTATATACCAAAGGCCTTAGGCCTTGTTTGGTGTGTGTGTATATATACATATATATATATATATATATATATATATATATATCTTTTTCCGGTTTTCTCGGTCCGGGTCTTATCGGTTTCGGTTCAATGTTTAGAACTCGAATCTGAACTCGTTAATTGTCGGGTGAGTTTCGGTCCCGGGTTTTTCGGTCCGGTTCTTGACCGGGTTTCGGGTTCACTCGAACCGCTAACAACCCTAGTGAAGAGCAGTCTCTCCAATAAGTTGAACTATTCCTTAAAAAAGCATGTTTTTCTGTCCTGACGAGTTCTAACTCTTTCAAGGGCTACTCACCCTCAGGGACCCAAGATCTTGATATATGACAAGGAAAATAATACTCCACCACGACGTCGAACGTATATTCAGAGAGATCTTTTGTAATTTGTAAAATTTTCGTATATGTATATTTTTTTTATTTAAAAAATTATTAATCATTTTATTCCTTTTTTGTTTGCTTAATAGTTGAAAGACACTCAAATTAAAATAAATATTTATTTTTATTTTTATAGGTGGGGGATATATAAGTAGTCATTAAGTTGGAAAACAAAACAAAACGAAACAAATCCGTTTCTTCAATCTAGGGTTTCGTTTGGCAGCTATGGGGGTTGAAACTCGGACGCAGGAGGGTGAAACTAAGATGCAGGAGGTGGAACGCTTGAATAGGGAGGAGTGGGTTAGGGAGGCAAATCGCAGTATGAAGGTCAGACAGGAGAATTTTCAGAAAAAGTGGGCAAAACTCACTGAAAACCAGCGGATGAGGATCCTAAAGCGGATGTCGGACAAGGCGCGGAAGACCCACGAGGTATAATATATTCGTTCTCTTCTCGCTCAAAGTCGGATGCAATTCATCTATGGATTTGGGTCTAAGAATATTTCCTTCTCTTCTGGCTCAAAGTCGAAATTGATCTATGGATTTGGGTGTAATAGTTTTTTTTTTTTTTTTTTTATTTTTTTATTTTTTAGTTTACCTGCCAACATATATATGCCTCCTCAGTAATTCACTATTGATGATTTAAATCGAATTTTCTCTTTGTCGTTGTTCTCTTCTGGTTCAAATTCGGACTTGATCTACGTATTTTGGTGTGAATTTTTTTACCTGCCTACATTTGCTATTTGCCTCTGCAGTGATTCGCTGCTGGTGAATTCTATGTATCTTGATGGGCCAGTATAGATAAACAGAGTACATGAACATGCCTTACAACGTAATTCGCTTTTCATACCCTATTGTCGTCTTAAAAGTTAAATGTTGTTATGAGATACAAATTTTTTGATGCGTTCTTTTTCTTAATAAAAGAGAGCTAAAGGTTGATAGGTATCATTTTTATCGATTAGAACTCAAGTATATTATTTAAAGACATGTATATTGTTCATTGACAAACCCTTTGCTCAGCCTCTTACTTTATCCAGCCCAGATATGACTTTATCTGTCTTTAATTTATTATTCGATTTATTGATGGAGTGTATAACCTTGCCTCTTAAAACTATATGTGGTTGTGGTACTGAATTCATATCCTAGTTGACTTATGTAATTGATTGAAGAAGCTGTGGTAATTGTACAAGTCCTTTTTTATGTTATTTTTTTGTTATCTCCATGTTAACTAACAAGGATTTTTTTTTTTCTTGAACCCAGTCTTTGGTTGGATATTCAGCTCAATAAGAGGTATTTTTTTTTTTTTTTTTTTTTTTGTAATGGTGTGATCCTTGTTAGTCCTATTCTTTATATGACTGTTGAGTTGGCATTTCTTTTACTGTCACCAAAATAGATGTTGTCATTTATTTGATGTATATCAACAAGATCCTGAACCTACTCATTTTGTTAAGGATCTCATAACTTGATTTACATAACTTTAGAAGGATAATCCTGGATGTGGCAACTATCTCTTTGGTGCTCCTAAGGCATCTCCCGAAGAAACTTATCCATACTCGCAAGTGCGTTATATGGAGTATGCTAAGTTGGCAATTGAAGACTATAACACGAAGCATGTAAGTGTCCTGGTCACTTGAGAAGTTCTTGCTTTTTTGTATATAGAATGGTGAATAAGATGTTGTACGTAGTTTAGAAATCAAGTGAACTGCTAATGGTAGTGACCCTGGTTTTTTTAGCAGCATTCAGAGTTCGAGGCGGTGACAGTTGAGAGGATGGACGTTACTGGCGGCACTATTTGGCACCATAATATCACATTCACCGCAAAGGATGCTAAAGACCCAAATGCTGCTTGTCTGACTTTTCACGCTGATGTTACATTCGACAATGCGGGTAAAAAGGAAGTTGTGTTTTGCAAGCGCGAATGATGACGACTGACTTTTCAGGATTCGACAATGCTGGTAAAAAGGAAGTTGTGTTTTGCAAGCGCGAATGATGATGTCTTGTGCCAGGTATTCTAATTAGAATTGAGAACCAACTGTTACTCTACCTTTTTCTTATGAATCATATCCTATTTTCTCAATGCAACTCTCTTTCATGGCAATTGATTGAATTTGCATGCGTTTTAGATGAAAAGTGATAGTACACAGTTGATACTAGTTGATTTAGCATGTGTTCTGCATATTAAATCGTAAATCTCAACACGTATGTATGTAGTTTGAGGATTTATTTAAATGTGTTTCTCAACTTGTTGATTAACGGCATTTCTAGTTTTTTTTTCCTTTTTATTGTTTTGGCTGCAGGTAAAAAACCTGTAACTAACTTTGAGTTGGATTATGCTCGTCATTTTCTGTTTTTCTTGTTAAAGTAATAATAATTGGCCTAGAGCCACATATTAAAGGAATAAAACCCAGAGCCACGTATCTATACTTGTATTAAAAGAGAGTTGTGGACATGGGTCACTTTGTAAGTTTTTTGATTTTTTATTTTAAGATATAGCTTATACATTCAGATGTATTTTTAAATTTCTAAAAAAAAAATCAAGATATGTATTGTGGGAGTTTTATTCCACAACTTACACCTCATCTACCAATAAAAAAATTCTTCCTTTATTTTTTTAGCTTAAAATTTTAAATGTTCAGAATTTTTTATATCAAGTTTATTTTTAATAAAATATATAAAATTAATTTTTGTTTCATGATTTTCAACTAGACATCCATATGAATATAATAAATTTGATGGATTTACATTAATGACCGATTGCACAAAAAAATTATATTAGGAAAAATATGAACATTAATTTTGAATAAATGAATTGATGCAAAATAAAAATATATTAACTCATTTTTATGAAATTAGATTTCAGACTCATATTGCTTATATAAAAATAAATTATGATATTTATTTAATTATAATAACTAAAAATAACAAAAACATACATTACACACACATATATCAAGACTTAATAACAATCTGCTTTCGTCCCCAAAATTTGTTCCTACTTTTTCGGTATGTTCGGTTTATGTAATGGACACTGATTGACTTAACACTCCGCTAATGTGGTTCTCTTTCTCGAGTTATATTAAACCCCATAATACACTCAATAAGTCCTTTATTAATATTACGCTAATATGATATTCATGTCGAAAATCATCAAAAACAAATTTAGAGATCGAGAAATTATTTTTTAATAAGAGAATATTTTGTGCGTTGCATCGCACTGGAGAACTTCTAGTTAAAGGAATAAAACCTGTACGCGTGGAGTATTTCCAAAGTTAATGACATGGGGTCTCTTGGAGCTTTAATGGAGAATGTCATTTATTATATTCATTTAGCTTCAAGCTCCGCCATTAGAGCCTTACCGGAGCATTGGGAGTCCTCCTATTTTTTAGTTTTATTTTTTGATTTTTTTTCTTATGGAATATGATATTTTAAAAAACAAATTAGTTTTAAAAATTATTATCAATTATGACATTATGATGACGTTAGAGGGGCATTTGTTATCTTAACAGTAGAGATGTGGTTTGCAATATTTTACTAACATTAAGGATTGTGAATGTAAAAAAATAACAGACTGGACTTTAGATGTTAATGCAATAAATCCAGAGGGTTGTACATATAATTAAGCCAAAGATCTATTTATCCAGTTGATCAATATCAGAATAATGAGAGAAAATAACAAACCCCGTCATTCGATCAATCATGCATATTAAGATTTCCACTCTTGTGACAAATGCTAATATTATTAGCAATTTTTTGTATCTCGATAATTTCCTATTAAATTTTTTGTATCCACGTTTATCGTCTTAATCCGTAAACTGCCATTGCACACAATCTTATTACTATGTTTTCTCACCATCTTCATTAGACTTGTAAATTTTGAGCAGTCTCATATTTTCGATAACAATGTACAAACTTCACTAGAAACAAGAAGCCAAGTAGTAGCAACATGAAATCTGAATTAAGTACCACAATGTTAATTAACAGTAGTAAGATAAAAAATTAGAAAAAAAGATGTGTTTGTTGAAATGAAACTAACATATATCAAGGACTGAAATATATGCTGGTTATCTCAACTTATTTGCCTTTTTTTCTGCCAATTTTTCCTTAAACTGACAACCTATAATATTGATCTCTAAAAGTATTGTATTTGAATCACATGATGAAAGCAAAATAGTTATCGGTTTCAAAAAGTCGGACAAAATTGTATATCAATGCAATGTTGAAATATATACTCCCTCCGTCCCTTAAGTATAGGCACTTTTTACCATTTTCGCCGTCCTCAAAGAATAGGCACACTCAATTTTTAATAAAATCATTTTATCATTTCTTTCTATAAAGTCATACTCTCTCCACTCAACACACCCTTTATTAAACTCGTGCCACTCACCCAGATGACTATACTTAAGAGACGGATGGAGTATGACTTACAACTTTTGACCAAGGTGTCAAAGGATTGACAAACCCAAATCCTAAATCCCTGACCAGGATCTGAAGGACTCAAAAGAAGTCGGACAAGGGAGGGAAACTAATCAATCTCAAATTATGAAAAGCAATATAGGTTCAATGGGATAATATTTGCCTGAGATATTCTCCATATTTAGCGAATTGAATATATTAAAAAAGAAAATGAGGAAATGAATGATCGCACACTCTTGTTTGGAGATACAACTCTCCATGAGTAGCATCCGGATTCGTTATATTCAACGAATCGGAAAATTACGGGAGTGAATAGGAGAAGTCGGAGACCTATGAATCATATGGCAATTGTAATATACATATATAATGAATCATGTTCAATTCATAGCAAATCGAGTTCCGAAAATTAGCCACACAAATAGTAGCGAATCGTTTTACAAAAATCAACGAATCAGCACTACAGGATTCTCTAGATGCTCAGTTTCTACTCCAATCCATCTCAAAACTTTCTTTCTTATATTTTTCCTGGCCATGCAAGTTAATGGAATTAATAAGAGTCAGCAATCAAATGATGGGAATAAGTAACATATGGTTTAATTCTAGAGAATTACCTCGATCATAGGGCGTATGGGGAATGAAACATGTATCAAACAAATGCTGTCAATCCAAGCATATCCACCCTACTGTTGCACCAACTTCTACATTTTTAGCCCATTTTTCGCCATATGAATTCTTGGCCCAAAATTGAAGACTTTCGGTGGTGCTTTTGGAATCCACTAACAACAGTGCATGTTTTTGTTTGTTTCCATTCCTATATAACAAATAATCGTGTTCACCTTGTGGAAAATAGCAATCCTACAAAACCTCTTTCCAATAAACAAAAACACAAGGACCTAAGTAATTGAAGAACAAACACAAAAAAAATAAGTCCAATTAATAAAGCTATGAGTTAGATAAATTCCACCGATAACGGGGTGCTGCATGAGCCAAGTCCTTGCTAAGTTTTCCAACTGAGTCCGAGTAGGTCCATCAATTATGAAATAATCTTAAATATTAACAACGGCCCCCTAACACGTTACAGGAAATATATGTGCATACATGAGAACAGGCCCAAGTTCAGAGGGAAAAAAACCACACAATGAATAAATATAGTTACACAAAATCACCTCGAGTCTCTTAAAAGGTGGTATGTTCATTGGGCCCTTAAACTCAGCGTAACATTCATCCAAACAAGCTCTATCAGTCATAAGGAATTTATACGCATCCGAACATGCACATTTTTCCGAATCATCCGCATGGCGACGAGGAATATAGTCCATAAGATATTGAATCGATATACGAGGAGTTTTCTTCAGGTCAAAATTGAGACCCCTCAAAGTAACACCCAAACGTTCGACAAGTGTTATTGGGAGGCAAGATTCTGACAACACAAATGCGAAAGAAAATTAGACAAGTGCTCGGTTTTTTCCGTCTGTAAGGTGTCATTTGGTTGAAGTCTTAAAGTGGGAAATACGCTTGTTTGGTTGCAAATTGTTTAGTGGCCCATGGAAACTCTTAGATTGTTTCTAGCAACTAGAGATAGATGATAATTAGACAAGTACTCAGTTGATAAGATGTCTTATGTAAATCCTACATTTGCAACAAAACAAGCGTATTTTGTCCCAACTAGCTCATCCCACTTTAAGACTTCAACCAAATGACACCTTACAGGCTTAAAAAACAAAATACTTGTCTAATTTTCTTTCACATTTGTGTTGACAGAATCTTGCCTCCCAATAGCACTTGCCGAACGTTTGGGCGTTACTTTGAGGTGTCTCAATCTTGACCTGAAGAAAACTCCTCGTATATCGATTCAATATCTTATGGACTATATTCTCGTCGCCATGCGGATGATTCGGAAAAATGTGCATGTTCGGATGCGTATAAATTCCTTATGACTGATAGAGCTTGTTTGGATGAATGTTACGCTGAGTTTAAGGGCCCAATGAACATACCACCTTTTAAGAGACTCGAGGTGATTTTGTGTAGCTATATTTATTCATTGTGTGGTTTTTTTCCCTCTGAACTTGGGCCTGTTCTCACGTATGCACATATATTTTCTGTAACGTGTTAGGGGGCCGTTGTTAATATTTAAGATTATTTCATAATTGATGGACCTACTCGGACTCAGTTGGAAAACTTAGCAAGGACTTGGCTCATGCAGCACCCCGTTATCGGTGGAATTTATCTAACTCATAGCTTTATTAATTGGACCAGGAAGGTGACTGTTTTTTTTTTTGTGTTTGTTCTTCAATTACTTAGGTCCTTGTGTTTTTGTTTATTGGAAAGAGGTTTTGTAGGATTGCTATTTTCCACAAGGTGAACACGATTATTTGTTATATAGGAATGGAAACAAACAAAAACATGCACTGTTGTTAGTGGATTCCAAAAGCACCACCGAAAGTCTTCAATTTTGGGCCAAGAATTCATATGGCTAAAACTGTAGAAGTTGGTGCAACAGTAGGTGGGTATGCTTGGATTGACAGCATTTGTTTGATGCATGTTTCATTCCCCATACGCCCTATGATCGAGGTAATTCTCTAGAATTAAACCATATGTTACTTATTCCCATCATTTGATTGCTGATTATGTTTTCAGACTCTTATTAATTCCATTAACATGCATGGCCAGGAAAAATATAAGAAAGAAAGTTTTGAGATGGATTGGAGTAGAAACTGAGCATCTAGAGAATCCCGTAGTGCTGATTCGTTGATTTTTGTAAAACGATTCGCTACTATTTGTGTGGGCTAATTTTTGGAACTCGTTTTGCTATGAATTGAACATGATTCATTATGTATGTATATTACAATTGCCATATGATTCATAGGTCTCCGACTTCTCCTATTCACTCCCGTAATTCTCCGATTCGTTGAATATAACGAATCTGGATGCTACTCATGGAGAGTTGTATCTCCAAAAAGAAAACTCCTCGTATATCGATTCAATATCTTATGGACTATATTCCTCGTTGCCATGCGGATGATCCATAAAAATGTGCATATTCGGATGCGTATAAATTCCTTATGACTGGTGGAGTTTGTTTGGATGAATGTTATGCCGAGTTTAAGGACTCAAGGAACATACCTCTTTTAAGAGACTCGAGGTGATTTTGTTTGTAGCTATATTTATTCATTGTGTGGTTTTTTTCCCTCTAAACTTGGGCTTGTTCTCATAAAAATCGATGATCATCATCATTGTCACTTCGAATCAAATCATTAGTAAATTGTAAATCTTCTTCATTGTAGTCATCCTCATCAAACAATTGCATCCCATTTCCTTCTTTTGTGACATTAATAAGGGTTAACATTAATAAAAAAATGTCTACAAATTACTATATAAATAGCAATTGTTGGCACTAACCTAATGCTGATATCTTTCTCTTTTGTCCGTGCACGGCCACGACCACGAACACGTCCATGCGTACTCCCACAGCCTCGCCCAAATGCACCATCTTCACTACCTTCATTACCATCCACATCATCTCCAACATCAACATCCACTGTATCATCAAGATTGATAGTCAACCCCGATGATCCACTGGCATCCCATGCATCTTCGTGAACATACTTGTACGGCTTCCCATTCATTCCTTCCGATACTTCAGTACAATACTTCCAAGTAGGATCCTTTCGAGTAGCCATAAAGCACAAATCGCTACAATTAAAAACAATATCTAGTAAATTATGATAAACTAAAAAAACATCTAAGCAAAACTGAAAATATAAACAAACCACCACACATTTAAAAAACAGAGTCTCTCAAATAGGAAAAACTGTTTTTTTTTTTAATAAAAAAAACAGATAAACTGAAAAGAAAAACATAAAGTCCCAGTATAAAGAGAGATGAAAGAGGCTTACCGTCTGGATTCTTCAAATTCTGTGCGCGGTCGCGGGAAATCGCCGCTGAGATTCGCCAAAAATCACTGCTGAGAATCCCCGTGAGTCGCTGAGGGTGAGAGTTTCCTTTTCGTACAGTAGGTCGCCGAGGGTTAGGTTTTAATACAGGTCATACAGCAGGAAAAAAAAAAGAACGACACGAACGACGCCGTTCGAGCAACGAGCGCCTCTTGCGCCTTAAACGCAACGCTTTAAGGCATGCGTTTCTTCAGCGCTTCGGTCAGAGGCGTTCGCCTCAAATCCGCGCTTACTTTACAACGCCCCGAGGCATTTCTTCCGCGCCTCGCCTTGAGGCACGTCTCGAGGCGTACACCTCGAGCGTTTTCTCGAATATTGTTCTGGAGTTCATATAAAATCTTCAGGTGTTAAATCCAACTGAAATATAAATGAGTCCCAAAAAGAATAAAGGTGACATAATAAACTACCTTGTGTAGTAAAAATAAATTTGACTAAATACAATTCTGACATTATAAACCAAATAAAGCTAGTCCGATAGACAAACAAGATTAATACGAACAAGGCTTATATACATGTGAGAGTTTAGTCAAGTGCTTAAGAATTATATGGTGCAATTACAGTTTGATATATGAGATTTTTGGCACTACAATGCAACTTGTGAAATATTTGGCACTAAAGTAAAACAAATAGAAACTGATGGGACTGAATCTAAATATGTTGAAGCCAAACTTAAGTGTAACTACAACTTATAGTACAACTATCATTTAAAAGAGCAATAAGAATTAGGACTTTATGTTAAATTACCTATAAATCTGAGTATGATAGGTAATCCATATAAACTGTTAATTTAGTATATCTTTCAATCAACAAGTATCAAATCTGATGAGGGAATCAGTACATCATTCGCTCATAAGCGAGTAAGTGACTCGTGTTCCGATTCTCTAACAAGACCTAGGTAACAACTGATTTTTATGTCCAAAAAATCAGGTATGAATCTTGCCAAGATGTACAGATGAAAGATCAGAAGACCCGTGGATACTAATTGTGAGGTATAAGTGAAATAGATCTTCTCGATCATAATCGACTGACTATTATCCGTACCAAATTCACATCTTAATGACCCATGCATGCGTGAAAAAACTTAGTAGCACTATTACCTCTTCAACATGTCTTATGTCATCAGAATATCGAAGATATACCATATGCAATTTAGGTAGCTCAACCTGACCACGCACACTAAGTATCCCCTCCTGCAGTCAGATAATCAGAAGGTTCATGTTACGTGTACTGGATAATATGAAAACACGACATGCACAAAAGTCTGGGATGCATAATAGTCAAGAAACAAAATATTTCGGGGAAGTATTTTACGCTAAAAGAAGATTATATGCGAAAAACTAGATCTTAAGGGGGGGAAAATTACAATTGTTGACAATTTGACCATTTTCTATATACTTAATATAATTCAGAGAGCAATGCGTTTTTTTGCAAAATTCATGTAGGTACGTGGTGTGCCTCTGATAGTGTGCATGAAGATTCAATGACCTATCTTCTTATATCTTGAAACTATCTATTGTTAGGTTCGGATAACCCTGCACTGTATTTTTTTGATAGAAAAAGCTTGACAATCTTAGCCTGCCACAGCTTTTGAAAGTAAAAGCATTAAGAATCCAGGAGCACAAACTCATAGACATGTGGATGCAGACAGGAGCAGCAAGGGAGAGAGACAGAACAGAGAGCCTAGCGAGGCAGCAAGAGAAGGTGACAAGGAAGATACTGAGGCCCTAGTGAGAGGATTTGTGTGAAAGGACGGCCGGGTAACTCAAACGAACTTGTACAGATATTGCATCATCTTTTCCAGTTTCAAGTACAAAGAAGAGAAATAACGAAATCATTTCAGAAGAATTCTTCACTATTATTTATAGCTAATGGCAAGATTTATCGTAATTGTGCAAATATTGAACGGAAATCAGTTTACATATTCCCATTCTTACACAAGGTAGACATAGTGACTTCTTTGTCACTGCATCCATACTCCTGAAAGGGTCATCTACATTAGTGAACTACAACATCCTCTTATCAGCTGATTGTGCTGACCTGAAACAATCACCATGGATATTGCTAGGTTAATTATCTTAAACAATGAAATGTAAGAATTGTTGTGCTCAAGATGTAATATGAAATATTAGTGCCTCTTTCCAACGGAATGTAAACGCACAAACAAAAAAACATACCCTTTATGCAGCAGACATTGAGCTACCAAGAGAGCATTGTAAAGTGCATTATCCATCGAGTTATTACTCCCAATTTGTGAAAAACAAATCAGGTAGAAGCTGAGCATGGAGAATCAATTGGATTTAGCAGAGGAGCATCAGTTCATGAAAGAAGAAGAAACTGTATGAACCAGATAGGCATTTACTCATCTGCACACATGGGGGCAGGAGCCTGCGGCCCACATACAGATGGCCTCAAAGTGCAGGTGGCAAAAAACTGATAATTTAAGTGAGACTCAACTCAATCTATCATTTGAAAACAGATACATGGCATGCTTTGACAAGAATCCTAGTATGGTTATTTTAATCAATGTTTTCAAACTCGCGCGATCGCGCGCTACATGGAGGCAGCGCTACATGGCGCTTCTTTTTTTACTTGATGCTCACTTAGCGTACGCTTTTTGAGCGTAGCGTACGGTATAGCGTTAATAGCGTACGCTATTACGCTAAATACAGAATAGCGCTATTCGGACAATTGTGAAAACATGCTAAAATTTTGGAGGGCGATTCCGGAAAAACCAACCCCAGCAAAATAAAACCCTCCATCAGTCCATTGTTCTGTCGCCTATCAATCTGCAAAATAAAACCCTCCATCTGTTGCCTACCAATCCCTCGTTTCCACCGCAATCGCCTCCAGTAGCCACCGCAATCGCCGCTCGTCTCCAGTAGCTAGTTGCCGCCCGCCGCCTTTATTGTTCAGTCGCAGGTTTTGTTGAGCAGGTTTTTTGAGCCTTTTTTTTTAGCAGTTTTTTTGAGTTTATCACCAGTTTTTTTTTTTGGAGCAGGTTTTGTTGAGTGTTTTTTTAGCAGTTTTTTTGAGGATTTTTTATGAGCATGTTTTTTTGAGCAGTTTTTTTTTTGAGCAGTTTTTTTTGTTTTTTTTTTTTTTTTTTTCAAAAATCTGGGCAGCTTTTATTAGGTTCAAATGTCGAAAAATTCATCCAGAAAAAATGTTGGTTGGAAGTATGGATCACAAAATAAAGGAGAAAAGTTTATTGTGTGTAAATTTTGTCAACATGGAACCAATGGAGGTATAACTCGTTTGAAGCATCACTTAGCTCGAACCCGGATAGGTGTTTCTCCTTGTGTTAGTGTACCGGATGATGTCAAGAAAGAGATTGAAGAATCATTGAACAACACTAAAGATACAAAAAACAAAATAAATTAATTGTTGAAAGAGGTTGGTGAAGGACCTCGGGGTAATATGCAATCATCAAAATTTACAAGTGAGGGGGTAGTTCAATTGGCTTTGGTGATAGTAGCAAACCTAGAGGCACTCTTGATAGCTTTATTAGCTCTGAACCTAGTCAGTCGATCCTTAATACCGCATTTAAAAAAGATTTGCTTGTTGATGTTAAGCGTAGAGTCGGTCGGTTTATTTTTTCCGCTGCACTTCCTTTCAATGTTGTAAATGATCCTCATTGGTTGCCTATGGTCGAGGGGATTGCCGAGTGTGGGAAAGGGTTCAAACCTCCTTCTATGCACGAATTGCGTACTTGGATTTTGAAGGCCGAGGTTGATGACATTAGTGTTATACTTGAAGAATATAAGAAGGTGTGGAATACACATGGATGTACGATTATGTCCGATGGTTGGACCGATGGAAAGAGTAGAAGTTTGATCAATTTTTTAATCAATAGTCATGCCGGTACTTTCTTTTTGAAATCTGTTGATGCATCGGCATCTATCAAAAATGGTGAGTTGCTTTTTAAATATCTCGATGATGTTGTTGATGAGGTAGGAGAGGAAAATGTGATTCAAATTAGCTTCAAATTGTATTAATGCGGAGAAAAGAATTGAAGAGAAACGAAAGAGAATTTGGTGGACACCGTGTGCGGCACATTGCATAGATTTAATGTTGGAAGATATTGCAAAGTTGAAGATATACAAATGATAAAGAATTTCTTCTTCCGTCGGTTACTCGATTTGCTACATGTTTCCTCACTCTTCAAAGCATGTATAAGGTCAAAAGGCAACTCGAACAAATGTTCTCTTCGGATGAGTGGGTTAATTCTCGTTTATCTCAAACAATCCAAGGAAAAGTTGTAAAGAGGATTGTCATCAACGATCCCAACTTTTGGCCACACGTTGCATTTTGTGATAAGAGTGTTGTTTCGCTTATTTGTGTCTTGAGAGAAGTTGATTCGGAGGAGAGACCGGCAATGGGATATATTTATGAACTTATGGACAAAGCAAAGGAGACAATCAAATTCAATTGCGGGGGCGTTGAAAGAAAGTATATGCCAATTTGGTGGAAAATCGATGCACGTTGGACTCTACAACTTCATCATCCTCTACATGCGGCCGGTTATTATTTGAACCCACAATTACGTTATAGGGAAACTTTTTCGGATTGTGATGAAGTGAGAGACGGGTTGTATGGTTGCATGGACAATATGATGTCTTCCGAAGATCGTCTTAAAGCGGCCATCCAATTGGACATGTATAACAAAGCCCAAGGAGAATTTGGGACCCCAATGGCTAAAAAACAAGAATGTTACGGACTCCGGGTAAAGTAGTTAATTTTTTTACTTTATTCATAACTATATCCATGTCTACTATATTTATATTCCTTATGCTTTATGTTACTAGCCATGTGGTGGGAACGCTTTGGAAGCAAGACGCCCGAGCTTACTAGTTTTGCCATTCGAGTGCTAAGTCTAACATGTAGTGCTTCAGGATGTGAAAGAAATTGGAGCACCTTTGAATCGGTAAATATGCATATCAATATTTTTAATGCTTTGCACATTAATTTTTTATTTATATGCAACTATATTCTATAATATTAGATTCATACCAAAAAGAGGAATAGACTCGAACATGCCAAGTTGAATGCATTGGTGTTTGTGAAGTATAACTTGAAGCTTCGAGAGAGAAGTATAAGGAGGAGAAACAAAGTTGATCTAATAATAGTTGACGAAATTGAAGCGGATGACGAATGGATTACTGAAAAAGAAGACCCCGTCCTCCCCGAAGGCACAAAGTGGCTTGAAAATGATGAGTTGTTTGAGAGTGATCCAATCATTAGTGTGATTGGGGATGAGTTTGAAAGTCTTTTGGATTCCGGTAAACAAGTCGAAATTGTTGAAAATGTGATCGAGGATGACTATCTTATTTCCAAAAAAAAAAAGGAGTGGGTGAAAGTTCAAGTAAGTATATGGAAATTTTTGTTTGTATTTATCTCACATAATCATGCGTTTTTTACTATCAATTGTCTTGTAAAATTAGGTGGAGCCAAAGGCAAAGAGAAAAGATGTCGATTGAATCTTCTTGATGAGGAAGAGGAGACTCGTGATTTTGATCGAATTTTCAAAGCTCCAACAAACTTTGATAGCGGGAATTTTCCAATTATTGATACTATTGATGATGATGATGATGATGATAGTGATATAATATTGGACGATAGTGATTATCTCTAGTAGTGATGTAAAACCTTTCATATTGGTGTTTTTGGATAATTAGATTGAGTTATTTTGGAATGTAATGATTAATTATTATGGTTGTATGATTATTTATCTCATATATTTGCTAATATAAATATATATTATATATATTATATATACATATATATTTTAAATAATTAATTGACATGCTCGAATAGCTTACGCTATGCGCTACGCTATTTACGCTACGCTATGGTGGAATAAAAACGGTACGCCCATGAAAAGCGCTATTGAAAACACTGATTTTAATACTGGAATGCAGTAAATGTTTTCTTTTTAACATTCAGAGTCCGTACAAAATCTTAGTATATAGCAGGTAGCGATTGATTCCTGTTCCTGTTAGTCTATAGCAAGAGTGTATTTGAGAAATCTGAATGATGGGGTGGATTGGCTTAGGAGGAGCTCATTCTCAATCAACCAAGTCTATCAAGCTATGAGAGGAACTGTGCAGAAGGTGGAATGGTCCAAACTGATGACTCAAAATGTGGCTCCCCCAAAATGCTTATTCATTGCTTGGCTGGCAATGCATGATAGCATGGTCATATGTGCAGCTCTAAGGAAAATGCATATTCAGACAGATGAGACTTGTTGCTTGTGTAGCAAGGAGAAGGAAGAAATGGAGCATCTCTTTTTCAAATGCGATTTTGCAGGAGGGAAGGAATAACTGGTTGGTGTGGCAATTTGAGGAAGAAGAACAACTGGAGCACTGAAAAGGATTTTATGCTCACCCAATGTTATTCTAAAAGCGAGAAACAGAGTTTTTAGATGTGTGTTTCCAGTAGCGCTTTATCTGGTATGGAAAGAGAGGAATAGCAGAAGATTTCAAAATAGAAGATCAAGTGTTGCTGCTGTGGTTCATCAGTGTAAGCTTATGGTAGCGTGTAGTTGTCAAAAAGATCATAAACTAGCTAGATTAGTTGCTCAATTTCAGTAGCTAGGATGTTTGAAGTGTTGTGAATTTGTTTTGTCTTGCAAACTGGTGAATAAAATCTACTATTTACCAAAAAAAACAACATTCAGAATCCGTACAAAATCTTAGTCTACAGCAGGTAGCGACTGATTCCTGTTCCTGTTAACCTATAGTAACACTCCATAAGTAACAACAACAACATTACCCAATGCCTCAACGGCTCCCGCAAAAGCGGGTAAGTGATCGGATGACGTGGCTTTACCCTGTCTTAACACAGAAAGCTTTCGGATGATCCAAAATGAAAATTGCATCGAGAATTCCATGGAATGACTGGTACTTCATGAGAAAAAGAAGTGCAGTCAGTTTAGTGAGTCATTTTGTTTTATTCCATTATAATCCAGAACCAAAGAATTAGGAGTCTTTGGCTCCATTGGAAACACTCCATAAGTAACAAAACGTTTAAAATTCTTAGCAATTGTTGTATACTTCAAGTTGACAAGATTTAATTATCTGCCTACATGATTCCATGATATATTGCACATTGTCACCTAATACATCAACAACAATACATAAGGAGTCGCAGATTTAAGAACACATCATTTGATCTAAATAACATCTCTCTCCTTCAATTTACTTGAGATAAATTAGTCAAGCTACTTCGCACAACAAAGGAAAGTAGTGAAAACTTATAGTAACATAGTAAGAGAGACAGGACAATAGAGATTCCTGAAAATACGACATCTGAAGCAAAATAAGAGAAAGTTACAGTATTAAAGCGGATTGCAACTTCATCGTAAGACCTATCGACGATTTGCGTCTTCAAGGACTGTGCAATGCGACGAACAACCAGTTCAAAGTGAGATTTTCCTGTTAACACAATAATCGTAAAAAAGTATAATAAGAAAAACAGATACCAAAATCTGTTGAGATAGGGAAAATACATAAGAAATGGAATAAGATAATGGTACCGAAATAGTAGTGGTAGAGAACATTTTGGGAGAAGCATCGACCAAATAGACGGCTAATTCCTTGGTGGTGTATTCCACATCCATGCTTTGAAAAAACGCATAATAAGAAATGAGGGAGCTCTTCAATAATAAAAATACTAATCTTCTTCTACTTTCCAAGAAGACTGAAATGTACAATGAAATGTACATCAACAGTTATCAGCAGTCTGAATTTGCATGTCATAAGAAAATACCTGGTTTAGAAAAGAGAGGTGCCGCGCCGTAAGAAGGGGCGGCGAAGGCAATTGTTTGCCGGTGGTTGCACTGCTACCAGTTAAATCGCGAGATGCGTATTCAGCTTCTACACAAAGAGTCGTCTCCATGCTCGACCACCTCAAATCTAATCATAGGATCCCATCGAAATCTGACCTCCCATACTGCCGCTTGAAGCCCTCAATATTTAATTATTCCACCAGCGTAACTCGGAGAGATAGAATCTCATCTTTAATCATAGAGTAAAGAGTTATAAATCCTTGAAAATTCTTGTTCTCGGAGAGACTCGAACCCGAGTCTCCCACTTGAAGTGGAAGCAATGTAGCCAGTGGACCGAGGCCAATGGTTAAGTTTTTTTTCTTTTTTTCCTTCTACTCTTTAGTGGTTATTTGTACTTTGACCATTATAAGAACATTTCTTTTCACCCCGACCAAATTTTGTAAAAGTTCACAAAGTTACCGAGATATAATAATGTGTCGTGGAGAGGAAATTTGTGTGTGCACAATGAGAAATCTCATAGGGGCGCTTTTATATTTAGTACTATTCTTTCTTACTCCAAGTTTAACAATTCTTTTGATATTAAAATTATTGGGATTGACCTTTACTCGAATACATTCGAGTCATATATTGTATTTTCGAGTAACATAATTTCGAGTCAACTTAAAAAATATGCAATATTGAGGAAGGTTGACAATCGGGTAACACGAATTAAACAAACGAGTATCACGATTTTTCACCGGGTAACTCGAGTCGAGTCACTCGAGAATATACCGAGTAACTCGAACTGTTACTCGGGTCACACGAGTTCGTCGAGTAACTCGAATTCGAGTAACACGAATTCAAATCGGGTAACTCGAGTTTGAATCCGAGTAACACGAATTCGTATCGGGTAACACGAGTTCTGTTGAGTTACTCGAATTCGGGTAACACGAATTCAAGTCGGGTAACTCGAGTTCTGTCCTCGAATTCGGGTGACACGAATTCAAATCGGGTAATTCGAGTTCGTTACGGGTAACTCGAACTTTTATCGGGTAACTCGAATTTGGGTAACTCGATGGTCTAATTTGTGTTACCCAATAAGCAACCTTATTCAGTATTGTATATCTTTTGAAGTTGACTCGAAATTATGTTACTCGAAAATACAATATATGACTCGAATTTATTCGAGTAAAGGTCAATTCCGAAAATTTGAGTATTAAAAGAGTTGTTGGTAAACTTGGACATAAGAAAATAATACTATATGCAAAAGGACAAAACAAGCTATTCTCGCTTCCAATTTGTTTACGGATCTATCGAATGGCTATTATGATGTGTGCTGATCTGATTAAGTTTAGTTCCCCTCAATCGTTTGTCACGACTATGTTGAGTACAGTGCGAAAAATAAAGGTGTTGTCTGCTCGTGAGTTGAGTCATCTTAAAGATACTCATACTATCAAGCGGGGTACTGGTTACGTCCTCAAACACATTGCAGATTCAATAGATCTGATAGCGTATCCATATTAATTGTCTTTTTAAAATCTTAATAAAATAGGTTGGAGGTTATTTCATTATATACTATCTAGCAATTAAAAATTCCCTCTTATTTTATTCTTTTTATTTTTAACCTAATAATTTAAAAAATTACAACTTTTTCGTATCAATTTTATTTTTGATAAAAAATATTTCGAATTAATTCTAACTTCGTGCTCTGTAATTTGACATCAATATAGTATATATATAAAGTAATTTAAATATAATTATGATATATTGAGATGATTAAAATATATCCATATGGAAATATAGGAATATTGAAGAAAAATATAATTTTAGTTTATTTTCATAGTTTTGTACTTTAACAATTATTTGATTTTTCAGAATTATTTTGTTCTGATTATAAAATATTAAAATAATTATGTTAATGCCAAATCATATAAAAAATTATATTAGTAAGAATATGGTTTGTATACTTTTAATGAAAATTGATAATAACAAAAATAATTTAATATATTATTTATAAAAATTAATATAAGACTCATCTTGTCCTATATGAAAAAATAAACGCATGTGCTTAATTAAATTACAGTTTTCCTATCATGTGCCCCTAGATCACATGATAAGAGTTTATAATAATCATAATATTATTGAAATTCAATCACATATTATATTTTATAATAATTAGAATATTATTGAAATTCAATCACATATTATTAATATAATAAAATATTTATATTTTACGACGTGCATCGCACGGGAGAACATCTAGTTAAACAAAAAGCTCGTTCTTAATTTTTCATTCCACAAATATTCCTGATCTAAATTAAAAAGAAAACCAATCGTTACTATTCCTCTTTGCCTTTATTGTTACAGTTCGCTCCTTTCGTTTCCCGCTCAATTTTCTTGGCACAATTTTATACAATCATTAACGATTTATTTATCTTACCAAGTTAGAATATTGATCAATAATTTTTCAACTTTTGATGATTTTTAATGACTTTATTAATGTTACGGTGAATAGTACATATGTTTAATTTAGAGTGAGTATATATTAAAATAATTAGAGCAAAAAAATGACACGTATTTCTATTTAAAAATATTAGTGTAATAATAAAATGAGAAAATTAAGAAAAAAAAATAAAAAAAGAGGAATGCCCTTTTCTGTCATATTTTACAAAATACCAGTTACCTTACCAGTTAATATGCTAGACACTTATATTAAAATCAGTTATGTTATCAGCTACCTAATCATCTAGTTTTGCTAAACAGAACTTAAAAATAGTTGATCATACAAAACACCATTGAGTATCAAGATTTCTCATAAAGCACTACTAGTTTTATTTAAAATATATAAGTTTTATTTAAAAACATTCGTCCGTCCCTTTTGAAGTTCAATCTACTTTCGCTTTGCCTTTTCTATTTTGGAAATTATGGGTATTCTTGTCTTTTCATACGATTTTTAACGTTGATCGTTTGAAAATTAACGGTAAGGGATTATATCAGGTGACTCTTCCTTCAATTATGAGTACTTTTATGAGGCTCAAGTAACAGGAAATTGCTCACCTTAATTGAAGCATTATGAGAGCTTCTCTATCATTTTTCTTCTTGCTCTTCCAGTGGTCTTTTTGGCTTCAGTCAATTGAATTTCATCCTCGAATGGATTAACTCATTGTTCAACAATACTCTTGAGATTCAAGACATAACTTTTGATTGCTAACCGTTTCAATTAAATAAGTGGGTTTTCCATATAGTTCGGTATACTTTTGATTTTTGTATTTTTCGTCGTCTAAGTACGGCGTTATTGTTTTGCTTCCGTCTTGGAACGGCTTGTTTGGATTTCCCTGTGTTCATCAATTCAATGAAGATATGGGCGACAAGATGCATAGACATGAGTGCTCGGCTCACTTTGATTTTTACCAATTTGTAGGCATTTTGAACTTTGATATTGTGAGCATATTCGCAGATTCATCCTCCGTAGTTTTTAGCGATATTGACATTGATCAAAGCAAGTTAACATTAATCAAAGAATCTGTTTTGAATTAAAAAAATTAACACGAAACTAAAAATTTTATTTAAAATATTCATTTTGAATTTTAAAGTACGTTAATATTAAATTAAATGGGGACAAGAAAGGAAAACATGTAAACATTTGGTTGGTGGGTTAAGGTGGGCTTGGAATGGGCTTGATGTGGGCCAGGCTAGGCAGGCTGCATGTGGGCTAGAGGCTGGACTGCGGATGACCTGGAAACTGGTCTGGGCTAGGGCGCGGGCCAGGTTGGGCCTGGACGGGAGAGTTTGAGACCGGAATCATTGGACTCAGTTCTGGGTCGGGCTGGCCCGCAAGCTTGGAAAATCCAGGCTGGGCTGGCCCCCTCTAATGACTAGGATGGGGTAGGAATGAAGTGATGTGATTATTTGATTTAAGTTTGTAAAAGGGTGTGTAAGCGTGTAAAAGTGATTATTTGTCTAAAGTACAGAAGCACATTCACCACATACAGCAGCACTGCAGCTCCTGAATAACTCGGTCATTCTAAACGAAAACACCAGAGTCCAACATCTTTTCGTCCACCGTAACCCTAAATTTAAAAAAAAAAAAAAAAAACTATTATATAATTTTTTTTTTGAAAAAAAAAAAACTCAATAAATATTATCATACATCCATCCTTACACATCAACAAGCCCGCAGCAAAACCGGGCCCACAGTCGAGCTCAGCATATCACTCAACGCCACTTGAACCTCATTCGACCCGTGTTCGCAGCTTATCAAGCTCGCAAGCAGCGGAAAGAAACCCGTCAAGCTTTTCTCGAACCAAGACTCTCCTAAGCTACATATAGCCTGCAGAGTCGAAACTAAGAGCGGCGCCCGTGCGGCCAGCTCTCTCCGTCTCGCGGACCCCAGAGGTACAGTCCAGTGGGTCCGCCTGTCGGGAGACTGATCGATCTGTCCCGACGAAGCGACCTGGATGTAGAATTTCAGAACCTCTTGGCAGAGGCCGACCAGGTAAGGCTCCACCTGGGATTCTTCGTAGCTAGGAGGCCTGTCGAGTACGAGATTCTGTAGGAATGTGAGGCAAATTTGATAGGATTCATTCTCGAGGCGGAGCAGGGGAGGATCTTGCATCTGTGTTATTGATCCGAGTTCTTGGAGCTTAGGACGGAGGGTCGAGTCGCTGTTTATCTTGTGAGCATGAGACGCCACATCATGTACACCGTCGAAGAGGACAAGGGTGTTTCGAACGGAGAGTTGGGGACGGTACATGTTGTATATCTCCATTACAGCCTGTGACGTATTTCATGCAAGAGTGTGTATTAGAGTCGGATGCTAGAGTAAAAGCATTACACCTAATTGCAGCGAGATTAGCAGTACCATCAGATAAATAAATAAAATGGATAATTACCAAAAAGGAAAAAAAAAAAAAATACTAAACTAAGGTTTGTGGAAATTAGAAGAAAAAACCCAGCTAACTCTCAAAATTACACAAACCACCCTTGAGGTTTCACTCCGCTTGCATTTTGTCATAACCGTTAGCTAAAACCAACAGATGTCATTACAAATTTTGCGATTACACCCCTTAACTTTCCAAGATATTAAAAATAGCCCCAAATTTTCGTCTGGCTATTTGTAATAAGGAATAATGAAGGGGGTGAATGTAAAATGTAAAACGGAAATTTGGGTTATTTGTAATAGTTAAAAATGTTGAGGGAAAAGCAATTTCCATCAACAAAAATGCAAATGTAAGACAGGATGTAACAGAAGCATGAATAAACCATTGAGGTATGTTTTTCACCTGTATTAACAAAAGCTGAACCGCAGCTCGGCACTTGACATCCGATATAGCAGCATACAACCGCTGTCTCCTCAAGTTACTATCAGCCTCGTCACTGGAGTTACTTGTCCCAGTAGATTCTTCATTACCGTCTCCATGCAAATCTTCATGATGGGCCCAGATACTGCTGTCTTCATCAAGAACAAATGAAAAATCGGGGAGCGTTTCTTCTGCTGCTTCTTTGAGAGATGTAACAACATCGAACCACTTGTCTTCAGAAAACATCTCCCCGGCATTGCTCATCAAGCGAACAAAAGCAGCAATTCCAATACCGGCAAGGCTCTGGTGAGGACGTTTGATAAAACTGACCAATAGCATCAGCACCTTCTTCAGAAGGGGATTGACTGTGTCGTAGAAATTAACAAAAAGATCAACAACGAGCTGTAGAGCCAAAGTGCATGTTTCATAAAGCCATGCATCTTGATCAAGATCCTCCATGTCACCATTAGGAATGCGTCCTTGGGTGCGGTCACCGGATGGTTCAATAGCTCTTCGAGCATCGTCAAATATTCTGAATAAGACAGATTCAAACACTTTTTCCCACAAGGCGAGGGAAAAATGTTGGCCATGGTTGCGTAAAGTATCGAAGAGTACTTGTAGGGCACTCTTTCGGATTTCGGGCCTTGGGTCAAAGCTAAGTTCAGATAGACCTGGTAACAAATGGAGAGAAAGAGAGTGGGAGATCAGATCACTTTGTAACTTAAATTAAAATTTTGTTTATGTACAGAAAGACACACTATCAAGATAAATCAAGCTTCAAATCTTGATAACTTTATAACGAACCAGCATAAAAACCAATCATTCTCTTTTCCGTTTCTTAATTTACCTGCCAACAACGGAAACCATAAATAGAGATGATCCACTTTATCTTTGGGTTCTCCATAGTCAACTTTCTTCTCTTTTCCGTTTTGAGGCGAAATTGGAGGCACCTTTACAGAAGTTTCCTTGCCTAGATCTCCTTCGGCAAGTTTTGCAGCACAAAACCGAAGGAAACCAATGGCATTAAGACTAATTTCTTTGTTAAATCTAGTATTGGTGAAAGCAATCAGACAGTTTACACAGTCTGTGAAAGTGGTGGTTTCAGTTTCAGTGATATATGGAAAATAATCACGCACAATTTTGTCGATTATTTCGAAGGCCAGCAGGACAATGTTCTTATGGTCGTCGTAAGCAGCTGTTGTAAACACCTGCAATTGTGAAAATGGTCAGAAGAGAAAACATGAAATCAAAGAAGTATGAAACTGAAAGCATAAATATAAACTTTTAAGATAACTTGCAAAAACTACCTCCGAGGATTAGCCTAATTACAAAATTTCCATCTCTAAAATTGCACATGCTCGCGTGAAAGTTGTTTCTGTTTTACAAATTACAACTCTTAAGGTAGTAATTTTGAAAGAAAACAAATTTTGAAACAAATACGAAATTTGAAGGTGTATATGTACAACTGGATAATATAAAAAGAGCTCAAGAGTGGTATTAATTGGTAAGTCTCCCTAAATTTATTGACGAAATAATTTTACACAAGCACTATTAATTCACTGAAAAGGACAATAGAATATTGGGGTAGAGTTACCATGAACATGCTCTTCCATCCTGACTTAACATTGTTCACACGAGATAACACCATCTGAGAAACGCATCTAATAATCAATTCTCTGATTTCAACAGCACTACTCTTGCGCATCACAACTACAAAAGGCTTCATAAACTCATTCTGGAAGTTATAATTAGCCAACTCTTCTCGCTCCAAGAATTTCATCGACAATTGGCGCAAAGAATCCATTGCAAATATTGCAATAGACAGGTTTGCTGAACAGCCAATAGTCACAAAAAAATCAGAGAGTACAAGCCAGATTTTTGACCAGACAAGCCTAATGCGGTTCATATTGTAGTGCCTGTTTAGAGGAAAATATTTTTAAAAACCACTTACATGGCCAACAAAAGAAACGTAGTAGATTTTGCAAGAGAATAATTCTGATAATAGTCAAATGGCAAGTAATAACAGAAACATACGCAATCTCAACTATCTTTGTAAGGCTGAAAACCCGCGGATCAGATGTAGATCGCAGTTCATCCATAGACACCTTGCAGAGAGCCTTGACAAAATCAACTATTGCCTCACTGTTTAGCTTCTGGCTTCGTATGAATATGCGGTTTACTTCACCAACTTGTTCCAACATGTTCAAGTTAGAAACCAAGTTGTTCATCTGGTCAGATGTAATTCCAGCAGCCGCACTACTACCAATACCAGCACTATCATATGAACCCCTCCTAACCGCGGAAGCTGCATTCTGAATCTTCCCAGGTCCTTTTTTTTTTAGAACAGGGAGAATATTTGATCTGGTTTGCTTAGATTTGTCGATTTCATTCTGCGGAATTGCAAAGAAAGCGGCATCTGGCGGAGCGCCTTCGCCTAACAGATGTAAATGTTCAAACCGTGAGACACAAGTTAAAATATGTTCCCAAGCCTCCTGTAAGTGATTCCCATCCTCATCTGCTATTGTGACTATAGCCTGTTGATACAAGTAAAAGTGATGGATCAGAGTTGTGCAGATTCTCAAAAACGCTGAAAAGTATTTCTCCAGATCTTTAACCATCTCTATTCTTACACAGATTATTTAAACATGCAGCTACTCCAATCCAACAGAAATTGAGATATTTCTAAAACTAAAAAAATTGCACCACCAGACCACATCCTACCATACTTTCTGTGCATGTTATTACGAATATTCAGGCACTGACAATTGCAAAGGAATAAGTAAACTGGAGGGCCGTCGAGGGATGAATGTGACATCAAGTCAATCAGACAGGAAATGAAAAGCACTGGGCAAACAGTAGAGCTGGGATCTATAAATGAACACCGGGTAGGGCATTTACCAATGACTTTACATGACCAGGAGATTGGAATGGTTGCAAGGAGATTTAGTCAAGCAACTCGGGAGGGGGAGAGAACCGTGTAAACTTTAATTCTATGGCAGACAGTAGTAAGCCATTCTCCTGGTGCAACCAAAACACCTTGAAAGCACAAATTGTCCATTGGAATTTTAAAGAAAAGAAGATACTGGGAAATATACAACATCCAAAACTCTAATCATACAAGGCCTGATAGGCACATAAGATGAAACCTACCTTGATTGCATCAATGTTTTTCTTTTTAATATCTGCAGGTGAGTGGAGTGAAGTAAATTTTGCTAATGATGTCACAAAAGCATCTCTATGAGTTTTCATGGACATCGCTGCAGTAACATGAATTGCACTACGAAAACCTTCCAAACATAGGGATATCACAACTTCTTCATCACTTTGGTCAAGAGGAACACTGAAGGCAGCCAGCATTGGAGCCCAACATGCTTCGATCATGAATCTGAGAATCACCACATCTGTTGCAGGATAATAAATTGACCTGCAATTTGCAGATTCAGTTGAACATCAAAAGAAGACTCAGATTTATAACCGCTAAAAATCAGCATTTCATCAAAACCTGAAGCTTTAACAAGTTCCCTGTTCTGCCGGACAAAACAAGTAGCAGTTCGTGTTCATCAAAACCTAACACATTACTTTGCTTTTCTTACTTGTCAATGAATATAACAGGAGGGCTTTTATGCAAGCTAAACATCATAAAGACAAGCAAGAAGCAAGTGGAGAATGTCGCAGATAAAGTAGACACGCTTGGGGCATAAAACATTCTCAATATTAGCAGGTCTAGTCTCAGATTATGATGCGAAAGAATTCATGGCGAATCTTACTCCGACTTGCGAGCTTTTTCTTTGAACTGTTCCTGCATGTGTCTCATGAGGTCATCACTAGTCTCCATACTGTCCTCCCCTCGCTTTCGGATCACTATGTTTAGTATGCTATCTAACCCTAAAACCCTGTTTGAGTTCACAGACTGCTTCTGTTGGATGGACAAATTATCTTCTTTCATTTTGATCTCATTTCTTGATATTCTCTCAAACAAAGATCTCAAGTACTCATCTGGAAGATCTTTTCCATCATCAATCCCACGGTTGTTCCTTATAAAATCGTCAGCTGACATCTGGATAATGAATTAACATGTAAGAAAAATGGAGAAATACATCGAAGCACTGCCAAAAACCCCCACCAACCATCATGGTGTTTAAAGTTAGCAAATATACCTTGTTCTTAACCATAGGGTTATGAGAATCGGTGTTCAGCAAGATAACAGAGTAGGCAAGCACATATGCTGTGTCAGCACTAGTAAAGACTTTTGGGTTACATTTACAGTACCGTTCAGCAAACTTCTCCATAATACGATCAATCTTCTGTGCCTCACCAGGCAATCTAAATCCCTGTAGGAGTACTCTGATTGCCTCGTCAAACTCTATGCCTTCGAAATCAAAGGAATCCACATAAGCATGCATCACTTTCAGTGACAAATCTTCCCTTTCACCCAAATAGTCACCAATCAGAGTTTTATTCAAACCAGATGCATTTTTAAGGAAAGCTGCTATTTCTTCCGCTGAATTTCCCACCTTACTTGCATTTATCAAGAACTCAATACCTTTCTTGGGTTTTCGGTTAAAAAGAGAGACACCTTCCTGCAATTACAAATATTAAATCTCATGGATTCAAAGTCTCAAAAGATAGAAGAACCGCTGATCACATTAATCAAACAATAACTTAAGTAGCACCTGAAGTTCAAGCTTATAGGCACGACGCTGCTCAAGCATTGAGGCATCAGAAACTTCGCTGGAGGGTTCAGAGTGACTATCTGATCCTTCAGTGGGATCATCAGCAATGGCATTTGCTGAAGGGGGACTTCCAGGATCGCTGTCAACAGCATCTGATTTCTTTGGAGAATGAGAATCTGGAATTCGCAATTGTTTGTTCATCCAGTCACCCATGCACTTCAAAATAGCAACCAAGCATCTCATAGCCTCTAGCTTCATAGCAACATCTTGAGGAGGCTGAAGTGTACTTGCAACACCAGGTGGAACCCCTTGCGCAGTTTTAAGAAGTCCATTGACCATCCTTGGTAACAAAATAGAAAGAGAAATACGAGAATTTAGGTCATATAAAACTACCCATGTACTTATGTTTTATATGTTGTGCATGTACATAAACGTCCTAAGCCATTACTGCTAATAGCATAACAACAAAGTGGTGGAGAAAAAATTACCTCTCGAATATGTTCGAAGCATTAACATCACAATCATAGTTAAGGAATATGTCTATCAAGATCTGCGAATCAACACACAGTTTCTCCAGAAACCGAAGCACTGCCATCTTTTGCTGAAAATTCGGTTGTGCAACATTTTCTAATACTCGAAGGACTATCATAGGGAAAAATACTCCAATTTCTGCTTTCAGTCCAGCTCTAAATCGTGATACCAGGCTTATAAATATTGAACAAGAAAGCTGGAAAACGATCATAAGGGTTGAAGCACTGTTCTTCAACAGCGACAGACACAGGTACTGCTTTATAGCATCTAAAAATCTGTTCAAATAGAAAGAAAAAAAAAAGTGAAAGTAAGTAATGACAGTCAGACACAAGCAATCAACAACAAAAAAGAAAATAAAAAAATCAATAATGATGAGGGCACCCAAATATCTATATATCATGCAATATAAGTCTGTTTGGGAAAACTCATACCATTGGGTAGTTTCTAGGTGGTGAGATTAGAGAATGCACTAAGTGTGTGTATACGTTAAAGAAAATGAGTATTTCGCCCACGACATCACATTATATGCCCTTTTGTTACCAGAGATTTTGATCCTACAAAGATTTCAAATGATGTTCTGTTGTTACTAGTTAGTTGAGGTTTAGTAATGTGTAGGGTCACTTAATATTCTAACAAATGACTGATATTTGGGGAATATTATTAATACTTAACAAAATGCAAATAACAAATACATCTTCTTCTAGGAAGAGGAGGGAAAAAAAAAAAGGTCGCAAAAATTAAACTTAGTGCAACTATTGTCCTTGATGCATAGCAAAGATCTTTAATAGGGTTAATAGACAATGTGAACATCCTCGAGAAATAAAAGGGTGCCTAACAGAAAATAGATGATGATGATTCAGACTATAAAACAAGGTATTGGGTCTAGCCACGTGGAATATAAATTTTTCATGTTTAATTGTGGTTAAGTTGACTGAGTTTTAGCTATTCTAATTACCAAAATTGAATAAACCACCAGTGCCATGTCCTAGAAATCAAGGACAATCCTTAGCCTTGGATGAAAGTGAAGCACATACCAAGGCTCAGATAATCGTAAGGACGATGAGCAGCCATATGAGAATTCTCCAAGTCACGAAGCATACCCAGAAAGGATTTAAAAAGACATTACAAAAATATGGCGCAACTTCTCATTCAATCTCACAAGATGATTAAAATTGAGACGGACAGAAAACATTTTTTTAAAACAATACATAAAATAACTATTTGATATTGTAGCCTTTTGTCATCAACTGTTGCACAACACTCTTTCCAGTTAAATCATTTATAGGGATTAGCCTCATCCGTTGCACCAAACCCAACAAACAGTTCACAACATATTTATGCGCTACCGCTACAAGTAAAGGTGTAAGCTATAAGTTCATCTTTAGGCATTTCTAACAACCCCATGATCATACCATACAAAATCTAAGTTTCATATTCTATAAATGGATGAGTAAATATTACTGAGAAAGTATTAGACAAGAAACAAGCTAAAGTAGTGAGGCACATCAAATAGACAAATACCTTTCACTAGTCCTAAACACTGCCCCGGCATTCTCCAACAAAATCTTGAGCAACTCTAGTGCCACAATTTTTCCCTTCATTGCCTGAGGGTCCGTTGCCGTATCCTTGGGTGGAGTTTTCATTGAGAGCTTACATAAAGCCCGAAATACCAAAAAAGCATCCCGTCTCAACTTATTTCCAATCTGAACCTCCAAATCATCATCCCTTTCTCCCTCACCCTCTGCCAACTCTCCTTTCCTTCCCTCCAACGCTGTCTTATACATGCTAATCTCCCAATACTTTGCATCCAACATATCCTTATCCGTTGAGTCCAACAAATCCGCAGGATTAGTGCCCTCCACTGTTGAGGTCTTAGTCTCAAACGCCCCATCATATGCCCGAACACCTGATCCCACACCACCACTATGCATTCTAGGCGTACTGGGGCTAAAAACTCCATCAATATCCTGTATTACCTTAGTAATAAAACCCTGAACAAACATTGTCATGGAGCCATCCACATCACCCTTCTCTGGTGGTTCCATCAGCTCTGCAACTACAATAGGCTGCAATGGAACGGTTGATGAATCAGCCTCCATTCTCCGAAACACAATAACCAGCATCTGAACCAATGACGCCTTGGCAGTAGTTTGATTCACCACATTCTTACTACTCAAGTAAATATCGTAACAAGTCCTCACCACCTGCAACAGACAATCTCCGTGTATCCGCAGCGAGACCGACGTAACCGCAGATAGAAGCGCCTTGATTACCAACAACTCCACATTTTCATCTCCCAAATCGTGGCACTTGCACACAGAATCAATCAATTTAGAGAGCAATTTCGCGTCGGGGCCTCCGCTTGGGTCTGCCTCCCCATGTAAGTATCCATGGGCAATCAATTTCTGCACTGCGTCCAGCGCAGGCTCAGAAACTTTGGCGTAGTTAGCAGAGAAGGCATTGAGTAGGGGACCGAGAATGATGTCAGATTCGGACAGAGAGAGATCTAAGAGGACGCCTGGATAGGATGACGCATCTGAATCGGATTGACCGGAAGGGGAGGCAGGGGGTGTGGTATGGGTAGGGTTTTGGTTGGGTGAGTTGAGGTGTTCGACAACGGATTTGCACTCGGCTGCGAGCTTGGCGTGCTTGCGCCATGACGCATTCTTGATGATCTTGTCCAGGGCGGGGATTAGGACTTGGCTCAAGCGGGAATCGGCTTCCGGGGAAGCCATTCCCGGCGATTGAAGATGACGATGGGGCTGCCGAATCCGGATTGGTAATGTACGCGGTGGTGGATAGGCTATTTTGGTCTTTGAACAGAGGTGCTTGTTGTGGCGGAGCCGTGGATCTAGAGAGACTGGGATGAGTGAGAAGCTTCGGAGGATTGCAGCATCTGGGTCGCGGAAGAGGTGATGGGGATATGATGCAGGGGGCGTCAAATATTTGACCGTTGAGAAATGGACGAGAATGCCCTTTGATTATTGGAGATGATGGATTGAGATTTAAGAAAAGTACGTCGATGATGTGTTTTCCGTTTCGTTCAGGGTCGGACAAAGTTTCTATGTAGCTCCATTTAGTAGTTTGAGCTCGGTAAATTCGATTATGTATTCAAATCGAGCTTGAATATATATTTTTTTCAGCTGGATCGCTCGATCAGCTACCGAGTCACTTCACGTATTTAAATATGTTATATATTTATTACTTTCTCGACTCGATAAGGTTTGACAAGTACTATAAGATTCGAGTACTATACTCAATAAGGCACAAAACTCTACTCCATAAGGATCGAATTCGATATCTAGTCTTATCGAGGTGAGTATTTGAACTACTACAATCTGCTACGAGTTCGAGCTCGATCTAAAACCACTTATGTTTGATAGAGCTAATAATACATTATATACTACATAATATATTAATGATTTGTGAAGGATTCTTGAAAAATGACTCAGTTATCTTCTTCTTTTTTTCAAATCAATGTCATATTAAATTTTATCTCTAATTTTCTTATCATTATAAGAATTTTTGGTGTTGTTTCTCATAGTTCGATAAAAATTTATTCAATGTGATTGAAGAGCACTTCGTAAATTATTTTATCATTTGATATATATTGAACAATAATAAAGTGGAATATTGAAAGGTAAAATTAATCTATAAATTTGTAAAATATTAATTAATATATAGATTAATAATTTTTAATTTATCAGTTAATTAATATCTCGATTTATTAATTAATTTTGGTGGTCCCAAGAGCATTAATTTATAAAACTGTAACTGTAATTTTCTCATATAAAATACATAAAATATTTGTTTATTGTGTAATTATCAAATATATATGCAGTTTAGTTATATATTTAACAATTCATATGAAAAAAAAATGAGTTTCCAATTGAATCAAAATACAAAGATGCTTTAAACAAGGCATATTTGTCCTTAGATGGATTTAAATAGTATTAATTAATGTCCATTACTGTATAGATAAACAAAAAGGATTTTTATTATTCAATAAACTTTTATATATATATATATATATATATATATAGGAAAGAGATCATATGAAAACTAATTACCTTGTGAAATCTAGAAATTTTTGTAGGCCATTGATATTAGTGATCTAACGACTGTAAATGAGTAGAATTATATGCATTTATGTATTTTTTTATTGCATTATTTGTTGCATATACTAGCGACCAGCTTGATGCAACAAATAATAACAAATATGTAATGAAATTACTTAATAATGCAATTGGTTTCTAGATTTCACCATTAAGGGTGTTTCCACCATAGTCAATCCCTATATATATATATATATATATATATATATATATATATATATATGTGTGTGTGTGTGTGTGTTTGTGTGTGTGTGTGTGTGTGTCAATAATCGAGTTGATTCAGTTTGATTCGGCTCAATTCGATTCGATTTGATTTTGAATGGGTCGACCCCAAGTTTATTTGATTTCTGTATAGCTCTACTTTTCGACTTTGAAATTTCATTTCGGTATGTTATGGATTGAAACGGATCGGATCAGTATGTTCGATTTTCTAGTATCTTTTTAGCGTCTGTCAATGGATTTATGATCCCAATCTCGAGAATAGAAATTAATTAATTTCATTAATTGTGATTCTTTACCCTTGTTATGCAAGCAAAATGAAATATTTTGGCCCTATTGGGATTGATTATAATCTTATCTATAAGTATGAGTATATGGACCGGGTACCTGGTTCATGACCAATTTTTATGAATCAAATCATGAATTGATTCATATACGACGGATATATGTTTCTTTAGTTACCCGCAAAACCAATTTCATTAGACTGGGTACTCACATGATACATCATAATAAAAATAATATTTACAAAAATAAAAAATATGAAGTGTCACTAAGTTTTATAATATGACATTAATAATAATAGTAAAAAAAAAATTACATCCAGATGAAAGGTAAACGGGCAACAAGCTGCCTCACTACCCCTTTTGTATTGCAAAATTAATTCTCTTAAAAACTATGTCTATAGATCTTGGGGTCAGAACATTAGAATGCATGACCTGTTGGACTCTATTGAGGAGCTCCATGGCCTCTGGTGCTAGGAAACCGAAAGTATCAAATGTGAAGGGTATAAATACATGTTGATTATCTATGCATGCTTGCTCATGCATTTTGCACGAGACGGCTTCCAAAGCAACTTGTCCCACAGTGAAACCTCACTCCTCAAGCCCACGATAGGGGAAACCCCTCTAAGATCTACACAGCCATGTTTTACCCCTATCCATCCAAAAACCAAAACATCCGACGGCCTGAGTATTGATCGTCCTTCTGATGGGTCAGTCAAGAGGTTCACATGCGCTTCTTTCTTAGCGGAAACCCCAGCGCGTATAAGCACGTCAAATAGAACATCCCTAACCATATCTTGTCGATACTTGAAACCCGGGAGCTCTCTATAGTGTACTTCATGCTCTCCAAAGGAGTCAAAACATGTTTTGCGACAAACTGGGCATATCTCATCAACTGAAAATAATGAAAATATGAGGCGATACTTAAGGATAGTACGATACTCCACAACATACATTGTTGGCCTAGTCCATCTATAGGGATAGCCAGAAGAAAATCATGCACATGTTGTAGTATCCGCATTTTTCCTTTCCCGGTATTCTCATTTTTGGTGTATTTTTTGTTTTTAGCAACTCGTTTGTAACCGTTTCGACATTTTGAATCTATTTTATTCTTGGAGTTTCTTCATTTGAACGAATTTCAGAGATGTTTTGATATTATTCCGTCTAATGTTATGTATTGTTGCATGGACGTTCGATTCTCGTAAAACCCGTTCGATTTTATAATTTCTTTGGTTGCACGAGTTCGGATGGTTGAGTGGTTCGTGTTGTGAGTTTCGGTTTATTGATCCGACGTCGTATTGTGATTTTCGTCTGGGCCGTTTTGTAATTTCCTATAAGTTTAGGGAATTTTACTTTCCTTGTCGTTTCTCGGATTCCTCGGTAGTCAGAATTGTATTCTCCTGCAACATTCAGCTTCGTCGTCATGAATATTTCATATCTACGCGTTGGATTCTGTCCTGGTGTTGCGCCTCATTTTCGGACCGCGGCAGGCTAACCGTTTGATGTTGAAGCTGCTTGTATGCATAACGTGCGTTATGCATGCTTTCTTGCGTGCGCTATCGGCACCTTCATAACGTACGTTATAGCTCACCGCTAACGTACGTTATGGCCTTCAGCAGATTGGACAGATTGTTCTGTCTGAACCATTACGTACATTAACTCCTTATGTTACGTACGTAAATCCCATTGTAGCGTACGCTAACTATCCGACGTAGCGTACGCTATCGAACCCAGCGTTTTTGGACAGATTGTCCTGCCAAGCCATTACGTACACTAACACTCGAGTGTTACGTACGTAATGAGTGTAACGTACGTTAACATGGCATGTTAACGTACGTAACGAAGGCCCGGGTTTTATAAACCGGGGTTGACCTTCACTTCGGCATTTTCTTCATTTCTTCTCCTCTGACCGAGAGCTGTGTTCCAAGTGAGGTTTTGAGCGATTCTTCAAGTTTTGCCCGTGGAAATTCTTGGGGAATCAAGTATTGTGTTCCTAGTGTAGTATATCATCATCATAATCGTCTTCCTCCATCCGAATCAAGATAAATCTTCTAAGAAGCCTACTTTTGGGTAAATTGGGGGTTTTCGGTTTTATTATTCGATTCATTCCGTGTTGTTGATTAATTCATGATGAATATGATTAAGTTTCCCTACGGATTCATGGTATATTTCGTGGTATTTGCGTAATCGAGAGGGTTTGGTTGCGGTCCGCCCTCGTCGTTGTTTCTGTACGAATATACATGAATCGTATGAGGGTTTTCGGGTGTATTCCATTTCATACTAGTTTAGAGTTGGTTGTGATTGTGTTCTTCGAATCGTTAGGTTCGTGGTTGTCGGTTCCTAGAGTTCGTCGGTGATTTTCCTTTCCGTTCGTTGCGTCGTCAATTACTCAAGGCAAGTATTTTTGGAAACCTTTATGCTTAACATGAAATGGTGATGTATATTGTGTGTGCTTTGCTCACCTCGGGAGGGTCCGATGGGGCCTCGAGGGAATCCAATGGTATAGCTCTGGATTCACGAGTTTGTTTCGCTAGCCAGCTCGGGAGGGTCTTTAGAGGCCTCGAGTGGGATCAATGGTATAGCCCTGTTCCCAAGGCGATACGCGTGCGTGATTTGTTTTATGATATGGCCAGCTCGGGAGGGTCCTTAGAGGTCTCGAGCGGGATCAATGGTATAGCCCTGTTCTCAAGGCAAATTGATTGACTGTTTGTTTCCGGAAAAGACATGTCTGGTTTTGGTTTCGAAATAAATTTGGTGCATTATACTATGAAATGTGTAAGCGGTTGGTTTGACTTGATTACTTGTACTAGCGTAATGGCTAACCCCTCTGGGGACCCGTTTTGGAGAAATTCTTGTTATGGATTTCAGGTTATGTTAAGCCAGACGAGCGGGCGCTGGGACAGTACGAGGATGCTGGCCAGGGTCGTTGACATGTGCATTGAGTCTTCTTATTTCTTTTGTCTCTTTTGATATGCTTGTTGTTTACTTTTAAATGTATAGATTGTACTCGCGAGTATTTAGGCTTTTCCCTTCGGATTGTGATTTATATTCGTTGAAGTTATTTATGGTTGTCGGTGTTGATTATTCCGCCGATTGTACCGGGCGTGTTATTTGATTTTCATATGGATGAGGTGTGTTTTTACTGTGGTAATTCGTTTCTAGCCTGGTGGGTCCCATGTAGGAGTCCACGGCACTGTAATATACCTTGAATATCTCGGGGGTGTTACAGAAAATGGTATTAGAGCACTAGGTTTATGGATGCCTAGGCTTGTCGGTTATTTGGGTCTAGTTTTGTTCTGTTTTGCACATTGTCACACCGTTGCCAGCATCTCGGTACTTCCAGTGTTCGTAAGTTTTCCTTACTCGATTCTTTGTTTTCTCGTACCGTATTTCCGTTTCTTGAATTGTCGTTGTTTTTCCTCTCTTACTTATCATCGAGTTGCTTTTTGCCACCTTTTAACACCAGTATGGATGCTGGAAGAGGCCGTGGTCGTGGTCGTGGACGCGGCCGAGGACGTGGGGCAGCCGGTGAGGCGGCCACATTGCATTCTTCGGGAGCCGGCAGTACTGGTGACCGTCATAGTCATGCTTCTTCTCAAGATGGCGTCGACCTTGGTGTTGCGGCTGTCATGCAACAAATGGTAAACCAAATGGCGGCGATAGCTCAGGTGGTTCAGAACCCGAATCCGGCCCACGCCAATCGGGGCGGAGCAAATCGTTGGCTTCAGGATGTCATCAAGATGCATCCTCCTCAGTTTTTGGGAGCTTCATACCTAATCGACTGGGAGGGGTGGATCAAAGAGATATCTAAAGTCCTTGTTGCCACCAACTGTCCCGAGGACCGCAAGGTCCCTATTGCCCGATACTTTCTCACAGGGGACGCTACTGACTGGTGGGAGGTTGTTGGGCCTAAAGACCGTGTTGCTTCGTGGACGGAATTCAAGGACCTGATGGAGACCGAATATTGCCCGTGGCCGGTTAGACAGGCTCGAGTTCATGTCTTTTATGATGCTCAGCCTCGGGATATTCCTGTTTCTCAAGCTATTGCCGATTTCAACAAGGATTTGGGCTTCGTGAAGGCCAAAGTTACAGAGGAGAGTGACAAAATTTTTAATTTCTCCAGGCGGATGAAACTGTCAATTCAGGATTATATGTCTGGGCTCGTCTGCACCACTTTGAAGGATTATCAGAGTAAGGCTCTTGCGTATGATATGTCGGTGACGGCCAGTGAAGCGGCTAGTGAGAGAAAGAAGCAGAAGTCCGTCGGAAATTTTTCTGGTCACAAGGGCGGAGGCCAGCAGAAATCTCAATATGCAAATGTTTCTGCGGGCGGTTCGGCTCATTTTTCTGGGAGTTTTTGAGGTTCTGCTAGAACCTCCGTTCGTGATCTCATATGCTTTAACTGTGGCAAGTCGGGCCATAAGAACCGGGAGTGTCTTCGTCCGTAGTTGACTTGTCATACTTGTGGTCAATCGGGCCACAAGGCTTCCTTTTGTGAACAGGTCAGACAGATTCGCGGTGCCCATTCTTCTTTTCCAGCACCTAGGGAGCCGAGCGTGAACCAGGGCTTGTTTGCTCCGCAGTCCCCACCGAGTGTTAGCCGAGGGAGAGGTCGAGGTCAGCCCGCTAGAGGGGGAGCTTCCAGTGTCGGCTCCACCCACCAGCGTGTTTATGAGATGAGGAGGGCCGATGATCGAGCGGCCACTGTGGCGACAGGTACCGTTCACATCCATTCTCATCCTGTCAGTGTGCTTTTCGATTCTGGTGTTACGCATTCGTTCATATCTCTGGAGTGTGCGCGCCGTTTGAGTCTCGACTGTTTGTCGCCTTGCGAGCCTTTCATCATTAAACTTCCTAGCGGTGATAGAATCGTTGGCGATCGAGAGGTCCGAGATTGTTCTGTGTTTATTTGTGAGAGGGCTTGGCTCTCTAATCTTATTGTTGTGGGTATTGAGGGTGATGATTTGATTCTCGGGGATGATTGGCTCGAGCGGCATGGTGCAATCATGAAATACCGCACGAGGATCATCACCATGCTAGTCGAGGATGGCACCGAGCGCTCTTTCGCGGGGCGAAATAAAAATCAAAAGTTCGTAATTAACGCCTTGAAGGCGATGGGACTCCTGCGAAAGGGGTGTACTGGTTATTGGTGCTATGCTTGAAGGTGGAGGATGGAGTCGAGCTTTCATTGATTCCAGTCGTTAGTGAGTTTCCTGATGTTTTTCCTGATGAGTTACCGGGGTTGCCACCGGACCGTGAGGTTGAGTTTGATATAGAGTTAGAGCCGGGTGCGGCTCCGATTTCGAAGGCACCGTATCGCATGACACCTTCAGAGATGGCCGAGTTGAAGAAGCAGTTGAGTGAGCTTCTCGAGTCGGGATATATTCAACCGAGCGCTTCGTCTTGGGGCGCACCGGTCTTGTTTGTGTAACACCCCAGAATATGACCGGGAATGTCACACGCCGTAGACCCTTATCGCAAGGATTTACCAGGCTAAACTCCAAAAGACTACTCGATGATTGACCGACCGGGGTCAAAATTAAATAGAAAACAGACCGACAAGGTCATAAACCAATTCAGAAACTAACGACATTCATATTACAATGACCACAATAAACTTGAACATAGAAAAGAATGACAACTCAATTTAATAAATGATAACTACACCCATGCAAGGGTGGATACTCGAACGACAAAGAAATACCGACCAAAATGATACAAAAGAAAAGACTCTGACTCTGGTGTGATTAGCATCGTCGTCTTCCATCTCCTTCCAAGCCAATCCCGTGACTGCTCCCGAGCTGCCAAAACCTGAGCGCATAACAGGCACCCACCCCCCGAAAACTCGGGGGTTAGCAAACTGGAATTTTGCTAGTGCAAGTACATAATATACAAGATATACGAACAGTAACAACATAACATTCAACCGCCGTGAAGCCTTAACATAAACCATACATTCCCATAATCAATACAGAGTAACACTCGCATACACAAGGTGAAATATAATCACATAGCCATATTCTCTTTACGAAACATAACATCAATAAAATTTTAATCAAGCCCAAGGAGTCAGGAAAATCCCTTTTGGAAAAGGAAAAAAAATGTTTTGATAAGGTAGTTTGCAAACGTTATTGTTGACTCGGGCCGTCTGGGGGTTTTTAAAATCGAACGGGAATACTTTTGGAAATAATTTCAAAAACTCTCGGACCCTTGACCCAACGTATGGAAAACGATTTCACAAAAACTAAGTCAACTTATTTGGGGTTCTCGACCCAATTTATAGAACACCGTCACAAGCGAAATCATTACTGACATCTCACAGGGTTCTCAACCCATTCCAAATAACATCATCATGAAATCAATCATCTCACATTCCACGGGGTCCTCGACCCAAAACACGAGAATAGCACCACAATACAATCAAAGGTACAAAACTCACATTCGACATATCTGCTCAAGACCCCGATTTATTAACCCTCGGAGATTTCGTCAAACCTCCGTGGTTAACTAACCCTGATACCAACGCTTTAAAAACAATTTGAAACAAGCTTTCAAAAACATGAATTGCGGTCTGTATCAAGACAAATATTAAAAAGTGAGTTGAAAGAATTTGAGATACGAGAATCGTTCGGTAACGGGGTCTTAGCTTACACTCGAATACCCGTAACCAATAAGCTGCCGGGCGCCTCCACTGCACACTGTGCACCGGCGTTCACTCCACTATGTCGGCCGCTCCTTGAACATGTCAACTGCGCGGTGATCACTCCCGCAAGAGTCGCCTTGACACACGCATTATGTAACACCGGCGTTCACCACCCATATGGAGCCGCACATTGCGGCGTACACCGTGCCGGAGTACACCGCCCCGCCCTCAGAGGTTCCCGGATATGACGTTTCTCACAACAAGTATCCACATTGTTCAAACATCAAGCACACGGACAAACGTCACAACAATTTTCAACTCGGTACATCAAGTCACACAATTTCTCCGCCAGACCATATCCACACAAATAAACAATAATACGCACGTTATCAATCAAACTCAATCAACACCGCACATATATCTCTATGTTGCGACTCAACCGAATATATACACATTTATATATATATATATATATCCTTACTATATTATATGAGTAACTATAGTTCGTCCATCAATCCAAGTTGAGTACATCAATTAATGTTAGAATTCAACACTCGTTGATCACCGACATAACATATATATCAATATACGTGTAGACATACATATATTTAACATGTAACTATATATAAACACACACATATATATATATACACGTACGTATATATACATCCACATAAACTCATACACTTCGACAACAATGATCTCACGCAGTTACAATTCGTATATCGAGGTACTTGCCTTGGTAATACGACGCGAAGGAGACGACGAAGGAATAGGTTTCGGTCCAAACAATCCTCTCAAATCCGACCCTAACACAATAATGATATACAATCAATCTCAAGATCATGAATACGAAGAAATTACTCCTAGTTCTACCCGTTGGGACAATTCATCGAACACCAAGAGTGCGTAGGGAATTGAAATCGGTTAACGGTGAATTAACGGAATTTCATCCCAACCAAAAACAAGAAAACCAAGGGTCACGAGAGTACTATCAAAATCTAACAACAACATCGGTTAATTCGGATTAAAACACAAGATCACCACCAAACCCTCCCCAAAAATCATACTAGGGTTAAAGGGGTTCTTACCTCTTGAAGATTCAAGCCCTATAATCCGAAGAACACGTGCTAGATCCACAATCCGAGCTACACGATCGAAGGAAGATGAAGAAAAACACACAATCAAAAGGGTAGATGGAGAAGAAATCCCCCTCTCAACCCTCTCTCTCTCGCGCACGGTTGGAGAAAAGGAGGAAATGAGCGAATCTCGCTGAAAACACACAGTTATAGCGCTGACCGCATTGTGTGCCGCGGCTCAGCTAATCTGTGCCGCGGCACAGGGCCAAAAATTGCGCCCAGTGGTCGGCTGACCGCTCGTTGTGCCGCGGCTCATTAGGAGTGTGCCGCGGCTCAGACTCGGCATGTGCCGCGGCACTGCCGGACTGTGCCGGGGCACGCGGTACAGGAGGTTTTAGCCGGCAGGTGCCACACGGGTGTGCCGCGGCCCGGACAAGTGTGCCGCGGCACTGACTCGGCTGTGTGCCGCGGCGCACACTCCTTGTGCCGCGGCACACGGTACAGCCTGCTCGGCCAACAACTGGGTAGTATGTGTGCCGCGGCGCACAATCCTTGTGCCGCGGCTCATACCCCCCCTCGGGTCCCAAAAATGACGAAAATGATCCGGAAAGAGAATAAAAGCAATAGGAATCGATATTTGGGCAACAATAACACGAAATGGAAGTACGGAACCCCAAAACGATCTGAGGTACACAACCAAAGTTGAACAAGGAACAAATTCCCTAAATTTCTAGAAAATTACAAAAACGGTCCAAACATCCGAAAATCACGACACAACGTCGGATTAACCATCCGAAACTCACAACATGCTCTAATCAAGCATACTAACTCATGGAAGTAAGAAAGTGACGGAATCGAACGAGTTTAAGGAGAATCGAATACGCATGAGACAAAATATACCACAAGATGAAATTACGTAAAAGCATCATCGAGACCCGTCTAAGCGGAGAAGCTCCAAGAACAAAATAGGTTCAGAATTCCAAAACAGTGCCAAGCGAGTTATCCGAAACGAGTATACACTGAAAATAGAAATTATTAAAAATAGAAAACGCGGATATTACAGTTTGTGAAGAAGAAGGATGGTTCGCTGCGTTTATGTATCGACTATCGCGAGCTAAACAAGGTAACCATCAAGAACAAGTATCCCTTACCGAGGGTTGATGACTTGTTAGATCAGTTACAGAGAGTTGCGGTATTCTCGAAGATCGACTTGAGATCGGGGTACTATCAGCTTCGGGTGAAGGAGTCCGATGTGCCAAAAATAGCTTTTTGGACGAGATAAATGTTAAAACAATATTTTTTCGATACATATTTTGATGATGATCATTTTAGCAAATATAATTATTACCTCGTTACATAGTTTACTATAGATATTTTAAATCACATTTTGCAACACATTTGTAAAAAATGAACATTCATAACGTACGTAATCCAACATTCATAACGTACGTAATACTTGATTTATAACCGTTGCCAAAAGTTTTAGAATGTCAAAGTCTTGAAACGGTTAAATTACACGTTATCAGCTTTAAATTTGAATTTCTGTGCTAACCGTTGATCTTATTCAAAGTGACGTCATCCAGTACATCATATCATCCAACGGCTATGAAGACCATGAATTATGTACGTAATACATGAAGCAAAACGTATGTAACAGTGAGGACAGAAGCCACTGCCCATCTTCCAACATTCCATTACGACCGTTAAAAATGTTATGTAACGTACGTAATATTGGCTACGTACGTAAATGGAGTCTCCTAACGCACGTAATGCTGGCATACTATTCCAACAGGAAAATACAACTCAAGGGCTATAAATAGCGCCATTCAAGGTGTTGGAAAAAACATACAACTCATCTAAGCTTACAAGCATACTCAAGCTATATCAAGCATATAATACGAGAGATATACACATTCTACATTGTGATACGAGAAGAATTGTTCTATCATTTCTTATCTATATTCTTGTATCAACGAGCGATATATCCTGTAAAGTCGAGTTCCTACTCGCAATTGTTTTATTGTAAGGTTGTCTTGTACCCAAAAAAACAAGAGTGTTTTAGTGAGGTTTTCTTGAGCCCGGAAATCAAGAAATTGTAAGAGTTGGCACTAAACTCGAAAGTGCATTCAAAGTTTCTAAGTAAAGTCCTAGTCGATAAAACTAGGTAGGGGACGTAGGCTTCGTTAATAGCCGAAGCTCTCGAACAATTTCTTGTGTTCTTTATTTTCCGTATTTTATTTTCTCCGATATTTAGCTTCCGCATAAAAAGAGTTCAAAACTCTTATCCGCACTATTCAACCCCCCTTCTAGTGGCGGTACCAATCCAACAATTGGTATCAGAGCGGTCTCTTTTTCACCGGATTAACACCCGCTAGAGAAAAGATCCAGAAATGGCCTTTATCCACTCCTCTCTTGAAGGCAACGCTTTCAATCGCCCTCTCTTCTTCGATGGCTAAAACTTTATGACATGGAAGAAGAAAATGTCCATCTTCATCCGAGCTAACGATATTGAAATTTAGAAGGTCATTGCTCTTGGACCTACCATTCCAAAGAAGACGGATGGCTCGATCAAAAGCTTTGAAGGGTACGACGATGCTGACTGGAAGAACGATCACTTCAATAGTAAAGTTACTCAATTGCTTTACTGTGCTCTCAACCCAGAAGATCACAACTGAATCTCTTCTTGCGAGACGGCCAAAGAGATCTGGAAAATGCTCGAAATTACCCACGAAGGTACGAGTCAAGTGAAAGAAACCAAAATCAATATGCTTCTTCACGATTATGAACTCTTCACTATGAAAGAAGAAGAAAGCATTACCACTATGCTTGACCGTTTCTCGGCTATCACAAATGGGCTAGCTTCCTTCAGGAAACCGATATCAAGTAGTGATAAAGCCAAGAAAATCCTTCGATCTCTACCAAGAGAATGGGACGCTACTGTTACGGCTATCATGGAGTCTAAAGATCTCAACACCATAGAATTCAGTGCTCTCATCGAATCTCTCATCAATTACGAGATTGTCATTAAATCTCGAAGTTCGAAACCAAAACACAAGGAGAGAGAAAGAACGATCGCCTTCAAAGCCAAACAAGATAGCGATCTAGAAGATGAACCTATCGAAGAAGAGGATGAAGAAACAGCCTTTTATGCCAAAAATATAAAGAAATTCAAAAATCTTCTACAAAGGCGCCGAAGAGACATCAAACAAGAACCGAGGGATGAATCCAAAAAGACTCACTTCCCACAAAATAAAAGGTTCGACAATACTTGTCGAAGGTGCGGCGTTCCAGGCCATTTTGCTAAAGATTGTCGTGCTGCTTTATCAATGAGTTCATCAAAACCACCTCACGAAAAGTTCAAAAAGAAGGAAGTCTATGTCGCTACATGGAGCGATGATGATGAGGATGATGAACCTCAAGTTCAAACCAATCTTTGCTCTAATGGCCCGCGCATCCGAAGATAGCGATGAAGAAGTCGAGGTTAGTGATTCTTCTCATGAAGAACTTCTTGATGCTTTCGAATCTTTAAATAATGAATACGAAAAAGTTTGCAATATAAATAAAGATTTGAAAAAGAAAATAAAGTCTTTTGAAAGTGAAAATTCAAAATTATTGAAAAATAAGGATGTATGAGAAAATTCTGAGAGATGATTTACACAAAACTCAGAGAGAATTAAAACTTTACGTTAGAAAATTCTCGTGTGGTAATGACAAATTTGAGCAACTCTTATTTGGTCAAAAATTTTCTCTTTCAAAACAAGGACTCGGGTATAATTCATTCCCAATGAAAAAGTCCTTAGAAATTACCACGAAAGATTCGGGCACTTTAAAAACGGGAATTCCATCATGTCCAAAATGTTTAAAACCAGGACATACCGAAACTTACTGTAGAAGTTCTAGACGAACTATAAAAGTCAAACAAATTTGGGTTCCTAAATGGACCATTGTTCAAAACCAAGTTTTTATATCTAACTCCACAGGACCCAAATTAGCCTGGGTACCTATAAAACGGAAGAAAATTGTTTTTGTAGGTACAAGTAAGGAAGACAACAGTATCAAATAAATGGTATGTTGATAGTGGATGTTCAAATCACATGAGTGGAAACGAACATCTCTTCACGGAACTGAAAAAGGAAGATCGTGGCTGTGTAACATTTGGCGATAATAAAAAGGGCCAAATAAAAGGGACAGGTAAGATAGGTAAGAAACCTTCACCTACTATTGAAAATGTTCTATTTGTTTATGGTCTTTGCCATAATCTTCTAAGTGTTTCCCAACTTTGTGACACTGGTCTTAAATTAATTTCTGAAAGTACGCATTGCACTGCAATGAGAAAAGACCAAGTCGTTTTTATTGGATTGCGACATGGAAATATTTATATTGTTGATCTCCAAGATGAATCTTCTTTCAATGAAAAATGCTTACTTTCATACGATGAAAATGCCATTATTTGACCGAAAATTGGGACACGCCTCTTTACCACTTCTTTCAAAATTGGTCAAAAACGAGATTGTCCGTGGTCTACCAAAATTAAATTTCAGAGAAGACCACATTTGCGAGGCCTGTATTAAAGGTAAGCATGCTAGAGGCTCGTTTAAACCAAAAATGGAAATTTCCACGAGTTGCATTCTCGAATTAATTCACATGGATTTGATTGGTCCATCTCGACATGCTAGCTTAACAGGTAAACTTTATACTTTAGTTCTTGTTGATGATTTTTCGAGATTTACTTGGGTAAAATTCTTGACAAATAAAAATGATGCATTTAACGAGTTTGTTAAGTGGTGTAAGGTTACCCAGAAGGAAAAAGAGTTACCAATTATCGCCATCCGAACCGATTATGGTGGAGAATTTGATTCAAATATTTTTGAAGATTGGTGCGATAATTATGGTATTGGGCATAATTTTTCGGCACCTCGGACACCTCAACAAAATAGAGTTGTCGAGAGGAAGAATCGCTCTCTAGAAGAAATGAGCCGAACAATGCTCATTGAATATGGGCTTCCTAAATATTTTTGGGCCGAAGCCGTTAACACCGCTTGCTATGTTATAAATCGAGTCCATCTCCGGAGGAACAAAATGATGACTCCTTATGAGATATTTAAAGGTAAAAATCCCAATTTATCTTATTTCCATCCATCTGGTCGTAAAGTATTTATTCATAATAATGGTAAGGATACTTTGGGAAAATTTGACTCTAAATCGGATATCGGAATATTTCTTGGTTATTCGACTAATAGTAAAGCTTATCGTGTATTTAATTGTAGAAGAGGCTCGGTAGAAGAATCAATTCATGTAAAATTCGATGATACAGTTTTACCCCCGAGAAAGGTTGTTTTTGATGATGATGCAGGTATGGTTCCGGCTAAAGAAGTATCAGAAGCATCAAAGGAATTGGAGAAGCTCGACTTAAGCTCGGACAAGCAGGAGGAGAATTCTTACAACCTTCCTAAAGATTGGGCAAATGTGAAAGACCATCCGATGGAACAAATTCTCGGAAAAATTGATGAAGGTGTACGAACTAGGAGAAATATAAATGATTGTATTAACAATATTGCGTTTATTTCTCTTACAGAACCAAAGAATATCGATGAAGCCATCAATGACGAGAATTGGGCTATTGCTATGCAAGAAGAGCTAAATCAATTCGAAAGAAATAATGTTTGGGAATTGGTTTCGGCACCGGTAGACAAATCAATCATTGGCACTAAATGGGTTCATAAAATTAAAACCGATGATGATGGTCTCCCAATTAAGAATAAATCGATATTGGTCGCCCAAGGATATAATCAAGAAGAAGGCTTAGATTATGAGGAAACATTTGCTCCTGTTGCTCGTCTTGAGCCAATCCGTCTTCTCTGTGCCTTTGCTGCGTACAAGAAAATCAGACTCCATCAAATGGATGTAAAGAGTGCGTTCCTAAATGGAATCATCCAGGAGGAGGTGTATGTCAAGCAACCGCCGGGTTTTGAAGACTATGATCATCCAGATTATGTGTACAAGCTCCATAAAGCTCTCTATGGATTAAAACAAGATCCGAGAGCATGGTATGATCGTTTAAGCACTTTTCTTATTTCAAATGGGTATAAAAGAGGTAATGTTGATAATACCCATTTTATTAAGAATTTGGGTGATGATATGCTTATTTTCCAAATTTATGTGGACGACATTGTTTTTGGTGCAACTAACGAATCTCTGTCCCAAAAATTTTCAAATCTTATGAAGGGAGAATTCGAAATGAGCATGATGGGAGAGTTGAAAAACTTTCTCGGACTCCAAATTAAGCAACTCAATGACGGAATATTCATTCATCAATCAAAGTACGTCAATGAGCTCTTAAAGAAATTTAAGATGGAAGATTGCAAAGAAATATCTACTCCTATGTCTTCCACTCTTAAGCTCGACAAAGATGAAAAAGGTAAGTATGTTGACCAAAAACAGTATCGAGGTATGATCGGCTCTGTTGGGATAACCAATCCCTGTATCGATGCTGCTTAGATAAGCAATACCTGTATCGATCGTATTGTTAGAATGTTTTGACAACATGCCAAATCCTGGATACCGCCTCTAGCTGTATCGAAAAGCTGATCAAGTATCAAACATGTATCGAAGACCTCTCGCAGTCCCAACCATACAGTATATTGATCATACAGCAAAGAGTCCCGCAAAGCTAAAGTATGGAAGCTGTCTCGAAATATCTATACATTAATCCTTCCATACAGCTCTCAACAGGACAAGAAGGAATCTTCAGTATTCGCTAGAAGTCAAGTCCCGTTGATAAAGAAGTATTTAAATACTAAAGGATAAAGTATTTAAATACTGTAAGTCAGAAGATCTTCAAATCCCGCAATATCCGGATCTCAGTCAAATATTTGTTGTCGCAGAATCTTGCCCAACAGATAGATTTCAAACGGCTATATTTCAGAGGCTATATATATCTCCAGAGTTTGAAGATCATCACACACGAAAGAACGACTGAAAATCTACAAAGTATTCACGACTTACAAAAGAACAAAGCTTACAAGAAATATTCAGAGCAAAACATATATCCCTAAGCTTTCTGCCATTCAGATAGAAGAGATATACAGTTCTTAAACCTTGAACAACACATTATCAGCTTAAAGCCCAGAAAGTCATAGCTGTTGTTCAAACCCTGTTCTATCCTTGAACAAACTCATATCAGCCCTGTGTGGACTGAGGAATCCTTGCTACTCCCGAACTGTGTGTGACAGACTTGCATTGAATAAGACAAAGCTTCAGAACTGTGTGTGAAGAAGCCAGTCAAGTGTTAGCTCAAACCAATCTGTGTGAACGGTTGAAAGCTAAGATCTTTATATCAATCTGTGTGAACGATATATTGATGAAGTGTTGTTATAATTACGTAGTTGTGTACACAGTAATTATAATAAACTTTTTACTCCTGTGTGGAGGACCAGTGGACGTAGAGGGGTTTACCTCGAACCACTTTAAATATTGTGTTATTTACCTTCTGCCTTTATTGTTTTAATAACTGTGATTATTTAAGTATACACTGCACATCGAGTTGCTGTATCCTCAGCAACTTACTGTATTTAAGACTTCCGCTACGCACTCAGATTTAAAAACCGTACAGCTTGTAGTTTAAAACACTTTCCAAGCTGTATCCAGTATACTTAGTGGCCAACAGGCTCTTTACTTTATTTAACTGCATCTAGACCCGATATAATATTTGCTACTTGTTTATGTGCTCGTTTTCAAGCAAATCCTAAAGAATCCCATCTCATCGCATGGAAAAGGATTTTTTGTTATTTAAAAAGTACTGCTGGCTTAGGTCTGTGGTACCCATCGAGCATTGATTTTCAACTTTTCACATACAGTGATGCCGATTTCGGTGGATACAAAATTGATAGAAAAGGCACCACCGGAACTTGTCATTTTATGAGTTCATGTTTAATTTCATGGGGGAGTAAGAAACAGACTCGTGTAGCTACTTCCACAGCTGAAGCAGAATATGTGGTTGCGGGAAGTGCATGTGCACAAGTCCTTTGGATCAAAAATCAATTACTAGATTATGGCATCGAGCTTAAAAATACACCTATTTTTTGTGACAACACGAGTGCCATAAATCTGAGCAAAAACCCCATATTGCATAGTAGGACAAAGCATATTGAACTTCGTCACCATTTTATTCGTGACCATGTCCAAAACGGGAATGTGCGTCTCCAATTTGTCGGTACAAATGAACAATTGGCGGACATTTTTATAAAACCATTACCCGAAGATGCTTTCAATTTTATTCGCATAAATTTAGGGATGGGTCATGTTGATCACTTTTAATTTCTTTTTGGTTTGCATATTCAACATATATATATATATATATCAAAGTGGTCATAGAAAAAGAGGATATCATCAGAAGAAAAGTACTATTCATTTGGTCTTACTTACGTACGTTATAGACATAATATTACGTACGTAATGAAAGGACGAATTCTTGGACAGTCAGGTCTGGACTCATTTTTACGGCCGCTATATCAACCGAATAACGCACGTTAAACTGTGTTACGTCCATTATGATCTTCCCACTACGTACGTTATAACTTTACAGAAACAGGAAGTGAGTACTGAAATCTATATTACGTACGCTATTTTAACCCGTAAATTCCGTAACTGTCTCACCATTACGGCATTTATATAGCCTAACGTACGTAATTCTTTATGCCCAGAAAATATAAACCCGTCTGCCCCCTTTCTCTTCTCATTTTCTTCCAAACCTAGAAACTCGATTCCGACTCCCTTCCTCCTCAAAACCTCCAACCTCGACGATGTTACCTTCATTCTCTACATCAATCATGCCGAACACTCGCCAAGGCAAGAAGAGACGAGGAGAATCATCAACTAATCCGCCTGAACCAAATCGTTTTGTAACTCCCCAGGCCGCGAAAATATTCAATGAAAACTTGATTGACGGAGAGGTAACCTCAAGTCACTTTTTCGATTTTGAATCTCTGACTGGAATTGGTATTCGTTTGGACGATTTCTTCGATATGCTAGGGATTGCAAAATTTGTGAGTTTTTGTAGACCTATTTATGTGGATTTAGTTCGAGAATTTTACGCAAATTTCTCGACAACTTTTAATACCGATGGTCTCGTGGTTTTTAACTCTTTGGTTCGTGGAAAAAATCATTTCTTTTGATGCCTATAAATTGTCCGAACTCTTTGGCCTTCAAAACGAAGGATATGTACGCAATGGTAATTTTTGTTCGGAAATGATTCGTCGGATGAAGAAGTAAACGATAACCTCAATGAGCAAGTCGTTCGTGACTACCTTCAATCTCAGGCCGTCATAAATGTAACCTCGGACAAATTTGAAAATAATGATTTTGGCCTCAACATTCGAATTTTTCATGATGCTATCACTTGTTCCTTAATGCCAAAGGTCAATTCTCAACAATGCTTAGTTAACATTGATATGGAGATTATATATCATATTCTAAATGATCATCAAGTTAACTTTGCTCGAGTTGTTATGAAATGGTTTGTGGAAAAAGGATCCATTTTTCATAAGAAGGGGTATTTGAGGAAAGATAGACAAAGGAAATCCGGGATGCCCTTCGGATCTATTTTGACTGGGATTTTTGAAGACGCCGAAGTTGATCTTTCCGGGCTGCACAAAATGGACATTCTAAAGGGGAATATGGTTCACGAAGGAACCATACGTACTATGAAATATGTGCAGACCAGGAATCGAGGCTGGATATATTTAGCTTATTTACGGGACGGCGACTCTCTTATGGATGGGAGTGCCTTGCCTCGACTGGAGGACCGCATCTTTTCTCGAGGACCTCAAGCAGAGCGATCTCGTCTACACATCCCTCCATCTCAGGAAGACCCTTCTCGGCCAAGTGCTTCCTCCTCCTCCTCATTGGTTTCCGACAGAGTTCGTGCATTAAAGCATCGAGTTCGAAGGTCCGAAACTATGTTAGAGAATTTTTGTACTCTCTTCGGCCTTGCTCTTCCACCTCACACCCCTCAGCCAGACATGGACTAACACTATCTTCATTATTGATGATCATTCTCTTTTCCGACCAGACACTTCATTTAGTTACATGCATTTTTACTTCTTCTTTTTTTTAAACTACTTTGTGGACTGTCTTTCCTGGACTGTTTTTATGACTTTTAAGGACTGCTTTAATGTTTCTTCTGGACTGTTCTGTAGAGCTGTTTTCATGATTTTGCGGACTCATCTGTTCTGATTTTTTTTGGACTGTTCGCTAACACTATTTTTGAGAAATGCTTTACAGGTAATTTTTTTTCTCTCACTTTTTGTTAATGACAAAAAAGGGGAGAACTATGGTTGAATAATTACATCATGGTATTTATAAATTCAGCTATTGTTTATCTCAGGGGGAGTTACTCTCAGGAAGTTTTTGTATAACTTATTTTCTCTTCCCCCATTCACTTATAAATTCAACCATATTTTCAAAATTATTTTGTCATCATCAAAAAGGGGGGAGATTGTTGAAACAATATTTTTTCGATACATATTTTGATGATGATCATTTTAGCAAAATAATTATTACCTCGTTACACAGTTACTATAGATATTTTAAATCACATTTTGCAACACATTTGTAAAAACTGAACATTCATAACGTACGTAATCCAACATTCATAACGTACGTAATACTTAATTTATAACCGTTGTCAAAAGTTTTAGAATGTCAAAGTCTTGAAACGGTTTAATTACATAACGTACGTAAACACTTTTGCATAACGTACGTTATCAGCTTTAAATTTGAATTTCTGTGCTAACCGTTGATCTTATTCAAAGTGATGTCATCCAGTACATCATCTCATCCAACGGCTATGAAGACCATGAATTACGTACGTAATACATGAAGCAAAACGTACGTAACAGTGAGGACATAAGCCACTGCCCATCTTCCAACATTCCATTACGGCCGTTAAAAATGTTATGTAACATACGTAATATTGGCTACGTACGTAAATGGAGTCTCCTAACGCACGTGATGCTGACATACTATTCCAATGGGAAAATACAACTCAAGGGCTATAAATAGCGCCATTCAAGGTGTTGGAAAAAACATACAACTCATCTAAGCTTACAAGCATACTCAAGCTATATCAAGCATATAATACGAGAGATATACACATTCTACATTGTGATACGAGAAGAATTGTTCTATCATTTCTTATCTATATTCTTGTATCAATGAGCGATATATCCTGTAAAGTCGAGTTCCTACTCGCAATTGTTTTATTGTAAGGTTGTCTTGTACCCAGAAAAACAAGAGTGTTTTAGTGAGGTTTTCTTGAGCCCGGAAATCAAGAAATTGTAAGAGTTGGCACTAAACTCGAAAGTGCATTCAAAGTTTCTAAGTAAAGTCCTAGTCGATAAAACTAGGTAGGGGACGTAGGCTTCGTTAATAGCCGAACCTCTCAAACAATTTCTTGTGTTCTTTATTTTCCGCATTTTATTTTCTCCGATATTTAGCTTCCGCACAAAAAGAGTTCAAAACTCCTATCCGCACTATTCAACCCCCCTTCTAGTGGCGGTACCAATCCAACAATACGGACATTATGAGTTTGTAGTTATGCCTTTCGGGTTAACTAATGCGCTGGCGGTGTTCATGCAGTTGACGAACAAGGTCTTTATCGAGTATTTGGATAAGTGTGTCGTCGTCTTCATTGACGATATCCTTATTTATTCGAGGAACGAGGATGAGCACGCGCATCATCTGTGAGTAGTGTTAGACATTTTGAGGACCGAGCAACTCTATGCAAAGATTTCAAAATGTGAGTTCTAGCTGAAGGAAGTGAAGTTTCTAGGTCACGTGATTTCAGCCGAGGGAGTTCGTGTGGATCCACAGAAGGTTGAGGCAGTGTTGGACTGGGCACCGCCCAAGAATATGAAGGAGGTCCTTAGTTTCTTGGGTCTGGCTGGCTACTACCGTAGGTTCATCGAGGTGTTTTCGAAACTAGCTCGGACACTTACACAGTTGCTCTAGAAGTCCGAGAAGTTCGTCTGGAATGACGAGAGACAGTTGAGTTTTGAGGAGCTGAAGAGGTGTTTGACTTCAGCCCCGATTTTGGCGTTGCCGTGTGGCAACGAGGGTTTCGCCGTTTATAGCGATGCTTCGGGTCAAGGTCTTGGGTGCGTGTTGATGCAGCACGACAAGACTATTGCGTTTGCGTCGAGGCAGTTGAGACTGTAAGAGCTTAACTACCCTACTCACGATTTGGAGTTAGCGGCAGTGGTTTTTGCGCTTAAGATTTGGCGTCACAATCTTTTTGGCTCTGCATGTCATATTTTTACCGATCAGATTTTTGACTCTGCGTTGCGGACGCTTGAGATCCTTACGTCTCGATCTAAACTTCAGCGAGTTTTGATCGAGTTGGATGTTGAGATCTTGTTGCCTGGAGCTTCCGGGCAACTTTGTACTTTAGAGATTTCGTCGTCTCTGATCGATGAAATTAAACTGAAGCAGTTGGAGGATCCGATGATTTCTCAAATCCGAGGGAATCTTCTTAAGGAAAAGTCTCATGGGTTTGTGATTCACGAGGATGGGGTATTGAGATTCCAGAGTCGGCTTTGTGTACCGAACGACTCAGAATTGAGACAGGGTATTTTGCGCGAGGCCCATGCTACACCTTACTCCGTTCATCCTGGTTCGAGTAAGATGTACAAGGACCTGAGAAGGAATTTCTGGTGGAATGATATGAAGGAGGAGGCCGCACGGTTTGTAGCGAGATGTTTGACTTCTCAGCAGGTCAAAATCGAACATCAGCGACCGGCTGGTTTATTACAGTCGCTTCCCGTTCCGGAATGGAAATGGGAAGATATTTCGATGGACTTCATCACGAGTTGCCGAGATCGAGGTCGGGCATGATTATGGTTTGGGTGATTGTTGATCATCTGACCAAGTCGGCACATTTTCTGGGCATCAAGGATACTTGGGGCCCGGAGAGGTTGGCTTGTGTGTTTATTTGCAGATTGTGAGGCTTCACGGTACTCCGAAGTCTATTGTTTCGGATCTTGATGGCCGTTTTGTATCGCACTTTTGGCAGGCGGTGCATAGGGCGTTGGGTACTCGTTTGCGTCTGAGTACTTCTTTTCATCCTCAGTCTGATGCGCAGTCGGAGCGTACTATCCAGACATTTGAGGATATGTTGCGTGCTTGTGCTCTCGACTGGAGCAGTGACTGGGAGGAACATTTGACATTGATCGAATTCATGTACAACAATAGTTGGCACGTGTCGATTCGGATGGCACCGTATGAGGCACTTTATGGGCGGCGATGTCGATCGCCGATTTGTTGGAACGAGGCGTCCGATTTGGTTGGGACCGAACCGGATATCGCCTTAGAGACGAGGCGGAAGGTGGAATTGATTCGGGAATGGATGTTGACTGCTCAGAGTCGACAGAAGTCATATGCCGACGTCCGTCGTTGATGAGTCGATTTTTGATCGTCTCATTCTCTTCTATCGAGTCGCACTTTCATTTGTTTTCGAGTGTTTTTGCCCTTTTTATGCATGGTATGTTGTGTTTTTGTTTTTTAGGTATCCGGACGAAGATTGTGGTGAAATATGCGCTTTTATGGCCAATATTGGAGTTTATGACGATCAAGAGCGAGAACGAGGCCTAAAACGATGAAGATTGAAGCACTACCTGTCGTATTTTCTAATTTACAGATTCATTACTTCGAATCAGGATGTGTTCTATATATGTATGGATTCCTCATGAAATCAGCTTCGTAACGGTATATCATACGCTAAATTTCGAGGTGTATTGAGGGAGATATGGCTTCTAGACCACAGGATGTGTCACAGGACACGGCCGAGTTTGCTGTCCAGAGAGTTTTTGCATTTTCTGGGACACTTGGATACGGCCGAGTCTGCTGTCCAGAGAGTTTTTGCATTTTCTGGGACATTTGGACACGGCCGAGTCTGCTGTCCAGAGAGTTTTTGCATTTTCTAGAGCAGTTGGACACGGTCGGGTCATTTTTCGGTGCAAAGTCCATTTTTTTGACATTTTACACGATTTGGAGCACTTTTCTTGGTTTTTTGGCTTATAAAAAAGGTATTGGAGACCTTAGAAAAGGAGACTCTTATCTTGTTGAAGATATTCTTGGGTGAAAACCATAAGATTGAGGGAGAAAACCAAAAAGTGAGGAGAAAGTGAGATTATTTCATCATCTTCTTTGTATGTTCTTGGAGTGAAAAATACATTTGTGAGATATAATAATTCCTTGTATTATTTTGTTGTGAATTCTTGAAAGAAGATCATCAAACCTTCATCGGGATTTCGATTTCGGCATTTACAAGGGAAGTTTCTACCATGTTTTGTTCTTCAATTTCTATTATTGTTGTTGTAATAATCATGTGTAGCTAATCATTTCATATGGGTTTTTAGATATAGCCACACACATGTTTTTGATTGTTACTTCATTTTGATTTTCCGGGTAAAAGTTTGGGATTGTTCCTCTTGTTCGTTCTTCGTTTTAGAACTTTTGAATTAGATCATCAAACCTTTTTCATTGTTGTTATTATTATTCGAATCGAGGGTTTTTGTCGGTGTTCGCCGTCAAACGACCCGAAAGAAACGATTGTGAATGTTCTCGAGCTTTTTCGCGCGATCTTTTAACGATTTACCTCATCAAAAGTAGTCGGTTAATTAATTGTTAGTTAGGGATTCATCCCAATCAAAAGAGTATCTCTAAATTTTCGTTGAGAACAATCGTGATTTTTAGAATTACCGCCATCAAACGGATTTCTTTTAATCGTGAGCAATCGATAATTCCAAACCTTATTTATTTGAGTATCGGAACTAATAATTGATTACGTGTGTGTCGGTGACTCTAAATTCCCATATCAATCTCATTATTGTTATCTCTCATTTATCCGACGATCAAATTGGTGTTGTTATCACTTAGTTTATTGCGTTAGTATTATAATCCAATCGAACCATTGATGTATTTTAATTTATTGTACTTTTGTTCATTCAACTATTTGCCGAACAATATCGAACTTTAAACCGTTTCCAATTCCTCGAGAGATCGACCTCGGAGTTACTTGCCGCTTCCTACAAAAGCGATTCGTACACTTGCGAGTATTTAATTTGTCCATCAAGTTTTTGGCGCCGTTGCCGGGGAATTGGCGTTTAATTTTTGATTTTGTTTTAATAATAGTTGAACTATTTATTTTTCGTGTTTTTGGCCTGTAATTATTATTTATTTATTATTTATTTATTATTTATTTATTTATTTTCTTTGTTTTTATTATTTTCGTTTCCTTTATTCTCTAAAAATTTTGTTCTAGCTCTTTGATATTGCAGCGCTCGGTAGAAGATCGTTGGGAATATGCTTCTACCATTGATCAACAAATGCTATATAATTGGAACACATCCGAGAAGACTAACACGTTGCGACATGGACTACGAGAGGAATTACAGTTATCGGGATTGTGGAATGAGTTATTATGATCATAATTTCAAGGAATTTGAACATGAACGAAGAAAAGTTTGTTATGCATATGGAATGAATGGGCACGGAGCTAATGTTTGCCCATATAGCTATGACTGCGAGCAAGAAGTGGAGCAATCTTATTGGGCTATGTGGCATAATGAAAAAATGCCTGAGTGGGAGGAGAGGAGAAATAATTATGGAGGAAATGCAAGAAACGCACCACTCCCGAACACTTATCATCCTGAGCTAAGAAACTATCAAAATTTCTCGTGGAGAAACAACAACCCGATGCCATACGACACAAGCGCTCAAGCCCAATACAACGGAGGAAATCCAGCCCAACAAACAACGCAAAGTGAACCACCTCCACAGCAACGGAACTCTCTTGAAGAGAGTATTATGGCATTCATTAAGGAAAGCAAAGAAGATCAAGCTCTGAACAATAAAAGGTTCGAATTTTTAGAAGCTTCGATGAAGAAAATGGAGACTCAAATTGGGCAACTCGTTACCGATGCACATATACAAGAAAGGGGAAGACTACCAAGTCAGCCCGAGCAGTCTCAATCTATCACCACCCTTCGGAGCGGTAAAGTGATAAATAAGGAGGACCTATAAAGCTTTGACATATAAGTTCTTTTCATGGAGAAAGAAGTTCCCACTACGAACTTAGAAGCGGGTATTAATTTAACGCATAAACCAATATACTCGCAACTAGGTTTGGGGGAGGTGATAGCCCCGATGGATTTCGTGATACTAAACATAGAAGAAACATCACCAACAAAAATAACGTCACTTATTCTTCAAGGAAGACATTTCATGGTGACAATCATAATGAAAATTGAAATGGTGACAGAAGCGCTCACAATGGAAATCCACGGAACCACTATCCATATCCTGACGAAGGAAAACGAGCGAAAAATGACGAGCTATGTGGATGGACCTGACACGTTTCCATTTAATCCAGGATAGAAGAAGCTGAAGAGTCGAGCTAAAGACTATAAAAAAGCGCTGCTTGGGAGGCAACCCAAGGGAGTTTTTAATTTTTATCGCTTTCATTATTATTATTATTATTATTATTATTGCTTCTATTTGTTTCTTTTCTATGGTATGTGTAGGAAATCAAAAAGGAGGTATTTATCGGAGTAAGAAGCCTAGCTTATTGAAAGTTGAGACCCGAGCACAAAGGATGGTGCCCCGCGATAAAAAACCACACTTCTTAATCTGGTAGTTTTATTTTCTTTCTTTTTAATTTGCATTTTCGCATTTTTCCTGACTTAATCTTTCTACTTGGGGACACAAAGGTTTAGGTTTGGGGGGTGCAACTTCTTTGATTTTTGTTTGTTTTTAGTTTGCGTGATGTTTATTTCCTTTCTTTATTTTTTTTTCTTGCGTGATGTCGTAGTTGGATTATAATAACCTTGTTAACTGTTGGGTATATGGATGATTAATCGTGTTTGTACTTGGCTCGTAGAGTTTTATAAATCTAATTGATTGTTTGACCTTGCGTGTGAATGTGTAGTCTTGGTTACTTGATTTGATGTGTAAGGAATGAGTGTGGTAGTCCAAAAGCCGTGAGTTCCTGTGCCTAATTGAACCGTTCACCTTTAGCGGTAAAATTCTTTCATGTGTGATTTCTCTTCTTATGGTTTGTATTCTTTAGAACTTGCATGATTCTGTCGGATGATGTGTTGATATTTACATACACGAGAAATGATTAGGGCTGCCCATTTTTTTTGTCTTGAACCTACTTACCTTAAAATACCCACCATTTCATATCAATATCATTTGCTAGCCCCGTTGAGCATTTAGCCGTAATTTTGTTCGAAAAACCTGCATCTTATAGATCCATATCCAAAAGCCGTAACTTACCCAAGTATTGGTCCACGTAAGAGCATGAGAGGATATATTTGAAAAACGAAGGTGTGCAAAGTTTGTGGTGTATAGAGGCAAAAATCTTCTCTCCCGTTTCCCTGAAAATAATAAGCCCCACAAAAAAAAATGTGATCCTAACAGTGGGATAGAAAAGATAGGGGAGGAGAGGAGTGAGCCTAAGAAAAACAAAAGGGAAGTCGTTGGGTTGTGAGAAATAGGCCAATATCAAAAGAATTGCGCTTAACAAGGCCTAAAAAAAAAAGATATATATACGGGAGAATTGAAGTAGAATGATCGCTTTGAGTGTTTATTTCATATATGTGAGGATCGTATATGCTCTACTTGGACTGAACTTGTAACTAGTAGCCAAATTTTCCCAACCTGAGCCACAACCCCGTTACAACCAAAAGTAAGACCCTATGACTCGTGTTTCGTGAATATTGATACGATTGATGAAAAGAAGAAGTGCAAGCATATAGTAGAACTTTCCATTCGAATCGAGCTGAGCGTATTGACCTATCTTAACACTTGAGAGATGAGTGAATCGATAAAATTCTGTGAGGGACTACTAAGACTTGTTTTCTTGCATGTTAGATTAAGTGTCATTGCTATCCATTCATTTGTGAGTTTACGCTTTCATGACGAATTACGAGACTTCACGATACTTTTACATTCCCGGTTGATTGTATGTATACTCGATGATTAACTTGATTATTCAATCCTTCTCGTTCTCTTTGTCGTGTGTTTTATTTATTTTTTGCTTGGGGACAAGCAAAGTTTAGGTTTGGGGGGATTTGATGAGTCGATTTTTGATCGTCTCATTCTCTTCTATCGAGTCGCACTTTCATTTGTTTTCGAGTGTTTTTGCCCTTTTTATGCATGGTATGTTGTGTTTTTGTTTTTTAGGTATCCGGACGAAGATTGTGGTGAAATATGCGCTTTTATGGCCAATATTGGAGTTTATGACGATCAAGAGCGAGAACGAGGCCTAAAACGATGAAGATTGAAGCACTACCTATCGTATTTTCTAATTTACAGATTCATTACTTCGAATCAGGATGTGTTCTATATATGTATGGATTCCTCATGAAATCAGCTTCGCAACGGTATATCATACGCTAAATTCCGAGGTGTATTGAGGGAGATATGGCTTCTAGACCACAGGATGTGTCACAGGACACGGCCGAGTCTGCTGTCCAGAGAGTTTTTGCATTTTCTGGGACACTTGGACACGGCCGAGTCTGCTGTCCAGAGAGTTTTTGCATTTTCTGGGACATTTGGACACAGCCGAGTCTGCTGTCCAGAGAGTTTTTGCATTTTCTAAAGCAGTTGGACACGGTCGGGTCATTTTTCGGTGCAAAGTTCATTTTTTTGACATTTTACACGATTTGGAGCGCTTTTCTTGGTCTTTTGGCTTATAAAAAAGGTATTGGAGACCTTAGAAAAGGAGACTCTTATCTTGTTGAAGATATTCTTGGGTGAAAAACACAAGATTGAGGGAGAAAACACCAAAAAGTGAGGAGAAAGTGAGATTATTTCATCATCTTCTTTGTATGTTCTTGGAGTGAAAAATACATTTGTGAGATATAATAATTCCTTGTATTATTTTGTTGTGAATTCTTGAAAGAAGATCATCAAACCTTCATCGGGATTTCGATTTCGGCATTTACAAGGGAAGTTTCTACCATGTTTTGTTCTTCAATTTCTATTATTGTTGTTGTAATAATCATGTGTAGCTAATCATTTCATATGAGTTTTTAGATATAGCCACACACATGTTTTTTATTGTTAGTTCCTTTTGATTTTCCGGGTAAAAGTTTGGGATTGTTCCTCTTGTTCGTTCTTCGTTTTAGAACTTTTGAATTAGATCATCAAACCTTTTTCATTGTTGTTATTATTATTCGAATCGAGGGTTTTTGTCGGTGTTCGCCATCAAACGACCCGAAAGAAACGATTGTGAATGTTCTCGAGCTTTTTCGCGCGATCTTTTAACGATTTACCTCATCAAAAGTAGTCGGTTAATTGATTGTTAGTTAGGGATTCATCCCAATCAAAAGAGTATCTCTAAATTTTCGTTGAGAACAATCGTGATTTTTAGAATTACCGCCATCAAACGGTTTTCTTTTAATCGTGAGCAATCGATAATTCCAAACCTTATTTATTTGAGTATCGGAACTAATAATTGATTACGTGTGTGTCGGTGACTCTAAATTCCCATATCAATCTCATTATTGTTATCTCTCATTTATCCGACGATCAAATTGGTGTTGTTATCACTTAGTTTATTGCGTTAGTATTATAATCCAATCGAACCATTGATGTATTTTAATTTATTGTACTTTTGTTCATTCAACTACTTGCCGAACAATATCGAACTTTAAACCGTTTCCAATTCCTCGAGAGATCGACCTCGGAGTTACTTGCCGCTTCCTACAAAAGCGATTCGTACACTTGCGAGTATTTAATTTGTCCATCAGTCGTCGACCTTTGGAGTTCGAGGTGGGAGACCACGTTTTGCTAAAGGTGTCGCCGACGAGGGGAGTCTTCCTCTTCGGGAAGAAGGGAAAGTTGAGTCCGAAATTTATTGGGCCCTTTGAGATTCGCGAGAGAGACGGTGAGTTGGCATACCGTTTGGCGTTACCTCCGGCCTTGAGTCACATTCATAGTGTTTTTCATGTTTTCCAGCTGAGGAAATATGTCCCGGATCCTAGTCATGTCATCGACTATGGTGAGATCGATATTGCCGAGGATATTACTTTCGAGGAGCGTCCCTTGAAGATTTTGGAGCACCGTGAGAAGCGACTGAGGCATAAGATCATTCCTTTGGTCAAAGTGCAGTGGTCGAGGCATGGTGTCGAGGAGGCAACTTGGGAAACCGAGGATAGCATGCGTGCTAGGTACCCCGAGTTGTTTGTTTCTTAAGTTTCGGGACGAAACTTATTTTTAGAGGGGTAGAATGTAATATCCACATTTTTCTTTTCCCGGTATTCTCATTTTTGGTGTATTTTTCGTTTTTAGCAACTCGCTTGTAACCGTTTCGACATTTTGAATCTATTTTATTCTTGGAGTTTCTCCATTTGGACGGATTTCAGAGATGTTTTGATATTATTCCGTCTAATGTTATGTATTGTTGCATGGACGTTCGATTCTCGTAGAACCTGTAATTTCTTTGGTTGCACGAGTTCGTATGGTTGAGTGGTTCGTGTTGTGAGTTTCGGTCATTGATCCGACGTCGTATCGTGATTTTCGGACATCTGGGCCGTTTTGTAATTTCCTATAAGTTTAGGGAATTTTACTTTCCTTGTCGTTTCTCGGATTCCTCGGTAGTCGGAATTGTATTCTCCTGCAACATTCAGCTTCGTCGTCATGAATATTTCATATCTACATGTTGGATTCTGTCCTTGTGTTGCGCCTCATTTTCGGACCGCCCGGTGCAACTAACTTCGTACAACAGTGTTGAATTGCTGCATGCATAACATGCGTTATGCATACTTTCTTGCGTGTGCTATCGGCACCTTCATAACGTACGTTATATCTCACCGCTAACGTACGTTATGGCCTTCAGCAGATTGGACATATTGTTCTGTCCGAACCATTACATACGTTAACTCCTTATGTTACGTACGTAAATCCCATTGTAGCGTACGCTAACTATCCGACGTAGCGTACGCTATCGAACCCAACGTTTTTGGACAGATTGTCCTGCCAAGCTATTACATACGCTAACACTCAAGTGTTACGTACGTAATGAGTGTAACGTACGTTAACATCGGCATGTTAACGTACGTAACGAAGGCCCAGGTTTTATAAATCGGGGTTGACCTTCACTTCGGCATTTTCTTAATTTCTTCTCCTCCGACCGAGAGCTGTGTCCCAAGTGAGGTTTTCAGCGATTCTTCAAGTTTTGCCCGTGGAAATTCTTGGAGAATCAAGTATTGTGTTCATAGTGTAGTATATCATCATCATAATCGCCTTCCTCCGCCCGAATCAAGGTAAATCTTCTAAGAACCCTACTTTTGGGTAAATTGGGGGTTTTTGGTTTTATTGTTCGATTCGTTCCGTGTTGTTGATTAATTCATGATGAATATGATTAATCTAGTTGGTATTATGGTTTCCCTACGGGTTTATGGTATATTTCGTGGTATTTGCGTAATCAAGAGGGTTTGGTTGCGGTCCGCCCTCGTCGTTGTTTTTATACGAATATACATGAATCGTAGGAGGGTTTTCGGGTGTATTCTGTTTCATACTCTTTTAGAGTTGGTTGTGATTATGTTCTTCGAATAGTTAGGTTTGTGGCTGCCGGTTCCTAGCGTTCGTCAGTGATTTTCCTTTCCATTATTGCGTCGTCAATTACTCAAGGCAAGTGTTTTTGGAAACCTTTATGCTTAACATGAAATGGTGATGTATATTGTGTGTGCTTTGCTCACCTCGGGAGGGTCCGACGGGGCCTCGAGGGAATCCAATGGTATAGCCCTGGATTCACGAGTTTGTTTCGCTAGCCAGCTCGGGAGGGTCCTTAGAGGCCTCGAGTGGGATCAATGGTATAGCCCTGTTCCCAAGGCGATGCACGTGCGTGATTTGTTTTATAATATGGCCAGTTCGGGAGGGTCCTTAGAGGCCTCGAGCGGGATCAATGGTATAGACCTGTTCCCAAGGCAAATTGATTGACTGTTTGTTTCCGGAAAAGACATTTCTGGTTTTGGTTTCGAAATGAATTTGGTGCATTGTACTATGAAATGTGTAAGCGATTGGTTTTCCTTGATTACTTGTACTAGCGTAATTGTTAACCCCTCTGGGGACCCATCGGGAAATTCTTGTTATGGATTTCAGGTTATGTTCAGCCGGACGAGCGGGCGCTGGGACAGTACGAGGATGCTGGCCAGGGTCGTTGACATGTGTATTTGAGTCTTCTTATTTCTTTTGTCTCTTTCGATATGGTTGTTGTTTACTTTTAAACTTATAGATTGTACTCGCGAGTACTTAGGCTTTTCCCTTCGGATTGTGATTTATATTCGTTGAAGTTAGTTATGGTTGTCGGTGTTGATTATTCCGCCGGTTGTACCGGGCGTGTTATTTGATTTTCATCTGGATGAGGTGTATTTTTACTGTGGTAATTCGTGTCTATCCTGGTGGGTCCCATGTAGGGGTCCACGACACTGTAATATACCTTGAATATCTCAGGGGTGTTACGCATCTGGTGCTCGTAGACATTCAAAAACTGCCTTTTGGCTAACGATCATGTTGAAATGAACTTCCATATCCTGGACAATTTTACTAAGAAGGGAACTCGCCAATGCATGTTGGGCTTTAAGGGGGGCGGTTCCCTTGTTAGTAAAACTGCTAAAGTCAAAGCTTGGGATCATAACACGAAGACAAGACAAAGCACAAAATAGTCAAAATCAATACCACAAATGCCAGAGTCTCGTAAGATGTGGTCTTGTAATACTAAAGATTTGGCCTAGAGGCCAAAAAAGCATGAGAGGAAGCCTCTAGTGCCGGGTACAATCCCAAAACACCAAACTGAATGGGCAAGGAAGCAAGCCTCCACTGGATGTCTCCAAAGAAAGGACCTCCTCAAACCACCATGTCCTCGATTGACCCGCGTAACCCCTTGTCAAAAAACAATGTTGCCGCCTCCATATGCACGGATTGACACGTCCTCAAACCATAGAAAAGTTTGGCAAAATCAATACAAGATCGAAGCAAAAGGAGCTCACTCTGCAGGTCGCCTAACTGTCGAAGAAGACGCATCAACTCAACAGTGTTGGCAGCTCTCCTCATGGCCAACCTACTAATGAATCCCTTGTCTTTGCTAACAGCCCCTCTAAGAAGCTTCACCCCCAAAACCGGCCTCCCGATATCCATAGAGATTAAACCCTCCCGGAGCTTCCTACCATCTCATGAAGGCCAAAATAGTTCAGTCTTCCTAATATTCAGTTGAAGACCCAAACCAGAACCGGTCACCCGAATGATGTCCAACACTCTGGCTACCTCCTTGAATCTCCAATGACGGTCCCATCGTCAAGATACCATTCGAGAAATCCACTATAAGCATTGCGAGAGACCCGTCAGCATGACGCTCACTCAACAACCTATTGACACTATGTAATACGGCTTCAGCATCGCCCGACACACCGACCCTGAATTGAAAATCATTTCGGTACTTTGCCAAATCCTTACCAACTCCTTTCATGACAACCTTGAAAAACAGACATCTCCAAATAGTACCACTGCAATGTTGGGTTTTCCATGCATCCAATACATAAATCAGCAGTAAAAACGCAGCGGAAGAATAAATATGAAAAACCTAATTTAGGATCTCATGCAGTAATTTAATTGTTTGATTAAAGGGTTAATCGAATTACCTTAATCCTACAAACAGATCTAGATCCGGACTAGAAGCAGATTAATATCTCCTTCCTCTTAGGGTGATCCATACACGAACAATTCCACAAGCCGGATTACTAAATCCTTATGAATAATATTGATAAATAGTACAACATAAATTCCTTACTAGAAGGATTGTACTACTGATCAAGATCAACTAAGGGAAGACGACTAGATGACCGATCCGCAACTTCTACTGTAGAGAATGATGGTCGAAAATTCTTTAGTCTTGAGAAGGGGGGCGATTTTAGGTGTAGGTTTTCCTATGACAACTCCTTGTCATACACTCCTTATTTATACTAAGTAACCATAGATTCAAGAATCTAGTAATTGCTTAGTTACCGCTCATGTTATTAAATAATACAATATATATATATATATAATATCCAATATTATATATTACTTATTATTTAATCTCCTCATAAATATAATATCCAATATTATATTTGTTATTCCCAGTTGATATTTATTCCTACTTGTCTATAATTGTCGTACGTGCGACCCAAAAGGCTTATATTATGTTGGTAATTATTTAATACCTTATTAAATAATAAATCATAAGCGGCCTGTAGCAAGACATTATGATTACCCAAATAATATAAGTTAATAGTCCATTAAATCTTTTAACGTGTCAAATCCCTTTATCACGCGATATCATATTTGAACTAAGTCATTATTTCTCGATCTTAAGTAGACTGATTGAATCAAATGACTTTTCATTTGAGCATGCCCATGCATTTCCTTCAGTCCTACTTATCGAGGGGCCCAACAGATATCTCTCTCACTAAAGAGAGGGACAAATCCCCATCTTGATTATTCATTGCCCTCTACATGACTACCAATAATCCCGATCGCTAACCTTTATGATCACCATGTTTCAGATGACGTTGGATTACGTCAAGGCATAGCAGTTATCATGTTGGACTCTATGATAATCCCAGGTTCAAGGACTTATTGACATACTGTTATATTAAGATTCACTTATGATATTTTCATGCAGTGATCTCAATGTGGGTATGTCCAGTATTAGTTCTCCAACCAATACTCATAAGATTGATCCGTACCATACGCATAATCATCCGATAATTATCAATCAATCTTATACTAGTATATTAATCACTTGAGTCTCTACTCAACGCGATTGTACCAGGGACATTTGAATAATCTTATTATTCGTGAATAACTATTATTCGATTATTATAATATTAAAATATGCACATAATATAATAATCAACGAGAAATAAATGATATCAAATAACTTTATTTAAAATGTGACAATTACGAATCTAGACACATTGAATGTCCTATGGCACTATTCCCAACAATCTTCCACTTGCACTAGGACCATTCATTCATGACTTTTAGTCCTATCGTTCTAGCATGATCAACATGCTTTCCTTGTGAGAGGCTTGGTAAGTGGATCTGCAACATTCTCTTCCGTTGCTACTTTGCATATTGTAATATCTCCTCGTCTGACGACCTCTCTGACTAGGTGATATTTTCTGAGTATATGTTTGGAATTATGATGGGACCTAGGCTCTTTAGCTTGTGCAATAGCACCATTATTGGCACAATAAAAGCTTATGGGCCCTGGATGGTCGGTACCACTCCTAGTTCGGTAACGAACTTCTTGATCCATACGGCTTCCTTAGCTGCATCCGATGCTGCCAGGTACTCAGCTTCTGTAACAGAATCAGCAACCGTGCTTTGCTTGGAACTCTTCTAACTCAAAGCACCTCCATTCAATACAAACACATAACCAGTTTACGATTTAAAATTGTCTCTCTCGGTTTCGAAACTTGCATCGGCGTAACCATTTACAGCTAGCTCATTTCCCACCCCTCCATAAACTAGGAAATCATCCTTAGTTCTTCTTAAGTACTTTATGATGGCTTTCACTGCTATCCAGTGACTTTCACCTGGATTCGATTGGTATCCACTTGTCATGCTAAGGGCAAACGATACATCTGGTCGAGTACAATCATGGCATACATGATCGATCTAGTGGCCGAAGCCGAAGCATATGGTATCTTGCTAATGCGGGCTCACTCATCAGGAGTCAAAGGACTCTGAGTCTCACTCAGATGAATGCCATGTGACATTGGCAGGAGTCCTCTCTTGGAGTTTTGCATATTGAAGCTCTTCAATATTTTATTTATGTAGGTACATTGACTCAGACCAATCAATCTCTTTGATCTATCTCTATAAAGTTTTATCCCAAGAATGTAAGCATCTTCTCCTAAGTCTTTCATTGAGAAACAACTTCTCAACCAAGTCTTGACTGTCTGCAAGCTGTGAATGTCATTTCCAATGAGTAATATGTCACCTACATATAAGACTAAGCAAGCAACTATGCTCCCATTAATATTTTTGTACACACATGGTTCATCTTAATTTTGAATGAACCCAAACTCTTTGACAGTTTCATCAAAATAAAAATTCCAGCTCCGAGAAGCCTGCTTCAACCTATAAATAGATCTTTGAAGCTTGCAAACCTTTTTAGAATTTTTTGGATGAACAAAACCTTCAGGTTGTGTCATGTACATATCCTCGAGTAAGTTTCCATTAAGGAATGCTGTTTTGACATCCATTTGCCATATTTCATAATCATAATATGCGGCAATGGCAAATAAAATTCTAATTGATTTAAGCATGACTACTAGGAAAAAAGTCTCATCATAGTCAACACCATGAATCTGTCTATAACCTTTTGCCACTAGTCTAGCTTTATAGGCTTGCAGATTATCATCCATGTCTTTCTTCTTTTTATATACCCATTTGCACCCAATGATTTTAACACCCTCAGGTGGATCTATCAAGTTCCAAACTTGATTGTCATACATGGACTGCATCTCTGACTTCATGGCTTCAAGCCATTCCTCGGACTCTGGTCCTGAAGCAGCTTCTGTATAGCTACTAGGATCATCATCTGTGAGCGATGCGTCATCATCCTCTGTTACGAGATAACCATATCTCTCAGGTTCATGTCGTATCCTATCAGACCTGTGAGGGACTTGTGTACTTTGAACGGGCTCTTCAACTGATCGTTGAGCCTAGGGGTGTTCAAAATATCCGATATCCGATATCCGATCCGAAATATCCGAAAATCCGAAGTTCCGGATATCCGAAAATTCGGATATCCAAAGTTCGGATACCCGGAACTTCGGATTCGGATATCGGATAGTACTTTTCAGAAAAATCGGATATTCGGAGAAATATCCAAAAAATCCTAAATTTTTTATTTTTTTATATTTTAAATAATAGAAGGTATTCGGATATTCGGATATCCGATATCCATATCCGAAGTTTTTTTCGGATATTCGGATATCCGATATCCAATTCCGATTTTTTTTTTCGAATATAAGGATATCCGAATAAAATTCATATTTTTTCCGGATATTCGGATATCCGATATCCATATCCGAAATTTCAGATATCCGATCGGATATCAAAATCTACTATCCGAACTTTCAATATCCGAAATTTCAGATATCCGAAAGTCCGGATATCCGGTTTTGAACACCCCTAGTTGAGCCTGTTCGATTTCCATCGGTGAAGCGATGTCTTCTTGTGGTTCTCGAGTTTCATCGAGAAGTACTCTTCTCCCACGGTCTCTTTTGGAAAAAATTCCCTTTCTATGAATACAACATTTCGAGCAACAAACACTTTGTTCTCTGCGGGCTTATAAAAGTAATATCCTTTAGTTTCCTTAGGATAGCCGATAAATAAACATCTTTCAGATCTTGCTGCCAGTTTGTCAAACACTTGGCGCCTTACGAATGCTTCGCAACCCCAGATCGTTAGAAAAGACAAGTTTGGTCTCTTACCAGTCCATTACTCAAATGGTGTCTTTCCAACTGCTTTAAATGGAACACGGTTAAGGGTGAATGCTGCTGTTTCTAAGGCGTGGCCCCAAAATGATAATAGAAGCTCTGTTCGACTCATCATGGATCGAACCATATTTAATAAAGTTCGATTCCTCCTCTCGAACACTCCGTTATGCTGAGGTGTTCCGGGAGGAGTAAGTTGTGAAACAATTCCACAACTCCTAAGATGATCATCGAATTCTTAGCTCAAGTATTCGCCGCCTCGATCCGATCGAAGGGCTTTAATTGTCTTGCCAGGTTGATTCTATACTTCATTCTGGAATATTTCGAACATTTCAAAAGATTCATGTTTATACTTCATAAGATAAACATATCTATATCGGCTAAAATCATCGGTAAATGTAATGAAGTATTGGTATCCGCCTCTGGCATGAGTGCTAAGAGGTCCGCATACATCAGTATGTATTAGGCCTAATAGATCACTAGCCCTTTCTCCATGACTGGTGAAAGGATTCTTCGTCATCTTGCCCAATAAACAAGATTCGCATGTCCCATATGATTCATAGTTAAAAGAGTCTAAAAGTCCATTATTATGGAGCTTATAAATGCGTTTCTCGTTTATGTGACCAAGTCGACAATGCCACAAGTAAGTCGGATTAGAATCATTGAGCTTAGGTTTCTTGGATGTAATGTTATAGACTTCCAAAGTGTCGGACTCATCTAGATCAATATTGTAAAGGCCATTATATAACTTTGCAGTACCATAAAGCAAGTCATCAAAGAAAATACAAATAATCTTATTCTTAATAAGAAAACTGTAACCTTCACAATCTAATGTAGAAACTGAAATAATATCCGATTCATAGCAGGAACATAATAGCAATTGTTCAAAACTAACAAAAGCCTACTGGGTAAAACTAGATCATAAGTTCCTACAGCTAGTGCAGCAACTCTTGCTCCATTGTCGACCCTTAGATCCACTTCCCCTTTCTTCAGCTTTCTACTGCTTCTCAACTCCTGCACATTTGTACAAATGTGAGATCCACATCCAGTATCCAATACCCAGGAGTTCGAAGTAGATAAGTTAACTTCTATAACAAATATACTTATGGTCGTCTCACTACCCTTGGTACACTTTAGCTCTTCCAAGTAAACCTTGCAATTTCTTTTCCAGTGTCCTGGTTTATTGCAATGATGGAAATTTCCATCTTTGAGAGCTTTAGCCTTGAAAACTGGCATAGTAGAGTCTTTATATTTGGCAACTTTTGCCTTACCCTTGCCCTTGCCTTTAAAGGACTTCCCTTTGCTGACCATCGACACGTGGGTTGGTTTCTTCTTAATATTCTGCTCAGCCGTTTTAAGAATCCCATGCAGCTCAGCAATGGACTTCTCTATCTCACTCATATTATAGTTCATAATGAACTGACCGAAACTATCGGGCAATGAGTTTAGGATCACATCCGTGGAGTGCTTCTTATAAAGTGGAAAACCAAGCCTTTCAAGATGATCAATATATCATTTCATCTTGAGTACATGAGCGCTGACAGATGTCCCCTCAACCATCTTGCAAGCATATAAGGCTTGAAAGGTCTCATACCTCTCTTGCCTAGCATGCTTCAAGAAATTTTCCTTGAGGTGACCATTTAGCTCATAAGCTTCAATTTCCTCCAGATTCTTCTGAAGTTCTGGACAAATGGTAGGCAACATAAGACAACTGACATCAATGGAATCATCACAATGTTTCTTCCATTTGTCTTTTGTTGCTTTGTTTGCATTGTCAACTGGCTCATCGGTAATTTCTTCCCTAAGAACATACAGCTTTCTTTCTTGCTTGAGAACTATTCTCAAGCTCCGGATCCGATCCAGATAGTTGCTGCCGTTTTCTTTGAGCTTGTCCTTCTCAAGGACTGATCGCAGTGAAATGGTGGACGTGTTGTTTGATGCCATTCTATATTATCTACAAAATTCAATATGCAAAGTATTTAGTCACATTATTTTATTTCTCGAGAAATACTCCCATTAAACAAAGTACCCTCAATTTTACAACATTTGTAATTTTAGTGGGCTAATATCGCACAATCCTAAACTCGGCTTTGGCATGACGTCTAGAATTGAGCTACTTTAGGTGGATAACTCTTTATCGATTACATCATATGTAACTCTTAGATTATATTCGTGGGATTTGGCATCTTATGCCCAAGCATGTTATAATCCCATCTTATGCCTTAAGGTTCAAAATTCTTTTGAATTTTTAGTTCATTAAAACACATAGGTATCACCATTACCCATCCTACCTTACTAAGATAATCCGAGCGCCCAGCTTTGGCATGACCCACTCAAGATGATCGAAGTCTTGATAGGTATTTTTCAAATGAACGGCATTTAAAATTTAACGAGGGATTTTATCCTATGTTAATGTCTATGTTTGCTAACATACATCTAAACATACATAGCATCACATACATGCATAAATTTAAACATACATCGCATCACATGACAATTAAAAGCATAGGACCGTGTATAGCATGACCATAAATCCTAACGTGATTTCCATGAGCCAACATGAAAATCACAAGGGTCAATCTAAAAGGTTGCAATTGGTCTTCATTGATCTTCTCAACTCCTTGGACCGTCATACGCGATCAATTTGCTCACCGAGTCCGTCCTTCCCGTCCTTCTTGTCTTCATTACATTAATGAAATTTAATACTACACTAGAAAATTAAATTACAAGAGATGCAAACGACACGCAGGCCGTAAAATAATAAATAATTTAAATAGACGACTCGCAGGCCGTAAAACCAAATTTAATTAAATGACACGCGGGCCGTAAAATCAACCCATAAGGAAATAAAGTATCCAATCACATTGATCAGTTTGTGGTCATGCCATACACCATACACATACCATAAATAATTATCAATAATTAATGAAAGCATGTATTATAGAAATTAAAATCTGTCTAACAGTCAGACTATAAATACAATTCGAGTCATCAAATGAACAATCCTGGACTATAGCCGAGATGGTTGGCTGCGCGCTCTGCCCACGGATCCGCACGTGTTCGAAACCCGGCGGTAGCAGTTGCAACATTTTGCAATTATTATTTCTAAATTTTTTTATATTCTAAAACAGGCTGGTTACCTTTTATAAAAGATCTGTGTAATGTATACAAAATAAAACTGCAGTCTGCAGCCCAGTTGGTAAGTTGGCGGAAGGCATGGGCGGACGATCAGAGATCAAATCCCAGGCATTGCAAAACATTTTTGCTAATTAAAACCGACTAGATTCAGTAATTGCTTAGTTACCTCTCATGTTATTAAATAATACAATATATATATATATATATAATATCCAATATTGTATATATTACTTATTATTTAATCTCCTCATAAATATAATATCCAATATTATATTTATTATTTCCAGTTGATATTTATTCCTACTTGTCTATAATTGTCGTACGTGCGACCCAAAAGGTTTATATTATGTTGGCAATTATTTAATACCTTATTAAATAATAAATCATAAGCGGCCTCTAGCAAGACATTATGATTACCCAAATAATATAAATTAATAGTCCATTAAACCTTTTAACGTGTCAAATCCCTTTGTCACGCGATATCATATTTGAACTAAGTCATGGAGTCTGTCATACTTATTTATTTTTTGATGACGGGAGAACCCGCAGCCGCTACTCTTCGAGTGCGCAATGGATAAACCCTCGGGCTGGACGTAATAGCCTGCAAATTACGCCAACCAGGTAAACCACACTAGGCCTGTGTGACAGGCTCAATCAAGAAAATGTTGGTAAGGGGAATCGAACTCTTGACCTTTCAGTCCCGCGCTCACCTACTCCACCAACTTGGCTACCCTTGCGTTATGTTCAAATGCTTTCTCGATCTTAAGTAGACTGATTGAATCAAATGACTCTTCATTTGAGTATGGCCACGCATTTCCTTCAGTCCTACTTATCGAGAGCCCCAGCAGATATCTCTCTCACTAAAGAGAGAGACAAATCTCCATCTTGATTATTCATTTCCCTCTACATGACTCTCACTAATACCGATCGCTAACCTTTATGATCACCATGTTTCAGATGACGTTGGATTATGTCAAGGCATAGCAGTTATCATGTTGGACTCTATGATAATCTCAGGTTCAAGGATTTATTGACATACTGTTATATTGAGATTCACTTATGACATTTCCATGCAATGATATCAATGCGGGTCTGTCGAGTATTAGTTCTCCAACCAATACCCATAAGATTGATCCATACCATACGCATAATCATCCGATGATTATCAATCAAACTTATACTAGGATATTAATCACTTGAGTCTCTAATCAACGCGATTGTACCAGGGACATTTGAATAATCTTATTATTCGTGAATAACTATTATTCAATTATTATAATATTAAAGCATGCACACATTATAATAATCAACGAGAAATAAATTATATTAAATAATTTTATTTAAAATGTGACAATTACAAATCTAGGCACATCGAATGTCCTAGGGCACTATTCTTGCCAACATGCAATATGACGTATCCTGTTGTCCGGCTTAAGGAGCGGCGTATGGGGTGCAGACGCAACAAACTCATCCAAGCTCAATGGACATCTTCCCCCTAACCACATATTAACCATTGCAATGATTGCATGTAAGAGATCTGTAACCACAACAGACCCCTCTCCACATAGAGCATCCAAAATATGTTGTGCCCCCAAACTGTCTCTCCCACACGAAGTTCCTTTTGGAAATAATTTGACGCAACCAAGGACACCATCAATCTCTGCTACCACTGGACGCTCGGAATATAAGGTGCTTGGCATGGATGGAGGTGGCTTGTACGGATGTTTAGACTCTAAAAGCCTTCATGGTATCAACCATAATGGAGCGACACCAGACGAGCATAACACTTTAACAGCAGCAGTAAAATGCCCGTCTGCAACCTTACGAAGACATTACTTGATGTTGGTGTTGCCCATTTTTCTCTTATCCTGAATGTCTTTCCTTCCGTGGTTCAAAGATCTCGGTCCAGAACTGTCTAAAAAATTTAACCAACATGGTGATACCATCATCTTTCCTCCATGTAGCCAAAGCAGTCAGGATAGCCCGATGTTGCAAGGTTTTCCTATTCCCAGACCTACTTTCTTGTCTATTCTTGGGTATGAACACCTGCAAAGTGCAGCGAGGAAAAGTAACAGTCTGATCCAAGCTTCAACGAACTCTGGCTAGGCAACCACTCTGTAAAAAGTTGTTTTCAATGCTTGAGATAGGCGACAATCATAATGGATACTTTTCACAGTAATGATAGGCGCTTTAAAAACACAATCTAGAAGCTAACATCCAGAACCACCCCCCTCATTTACAACATATTCCGGCTCCTTGGTAGAAGGCTTAAAGAGGCCAACGTATGTCCACCCACGTCTCCCATCCCTCAATAAAACGAACGAGACCATCGGGAATATGACAAGCACGACTCACTGCATGTAAACTCATACACTTTCCACACAACCATTGACCAAATAACTTCAATGTTTCCTCCACCGCCATAAACAATCCATGGTTTGTAGTAATAGCTTCCCACAACACATTTTTTCATTCATTGGTAGGAAGGTGAACTCTCTCGAGATGAGATATCATTCGAGAAATCCCCTTATTTCCCACATCACCAGACGAACAACAATGAAACCCACGAAACGGACACGGCCATGTTCCGTCTGGGGTTATAGAAGATGATGACATCACAAAAGACAAGAAAGATAATAAGCCTTAAGAAGTAGAATTAATCACAATGAAAACCATCAAGGATTCAGCGGCAATAGGAAAGCAAATTGAAGATGGGACGAGGGGCCGAACACCATCCATCTCGAGGTTTCAAGAGTGACTGTTAGGGTAAAAGCAGCAGTGGAGGCTGTCGGTGGATCCGTGAGGAGAGTGTATTACAACAAGTTGGGGTTTCGGGCAATGTCGAACCCGCTGTGGTCGTCGCTTGTGCTGGTGAGAAAGGGGATCGGGAAAAAGTAGAGAGAAAAAGAAAGAGAAAAAGAAGAGATTAGGGTAGAGTTTGTTTTGGCTGAAGTTCTTTTATTTATTTATTTTAATTCACTCCATCAGTTATTTTTAGGTTACCCATATTAAACGATGTCATTTTGTGTAGGCATTATGATAGTTAATAGGCTAAAATGCTCCTGGGTCCCTTAACTTAATTTCAGATAACGATTTAGTCATTTATTTTTTTTTTGTCCCAACTAAGTCCTTTATCTTTCTAATTTAAGCAAAGTTAGCTTTTCCGTTGGTCTCCGTTAACTGTTGTCCAGGTGGCTGTTAAGTTGTTGACTATCACTTACGTGGCTATAAACATTCCTACATGTCAAATCCCTAACCTATGTGTCAATTTCCTAACATGTGTGTCAATTTCCTAACCTACGTGTATTTCGTAATCTTAACCATCAAAAAAAATCAAGAATCTCTCCTCATTCTCCCTCCTTTTTTGTCGCAAGGGCTAATCAAGTAATGGTGAGGCCGTTCATGCTGAGGTACGGAACTTTTGAATGAAAAATATGCGTAAAATACAGAACCTAGGCAGATCACCAATAAACTCATATATCATCAAGAAAATTAAATTTAAATTAGAAATCATTTTTTCTATCAGAGCCTAGGCAGTATTATCCTCGGTCGGCCAAAAGCAGCATTATTAATGTAGCCGATAGCTACTCCTCCCAATACTTGCTAAATCGCGAGCTCAATAATATTAGGCGTATTTATAAGCTCTGTGAGGCTAAAGAACAGATGTATACAGCCGATACTTCCACAAAATACTGAGATTTACAAAGAGGGTACTCGTTCTTATTGGCAAATAAAGTTTCATCACTTCATAATCCACAGAAAATAAAAAGAGAAAAAAAAAGTACAGCAAAAATCACCTGGGATAAATACTGGGCTGGAACCGAGGGCGTTACTGAGTCCAAAAACCTCTACAGATTACACAAATGTGAGGGTTCCGACACCGGCGGACAAGCCGAAATTTCCGGTTCTGACTTTTCCGGCGGGGCCTCATCGGAACGGCTCCAGCACGATTCGAGGTGGCGTCACTATGAGCCCTCCGCAAACAATGTTGACTCAGGTGATAGTCAGCAACTTAACAGCCATCAGGACAACAATTAACGGTGACTAACGGAAAATGCTAACTTTGCTTAAAATTAGAAAGATAAAGGACTTAGTTGGGACAAAAAAAAGATAAAGAACTAAATCGTTATCTGAAATTAAGTTAAGGGACCACAAGAGCATTTTAGCCTAGTTAATAAAAGCCGCAAAGTTATTGGGGCTTTTCTATCGTCGTATTAGGAAATTTGGCCTAACGTTAGGTCGGTACTAAAATTACATATTTTTTCATATTTACCGACTCCACTTTGTATATTCTTCTTGTTATGGTTGAAATGTGCGGATTCGAACCAGCAAATACGAAAAATATTCAATTTCAGTACCGGCTTAATATAAGACCAAGTTTTCCTGACCAAACAAGGAAAAATACATCTTAATTATACTACATACTTGTTCATATTTGCCGATTCCAGATTGTATATTCTTCTTGTTAGGGTTGAACTGTGCGTATTGAAATCGACAAATATGAAAAAATATGTAATTTTAGTACCGGCCTAACGTCAGGTCAAGTTTTCCTATGAGGGTAGAAAAGCCCAAGTCACTGTCGTTTAAATTTGAAAAAGTTTATGACTGCTCAAGGCAGTCACAACTCTTGTGACAATTATTAACAGTCACAAACACTTGGATTTATCACTGTTTGGTCTTTGTGACTATTATCGACGGTCACAAAGTTGTGACTGTTATTGACAGTCACATAATCCAGCGAGTTTCAGTGTCACAAAATCCTGTTTTCGATATTGTATATTTACCTATGTAGATAATAAATAGAAATACATAAAAGTACAATGATTATAAATGAAAACTTGTATTTCTATATGAAATAACATTATGAGAATAAAACAATTAAACTGAAATTCAATTCAAAATTGCGTATTCACGTATATCACGTTTTGATGATTTTATGTCAAGCCAATATTAGTTAAAAGCTATATAACATCTAAGAAATATCGGTAAAATATTACCCTACCCGTCTTTCAGCACTATACGAAGAGTTCCAATCGTGGAAGACCATATAGTGCGTTCGGTAGGGATGACTACGTGGGAGTGTCTGATCAGATGATGCACTATGTAGTACGTATCAGAAAATCTTTATAAATAAACGAAAAATTGAAAGCATGTAATAAAAACCTATAAGTCCGATAGAAGTAATAGTACTTAACAATTGAAGATTGTAGATAAAAAAATGAGAATTGGCAAAACTAAAAATAGGTATCCATATTTCACAAATATAAGGATTTTTTTTATAAAGATATTAAGTAATAATAAAATACGATATAATTGTTAATAGGTAAAAAATAATTTACATATTCAAAATACTTTTTGGCCACAAAAATATATTACATTTTTCATTTTTACCTACTTTTTAAGTTGTACATATTTTTGTTTTAATTAATAACAATCCTAAGGCCCTATTCTTTTGGACTTATTTTTCAGTTTTTCAGTCCACTTCAGTTCAGTTCAGTTCAAATCCATTCTGTTCAGTTCAGTTCAGTTCTTCTTCTTATTATTATTATTAATAATCTTAATTATTATTATTATTGTTATTACTAATAATATTACTATTATCGTTGTTGTTGTTGATTACTATTATTATTATTGTTTACCATTATTATTATTATTTACCTTTAATATATATTTGATTGCCTAAATTGATGGCCAGTCCATTCGCCTGATTGGCCTTCAGATCCATTGATTCATTCAGATTCATTCGGGCCTAAAAGAACGGAGGCTAACTCTCTTTCATTTTCCATCATGGAGACTTTATGTAGTTACAAAATATACACAAATAAAAAAATAGTAATTTTGCTGAACAAAAAATGAATACAATAATATTTGTCATTAATATCATATGTTGACTATATGAATATTGATTAAAACATTCTAAAGTAGTTATTAATTAGTAGATAATTAATGAACTTATAGATGAATCATAATTTGTAGGAATACAAAGAAGACACTATTAGCTAATATTTATCCTTAATACTATATGTCGATTATATGAATTTAGATAAAAATTTAAAATTATCATTAATTGGCAATTGTTGTAATTAATGTATTTACTAATTAATGACCTTTATACCCCTGGAATCCTAGATGTGTACCTATAAATAAAGGCATTTGGCCCTCATAAGAATACACACATTATTCTTCTTCTCTTCCAATTTCTGTCTTTTTCTCTCATGTTTATAACACGTTATCAGCACAATACTCTAAGAGTACATTTTTTTTTCTCTTCGATTTTCGAAATCAAAAAAAAAAAAAAAAAACGAGAGCAGCTTTTCTGCACTGCGAGATCGTGCTAAAATCGTGATTCCCGTTTTGTTAACCGTCGGATCATCATGAAATTTTTACAGTATCTTCCTGACAAGCAGATCTATAAATTCAACGGTGGAGATCGGATTCTAAAACGTATTGCATGTATAAAAAAAAGTCCGAACAGAAATAGTCTTTTTTTTACATTGGTGAAAGGTATTAATTCTATTTACTCCTTCAAAAAACTTTCTTGCATATGATGATTTTGAGGAAAAATATATTATATTTAGTTATTAAATTTTATATTTTTGTGTGCATTATATATAAATAATATATATGATGACCTCAAAATTTATTATCAAATCATATTCCTCTTTGTTCCTAAGAAACACGATTCAACAATACTTAATAATCCAGAAGATTATTAAGATAAAAGATTTGTTGTAGTCCTTGAAGAAGGACAACGTTATCTCGTCATATTCTAGTTGAATATGATGTGTTCATGAAGAACACTATGAGATCTAATAATTTGTGCAATTCCTAATGAAAATACAAAATAATATTCCGAAGAATATTGTAAGTCTTTCTTGAAGAAGCAACTATTTTAGTTTAGTTATTTCGAGCCTTGATTAATTCTCGTACTATTTTTTTCCCTTTGTATATTAAATTATGGATCTTAAAATTATTGCTCCCAAGAAGACAATTAATTGTAATATTCTTGAAGAATATTACTATTCTAAATGAATAATTCTTATTTATACATGAATTATGTGATGATACAATATTCCTGAAGAATATTGATTTGTTATTTATAAATATAATAGCATAATTAAATCATTATGCCCTTGATGTAGCATGATATTATCCCTGAAGGAAAATATAACTTATATCTCAAATAAAAAATATTAATATGATTTGAGAATATCTCTATCGAGATTGTACAAGATATGATATACTCCACAATCATAATCCGACTGTGCTCCAATGATAGCAAGATTAGTAAGTGGTCGAATATTTCTATCAAGTTGTTCCCGGAAGTGAACAATATTAAATTAAAAACTTCAATATTTCATGGCTCAAATTTTATCTCCCGAAGTAGATAAAATTTAGAGTTTATCCTTGTAGGAGATAATTATTTATAAATTTTATCTCGTGGAGTTGATATATCAACGGTTAATGATAAGGACACGAAAATGATAATCTTAAGATTATATGTCAATATATAATCTTATATATTGTGTAGTTTAATATTTTATTATCTCTTATGATATATTGTGAGTTTTTATCAATATAAGATATGATGTCATACCTGGAGTATGATTTGAATTGATCGTTGCTATATAATTAGTGATAAAATGGTCAAATATCCTGAAGATATTTGTATCATTCAAATTCTTGGCTTATCTTGTTTCTTCTTTTTGTGAATAGAATGCCAAGTTATTGGGATTAAATAGTGGTCAAATTTATTGTCTCATCAAAGTGCAAATATGCATGATATCTTTAGAATGATACTTTTCGTATGAAAAAAAAAGGTAGTGCTAAATTTATTGACAGTTCATGAAGAACCACTAAATTTCTTCCTACAGGGTCGAATATTTTGCACTATTATCTTCTAAGTATCGATAAATCTATGGATTTCTAAACTATCGCTTGAAATATGAATGATTCCGCGATAACAAGTGAGACAAATGACATATACAATTTCTGAAGAAAAGAAATTGGTATTAGAAAAATATCAATGTAAATAATATTCACCACTTATTAGACCAGAAGTCTATTAATCCCAATACTTTCAATATTTACATGTTTAAATTTACGTGTTTGGTGTTAAAGTCTATTTATATTATTTTTATATATTATTTAACTATATGTTTATTTATGATATATATCCTGAAGATATATTGATACAAATTCACACATATTATATGATAAATATCACAAATTACTAGTAAATATCATGAAGTACATTTATACACTTAAAATTGTATTATTTTGAGTTGACCAATTTTCATCAACATCTTATAGATGTTGGATTAATTGCATAATAATTATTGCACTTTCTTCTGGAAGAAGAGTAATAACGATAGTTATTACATATTATATTGATGATGATACTTGTATCATTGATATAAAATTATTTGTAATGATTCTTTTAATACATTACATTAATATATTTTCATGGTTTCCTGAAGAAACATCAATTTGTAATTTTAATAATCCAGAAGATTATTAAAAAGAAATTGTTGATGTTCTTGATAAAACACAACGATATATAGTCATATTTTTATGATAGTATTTATAATAAACACATCAATTAAAGTTAATATTCCTGAAGAATATTAAACAAAAAAAAGGCATTATTTTGAATATTTTCTATATGGCCTTGTGTTATTGAATTGCTTTTATTATCACCACATTGATATAAATTGTTGCTCATGACGTAGCCCAATTAATACTTTTAATTAATATTTACATACTCTTTAGAGTAATTTATATTTTGGGTGTTATATGCTTATAAATTATTGCTCCCAAGGTAGCATAATTGATACTTTTGAAAAATATCACATACTCTGGATGAGTACTTCATATTTTCGGTAATATATGATTATCTTTGATTTAAATTGTTGCTCCTGAGTTAGCACAATTAATATTTTTGAAGAAAAATACATGCTCCTGGAGAGCAATTTACATTTGAAGTTGCATGTATTTATTTCAAATGTAAAATACATAACTTTATGTCATATTGATTCGTTCAATTTCTACTTGAGGAATGGAAAGACAATCCCCGAAGGATTGGTATAATTTCATATGGCAATATTCTTATTGTCGGCTCTAAAAGGAGCTTTATTCAATGAGTATCGAATTAATTATAAGCGATATAATATTTTATCCAATGATCATGTTCGATGAATTTCAAATTCAAGTATCCATATCAAAGGCATGAACATCATAATATTCAAGAGGAAGTATTGTATGAAGACGATATCACTTGTATCTCAAAGGTAGATACATCAAATATTCACTTAAGTGATTAATTGGCGAACTTAGTCACAAAGACGTTGCCGACATCAATATTCAGAAGACTAGTACACAAGATCGGAATGCGTTAACTCAAAGATCTTATGTAATCGATTTCAGTGAGAATGTACTCTTTTTCCTTCGATCGGGTTTTTTCCCACTGGGTTTTCCCGACAAGGTTTTAATGAGGCAGCATGTATTAAAGGTCATTCAAGGGGGAGTGTTGTAATTAATGTATTTACTAATGAATGACCTTTATACCCCTGAAACACTAGATGTGTACCTATAAATAAAGGCCTTTGGCCCTCATAAGAATACACACATTATTATGCTTCTCTTCCAATTTTTGTCTTTTTCTCTCATGTTTATAACAGCAACATATGTTTAAGCATATTAGTTACCAGAACTGTTATTATATCGCGCGCACGTGAGTGTGTGCGTGTGTGGGGGGAATGTGGATCAAATGAGAATGATATTTTTAGTAAAAAATAAGAATAAATCTGAATCATTGATCTATGTGTGATGCACGGTCCATATTAACTTATATATGCAATATATACATTTTGTGTATCAAAATTGCAATGCATTAAAATTAATGCATGCTTGGCCATCCACTTAATTGAGATATGTGGATCAAATTTATTTTTATTTCTTAAATTGAATCTCAGTTTCACCAGAATCAATATGTATAGATATATATGGGTGGGTTCAGGTGAGAATGCAATTTAAGTTAAGAAATAAGAATGAATTTCATCCATAGATCTTGATAAATGGATGACCTAGATTTATTCTCACAAAAATTTGATGCATATAATACAATATTTTAATGTATCGATATGTTGATGCATATAATGCATATTTTAATGCATTGCAATTTTGATGCACGAAATTCATATATTTCATGCATATTCGCAATTCGCAGATAAAAACCATTCTCATTTGATCATATATATATATATATATATATATATATATATAGAGAGAGAGAGAGAGAGAGAGAGAGAGAGAGAGATATTTTATTCCGTTTCAAATCCTTTTCTGTTTGTATTATTTTCTTTCTTTAGTAGTTTTTATTCCTAACCCAAATTATATTTGTGTAGTTATTTTACAAGTCTGTTAGTACTGTAATTATTTTTGCTTTGGGTAATTACCATATATAATTAATAGAATAAATTACACCGTCCTCGCGTGCTTGGCTGACCGACGCTTATAAATTTTCGACCAAAAAGTTGCACCACTCGCCCCAAGTCGAACGCATGCGCGTTAGTCCCTTCCTCTAACGGGGTCTACTAACGCTCGTTAACTTGTTTTCTCATGAGGGTATAATTGTCATTTTGCACCATAAGGACGAACGGTGCAAGGACGAACGGTGCAATTTTTCGCTTTTAGTCCTTTTTTACGCCGTCTGCTTTTTTTTCGCTGTCTGCTTTTTTTTTACGCTTTTTTACGCTTGCCGTTATTTTACGCTACCATTTTACGTTGTCTGCTTTTTTACGTTTTGCTTATTTTACGTTGCCGTTCTTTTACGTTGCTGTCGCTTTTTTACGTTGTCGTCTGCTTTTTTACTTTTCGCCCCTTTTATGTTTTCATCCGCTTTTTTACATTTTCGCCTATTTTACGTTACCGCTTTTTCACATTTTTATCCGCTTTTCTTACGCTTTTATCCATTCTTATCCGCTTTCATCCGCTTTATCTTTTTATCCGCTTTATACGCCACTCGCCTTTACGTTATCCATTTTTTTACGCTGTCTGCTTTTACGCTGTCGCTTTTTTACGTTGTCGCTTTTTACGCTTTTCCCTTTACGCTTTTATTCGCTTTTTACGTTTTTATCCATTATTATCCATTTTCATCTGTTTTTATCTTTTTTATCCATTTTATACGATTTCATCCGTTTTCGTCTGTTTTTTTTATGTTTTATACATATTATACGTAAAAAAACAGACGAAAACGTAAAAACAGTCGAAAATGTAAAAAATGGATGAAAACGTAAAAGACGGATGAAAACGCATAAAAACGGATAAAAAAATAAAATAAAAACGGATGAAAACGGATAAGAATGGATAAAAACGTAAGAAAAACGGATAAAAATGTAAAAAACGGACGAAAACGCAAAAAAATAGACGAAAATGTTAAAAAACGGACGAAAACATAAAAAAGGGACGAAAAAGTAAAAAAATATACGACAACGTAAAAATGATTTAAAACGTAAAAAACGGATTTAAAACGTAAAATAAATAAATAAAACATAAAAATGCATTTAAAACGTAAAAATGGATGAAAACGTAAAAGACGGATGAAAACGTATAAAAACGAATAAAAAAAAGATAAAAACGGATGAAAACGGATAAGAATGGATAAAAACGTAAGAAAGACAGATAAAAATGTAAAAAAACGGGCGAAAACGTAAAAAAATAGACGAAAATGTATAAAAACGGACGAAAACATAAAAAAGGGATGAAAAAGTAAAAAAACAAACGACGACGTAAAAAAACAGACGAAAACGTAAAAAAACGGACGAAAACGTAAAATAAACAGCGAAAACGTAAAAAAAGGACGAAAACGTAAAAAATGGATGAAAACGTAAAAGACGGATGAAAACGTATAAAAACGGATAAAAAAAAGATAAAAACGTATGAAAACGGATAAGAATGGATAAAAACGTAAGAAAAATGGATAAAAATGTAAAAAAAACGGGCGAAAACGTAAAAAAGGGACGAAAAAGTAAAAAAACAGACGTAAAAAAATGATGAAAACGCATTTAAAACGTAAAATAAACAATAAAACGTAAAAATGCATTTAAAACTTAAAAATTGGGCGAAAACGTAAAATAAACTGGCGAAAATGTAAAAAAACGTAAAAAAAAAAAAACAGACGTAAACGAAAAAAAACGGACGAAAGCGTAAAAAAAGGACTAAAAGCGAAAAATTGCACCGTTCGTCCTTGCACCGTTCGTCCTTATGGTGCAAAATGACGATTATACCCTCATGAGAAAACAAGTTAACGAGCGTTAGTAGACCCCGTTAGAGGAAGAGACTAACGGCGCATAACGTTTCTGACTTAAGGACGAGTGGTGCAACTTTTTTGGTCAAAGAACTATAAGCGTCGGTCAACGAAAACCACAAGGACGAACGGTGCTCTAATTAATATGTATATATTCTATATATGTCTAAACTTCCCGAACAGAAAAAAGAAAATCAGAGAAGATGTTGGGCTGGATGATTACTGGAACCGGTGTTTGACGCAAATGGGCTGGATTTGTGGAACTTTTAACAACCAGGCTGATACTTGCCCCACTGTAGGCTTCGTCTCTACGACTCAAGTTTGTGTAATTAATTAGATGAGTTGTTATATTATGGATTGTAGTTTATGATGCAATATAAATTGAGAAATAATATATAAGGTGTGAGTGAACATATTAATTAATAAATATATTTATTTATTTATCTCTTATATTTTTATCTCAAATTCATGACGCATTAAGAGACTAAATATATTTATTTCTTATGTTATCCAAACGACAAAAAAAGATTTGCATATTTCTAGTTTTAAATTAGAATTTACTACTTTCAAAATAATTTTCAAAGCTTTAAATCATTTTTTGAAATTTTAATATGTTATTTTTGTTTCTACCATGTATTGTACTCCGTTCATTTTTCTTTAGATGTCGTTTGACTTTTTGACACACATTTTTAGGTGCTTTGACCGTATAGTTACAATTATTATCTTTAAATAATTTTTTTTGTGAAAAATATACAATTTTTAAAGATGATAATTTTAACTACCCGGTCAAAGCACCTAAAAATGTGTGTCAAAAAGTCAAAGGACATCTAAAGAAAAATGAAGGGAGTAAGGGGGGAGGGAGTGGGGCTCGGGTACCTAATCGGGTTCGCCTACCTGATCGGTAATACCGCCCCCTCTTGGTTGGGTAGCGCAAATCGGGTTCCATTTTGGGCTTGGAAGCCGATCGTTGAGAGGGAGGATTTTTTGAATATTCTAACGTTAGGGAACGAGTAGCAGCAATAAAAAAATAAAATAAAAAATAAATAAATAAATAAATAATTACCCAACGTGAGTGTGTTTGTTGCAGGTACAAGCAGAGAAGACGAAGTGTGTGTGTTTGCAAGGTAAAAAATTGAAAGTAGTGTTTTTTTATTATAAGATTTATATTTTAAACCTTATAATATATAATTTACATTTTAAACCTTATAATATATACATATTTACATTTACATTATGTAATGTTTTTTTTAAGTATTATGTAATGTTTCTTTTTTTTAAATATTATGTAATGTTTTTTATTTTTAATGAAATGGTATGTTTTTATTTTAATACTGTATGTGATTTTATGTATTAAAAATATATATATAAAAAAAAAAAGAAAAAAAAAAAGAAATTCGGGTACTAGGGTACCACTCCCTCCAATTAGGGTAGTGTTAGGATAGAATTGGGTAATTTTGAGTTGGGGCGTTTTTATTGGATAGAGGTGATGTGACAATTCGAGTACTAGGGTACCACTCCCTCCCCTAACAATTTTCTTCAGGTTTGGCAATAAATGCCCATTAATTTCTTCTATGTTTCAATTAATGCCCATTTCGGAGCACGTGACGTGTCACGTGACATTTTCCCATATTCGATAATACTTGGGCATAAATTGCAAAAAAAGTTGCTATCGAGGACAATAATTGCCACTTTAAATATACTACCTCCGTTCTTTTATAACTGAAATATTTGAATTTTCACGCTTATTAATGCACAATTTTGATTATTAATATCTTTAATTCTTTATTTTTAAAAATTATAAGAAGTTGATATTTTGAAAGTATATTTCGAGATGAATCTAACAAGATCTCACATGACTATATTTTTTCATATGTATAAATCACAAAAAATGGTCAAAAGAAAGTATGTGAACAGTGTAATAATCAACACGTTGCAATAATAAAGTAACGGAAGAAGTATTACACGTAAAAATGAGATTAATGATTGAACAAAATCATGCAAAATAGAATTTCGAAAAAGGACCATAGAGTTGTGCAGCATAAGATAAACCTTGAAATTTCAAATAGGGCCCAAAAAGAGTCGTACTGCAATTAAACAAAAAAAAAAGGACCAAAATTACATAAGAAGAAAAACATGTACCGCACTCCATTTCCACAAAGTAATCCAAATTGTACTACGATCTAGAATGTGGTGGCAGAGTTGAAACTTGATGATTTCTACAGGGAATCGTAGGAGGTGCGTGCCTGTTCAGAAGCTCACGGGCCAGTTCTTGAAGATCGCCGCCTCCCACGGCGGCGGAAGGTGACTGTAACTCCGGCGGAGCTCTGGTGGTTGTGAACTGACGTGGATCAATTTGCGGCCTCTGATGAAGGGTCCATGTGGCTGTAGGGTGCGCCATATTATCAACAAATGCGGAAAGATCGTATGCTGCTGGGGTTACCGGCAGCTCGGAGATGGATTGGATCGGTGGTGGTCCGAATAGCGGCTGAGCCGGCGCTGGTGGCGGAGATGGAAGCTCTAAGGCGGCGAGGTGGGCTTGTAAGTAGGAGAGTTCAGCTTGGAGATTGACTACCTGAAAAAAAAAATTATAGTGCGAATTTCAATATTTAAGATAATTAAAATGCTGGAAATAATAATTTGATACACAACAATAACAACAACAACATCACCCCAATGCCTCAACTGCTTCGCAAAAAGCGGGTAAGTGATCGGATGTATGCGCTTACTCGCCTTAACACATGTATAAGCTTTCGGATGATCCAAATGAAAATCGCATCGGTAATCGTATTTAACGACTAAGATTTCACGGTAAAAAGGTTACACCCAATTTAATGAGTCATTTTGTTTTATTCCATTATAATCCAGAACCAAGAATAATGATTTGATACTTTTATTTAAAATGCTAAGAATAGAATATACTATGCGCAGGAAAAAAAATAGTGAAGAGTTTAGAAAGTATGATAAATATAAAATAAATTTATAAATAATAATAATAATAAAATAATGTGTGAAAATTGATGCAAAAATGCCATGAGAATTATAAAAAAGTGAAGAAAAAAAGTGAGTAAAACCAAGGAAAATTGATTAAATAATTAGATATTTAGAAACATATGAGGCCCATTTCTATATTATGCGTATGATATCCATATAATCAATAGACTCCAATGATTTAATATATTTGATAAAAATAAAATCAAACCAAACCAAACATACTCAGTATATCCCGCCGTAATGGCCTCATGGAGCAGAAATGACGCAGCACTACGCCCTATTTATTACGGTAGAGGCTACTGCTTCCACACTTCAACTTAAATAAGACAACCGAATAATATTTGATAAAAATAGATTTTGCCTTATAAGATGATAAATATTTTATCTAAAATCAATTCTCAAGGTACGAGATACGTATCTACGAGTTGAGGAACAAAAAAAAAGCAGACCAAATCTATGTCTCAGTAGATTTTAACGTGCATTGAACATATGACGAGCACTACGTAAAACTAAATCAGGACACAAAAATACAACTTTAACTATTAAGATATATTTTCAACAACTTATTAATAAAATTATAAGAAAATAATATTTCAAATACTTATATTCAAACGAATCTAGTAAGACCACAAATTAAAATATTTGTAAAATTGTATTAGTTGACATATATTATCAAACCTTATAAATTTTACTTTAAAAAGCGGAATGTTGCGGTTAAGAGTGAACATGTGTAATTTACACTAAGTCCATGATCTTAATAATATTCCATCCGTCCATGAAAAGTGTATAATAATTGATTTTTCGGATAAAAAAATAATAATTTTGACCATAAATTGTAATAATTATATAAAATTATTATAGTATTATCATGTAAGTATTTGTTAGATTTGGTTTAACATGTACATTTTTTACTTCTATATAACTAAAATTATTAATGGTCAAAACCGTATTTTAAAGACCGTAAAAATCAAATATGATATACTTATCGTAGACGGAGAGAGTACTACATATATCCACCAAAAATCAAGCACACATATTACAAGGAAACGGGTGATATTAAGTACTGTAATAACAGCAAAAATCCATTTGATAAGACCACTTTCTACATAGACTTTGCCTTCAGCCAAAAGCAACTGAAAGGAGATATATTCAGATATAATCTGCTGTAGAAGATTGTGCAGAATACCACACATCTTTTTTAATTCATCAGAAATATACTGTAAATAGCCTTTTTTGGGATAAAGTTAATTGATTGGATAATTATCTGGACAAATTATTTATTTAAAATTATTACTTCATTAGATAATAAATTATATAAAACGTTAATTGAAATTCATTTGAAATTTAATTAAACGGAAAAATTACAAAAATTACTCATTAACTATGGGGGTGTTACTTATACGCCCAGCATATTTAAGCCCTATATTTAGAAATTTTGTGCAATTTATGCCCAATATTTTAAAGCGTGACAATTATTGTCCTATATAGCAAGTTTGTGCAATTATGCCCAAAGTAAGAAAATGGACGAAATGGGCATAAATTGTACATTGGATAAATTATGGGAATGTTTTGCCAAATTTAAAAAATAATAATAAAATAAACATTAAAATAAAGATACTGACATATTAGAATTCTAAAAAATCATTTAAAATCTAGAAACTTATTTTGGAAATATTAGTAAAATCTGGATATTAAAAACTTTATTTCTATTTTTTTTTTTTTGAGAATTCTGCAAATGCATTTAAAATCTAAAAAACTAAAATGGCATAATATGCACATATAAAAGGTCAATTAGAAACTAATATACATAAATAAAATGGCATATATTATTAACTCTTAAGTCTGTGCATTATATATATGGTTGTCTCTAAGAAATTAAACTGGCATAATATACATATAAACGAGCATAATATAAGAGGTCATTCAGAAACTAATTATATATATAGGTATGAGTTAAAATAAAAAGTCTCTTATAATAAAAAGGGTAGGAAGGATTGTGGGAGTGACATGTGTCATCCTCATTCCACATCATATGACACAACATCATCCTCATTCCCATCCTCATTAAAATTATATTTTACATTTATATTTATTCAGTTACGAAAAATATATAATTTAAGTCAATGAATTAGTTAATTATTTATTTATTGTTATAACTAATTCTGTGATATATATTGATTTAATATACAAATATAATAAATTTATTTTAATATATATATATATATATATATATATATAAAAAATAAAAGTGATTGAGGAGTATGTTATGTATTACCAATGATTGACTAGAGGAGACTAGTTACTGAGCCATTGGACAATTCTAGACAATCAATATCATTTTCTAATTCTTAAATTACCCATACAAAACAATAGTAATGAAAATAATGACTAAAACCTATATGATCGTACCGAAAATTTTGAAATACAGTTTAGATTTATAGGAAACCTATCGAAATACCAAATTACCAAATTTGATCTGTCGATATATATTGAAATACCAATTCTTTTTATTTACTGTATATATATACGGAAATATCGAAACTATTAGATGTTCATACCCACACCATACCAAAAATTTTCAATATGATACCAATATACCGATATTTTCGATATTTTCATTAATTTATTTTGGTATGGTAAACTTTCTATGTCGACATTTCATTCTTTTTTACCACCCTGCTGAAAAACCTGATGCACCTTTACACTACCTGACGTCACAAAAAATAAATACTCTTAAATATCAACCATATATATAATTAATTAATTAATTAATGGACTTGTATTTGTGTGTGTTTCCCCTTAAAAATATAACTCCACCTCACCTCGATGTCTCATTTAACTAGACTCACTAATTTTCCACACGACACAAAAACGACATGAAAATTATTATTTGTGTTTGCATTTTGAGTACACGACACGAAAATACACGAATACAAAAGTATACGACCGAGATTTAGTGTCGGTTTGTGTTTACCGTTTCAGTACACGACACTACATGAGGTACACGAAATATATATATATATATATATATATATTTATATATATATGTATATAGTTTTTAATCTTAAAAAACATACATTTTATGAATTCTGTTTGTACTAAATTTTAAAATTTGAAAATATAATGTTAACTTTTACAAATTTCGTGTGAACATTTGTGTTTTTGTTGCCATTTATTTCGTTTCATCTAGTAAAACCTATAAAAATACTATTAAAATTTTTATAATATTTCATATTTATTTTATATTATGTGTCTGACACGAAAATACGAAACGACACGAATTTACGCGGTACACAACACAATACGATAAGAATTCATTTTATATCGTGTATGAATTTGAACTTTCGATATACACAACACAGAAATGCACGACACGAAAATATACTATAGAAACAATTTGTCTGGTCTAAATTTAACTACGCTATTGGCTGCAGACACACACCAAAATGACCGACCAATACCCTCAAGACCAGCAACATTTTAAGAATTTTCTTACAAGGAACAGGAGGCACAAAAACTTATAACTATAGTACTAGGTCGTGTGTGTATATATATATATATATATATATATATATATATATATATATATATATATATATATATGATATGACCCAAAATATACCTGCCCGGTTTATTGCGGTTCATCCCGAAATAACAGAACAAAGTCCGATTACTAAAGACCCAGTCTATTGTGTGAAGTTCCAATAGGTCCCACCGACCTAGTATACTACTTGGAGAGTAGAGCTGTGAGCCTAGCTCTACTAGGTGCACTGTCCTACAAGTCTACCCCCATAGGTGTAGACTCGCCAAGTGTAGACCAAAGAACTTGGAGAGTGGAGCTGAGCCTAGCTCTACTAGGTGCACTGGTCCCTAAAAGTCTACCCCACAGGTGTAGACCACAAGATCGACCAAAGAAACTTGGAGAGTGGAGCTCGTGAGCCTAGCTCTACTAGGTGCACTGGTCCCTACAAGTCTACCCCCACAGTGTAGACTCGCCAAGTGTAGACCAACAAACTTGGAGAGTTGAGCTCAGAGCCTAGCTCTACTAGGTGCAACTCGGTCCCCACAAGTCTACCCCCAACAGGTGTAGACTGCCAGTCTAGACCAAAGAGGTCATCCCACATGTCACTCTCCTAGATGACATCATATTCGTGTCATAAAGAACTTGGTCCACTAAACCCACTCTTAAGCAAACTCAATCGAACTACCGACTGGAGTAGGCCTGAGGGCGGATGAGCTCTGCATTCCCAGAGAAGAACTTTACCTAAAAGGAGATCCGACCGCCAAGTCTATTTTATGAGCTCATAACTAGATAGACCTTGCATCGTCAATTAGGCAAACTAGAAAGAGTCCACCAAATAGACAAGTTCCCTGGAAAGCTGGGATTTCATCACAAAGTAGAATCCTCGATTTTCGCGACATACCCTCGAAAATCGTGGATCTCCCCAATTAAAGGCAGGATTTCAGTGGACAAGTTTCCTCTCTCGCTATAAATATCAAGGCCTGTCCTCCTTCGAGGCCAAGAGAGAAGAAAACACATACATACATTACATTTGATTTCTCCAAACCTGCTCCACCTAAGCATTGGAGAGTTTGTGCCGGGACCATTCCGCTGCCTTCGCAGAACTCCGTGGTTTTCTAGCTCGGAACAGAGGGAGCAATCTGATTCTTGGTGGCCGATCAGCTCGGATACATCAATATATATATATATATATATATATATATATAGTTGGTTTCGTCCATAGAGAGACCTCATATAATGCATTCCCTGTCGGATACCTACACGTGTCGTGTATAGACGGTGCAGATTGATGCATTAGATGATGCATCGATCTGCACCGTCCACACACGCTACATGTAGTATATCCGACAAAAAATGTACTACGTGGATTTGAACCATGAACGGTACCATATGTAGTCAATAGACGGCGACTCACATCATCATAAGCTAATAGTCAGTCAGAATATAAGGTTTTCTTGATTTCAGCAAAGCATATAACTGTTCCCCCAATGCAACACACATCATGGCCCACACACATTTCTTCCACTCCTCAAAACTCTCCGATATGTTTAATATCAGAAGTACTCACTACGATCATAATAAATTTTTTTATTTTGATTTTGATCGTTCTTCTTAAATATACTTTAATTATTAATAATTTTAATTATATATAAATAAAAATAAAAAAGATATATTAAGACAAATCAAATAAATAATTACATGACTGTAATTTTTTTTATATTAATTACGGTCAAAATTTATAAATTTTATTTAATAAAAATCAAAATAGATAAATTTATTGTAGACGAAGGTGTACCTACTCCCACCACTATTCTACTCCAAACTGAGTAAACCAATATACATTCAAACCTTACTGCGTACTCAATGACACCCGAGATAAACAAAACACTACCATCTGTCTAGTTTGTAGGTTGTACACTGTTTGTTACATACGGTTAAATCTCTTTGAATTAATAATGTCGGGACTGTAAAAAAAATAATACTCCATCTGTCTCAGTTAAAAGTTGATAGGAATATATATTTGGGATATTTTAGGTAATGACTAATCTAAGTAATGATCGCAAATGTATGGTGTAGATTAAAAAAGTAAAAAGTAAATATCGATTATGAATGTGTAATCGAGATTAAAAATTAAAATGTGATTGTTTGATTTGAATTTTAGAAAAATAATATATGTAAACTTACTAAATCAACGACTTTTTCAGAGAAATATAACCTTTGGATGGGATAGAGACATGGAGTGAGTATTATTTACTCGACGTGATTAATTTATCGGGGTCGTACCGTATATAAGGCACATTCAGCAATAGATTTTCAAGTACTCCCACTGTCCCGCTCAAAGCTTGACAGATGCTGTATATTTGATGTATGTTAGGTAATGATCCATATAAGTAATGATTGTAAAAAGTATTGGTAAAAGGTGGTTGTTTGATTTAATTGTATAAATGTGATAAATGTAAAGTTTCTACATGAAAAAGAAAAGTAATTATAAAGCTTCGAGCGAGACCGAGAAGTAATAGTTTTAAAAGATTTAACCAAATCAAAATTCTGTTAAAAGTAAAAGGTAGTATTTGATGAGTAATATTTTAAAATAGCTTAGCCCCTGTTTAGTTCAGGAAAATTATTCTATTTTTCCAGAATAATATTTTAGAATACAAGAAAATTTGGAAAACATGTTCAGAACACTTTGTTTTGAATAATTTGGAATAGGCGGTATTCTAATATTCCATTTTTCTGGAAAACAAGTCAAAATTTGGAAAACAATCTCAGCTTGTTTTCCAAATTTGAACTGGAGTATTCCAAAAATCTGGAATAATGGAATATCGCGTATTCGAAATTAGAAAACTGGACTGTTTCTAAACATATTTTCTCCAATTTTCCATATTTTTCTGAAAACGAAATATTTTAGAATACACTTGAAAAATTTAGAATAGAATAATGGAATAATTTTGCTGAACTAAACAGGCCTTAGATATTGTAGTGAAAGAAACTAAAATTGTTAACTTTAAGGCTTATTTTTAACTACCAAAAAAATTTGTACTCTTAATAATTTAATAGTGACCGGAATTTCTAGCCCTTCATTTCGGTGAAAGATGTTCTTTAGCATTTTAACCCTTTTTCTAGTTTAGTTCTCCATATTACATTTACTTTGCATTGTTCGTCGAAACAACAATCTCTACTTCAAAATACCAATCACGGCATTCACATTATCAATCTCAATATCGAAATTGATTATGTGAATGCCCATACCGATGTCTCGATTTCAAGAAATGTAACATGATATTTATTCGGCAATTTGGCTAAGTATATACTTATTCCGTTCACTAATAGATGCAACAAGGACAAAAAATGTGCAGTTTAATGTAGTATAAGTTTGTTTGACTATTAGTATTATTAATTTACTACATATATTACAGTAAAACCTCTCTAAAATCATATCCTTGGGAACATAAAAAAATATTCCTAAATGGAGGTTATTCCTAAATAGAGTTTTAAGAAGATTTTTTTTTTTAATTTTAAAGTGCAAGTATAATATATAAATATTATAATTAGTAGATACATGTATGTAATATGTTGTAAACTTAGAAATTAGGCAAGAAAAATGTTTATGCTTTAACCGATGAAGAAATCATTGAAGGAATTAGACAAGATAATGAGAAAAATAATCCGGAGGATGATAGCATAGAAGTACAAAAAATTTCATGTGAAGAAGGCTTTACTGCTCAATGTTTGGAAATGTTTTGGGTTCAACAAGAAGGTGGTCATTTGGAGGAGCTAATGTGCACACACAAGTTGAAGGATATGATTACAACACAAAAGATTAAATTTTTATCATAATCAATCTTGAACAAGTATTTTAGATCAACTTAAATCTATTGTAAAAATTATATATATATATATGTATTTTATTATAATTTATTCTTAGATGGAGGTGTATTTCCTTATGTTGGGATTTGAAAATATATGAATTATGACAATATGGAGTTTATTCCAAATTATAACTAGTCCCAAGTTGGAACCATAAATTTTTATTTCTAAATAGAATTTATTCCTTAATAGAGTATTCTTTTTGAGAGGTTTTACTATAATAAAGATTATTTAAAAAGTATTTTAAACTATGCAACAATTTCGTACAGTGCTAATATTTATTTGAGTATTAGTAGGAAAAAAAAAACATAATGAACCGTTGCAATTAAAAGAATACAAATAAAATATATATACATAATTATTATTATTATTATTTCCAATTTCCTGCATAATAATACTCGGATTTATTTTTTCGAGAAGTTGAAGAAAATCAGGTGGTAATATTAAATATTAATTAGAGGATAAAAAACTGAAACACGAAGCAACAGAAGTTTGTAACGGAAGAAGAAAAGCGAAAGGAGTTGTCTTTAGTTCACCAACTACGATAAGACGGATCTTTTAAGGATGAAATCCATAAATAAATATTCTATTAATTTAATTAGAATAATCAAAACTGATATCAACTCGTAAACGGTACCACCTCCGCCCCTATTTAGTTGTTTTGTTTTGAATTTCAACGATCAAATTGACCAATTTTAATAAAAAATTATGAATAATTCTTTTATTATTTTTAGAATGTAAAAAATACATTTTAAAATAGATTATATGTACTTTACAATGATATAATTTTTTTTATTTTATCAACTGTATAATATTCGTAAATTTCAATCAAATTTTAGTTAAGTTGACCGGTCAAAAGTCAGACTGAACAACTAAAAATGGATGGATGGAGTATTTATTTATTTAGTTATTTATTTTAATTTTATAATAAAATAAATAAATAAACAATTAGAATAGCGTACCTGTTGTTGAAGAGCAAAGATGTGAGCCACACAGCCGTAAATCGGGTCCCTGAGCCGAGCCTGAGCCTCATAGCAAATCGTGACAACTGCATCAAGCCGCTTGGTCGCCGGGATGTGGTGGAGCAGCTTGGACACATTGCTGGCTCCGAAAACCTTATGCACAGCCGCGAAATGAGCCGCGCCTTGTTCCGTGTCGAAATACGGCGCGAATATGCAACCCGCCACACACTTCCTCCTCAAGAACTTGCATGCCCCACATGGCCCTCCCCCGCCGCCGCTGCCGCCTCCACCACCTCCGTTGCCGTTTCCACCGCTACTTCCTCCTCCTCCGGCCGCAGAACTACTACTAGCCACGTTGGCAGTACTCATGATCAATTTCTTCTTTTTTTTTTTTTTTAAATATCAGTCAGTGTAACTGAATATACAGGTCCATGATCACAAGGGTTTTTTTAGAGAGAGGGGGATGAGCAGGGTAGATAAAGTTTTCAGAAAAATATTTTCTTGGGGCTTTAGGGTTAATTTGGTGGTATTTGTTGTTATTTTGGGGGGTGGGGGTGGGGGGGAGGTTGGTTTTTTAAACACAGAATGAATACTTTGAAGCCACGCGATGAAGCAAACACAGATATAGCTGCTTGCGTGAAGCAAACATGCGATAAGCTCACCTGACTTTTTATTTATCTCGTGAATTTGCAACAACAAAACTCATGCTTATGCATCTTGCTAGCTCTTTTTAGTTTTATACACATTCTCTCTCTCTCTCTCTCTCTCTCTCTCTCTCTCTCTCTCTCCACATATATATATATATATAGGGGTGTATTGAGAATGATATTTAAGTTAAAAATGAATTTGATTCATAGATCTTGATTAAATGGATGACCTACATTTATTCTCACATGTGGGGAAACTATTCGGAATACATAGACGATTACACAACAGCGAGGTAAACAAATTACAAATAAATTCCCGAAGCAAACAAATTACACAGCAAACGAATTACACGGAATAAAAACAGGAAAAACTAATTAATCCCGAAAGGCAGATTAATGCACGTAATGTGAAACAAAAATGCCGTAAATTCAAACCGAAAGGATCACAAAGATCCGAACACACGGTGGACGGTGGTGAGGATGACCGAACTTGGCCTCGGCTCCTCCTCTATCAAGTACCCTCGTCCAAGGCTCCGCATTTAATCCGCGGCCAATGCAGACGAAAAACACCACTACTGGTTTCCAACTATCCCGAAAAACCCCCAAAAAGCCTCAAGTAGCTTATCACTCGTAAAAAGGTTTTCACTCGGAAAAATGGTTTTCACTCGTAAAAATGTTCACCAAGAAAAACACAGATCGGTTTTCCTCACTTAGAAAATTAGGGTTTTATTTTCGCTCGTTTTCGTGTCTTCCCTCATCCCAAATCGCCGCCTTAAATAGGCAAAACACCAACCTGAAGCCACCGATTTTTGGGGGATCGAATCCAATCGTATCAAAGGATGATACGGGTTTCGATCCCCTTCCAAATTGGGACCGCGAAGCCGAGCAGGAGAAAGGAAAGAAAACCTTTCCATCCATGGCAGACGGCGGGTAGGTGAGAGGGGGGGTGAGGGAAAAAAAACCGAGAGAGAAGTGAGGCTAGGGTTACGGGTGGGGGGGTTTTAAATATAGGGGATGGATGGTAGAGATAGGTCAACTCACATCCAACGGGTGAGATTAGGGGAGCCGGGAGTGGCATTTAAAAAACCGTCTGGGCCGGGCTGCAAGAAGTGCCGGCCCATAACATAAATAATCATTTGGGCCAAAAAATGTCAACAAATCTCCACCCGGACCAAATGAGCCATCGGGGTACTTTCGTGATAGGGAGGTCATCATCGCCGAATGTCACACCACCTGCACACCACACAAAGTTAGTACAAGTATCACAAAGATAGCGACATTAAACAATCACTAAGAAAGGAAAAACTAGGAGTCACAGAGAAAACTAGCAAAGCTATCACAAAGATAGCGACAGGAGAGTCTTCAGTTGAAGGAGTCGATATTTAGTATCGACTTGCAAGATCTGACTTTCTCGACTGGTAGGCACTTCGTGCCCATATCTGCAGGGTTAGACTGGGACGGGATTTTCTTCAAATCAATTATGCCTTTTTCGACTATATCACGGATGAAATGTCGCCTGACGTCAATATGTTTTGTACGATCATGGAAAACCGGATTTCGCACAAGTGTATGCTAGATCGATCATTTAAAAATCACAACATTGTCACGAAGAACACCAATTTCATTAAGTAAACCTTTCAACCAAATAGCCTCTTTAAAGGCTTGATGGTGCAATATATTCACTTCGGTAGTAGACAGAGTAACTATATGTCAAGTTGAGATTTCCAAGAAATGCATGAGCCACATAAGGTAAACACATATGAAGTTGTGGACTTACATTCATCCCGATCATTGGCATAATTAGAATCAACATAACCTTTAAGGTTAACCCCATCATTAGATTTAGAAAACACAAGTCCATCGTAAATGCAATTCTTTAAGTACCGAAGTAGCCACTTAAGAGCCTCCCAATGAGGCTTCCCAGATTAGCCATATACCTACTTAAATGACTCACAAAGATAAGCAATATCAGTCTGCATCGACCATAAGGTACATGATGAGATCCAATTGCATTAGCATAAGGGATAGCTCTCATTTCTTGAATTTGATTCCGTTTTGGAGACCGAGTTTTGGATAATAAGAAATGAGAAGCCGGCACACCAATGATTTTGCATCAGCCATAGAAAATTTTTCCAAAATTTTACCAATGTAAGAGGACGATTTAAAAATAAAGTGCCTTTCGATCTATCCCGAACAATATTCATTCCTAAAATCCTTTTAGCATCCCCAAGTATTTCATGTCAAATTTTTAACCTAAGAGATTTTGTACATTATTAATAGACTTAATGCATGAACTTATCAAGAGCATATCGTCTACATAAATAAGAAGGAACATAGGAACATCACAATCAATCTTGAAATAAAGGCATGGGTCATAAGCACTTGGCAGAATTTTAAGGACAACATGCAATCATTAAATTTCTTGTTCCATTCTCTAGGGGACTGCTTGTGCCATATAAGGTTTTATTCAAAAGCACACATAATCCTGATGGTTAGCATCCTTAATACATTTCTTGTGTTTCATGTAGATGGTTTCTTTTAATTCACCATGCAAAATGTCGCTTTTACATCTAATTGTTTCAACTCCCAATTATGATGTGCAACTAATGCAAGCATGATGCGACAGTGGTGAATTTAACTACGGAGCAAAAATTTCAGATAGTCAATACCTTCACTTGAGTGAAACCTTTAGCTACTAACCTAGCTTTGAATCTGATGTCATCCTCATCCTTTTTGACTTTAAATAACCACTTACAATCAATCAAAGAACAGTTATTAGGATTTGGAACAAGTTTCCAAGTATTATTATCAAGCAAGGACGTCATTTATTCATACATAGCACTTAACCATTCATTTGATTTATCGACAACAGAGCGTCATTGTAAGATTTAGGTTCATTTCCATCAAGCATATCAAACACATTGAAAGCAAGAGAAGCCATGTGGAAATCATCTAAATGTATAGGTCTTCTAACATTTCTTCTAGACCTATCCCTAGTTAGTTGATAATCAGACAAATCGGGAACAGATTCAGACTCGTCTCCATTTTCGATTGATTATCGGGTTGATCATTAGAGATTTCAGATTTTCTATATTATCGATTCAAGAAAATTTTCATTATCACTAAGATGCTCCACCCTAATCCGAACAGGTGGGGAGTATTATCGGCTAACACAGGAGCGGGTAATGGATTATTAAGACAAGGAAATTGGCCATTGAACACTACATCCCTACTAGTGATCACTTTCAACCCGGTTCGAGATCTGACCCATAATCGATAACCCTTAATACCATCAGGATATCCAAGAAAAACACATCTCAAGGATCTCGGCTCAAGTTTATCGACATTTTGATGCACATAAGCAGCACAACCAAACACACGAATGTTTGAAAAATCAACAACATGACCCGACCACACAGACTCGGGATAATTACCATTCAGAGGTATAGAAGGTGATCTATTTATAAGATAGGCAGCAGTTAAAAGGGCCTCACCCCAAAAACTTTTGGACAGTCCAGAAGTGGCGAGCATAGCCCTAACCTTTTCAAGGAGGGTTCGGTTCATCCGCTCAGCCACCCTGCCTGCTGAGGGGTGTAAGGAACTGTCTTATGCCTAAGGATGCCGTTTTCGGAACACATAGTATCAAACTGAGTATTGCAAAATTCAAGACCGTTATCGGTCCTTATCTTTTTAATCCGCTTTCCGGTTTGGTTTTCCACTAAAGTTTTCCAAGTTTGAAATTTTTCGAACACATCAGATTTCAATTTGAGTAGAAAAACAAAAACTTTCCTAGAATAATCATCAATGATTGACAAGAAGTAACGGTTTCTCCCATGAGTCGGGACACTGGCAGGACCCCAAACATCAGCATGAACATAATCAAGCACATTGGTACTCTTACCAGTTTTTTCGAAAACAGGATCAGGGGAATTGGGAGGTTTCGGAAATTGGGTTTTATGTTGTTTGCCATACATGCAAGAGTCACAGAAAGACAATTTAGAGATTTTATCTTTTCCAAAACACTTTTGTTTATGCAAGATATCTAATCCCTTCATGCTCATGTGTCCTAACCTATTATGCCATAATTCGGTTTTATCTGCACAAACCAGGTTGGAACATGCAGCAATTTCAGTTTGGCAAATATATAAATTAAATTTCCGGATTCCTTTAAACAACGTTAAGGAACCTTTGCAAATTTTCATATAACCATTTCCCCATGAACCCCTAAGACCCTCATCTTCCAAAGTAGTGCAGGATATCAAATTGTTAGACAAATCGGGGATATGTCTGACATTTTTCAAAGTAAATTGAGTACCATCAGCAAATTTCAAACAAACATTCCCAACCCCGGCCACAACCCGTTTCATTTTATCAGGCATATACACATACCGATCACCAAGATTAGTATAACTAGTAAAATGCTGTTTATAAGGTGTCATATGGTGAGTGCATCCAGAATCCAAAGAACCATTCATTTTCACTTAGACCAGAAAGCACAGAATTCACAGAAAGATGCATATTATCAATAACTGTAAAGACATCCCCAGCAGTAAAGTTTGCCTGATCATTTGGTGAATTCTTTTTAGGTTTGGTGCATTCATGTATATAATGACCAGATTCACCACAGTTATAGCATTTGCGGTTTTTAGGCCGGAACTTAGATTTATCCTTCCATTGCCCCTTTTTCTTATTAGACTTTTCAAAATCAGATTTGATAAACGGTTTCTTTTTAAGGTGTGGTTTAGACCTTACAAAATTGACATCAGAAACCGGTTTATGGACCTTATTAACTTTCAAGTCCAATTCCTTACTCTTCAAGCCACTTATAATGATCTAAGGTCACAGAATCCCTACCATACTTAATGGCAGATTTCACATCATTATAAGCATCTGGGATAGCATTCAAGAGCACAATAGGGGAATAATCATCAATGTTTTTATCACCAGTTTGTTTTATATCTTGAACTAACTTTGTAAAGGTATCAAGATTGCCATCAATATCTTTATTCAAGTCCAGCTTGTAACGGAAAAACTTTTCGAGGAGGAATAATTTATTTGGCAAAGATTTTTCAGTAAACGTTTCCTCAAGTTTATCCCAAAGATGTTTTGCATTATCAGTTCTACCTATTCGTCTAATCACAGAGTCAGACAGGTTCAAGATTATAGAGGAATGAGCAAACTCAATTAATTCCTCTCGTTTTTCAGAAGACACATCGGATGGGAAAGTACCTTCAATGGCTTTAAAACATTTTTGTTGGACAAGTATAGATTTCATTTTTTGTTGCCAAATTCTAAAATCTCCTTTACCGTCAAAAGGTGCCATTGTAAATGAAGTTAGAGAACCCATTTTAGTATTTATAAGAAATCACACAAGATTTTAAAATACCAGCACAAGGTACTAATTAAACTGAAAAACCGAGGTGACAGATAAATATCACGAAGATACCACAACGAACGAAATCACACCAGATTTTGGAGTCGAATACCAATATCACACAGATAACACACAGTTTAAAAAATCACACCAGATTTTAAAAAAAAAAATGATACGAGCTGGAATCGTATCCCGGAGCCCCCACAAGATCCGAGGAACACTTACGGTCCAGGCAAGGGGGTTTGGTATGCCCAGAGATAACGAATTCAACAGTCTCAACACAAGGTATCACAAAACCGAAACAATCACAGTCACCAAGACAGAAGCAGACGGAAGCTAAAAATAAATACCGAGGAGCAAGAACTCAAAATACCGAAAACTTAAGGGAGAGTAAGGAGTGTAATACCTGAGCGGATTCCTCGGCCGAAACCCGTATGCTCTTCCGAATAGAAACCCCTTTTAAAGGGCTCCGATACCACTGTGGGGAAACTATTCGGAATACATAGACGATTACACAACAGCGAGGTAAACAAATTACAAATAAATTCCCGAAGCAAACAAATTACACAGCAAACGAATTACACGGAATAAAAACAGGAAAAACTAATTAATCCCGAAAGGCAGATTAATGCACAGAACAGGAAACAAAAATGCCAGAAATTCAAACCGAAAGGATCACAAAGATCCGAACACACGGTGGACGGTGGTGAGGGATGACCGGAACTTGGCCTCGGCTCAGTCCTCCTCTATCAAGTACCCTCGTCCAAGGCTCCGTACGAATCCGCGGCCAACAGCCCAGACGAAAAAACACCACGGCTGGTTTCCAACTATCCCCGAAAAACCCCCCAAAAAAGCCTCAAGTAGCTTATCACTCAGAAAAAGGTTTTCACTCAGAAAAATGGTTTTCACTCAGAAAAATGTTCACCAAGAAAAACACAGATCGGTTTTTTCCTCACTTAGAAAATTAGGGTTTTATTTTCGTTCGTTTTTCGTGTCTTCCCTCATCCCAAATCGCCGGCCTTAAATAGGCAAAACACCAACCGGTCGAAGCCACCGATTTTTGGGGGATCGAATCCAATCGTATCAAAGGATGATACGGGTTTCGATCCCCTTCCAAATTGGGACCGCGAAGCCGAGCAGGAGAAAGGAAAGAAAACCTTTCCATCCATGGCAGACGGCGGGTAGGTGAGAGGGGGGGGGGTGAGGGAAGAAAAAACCGAGAGAGAAGTGAGGCTAGGGTTACGGGTGGGGGGGTTTTAAATATAGGGGATGGATGGTAGAGATAGGTCAACTCACATCCAACGGGTGAGATTAGGGGAGCCGGGAGTGGCATTTAAAAAACCGTCTGGGCCGGGCTGCAAGAAGTGCCGGCCCATAACATAAATAATCATTTGGGCCAAAAAATGTCAACATCACAAAAACGTATGCATAGAATGTAAAATTCTAGTGCATCGATATTTTGATGCATATAATGCAGAGTTTTTATGCATTGCAAATTTGATGCACAAAATGCATATATTGCATGTATAAGCCAATCTGGACCGTACATCACACACAGATCAATGATTATATATATATATATATATATATATATATATAGTGAGGTTATTCTAAAAAGTCTCTTATAATAAAAAGTGCAGGAAGGACTGTGGGAGTAACATGTGTCATTTTGCCACATCATATGACACATCATATGACATGTGTCACCCCCCACCCCCCAGAAAAAAATTATTTTGTCGGGAATTTTTTTTTTCGGGGGTGGGGGTGGAGGGGTAACACATGTCATATGATGTGGAATGGGGATGACACATGTCACTCCCACAATTCTTCCTACACTTTTTATTATAAGAGACTTTTTATTTTAACCCATGCCTATATATATATATATATATATATATAGTATGCACACTTTTGTTTTGTTTTTGTAATTTTTCAACCATTACGGATGTAGAGGGCAGTTAACGACCCCGCTCGAACACTCGGTCCAATGAACTGCCTGATTCCTTAACAAGCCAGTCTCGAGTATGACTTGTTACCGACAGTGAAACCGAAATATTCGGTTTATTTTGTAAGTTGATTATTAAACCTCGATTATTGATAGTATTTATCCACTCGGTTTATCTTATAAGTAGATTGCATTCCACCACATAAGTATCGAACAAGCCTAAGCCATAAACTTCTATGCATAACCCGAATCTTAAGCACATAACATGCAATTCCAACAAATACTTGGCACCCGCCAGACAACCCATCTCAAACACCCGTAGCTAAACTATTAGTGACACGAAAGTAGGGGTGACAATTTGGGCCCGTGGTTCAGATTTGCGGGTTGGGCCGCGACCCTCATTTCGGTGATTATGTCTTCATCTCGTGTCCAAAACATGATCCTACAAAGGAGAGGGGTTATGAGAGATATATAGTTGAGGCGTGTGTCCATGAGACTGTCTGCATAATTTTGGCCTTTAACTGCGTGTTTTGAGCTTTCTAGAGAGAGAGAGGCCAAAAAGATGATGTCGCTTTTCGCTTTCTCTCTCCAGCTATGTTGCTGAAAAGTAGGGATGGTCCGGGTCGGGTATTGCCTACACAGACCCGGATCCGCGGTAAAAAATTAACCCCAAATCCGACAAATTTTTTTCGAGACCGCCCCAGATCCGCCCCGTTCGGTTCTGGGTACCCAGCGAGTTCCCGCGGATTTTTTTTTCTCGGATTAATATTATATATATAATATACTACTAATTTAAATTTATTACTAATTTAATATATATATATATAATATTACTAATTTAATATATATAATATATTACTAATTTAATTATTAATATAAATTTAATTTATTAAGTTATATATATATATATATATATAGTTCGGGGTGGGTACCCCATACCCCGGAACCGAACCGGACCCGAACTTATTTTTCTCTACCCGCCCCAGACCCGAACCCGAACCCGAATTTTGTTACCTGAATTGAACCCATTCGGGTAAAAACCCACGAGTACCCGAACCGTGGTTTTTTTTGCCATCCCTACTGAAAAGGGCTTTCCTTTACCTCACCACTCATAATATTCATTCCTTTGTTTATAGAAAATTCCAAGAAAAAAACGACTTGTGACCATAGATTACATCTACGAAATACATTGAAGTGACATAACTTGAATAATCATCACCCTCAACTTGGGTTATTTATTTTTCATTTTTTTTTTGAGGAAAAAATAATAGAAGAAAGTGGTAAAAGGCGAAATAATTTAATCTATCTATATAGATATATGGGATGGTTATGGTAAAAATAAAGTTTAAGTTAAGAAATATGGATTAATTTAATCCATATATCTTGATTAAATGGATGATAAAGATTTATTCTCACGAAAAGCTATGCATGAAATTTATTTTTTAATGAATGGATATTATTATGTATATAGTACATAATTTTAATATTTTAGTATTATGATGAATGAAATTCATAAATTCTATGCATACACTAATCTGGATTATAGATTTCACAAAGATTAATGATTCAAATTTATTCATATTTCTTACTCAAAAAGTCATTCTAATTTGATCCATTATATATATTATATATATATATATATATATATCATTATTAAACATGTACATGTATACAGGGGCGGAGGAGGGTCTAAGGGTCCACTGACTTCTATGAAAATTCCCTTATAAAATAGGGAAAGTATGTATATAGTTGTCCGACTCCGTAATTTTATAGGCCTCTGACCTCCGAGTAAATCTTTCTGCCACTGCATGTATATTGAGAGCCTATATAGAAATGGTTATTGTGCAGTGTTTAAGATAAATGGAAGCTTTACATAGATTTATACTTAAATTAGTAAATGATTTGAGATATGTGAAAACTTTAATAAAGTTGTCTTAATCATTAACCACTTTTTAATCCCTTTTCTGGTTACAAACTTGAAAATGGTGTGCTTTTACCAACTTAGTAAGTGTAGTAACTCAAGAAGAGCTACCACAGATTAATAATCCATTTTTCACGTTCGAAGAGTCGATTTTGATGAATGTACATTTTTTTTCCGAGGAATCAAAGACGTCATCTAGCATTATCAGGATCGTTTAGTTCTTGTGGTTTTAGTCATTTGAACGAATATACTACCTCCGTTCTCTTATAACTGCAACATCTGGACTTTCACGTTTGCCAATGTACAACTTTGATTGTTAATATCTTCAATTCTTTATTTTTAAAAATTATAAGAAGTTGATATTTTGAAAGTATATTTCGAGATGAATCTAACTAAATCTCACATGACTATATTTTTTCATATGTATAAATCACAAAAGATGGTCAAAAGAGAATATGTGAATAGTGTAATAGTCAACACGTTGCAATAATAAGGGAACGGATGAGTATGTATTTTCATTTTGAAAAAAAAAAGTTTTAGTCCAACAACCTACATACTATTCTTATTTTTTTAAAAAAGAATATTATTCATTTTCTTATAAAAATAATATATGTGGGTATATATATATATATATATGTGTGTGTGTGTGTGTTTAGAAATTTATCATTTGGCATTTTCTTTCAAATTTGACGTTCCCAAGACAAAATATGAAAAATTATACTGTACAACATGATATATCATGCATGATACATTAATTGTTAGTATATTTTATATTTTCAATATGATTATGTGGTGCATCAATTATGATACACCATGTATTATTTTTCAGTTGTTATTATGTTGTATTTTTCATATAATTATGTTATACATTAGTGGCGATTATGATAGTAACCACAATTGATGTGTGTTTTTGTATCGTTCATCATGTTGTTGGATATACCAATCAATCAAAGGAAAATGTACGGTCGAGTTTCCAAATGACGTACTTGTTATAGATGGATACTTCCGGAGACGAAAAGCTGGATTTATGTAACAAGATCATATATAATCATGTACTCATAATTTCTATAGTCGACATCAGATTTCATCACTATGTGTTATGGTTCGTGTGCCACCTCCAAAAGTTTTATTTTCTAAAGCAATCCAATAGTCCATGGAATAAATGATAAAATTCTCATAATCTTCTTTTTTATGTTCACAATTCCATTGTTTGTACGAGGCATTATCAAACCCGTACGATGCACGGTCTTTGATTGAATATCTATGTGTTTTGTACGTAATGTTGGGGCAGACGGTTGAATGAGGAGATGGCAGAATTTAAATGCCTTTTAGAGAAGTTTTTATGTTTTTTTTATTGTTATTGTCCTTTTATTTTAGTCTATGTAATTAGTTATATGAAATGAGGCTTTACTAACCCGTATGTTGCTCCGGGGTTGTTTTTGGTTTATTCAACCCGTGTGATGCCCCGATTGTATCTAAGATTTCATAGCTAAAATTTAATCATCTTGTAATTTATACTATCATTTAAAAGTTTATTTTAATCACCTTGTGTATTAGAAGGTGCACGTGTTTTGTACGTTAATGTTGGGGCAAACAGTTGAATGAGCAGATGGCAAAATTTAAATGCCTTTTAGAGAAGTTTATATTTTTTTTATTGTTATTGTCCTTTTATTTTAGTCTATGTAATTAGTTATATGAAATGAGGCTTTACTACCCCGTATGTTGCTCCGGGTTTGTTTTTGGTTTATTCAACACGTGCGATGCACCGATTGTATCTAAGATTTCATAGCTAAAATTTAACCATCTTGTAATTTATACTATCATTTAAAAGTTCATTTTAATCACCTTGTGTATTAGAAGCTGCATTTGCATTGTGATGTTTATCATAACTTTTGTATTTAAATTAGTTTATTTACATTAAAAGTTACAATTAAATCATATATTTACAATTAAAAGTTACAATTAAATCCCCCTTCCACATTAAATTAAGAGGGATAAGTATTATATAGGTTGTTTTTGGTTTATTCAACCCGTGTGATGCCCCGATTGTATCTAAGATTTCATAGCTAAAATTTAACCATCTTGTAATTTATACTATCATTTAAAAGTTCATTTTAATCACCTTGTGTATTAGAAAGTGCACGTGTTTTGTACGTAATCTTGGGGCAGACGGTTGAATGAGCAGATGACAGAATTTAAATGCCTTTTAGAGAAGTTTATATGTTTTTTTATTGTTATTATCCTTTTATTTTAGTCTATGTAATTAGTCATATGAAATGAGGCTTTACTAACCCGTATGTTGCTCCGGGGTTGTTTTTTGTTTATTCAACCCGTGCGATGCACCGATTGTATCTAAGATTTCATAGCTAAAATTTAACCATCTTGTAATTTATACTATCATTTAAAAGTTCATTTAAATCACCTTGTGTATTAGAAGGTGCATTTGCATTGTGATGTTTATCATAACTTTTGTATTTAAATTAGTTTATTTATATTAAAAGTTACAATTAAAATAGTCTCTTCATATATTTACAATTAAAAGTTACAATTAAATCCCCCTTCCACATTAAATTAAGGGGGATAAGTATTATATAGTATAGATAGGGGAGCGGAATTAGATTTGTGTAATTATATTCATGGACTTAGGTTCTGTTCTTTTGGACTGAATGAATCTGAATTGAACTGAATGAATTTGATCTGAACTGAACTGAACTGGATGGACCTATAATGAACTGAACTGAAATATATATTAAAGGTAAATAATAATAATAATAATTATAATAAAATAATAATAAAAATATTATTATAATAAAATATATATGATAAGTTGAGATCTATTTGATAAGGTAAATTATAATCAGGGGCGAAGCCAGAAATGAAGTCTGGGGGGGCTGAGTTCAACAAATCTTAAAATGATACAAATATAACAAGTTCATTCATTCATAATATAAATATCAAATATAAGAATACATACTAAAATAGACATCGACGTTTTCCTAAGGCATAGAATTCATCGATAATAGATTCTATATCTAGAGCCCTTGTATATTCTCGTTCTATATACAAGGTCATGCAATCAGCAAGAAAACCATCATCCATTTTGTTACGAATTTCTGTTTTCACATGCTTCATGACTGAAAATGCTCGCTCAGTAGTGGCCGTAGAAACTGGAAGAGTCAAGACAAGACGAATCAATCGAGTGAATATAACATAATTATCTGATCTTCCACTTGCAATCAACTTCTGACACAGATCGGGTAGATCGGCTACTTGAAATTGAGGTTCAGAAACCACATCATTTTTATAATGTTGCAACTCAAATTTCAAACAAGAAAGATCTTGTGGTGTAAAATCTTGAGGATAGAACTTCTCTGCAAGCTTGCAAATATCGTCCATGTTAAATGATGCAAAAGAATTTCTCGGATCCAAAGCTGCACTAAGAGAGAGTAGTTCAACTGTTCTATCACTAAATCTAGTGTCCAACTCCACCAGTAAGAAGTCTATAGCTGGAATAAAAACATCAAAGTGATAATGATGATCGATTGTAGGATACTCACGATTGCGGGATCGAGTAGCAAGCCTCTTATATGTACTGGTGAAGTCGGGTATAGAAACATCATTTTTTGAACAAAATTTTGTCACTTCTTGAAGAACTTCTTCCCAACCGTCTTCTCTCAACGCTTGAAGAAGCGTTTTGGTAGTGTGAATGTTCGCTATATTTTTAAACAATCCGCAAGTGTACGGAGTAAATGTAGAAAGCGGCGAGCAAGGTCGTATTCCACAGAGACTAAATATTCCTATTGCGTTGAGTACTAGATTATAATGATTCCGGTTTTATCTAGACGATCGAAAGTTGAATGGATGGTTAACGAAATAAAATAAAATGATGACAATAAAAGAAAATATCCGAATTAAGGAGAATTGCAAGAGTTTAGAAAGAAAGATTCCAAGGCTCGGTTTCCGTTGATCACTAAGTTTAGTCGGGGTTGGTTCCAAAAGTTCTAAGTGTGTTTCCAAAATGATAATCACAATAATATTCTAAAGTCCCTCTCGAGATGCATTAAAACGTAGATTAAACAATCTATAACAACGTCTCCGTTTACTATAAATTATCTAACTCCAAAATGTTCATAAGATTTAAACATCATCATAGCTTATCACCGATTTCTCAATCTCGTAATTTACTACGTCAAATACTCGAAACCTATTAATGCCCTCTTCTCTCGAATTATGAGCAATTAAGTTAAACATATAAAAACATTGATCAAGTGTCTAAACATGAATTAAAACAAAGTATTTGATAAAGAAATCACACTAGATATATATAATCATCAATCCCTCAAAACCATAGCAAATCAACGTACTCCCATGCCCGGAATCTAACGAGTTTAGCCGGACATGGTAATGAAAGAAAGATTAATAATCATCATGTTCATCATGTTCATGCGAAATAAAACAACAAAATGAATAAAAGATAGGAAGAAGATAAAACTCGGATGGTTTCTTGATTTATCCCGGTTGAAGCCTTCAAATGTTCTTGAAGTGTTCTTCAAGAATTTCCTTCAAATCTCCTTCTTTTTGGATGAAAAACTCTCAAATCTTGTGTTTCTCTCTCTCCAATCTCTCCAATCTTCAGAATATTCCAAGTCTTGCCCCATATCCTCTTTTTATAAAGCTTAAAAACCACTTTTTCATGTTCAAATCTTCAAAATGTCAAAAGTGATTTTTCCACCGAAAAGTGACACGACCCGTGTCATCTTGTCCCTAGAAAATGCAAAAACTTTCGGGACAGACCACTGTCGTGTCATTTGACACGGCCCGTGTCATATTGTCCCGAGAAAATGCAAAAACTTTACGAATCTGTGAAGTCGTGGTCTAGAAGCCATATCTCCCTCAATACACCTCGGAATTTAGCGTATGATATACCGTTGCGAAGCTGATTTCATGAGGAATCCATATATATATAGAACACATCCTTATTCGAAGTAATGAATCTGGAGATTAGAAAATACGACAGGTAGTGCTTCAATCTTCATCGTTTTAGGCCTCGTTCTCTCGTTTCTGCATTGCTTGATATGTATTTGGGGATTGAGACTTCGGTCTTGCTTGATAATGTCCTTAAAACACCTATAAATTCAAATAAAATATACCCAAGCGTGATCGAGTCCAACAAACACAATATGAGTACAAACGACACAATTCTACACATTTTAGGATCTTAAAATCCGGAAAAACCTTATAAAAATATGTGTAAAAATGAGTGTTATCTAAATCCCCCAAACTTGAACGTTAATCGTCCCGAGCAATGCACTTTAAAATAACCACTCTTAAGGGAACTCGTCCCTCAACATACCTCAAAGGATCATTTTGAAAATTCATCAATACGCCTCAAGAAATAAATAAGTCGAGTTCTATAAAGTATTCAAATCTCGGGGGTGCTTCCTTAACATCATAGCTAATACTTGAATAATACGAACCTCGCCGGTCAAGTGTATTCCCTCACTCTCAAAGTGTATAATGGGATAAGTGACGCTCAAAACTCATTCAATGAAATAAGAATCCCCATAGGCTTGCCAATCGTCTACATCTCTACCACTAGTTGTGCATGCAAATTTGGTGAATCAAAAAGGACTTTATCGGTTGTAATGTAGGCTTTTTGGTCGGGGTAGGATAAGTATGGCTTAAAATGACTTGACTTGAGCAAATTAGAACATTATCTCAATAATCACTTCGCTCAATTAGAAGCTCAATAATCCCTTAGAATTTGTTTCCTTCAACCCCTTGATTTTAATATCATCGCACTAAGCACTTTTGAAAGTGAGAATTACAACCTTATTCCTCCTTATTGCTCCATACATCTCGTTTCTTTTGTGTCCACGATTTTTTTTTTATGTTTTCATGTGGTGGACAACATCATCATTAAATCACACCAATCTTCCTTCAAATTTATTTTGATAAATCATTGCATTTTGAACCAACAATCTTCCCCATCGCCTCCACATATCTTTTCATTCTTTTGCCAATTTGTTCTAAGTAGCTCAAGTATAGGGACAAAAGTTTATAATGGAACGGAAAGCTCATAATGTGGCTAACAAGAAATATGCTTTAAGCTCAAATGGGCTAACTAGGGAAATAAATTTTTCAGGTTGGCCAAAAGGTTTGAAGGGTTGTCAATAAAAATCGCCTAAAATCACTTTCACTAATTTGCGCACACACTTGTAGTTTCGAATAAGATACCAGGGCAAGTTCTAGAGTCTTAAAACATGAATGGTACACTCGACAATGAAACTTGCATATTTAAAGATGCATGAAGGCTCAAAAGCTCACAAGCTAGATTTGTTCATATTTCCAAGATATTAAACTATTTATTCAATTTCACACCCTTTTGATTATTCTACAATTTTTTCCTCTTCAAATTATCCTCGATTTGCATATCAAAATAACAAAATAAATCCCGAGGTATCCAAGAAAAGAGTTCATTCTTTCGAGTTTCATCCAAGTACATGATACTCAAAACACACCAAGTTCAAAAACAACAATCCACACCAAAATCCAAGCAAATCTTCACACTAAAATTCGAAAAAAATAGAAACAAACAAATAATAAAATAAACAAACAAAACAAGGTGTTAAAAAAAATAAACGAACAATATAAGTATATCTTGACCCAATATCTCCCCCCAAACTTGAATTAAAGAATGTACACACGAAGGGGGTATAGTATTTAAGCAATAAAAACTTTGGGTCAAGAAATACTTACAACCGGTCATATTGATTGGGCGGAGGGAAGTGGCCTTGTTGGACATGCCACGTGTCACACCTGCTCAGATTTGCCAAAAATCGTCTGCCCACCTGACCCGACCGTGTCAAGTGACACGGCCCATTTCATACTTGCCCAGAAACTCAAAATACGTCTGGATGGCCAACCCGACCGTGTCGAATGACACGGCCCGTGTCTTACTAGCCTGGATAGTGCGCTTCTGGTCTCCGGATCTTTTTCCTGCGAATTGGACAACTACAGTTGAACCGGTCAGTTCCTCATCAAGTAAAAATAGAAATAAAATGCGAATAAGAATAAAATAAACTAACAAGAACCATTGGGTTGCCTCCCAATTAGCGCTAAGTTTAACGTCTTGATAGGACGCAAGTGTTGGGTTGCCTCCCAACCAGCGCTAAATTTAACGTCTTCAGCCAGACGCATGTTTCCTTCATCCCGGATCATTCAACGAGCTCTTATAATCCGGTTTACGTGCAATTTTATCGGGTGGAGTCATCAAAAATACAACATTTTGACTATGCGTCCTAATCGTTAATTCTCCTCGATCCACATCAATTAATGCTCGTGCAGTGGCTAAGAACGGACGTCCAAGTATTACTAGACCATTTTGCTTCCCATCATCATCAAGCACTATAAAATCAACGGGGAAGGCGAACTTATCAATTTTTAAAATTACATCCTCCACAATTCCCTTTGGGTAAGCTAAAGATCGATCTATCAATTGTAAGCTCACTGGAGATGGTCTCAACTCTCCTAATCCAAGTGTCCTGCAAATAGACAAAGGCAATATATTGACACTTGAACCATGATCAACAAATACATCATTTAATGAACAACCCAAAATAGAGCAAGGAATTGAAAAACTCCCTGGATCCTTAAGCTTAGTCGGTAGGCGCTCCAATTCTTTTTTCTTTGACGCCATGTCTTGCACGAAAACCTCAAAATTTTTCTTCTCCTTGATATGCTCAATATCGGACCGATCCTTCACCTCATTCATGGAAACTATCAAATCAACTTTATTAGACAACACGGTTGCATCTTCGTTTTCATTCTCCGATTTCGGTAGCTCTTCATTCACAGTATACGAAAAAATAGCATTGCATTGTGCTTTTGGATTTTCTTCGGTGTTGCTTGGAAATTGGCCCTTTTGATGTTGGCTCCCCACAATTTTAGCCAATTGACCGATTTGTGTTTCTAAGTTTCTCATTTGAGCTCCAACGGTGGTTGCTAATTGAGTGACATGATTTTCAATCCGATCAAGCTTTTCTTCATCTCGGGTAAACCGACTTTTTGTTTCCATCATAAAAGTAGCCAAAATATTCTCTAGATTAGAATTTGGCTTGGACTCTTCTATCACTTCACCATTCGACACTTTAAATCCCGTCAGTGGTTGTAACACATTTCTCGAATTCCCGTAGCTAAGATTCTCGTGATTCTTATTTGAAGGATGATAAAACCCCGGATGAGGATTATTTCGATAGTTATTGAAATTATGGTTATTGATATAATGAGCTTCCTCCAACGGGTTCGGTGGTGGTGCACTTCCTTTTGGATTTATTTTTTCATTTGCACTCTTCGTCAGAATTCCCAAATGGTTGGTCAAAATCGACATTTGTGCAGTTAAAGCCTTTATAGGATCCGAGTCTGAAACTTCAGCCACTCTACGAATATTACTCCTCTCGGTAGGCCATTGATAGCTATTCATGGCCATCTCCTCGATCAATTCATAAGCTTCCTCTGCACTTTTAGCTAGCAAAGCTCCTCCGGCCGAAGCGTCAACAAGATTTCTCGTCTCTCCGGCCAACCCATTATAAAAGAAACACATTTGTTGGTCTTCCGGAAACCCATGACGAGGACATCGTCTTAACAAATCCTTGAAGCGTTCCCACGCCTCATATAACATCTCTGAATCCATTTGTCGGAATTGCATTATTTCGCTTTTCAATCTCATGGTCTTGTTGGGCGGGAAGAATTTGAAAAGAAACTTTTCACCCAACTTGTCCCATGTACTTATGCTCCCCGAACCAAGCCAACTACGAGCCTTTTCTCTCAAGGAAAACGGAAATAGCTTCAATCTTATTGCATCGTTTGGCACCCCATTCATTTTAATGGTATCACAAATTTGAATAAAATGGAATAAATGGGCGTGCGGATCTTCTGTGGCAAATCCCCCAAACTGATTTTGTTGAACCATCGATATTAATGAAGGTTTCAACTCAAAATTGAGGGCGTTGATAGGAATATGAGAAATTCCCCAATAATTTTGGTCAAGCCTCGGCCGAAATCCATCTCGAATCGATTGAATTGGTTGCGGTGCTCGGCCGTACGCCTTCATTGTTTGGATTGTGGGCTATTGCATTATCATTGCCCATGTCGGCAATTACGTCTCCCGCTCTTTCCATTTCGTCAGATAGATCCCTTCGTAATTTCCGTGTAGCAACACTTGTTCTTCGAGCAAATGCCTCTACTTCGGGAATAAAGTTTTCCAAAGGTTCTCGAGAGCGTGGTGTTCATGTACGTCCTGTAACACGGCCAAAAACAACACGGAAGTAACAAAATAAAATAAAACAGAAAAATATGTCTAAAGTAACACCGGAAACACTTATCGTAATATCAATACAAACAAAAATAAATTAGTCCCCGGCAACGGCGCCAAAAACTTATTCGCTATATTTTTAAACAATCCGCAAGTGTACGGAGTAAATGTAGAAAGCGGCGAGCAAGGTCGTATTCCACAGAGACTAAATATTCCTATTGCGTTGAGTACTAGATTATAATGATTCCGGTTTTATCTAGACGATCGAAAGTTGAATGGATGGTTAACGAAATAAAATAAAATGATGACAATAAAAGAAAATATCCGAATTAAGGAGAATTGCAAGAGTTTAGAAAGAAAGATTCCAATGCTCGGTTTCCGTTGATCACTAAGTTTAGTCGGGATTGGTTCCAAAAGTTCTAAGTGTGTTTCCAAAATGATAATCACAATAATATTCTAAAGTCCCTCTCGAGATGCATTAAAACGTAGATTAAACAATCTATAACAACGTCTCCGTTTACTATAAATTATCTAACTCCAAAATGTTCATAAGATTTAAACATCATCATAGCTTATCACCGATTTCTCAATCTCGTAATTTACTACGTCAAATACTCGAAACCTATTAATGCCCTCTTCTCTCGAATTATGAGCAATTAAGTTAAACATATAAAAACATTGATCAAGTGTCTAAACACGAATTAAAACAAAGTATTTGATAAAGAAATCACACTAGATATATATAATCATCAATCCCTCAAAACCATAGCAAATCAACGTACTCCCATGCCCGGAATCTAACGAGTTTAGCCGGACATGGTAATGAAAGAAAGATTAATAATCATCATGTTCATCATGTTCATGCGAAATAAAACAACAAAATGAATAAAAGATAGGAAGAAGATAAAACTCGGATGGTTTCTTGATTTATCCCGGTTGAAGCCTTCAAATGTTCTTGAAGTGTTCTTCAAGAATTTCCTTCAAATCTCCTTCTTTTTGGATGAAAAACTCTCAAATCTTGTGTTTCTCTCTCTCCAATCTCTCCAATCTTCAGCATATTCCAAGTCTTGCCCCATATCCTCTTTTTATAAAGCTTAAAAAACCACTTTTTCATGTTCAAATCTTCAAAAATGTCAAAAAGTGATTTTTCCACCGAAAAGTGACACGGCCCGTGTCATACTGTCCTAGAAAATGCAAAAACTTTCTGGACAGCAGACCCGGTCGTGTCATTTGACACGGCCCGTGTCATACTGTCCCAGAAAATGCAAAAACTTTCTGAACTGTGAAGTCGTGGTCTAGAAGCCATATCTCCCTCAATACACCTCGGAATTTAGCGTATGATATACCGTTGCGAAGCTGATTTCATGAGGAATCCATATATATATAGAACACATCCTTATTCGAAGTAATGAATCTGGAGATTAGAAAATACGACAGGTAGTGCTTCAATCTTCATCGTTTTAGGCCTCGTTCTCTCGTTTCTGCATTGCTTGATATGTATTTGGGGATTGAGACTTCGGTCTTGCTTGATAATGTCCTTAAAACACCTATAAATTCAAATAAAATATACCCAAGCGTGATCGAGTCCAACAAACACAATATGAGTACAAACGACACAATTCTACACATTTTAGGATCTTAAAATCCGGAAAAACCTTATAAAAATATGTGTAAAAATGAGTGTTATCAGTGAACAAATCTCATAGCAGTTAAAATGTCTTGATTTTTCCTTTGAAGTGCTTGACATAGAATATCAGTAATTGAAAAAATCCTGTTCATCAAATGCAAGACAAACACAAATTCAAAACTTATCATGTTTGTGTATGCACCACTAATTTCGGCCCGTGTTGTAGGACTTGGAGAGTTTTCAATCAAACTTTCAAACACTGTACATGTTGCAGCGTACATATTCAACAAACTTTTCACAGATTCATAATGGGAACTCCAACGAGTGGCTCCGTGTCTATGCAAATTTCCAATCTGATTAGCCCCACTTCCCGTAGATCGATCTCCAATTGCTAATAGGTGCTCAATTTCTTTCTTATGTGCATCTTTCAACTCACCAATGCGCTTAGGAGAAGATGTGATATAATTAACAATACACTCTAAATGAGAAAAGAATTGCCAAATATCACGAACATCCTTAGCTGCAGAAACCAATGTCAATTGCAAGCGATGTGCAAAACAATGAACATAATATGCATATGGACAATCTCTTAAGAATAATGCTTGAAGCCCATTTAGTGCCCCTCGCATATTACTAGCACCGTCGTAGCCTTGCCCTCTCATTTTTTGAACTTGAAGGTTGTGATGAACAAGAATGCTTGAAATTTGATTTTTGAGATTTAATGAGGTAGTGTCACTCACGCTTTTGATTGCAAAGAAACGCTCCCTAAGAATACCCTTTTTATCACAAATCTCAGTATAATACACATTTGTTCTCGTTTCGCTGAATCTTGTGCTTCATCGACAAGAATACAATATGGTTCATCTCCAAGTTCTCCACGAATCATATCACGTACTCTATTTCCCATAATATTCAAAAGCTCTTTTTGAATATCTGGAGAAGTGTATGTGGCATATTTTGGAGCATTACCCAACACAACATTACCAATTTCTTCATTCTTTTTCCCATAAGCATCAACTAGTTCAATGAAATTTCCACGATTCAAGGACGATGGAGACTCATCATGGCCTCTAAATGAGCAACCTTGAAGTGCTAACCACTGGGCAACTTCTATTGAGGTTTTCACTCTTAAGCGAGCTTTTCGGCGTTCTTCTTGTGATACAGTGTTTATCACCTCATTAATATGTTGAGACGGCTTCATAAGAACAACTGCATTTCTTACACATATATTATGGTAGGACGATGGTGAGAAACCAATATGAGTAAGAAATGCACATTTATCTCCCTGATTAATTCTCTTCCAATTATCAAATCCAACGGTTGCTAATGCCGAAAGATGTGAAGGGGTGTTATTATCAAGAAAAAGAAAGCAATAAAAACAATATGCTTTCTCTGTTGTAGGAGAATACTCTAGCCAACAAAACTTTTGATACCAATGTTCTTGAAAGCGTCGATTTTGCTTTCCACATTGTTTGCTTGAATACTCTAAAAGTTTTGGTTGATAAGGTCCCACCCTAAGATAAGCTCGTCTTATTCGATCTCTATCATTCACAGGATGTTCACACATGCGCTTTCTTTTTCCAGGATCTCGTTCAATTATAGCATGTGATTCTAAATTAGGATCAATAGATGGAGTATTATCGGTTGGAGGAGATAGAGTTACCGGATGAGATTCAATTGGAGAAGGACTTCGAGTTTGCTCCACAAATACATCTTCTAGTTTATCCACTTTCGAAAAGAACGAAAATAAATTCTTCCTTTCCTTAGTAGTGTTAGATGATTGTCCGGCCTCCATTATGGATTCTACAATGTAAAAAAAATAAGTCAATTTAACAATAAAATATAAATTCCATTGCCCACTCAAAATAGATAAAAAAAATTATAACATTTAAACAAATCACATTATTAAAAAGAATACTAATAAAATCACATTATTAAAACACTAATCAAAGTTTCGAATACTTATAAAAAATCCCCAAATCACATTATTTTAAAAAATACTAATAAAATCACATATTCAAACACTAATCAAAGTTTCGAATACTTATAAAAAATCTCCAAATCACATTATTTTAAAAAATACTAATAAAATCACATATTCAAACACTAATCAAAGTTTCGAATACTTGTAAAAAATCCTCAAATCACATTATTTTAAAAAATACTAATAAAATCACATTATTAAAACACTAATCAAAGTTTCGAATACTTGTAAAAAATCCCCAAATCACATTATTTTAAAAAATACTAATAAATCACATATTCAAACACTAATCAAAGTTTCGAATACATGTAAAAAATCCCCAAATCACATTTTATTTTAAAAAATACTAATAAAATCACATATTCAAACACTAATCAAAGTTTCGAATACTTGTAAAAAATCCCCAAATCACATTATTTTAAAAAAATACTAATAAAATCACATATTCAAACACTAATCAAAGTTTCGAATACTTGTAAAAAATCTCCAAATCACATTATTAATTACGAATAATTCGAAGTCAATTTTATTATAACAAACTAAAAAATAAAATAGAATTTAAACAAAAACAAATTCAAGATAAATAAATTTAAGGATGAAAAAAAAAGTCTTACATTTAAATCTCCAATCACCTACTATGCGAGCCACAAAATGATGCTTCTGATTTGCTTTCCTCCGGAATTTCTGTGCAAGCCGCAAGGTTGGAAATTTTTTTTTCCTCCACCAGAAATCTATCGCAGGGGGAGGGTTTCTTTTCTTTTTTTTTGGTTTTTGGGTTTCTTTCCTTTTTTTTGGTTTTCCTGCTGCTGTCCGTGTAGTTTAGGTGTGTGTGTGATAGATAAATTTTATTAAAGTAAATGAGTTGGGTTGGGTTTTGGGCTGGGCTATTATTATAATAATTATAAAAATAAACTAATACATATAGGGGGGTTGGCATGGGCCAGCACTGGGCTACAGCCCAGTATAGCCCCCCCTTTCTCCGCCTTTGATTATAATAATATTAATGATATTAATAACAATAACTATAATAACTATAACTATAATAATAATAACACTGATAATAATGGTAAATAATAATAATAGTAATCAACAACCTAGCCCCCCTTCGGACGACGGCCGTTCGTCGGAGGAGGACGGCCAGTTGCAACGGAGCACGAAGAAGACGAAGATTTCGTCCATGGAGTAGCAAGATTATATGGATGTGGCCATGGAAACTTTGGAACCACCGGCTTCTGTAGGTACAGCCCCATTGCAGCGTCCCACGTACTCGGAGATGTTGGAAGGCTCGCAACCCCTTCCGCAATCGGCACAAGGCAATCAGTCTCCACTAGATGATGGGTATGATACAGAAGATGATGAGGCTCCAACCGTAGATGACCCGGATTGCCCGACGATATGTTTGACACGTGAGGAAAAAGCAGAATTACGAAGGCCTTGGAAGCAAACACTTATTATTAAGGTAATGGGTAGAGTAGTGAGTTTTCCCTATCTCCTCAGACGTTTGAGAACTATATGGAAGCCCAAGGCGGCTATGGACCTCATTCCGATTCCAGAGAACTATTTTTTGGTTAGATTTGCTAACAAGGATGAATACAATTTTGCAGTGTTGGAAGGTCCCTGGATGGTCATGGACCATTATGTACTAGTACAGGAATGGAGACCGGACTTTGATCCGACTACTGACACCACGGTAAAAGTGGTTGTGTGGGTGAGATTTCCTTGTCTTCCGATAGAGTATTTTAAGGAAAATTTGCTTAAGAAGGTTGGTGATAAAATTGGGAGGGGCATCCGTGTTGATGAAACTACTAGTTTACAGTCTCGGGGATTGTATGCACGTATCTGTGTGGAGGTAGATTTTTTTTTTTTTTTTTTTTATGTGTCGAGGTAGATTTAACAAAGCCACTGCTCACTAAATTTTTCTTTCGAGGTCGTGAACGCAAGATTGAGTACGAAGGTATTCACCTCGTTTGCTTTCACTTTGGGGTATATGGGCATAGAAAGGAGACTTGTAGTCTTAAACCGGATAACATAGATGCGCCACCGACTGCTCCGGTGAAGCCACCACAGCCAGTTGTGCCTCCACCCCCACCGGAGAAGTATGGGCCTTGGATGATGGTAGCACGACAACTGTGGAAAGGGAATGGCCAACGTCGGCAAGGGAATCATGGGGCAGTGCCGGATGTACAAATCCAGAGAGGGTCGCGTTTTGATGTCTTAGAGATTGAAGGGGACTCCACCACAGAGGCATTGCCCGCGGGGGGTCGTGCTGATGTGACGGAAGGGGGAGAGCGGCGTAATGCTCAGTTAGACACGAGAGGGAAGAGACTGGTGGTGCAAGTTAATAAACGACAAATCTTAGGGACTAATAGAGCAATCTCAATGAGCAGGGATTATGGTGTAGGTACAAGCAATGCGGCTGCTAGGAGTTGCCTTGAGATGCCCCGTGTGGAGCGTGTTACAACTGGGATTCATATAGGCGAACGCCGTGGTAATCAGGCGGCTGCGGAAGTTGAGCATACGGTAGTTCGGGGTAGAGACAATGGCCAGGTTATCACACGTGCTCTTGTCAACCACGTGGCCGAGGCAGCGGGTATGATGGAAGTGTTGGGTGCTGGTGAGCACCAGCAGGATCCTCCATTTGCGGATGCTGGTGGTGATTTGTTGCTTGACGATGTCAACGTTCCTGTGATGGATGATGTGCCTGGCCTGCAACCCAATTTGGGGCCTTGTTTCGCTGGCCTGGTTTAAGGCCGCTTCTGTCCTGTTCTTTTGTCCTTATGATTGTGCTTATATGGAATTGTCAGGGAGCCGCTTCGAGGGGCTTCCTTCGGGTTCTTAAGGAGCTGATGAGTGTCCATAAGCCAGATGTTGTTGGGCAGCTCGAGACTAAGACTTCGGGTCACAATGTTGATTTTGTTTGTAGAAAGGTTGGATTTGCAAACTTTGTTCGGGTTGAGGCTGTGGGTTTTAGCGGGGGTATCTGGTTTTTTTGGAACGATAGCCTTGCTATTGAAGTCGTCCGGACCCACCCATAGTTTGTTTTACTCGAGGTTATTGAACCTGATGGTTTTAATTGGTATTTCTCATTGGTGTACGCCAGTCCTACACCAAACCTTCGTGAATTCCTTTGGCGGGATCTAACCCGCGACAGCCTGGGCCAGTCCAAGGCTTGGCTCTCTGTAGGTGATTATAATGCGGTTCTCTCTGATTGTGAAGTAAATGGTTCGAATGCGCTGACAAGTCAACGTTGCTCCAAGTTTAGGGAGTGGTGTTTCTATGAGGAGCTTGTGGATTTAGGATTTATTGGCACCCGGTTTACTTGGTCGAGAGGGGTTGAGGGGTCCACATATAAAACAGCAAGACTGGACCGTGGTTTATGTAGTTTGGAACGGAGAGGTGTTTTCCCTGATGCACATGTTCGGCACCTCCCATGTGTAAGATCTGACCATTGCCCTCTTTTGGTTTCTACCACTGACGTCAGTACTCAAGGGCCAAGACCATCGCCGTTCCGCTTTCAAGCGGCCTGGTTAACACATGAGGGGCTGCCAGATGTGGTGGCTAAGGCATGGAAATCGGCGGAGGATTTTGGGTCACGAGTAGCTGCTGTGACTCGTAATCTTAGCTGCTGGAATAAACGCGTGTTTGGCAACATTCACGCCAAGAAGAGACATTTGCTCGGAAGGATTGCGGGAGTGCAAACATGTTTGAGTAATGGTGTTTCTACTGCTCTGTTAAAATTGGATAAAAAATTAAGGTCCCAACTGGATAAGGTGCTATTTCAGGAAGAACTTTTGTGGTTCCAAAAGTCTAGAGAGGAGTGGATTCGGTCAGGTGATAGAAATACAAAGTTTTATCATGCCTCTACCATGGTCCGCAGAGCTCGAGTGAAAATTCATTCTCTTCAGAAGTCAGATGGGAATTGGATTAATAATTGTGAGCAGCTGGAAATGATGGTCACAGATTATTATAGAGGATTGTTTACCAAAGACCCGAATGTAGTGCATGAGCAGCTGCCTACGGGTAGCTTTCCGGCAGTTCACCCTACGGTTTGGACTGCAATGTCCAGACCTTTTGAAGCAGAAGAAATTAGAGTTGCTCAGTTCGATATGGCCCCGTTCAAAGCTCCAGGTCCTGACGGTCTGCATGCTGGGTTTTATCAACGTTTGTGGTCAGTGGTTGGCCGTGAGGTAGTGCAGTTAGCGCAGCAATTCTTCGCGAGTGGACAACTACCATAAGGCCTTAATGATACTTTGCTTTCTCTTATCCCTAAGGTAAAATTTCCCGAGTATGTGACTCAGCTGCGGCCCATTGGCTTATGTAATGTCTCTTACAAGGTTATAACTAAGACTATGACTAATCGTATGAAAATGGTGATGCCTGGGCTCGTGGGCCCTCATCAATCTAGTTTTGTTCCGGGTCGACAAATTGCGGATAACATTTTGATTTATCAGGAGGTGTTGCATTCGTTGCGACGTAAACAGGGAGCCATGGGCCACATGGTCTTAAAAATTGACTTGGAGAAAGCTTATGATAGGCTGAATTGGGGCTTTATACGGGATACTCTACGAGAGGCTGGTTTTGACGAGGTTTGGACACGAAATGTTATGAGATGTGTTGAGACCCCCCGTATGGCCACTTTATGGAATGGTAACCAATCAGATTGGTTTATCCCAACCCGAGGAGTCCGACAAGGAGATGTGATCTCGCCCTATCTCTTTGTGTTATGCATGGAACGGTTAAGTCATGTGATCGATATAGTGGTCAGAGACGATAACTGGAGGGGAATTAAAATCTCGCGACAAGGGCCGGTTTTATCCCATTTATTCTTTGCGGATGATTTAGTTTTGTTTGGTGAAGCTTCTCTTGAGAATATTCAAACTATGCGGTCTTGTCTGGAGCTTTTTTCAGCTTGCTCTGGCCAGAAAGTTAGCTTGCAAAAATCACAAATTTTTTTCTCTAGTAATATGGATGGGCAGTTGGCAAGCTCTATCTCGGCAGCAGCTGGTATGCCCATTACGACCGATTTGGGACGCTACTTGGGAGTCCCGAGTATCAATTCGAGGGTCTCTTCTGCTAATCTTACTATGATCACGGAAAAGGTGACGGCAAGGTTAAAAGGTTGGAAATACCGCTATTTATCCCTTGCCGGTCGACTAGTTTTGGCGCAGTCGGTGTTGCAATCAATCCCCTTTTACTGCATGCAGACGATGTTGTTGCCTGCGGGTTTTTGTGATAACACTGAGAGGTTGATTCGCAGTTTTCTTTGGGGAGGCCACGACAGGGCTAGGCGATGTAGTCTTGTTTCTTGGAAGATTGTTACTCGGAGCAAAGCTGAGGGTGGCCTCGGGTTGCATAGCCTGAGGGCCATGAATTTGGCGTTTATGGCGAAATTAGGATGGCGATTGATCACTGAGACCTCTTCTCTATGGTCGGAGGTCCTTCAAAGCAAATATATGTCTGGTGAGAGTAGTATGGAGTACATACTAACAAAGGCGGGGGCCTCCAATGCTTGGCGGGGCATCGTTCAAGCTGTTCCTATTCTGCAAAAGGGCATCCGGAAATTAGTGCGAACAGGGGATAAGACCCTGTTTTGGATTGATACTTGGTTAGATGACTCGCCACTTTACCTCCAGCTGACTAATGTTTTATCTCTTGTGGACCTCTCTTTGTTACGTGTCGCATTCGGGGTTCGATGGGTGGGCGGCGGGTGTTGAGCAGTGCTCGGGGAATGCGCTGAGAAAGCTAGCTGCCACCTACATTTCAGCTGATGATGGAGAATCCGATGGCATTCGCTGGGGGCCAGAGCAAAATGGTGATTTTTCGGTTTCGTCAGCATACACATTGACTATGCCTCTCGACGAACACGCAAATGCAACTGATTGGCTACCGCTTTGGAAATTACGTGTTCCCGGCCGAATAACTGCTTTTCTTTGGCTGGTTAAACATGGGCGAATATGGTGCAATGAGGAGAGAGTTCGCAGGGGCTTTACAACCGGTGTTATTTGCTTTCGGGTGTTTGGGATTACCGGAGAGCATTGAACATATTCTGCGCGCTTGCCCTTTGGCGAAGGAAGTCTGGTTAGCAGTGTTGCCTGCTGCGGTCATTCAGCATCAATTACAGCTTCATTTCCCGGTTTGGTTTGAGCAACATTTGAAGCGCTCAGCATTGTGCTCGTCGGGCATTGAACAGAATATCTTGTTTGCAGTAGTAGTTTGGGTTTTGTGGTTATCTAGAAATGACCGTATTTTAAATTTGAAATATAATAGCCTAGCACACAAAAAACGATGGATTCTTGAGTATTCTGCTGATATTAAATCAGCGTACACCCGGAGTGATTTGGCTGCGTTAGGTGCTTCACCTCCCTTGGAGTTACGGACCTTTTCATGGGTTAGGCCACCAGCTGGGTGGTGCAAGCTGAACACAGATGGAAGCTATAATAGTGCTGCGCGGGCTGCAGGGGATGGCGGTGTTGTCCGTGATGATAATGGTAACTGGTTGGTGGGTTTTGCGCTGCATGTGGGTGATGCCGAGGTGCTCGAGGCTGAGATTTGGGCAATCTTGAAGGGGTTGGAGCTGGCCTGGAGTAGAGGATGGCGAAGGCTTTTAGTGGAGACTAACTCGTAAACGGCAGTTTCTTTGATAAAGAGGGGGTGCGAGCCGCGCCGCCCGATAAAAAATATGGTTGAGGCCTGCCGAAGGATCTTAGCCAAGGGCTGGGAAGTTCAGATTGCTCATGTTTATAGGGAGCAGAACCGTGTTGTGGATAGTCTCGCTAATTTGGCGCTTGGTGTTGGGATCACTAATATGTTGGTATACAATGTGGCTCCAGCTCAGATTCAAGAGCTTCTTGAGGAGGACCGTATGGGTGTTGGTCAAGCTCGGCGTGTTCGCTTGTAGTTGTTGGCTTTTGTTTTCGTTTTTGGGGTCACCCCCTCCCTTCGATCCAAAAACAACAACAACGATAATAATAAATATTATTAATAATAATAGTAAATATTATTAGTAATAATAATAATTAAGATTAATAATAATAATAATAATAACAATGATAATGATAATAATGGTAAATAATAATAATAGTAATCAACAACAACGATAATAGTAAATATTATTTGATAAGGTAAATAATAATAATATTAATGATATTAATAACAATAACGATAATAACTATAATTATAATAACAATAATAATAACACTGATAATAATGGTAAATAATAATAATAGTAATCAACAACAAAAATGATAATAATATATATTGTTAATAATAATAGTAAATATTTTTAGTAATAATAATAATAATTAAGATTATTAATAATAATAACACTGATAATAATGGTAAGTAATAATAATAGTAATCAACAACAACGATAATAGTAAATATTATTAGTAATAATAACAATAATAATAATTAAGATTAATAATAATAATAATAATAATAATAAGAAGAAGAAGAAGAAGAAATGGCGAATCCCATCAGGCCCAATCGAATGGACTGGCCAATCAATCAAGGCCCAGGCGAGTGGACTGAATTTAGGCCCAATCGAATGGCCCAGGCGAAAAGCTGGAAAATAAATTCAAAAAAACAGAGCCTTACTTTTAATTTAAATGAATTGAACTGAACTGAATGGACCTGAATTGAACTGAACTGAACTGAATTGAAAAACTGAAAAATAAATTCAAAAAAACAGAGCTTTACTTTTAATTTAAATTCAAATATTGGAGTTATATAGATTCACAAGTCCAATAACAAGCAAGTGCATATACATAAAATAAAAGTTGATCACTTCATGCAATTACTTTTCAAATACATATTTTTATAATATATAAATTATGATACAGATACGCGCACTATATTTAACGGAAGATTTCAAGTTTTTGGTATTTTGTATGCCACATCGACACCTCATATTTTGGTGCTTTCAATGCTTAAACTACAACAGTACAACTAACTAAAATTAGATGGATGTGGGATTCAACCCTAGCTCGTATGAAGCATTCATTTATAACCAGATGATAATTAGTTGATATTGTTTGAGGAGAAAGTAAAAAGGCAATGGCCAAATTCATTCATAACTTATTGATAGAGGCGCTTTATATAGGCATTCTGATGAGAGTCGCCCATACATGGGATTCCAGATAAGGTAAGGCATCTAATAGGATCCTACTACAGAAGGATCTAGAGCCCATCTATGTATCTACAATCGGTATTAGGTAAGACACATCACGGGAATAATAATTAGGAACACTCCACATGTCGAGCACTAATACAACAATGATAGTGCGAGAAGATGTTGCCTTCGTAAAAACCTATTCCAAGCCAAACAAACCCCATGGGAAAAACAAAGGCTTGATGTGGAAAAGATTGCAACGCACCAACATAACATGTCGTGTATACTCCCACGATGTATACATAACGACTCCCACGATGAGTATCTCAAATCATGGGAGTCGGATGCCAAGTTGCCCTCACAACTATACCAAGGAAAAACCCGGTGGGAAAAATACCTCTTGGTCTAAGTTGAGCAAGTACAACGCATCATTGTATGGATGTTCTCATAGGTCGCCTCGTTAAAAACCTTACCAAGTGAAAACCCGATGGGAAAAACAAACCTTGGTCTAAGGACAAAAGAGCGCGACACATCCAAAGTGCGAGTCGCTAAAGACTTATCAAGTTTTCCAAAGTCTTGACCTCCATGCACTAAATCGGTCATAACTTCTTCGATTCAATAGGTATCAACGAAATCAGTAAGAACTTATGAAAACTAGACACCCATAGCTTTTCATTCACATACGATCGTAACCTAGATCGACTGAGCGAGATCACAAAGCTCTATCGAAGTTGACTCGGCAAATTAGGACATATCTGTCTACTTTGCAACAATAGTCATATGTCACTCAACATGATGGATGTGATCAAATGGTTGGTTTCCTTGGAAAGTAGACACAAACCTTTCCAATGGTACCAATTTCACCATTTTCCATCAAGTGAGTGCCCTTTGGGTCATATGGAAGATAGACCAACACATTAAGGCGATCGGGTATCGGTTTTCAAGTGTCCTTTTTATCGAGATAGAGCGAGCTTCAAGCTTCTTGTCAATCACGAGACATTGCATGAGCGCATCCTAGGCCATCATCACGGTGGCTTTAGGATTATTACGAATGAGTGCATCGAGTCAAACATGAGTACATAATACCGTACTTTTCTCTTAAGACTGCATCATCACTTAAGTGAGCCAAGTCTTATGATGACTTCGACTAATCATTGGGAATCATATAGGCATTACTTTATCGTCTCTTAGGAAACCGTCCCTTAGATTGCCTTAAACCGATTGATGAATACGCATCATCAAGTGTCCCAAGATCCTTTCATTCTTAACTTTGGATTTAGCGGAATCTCTTAGTCTCACAAGAGTACATCACTATAAACCCTTAGTTTTACAAGCAAAAGCTTCATATCTCTTCCAAATCAAGTATATACTTAGTATGCGTTCGACATTCACTTGTCGGCGCTCCGTGGTCGAGCCACTTGATTTAGTCCGATCCACCACGAGATCATTTTTATCGCTAACTAAGTTCACCACAAAGATAAGATTTAACCACAAGCATCACGTCAGTATTTTCGAAACTATCTAACTGAAAAGAAAGAGGAGGCTATAACAACCATTACGATAGCACAACTAATTTTCGTGTCATCGTAGTCGATTCAGTGCGTTCATGAGAAACCTCGCTATGAGGTGAGTTTAACTCCTTCTCTCACTCGCTTTAACAAAGTTTACGGATAGATCTTATCTTTGGAGTGTCGGCACCACTTCAACAAAGGGCTATCACTTTGTTTATACTGGAGTCGCATATGTTTCCATTTTAGGCCAAGGCTACAATGTTGTAGACTTTCAACGAAGTATGATTCGATTAAACTCACATTCCACGTCCTCATGAACCGGCTTTATTCATAGAGTACTCTTTATGGATTAGCATTCATTGAGGCGTCCCCCAATGATGACTATAATCCAGAATCACATGAGACGGATGAGTTCATTTGATCATATGATCAAGTTTTCATGTACCAAACTCGGATACATTCTTAGCGAGAGTATTTATCGAACCAAGTGGCATCCCAATACTCGATGAGATCCACGGCCTAGTAACACCATCTACCACAATTTGTGGTGTTACCATATCACCATTTATAGGTGACGAACGTCCATAACCGGACACAATCCTTGCAGACATGTTTGCAGCATGTATTTAATCTCGTCACTTTAGGGAACTTGGTGAGGCACAGTAGGGACAAACTACGACAATTCCAAGTCGTTCTACTCGAACATGATCGTTCGCATCTCCCCCTAACGACGGGAAGACTGGCTCATCAAAGTGACTTACGAGATCGTCTGCCAAGGTACATTTTTAAGCGGACTATGAGTGAAAGCGCATGTCATATTCATCATTTATAACCCGTCATAATGCGTTGTGGTGACGCACTTTTGGCACATGAACATGTGGACGATAAAGGTTTTCAGTGTTAACACAATCCAGTTAACAAAATGCATACTGTTACACTCGTAACTAAGCATTTGAATGATGATAGGTATAGGTGAATATGACATGTTGACCTATGCTACATAACCGTAGCTACTGGTCTTGAGAATCCAACAAAACCGCCACCATGCACCACCGGGATCGAACATGAAGAAACGATTGAACCGATGATAGGCCATTGGTTTTATCGAACCTCTAGTGCTTTCTTGAAGAGTTCACTCCCTTCACCAGCCCCAAACACCTCAAAATTTCATGAGCATGTATAAACGGGTGTTTAGGATTCCAAAACCATCAACCTTGTGGTCAAAAACCGATCGAAATGATATCGAACTGGTTGTTGGGACGGCTGGTGGTATGTGAAAACTTCATTTAAGTGGTTCACCTCCTTCCAAGTCTCCAAATGGCACCAAAATTTGTGAGAAGGTAGCCTTGGATGTTAGGAAGTATTTGTTAAAATTTCACTTCAAGACTTGGTCTAAAAATTGGGTAAACCGACCTTTACAATGACTGGTCCGCAAGTTGGACAACCATAACTCAGGTTTCATCAACTTATCAATCATTGTCAAAGGAACAACATAACATATAAATGTTATTACTTGAGTACGACCATTTGTGAACACCATCATAGCATCATAAGCCACCCAGGCTAATACTTATGATCATGTATGTATAAGGACTCGGTGAAAAGGGAGGACTCAGCACCATGCTTATGCGAGTCGCTACATTATTCTCTTTAGCATAGGAGGGTGTCGTCTCCTAATCGTGCCAAAGAATAGGCTTTAATAAATGAACATGGCTAAGAAGGATCATCGGGGGGGTCTTTGGCGTCACACATGCTTATGAAAGCAAGACGCGGATGACATAAATATCATCATCGGTCATGAGCCCTGCTCACGACTCCACCAATGTACTTTGGTGTCTTTGATCCAACTAGTTTCTTTGTTCAAATAAAATGATGTCCATGACAATACCGTGGTATATGGATCATCAAACTGTCCAAACTCCGGACTATTAAAGCCTAAATGTGTCAATGTCCCAATACATCTTCTGGTTACCAAAACCGATGCAAGCCAGACCATATTGACTCATGAATATTTTTCTTTTCACATATCCAATACAAGTGATGCATAAGATTTTATTCTCACAAATCATAATGAGATGCTATGAGTGATACACTTTGGCATATATATCATCGAGTCATAACATGGTTCAATTGTTACGGAACATATGTGACTAGAAAACGCCATTCGGCATTCAACAACTTGAGCATCATACCGCTCATTGATTGTGATGACTTAGTCATCATAGTCATATTGGATTTATACACCGAAATCCAAAGATATCATGTTACTTGAAAATACCTTAATACGCACTCAATTTCGCTTGCAAAATTTTACAAACATGAGCATAGCGAACACTCTAACAACATAGAGATTTTATACTTGATATGATCAAAATGATCTATCATATTGAGTGCATAACATGGCAAGGTTATATGCCTAAGGGGCAAAATTACGACACAAGCATGGTGTAACACTACCATGCACACGCTCGACCTTCTTATAAGGGTGCATATTTTGGGCTTCCCCAAGGAAATTGTTTTTCAACATTTGAAAGATGATAGTTTAGCGTACAACGCATGCCAAAAACTGCATCATCTATGGCAAATTCGGCCAAAAAGAGGTTGAAAAACATGTGTCATAAGACCACTTGCAAATTCAAGATGGGAACCAAGTTGGTTGGGACAAAAGTTAGCACAATCGCTGAAATAAAATTAGCGCAGCTTGACCTTTGTTCACTAAAACAGCGATAACTCCCTTGTTAGGAAGGCTATGGACGAACGGTTAGATGTTCTGGAAACTAGACTTCCGTATCTTTCTATCCATATATTGTGCACCACACGGATCCTTAAACTCAGATCACAGTGCATGTTTTAATTGGCTGTTTAGTATTTCCCAAGTTTAGTGAGAAAACAAGGTTGAGACCATATCCAATGGCATAAGTGATGATGCAAAAACATGACAATGACAGCCATATGCGCGTTTAAACGCAGCAGGGTGTTCGATTTATTATCTCGACTAATGATCCTTTCGGTAACTCCAAGTTGGTAGACTTGCAGAGAAAGTAGGAATGTCGATGCATAAAAATTGTTTAAAACCACTGATTCCGTTTGAACTTTCAAAGCATAAACAAATACCAAGGAGGATGCGCCTAGTCATGATCAAAAGTGCAGAAAAAATCCACCAAAGTGCATCAATCAACCAAGTATTTTAATTCTCAATTTGCAAGTATACGTCATAATAGCCATGTTATATAGATACAACGCGGTGCATCATAATTAAGCATTTTGAACCATGAGACATAATGAATATACCATAACCAACTTGTCTTGACCATCCAATAAGATCGACTAAACATAGTCAAATATATAAGGCACATGCCTTTACAAATACTCGGAAAAGTATTCGGACCTATAGTCATACGAACTATAATCGAGGTCAACAAATTCATGTATTTACCGCAATATGCCATTGCTTTACATGTTGAAACTCATGAGAATTACTCGTACATTCTTTTATATATCATATTGCAAGGAGACGGTGCATGTCTACACCCACATGCAATATTTTATTTTAATAAGATGAAAGATGGAGTTTTCCAAGTATGGTATTGGGTCAAGACCAACGTGGTGGTCACTCAATTCAACGTGACAAATCCGTCACAAATCGATTTTAACCACGACATATCCGTCGCAATCGATGTTTGTCCCATTTGTACGTCACAAATTCGTGACTAATCATGAACAAGTCATAACTTTACCGTTACCGACAATGTTCATTTTTTTTTTCAATTGTTGGTTTAAAATCGATAAAACGGCGACATCAAATCGCACCCAAAACGTGGTGTATGCAACAACCACAAATATCGACTTTCAACAATTATCCGTGACTCCCCCAGGACCGTCACACAGTTTACTTCGATATCCGAGAGTGATACCACCTCTCATTGTCTCATCCACCGCAAAGTAGCGTGGGAGATAAAGAACCCAAATACCCAATTTCCCAAAAAAAATTCCCAAAAGAGAGGAATTGAAAAACGAGAACTTTAATAAAGTCTTACGGGTACTTGGTTCCATATATGCTTTGATCCTTGAACGGGAGATTCTCTCCATATGAGCAACATATTTCCGTGGGTACTCCGTTCTATATTTACTTTGATCCTTGAACGGGATAAGTATGGCATTTTCTCCATAGCGTGCACATCATCATGAGCGACGTATTTTCCTATATACACGTAAAACATAAACATGTAAGATTCATAAGTGTACAAATTAATGAACAAATGAATCATTAATTAGGAAAAGATGGAGAGTTGAGAAACGCCCGGATAGGGCTACTGGGCTCGATAATTCGGCAGAAAAAGGACTCGAGCGCGGCGATGCAGCAGCTCGGTATTGGATGAGGTCGGATCTCCAAATTTCCTCGTAAAAATCTGCTTCTGTTCGGCAGTAGATTCAGTAACCAATATTACACAGAATCCGATCTCCACCGTTGAATATACAGATATTTGTGTTGGGAAGTTGCTGCCAAAATTTCACACCGATCCGACGGTTAACGAAACGGGAAACGTGATTTTCGTACGACTGCGCTGTGCAGAAAATTCACGCGCGGAAATTCTCGTCTCTCGGCTTTTTTTTTTTTCGATTTTGATAGGTTTTGTCTCGATTGCACTAGGTTTTCAAGCATTAAATATCACGTGCATAAAACCGTTTCGACGATCCGGCGATGCTTCGATCAGATCGGTCGCGGCCTTAGGCAAGCAGTTGGCTTGGATGAAAACGGAGGTGTCGGGCGGATCGGGTCGGCAACTGGTCGGGTCACAACCGACTGGATCGAGCTGGTCGGCGCGACGGCGGTCCGCGGCGAGGCGGCGGTTGGCGGCGCAATCGGGCAGTCTGGCGCTTTGGCGAATTCTGGCGCGGCGGTCGTGGCGAGGCGGCGGTCTGACGGCTGGGCGATTCGGGCGGCGGCGTCCGGCGGCTCTGCGGCGCTCGGCGGCCGGGCGGCGGCCGCGCAGACGGCGGCGGCGGTGGTCCGCGGCGAGGCGGCGGTGCTCGGCGTCGCGTGGTCGGCTTGGCCGATTTTTTTCGTTCGAGCTACGTCTTGATAACGTGTTTGAGGAGAAAGTAAAGACAATGAAAATCAATTCATTCATAACACTGATAGAGGGGCCTTTATATAGACATTACAATGAGAGTCCTTCCATACATAGGATTCCTAGATAAGGTAAGACATCTAATAGGATCCTACTACCTCTAGAAGGATCTAGAACCTTCCATCTATGTATCTACAATCAGTATTAGGTAAGACACATCACGAGAATAATAATTCCCGGAACAGATATAATTTAATAACTAACCTACTTAAATATCACCTATATATTAAAAGAGTTGATATAGTAGAAACTCAATAAATTAATACTCTATTATTTAATAAACTCTCTAAGATAATATTTTTTGCCGGTCCCGACTCGGGGATAGGGTGCTAAATTAATAATTCGCTAAAATTATAAGATAATACATTTTTGATAATTTCTTTAGACCCCATATAAAATATAAATTAATAATTTCTTATATATAGCATATTACATGAATGATTTATGAAGGTTTCTTGAAAAATGACTCAATTGTCTTTTGTTTTTTGTTGAAATCAATTTCCCCTTGAATCTCGTCTCTTATATATAGCAAGAGAATGATCCGGTTGAAGTCTAAAAAACAAACCTGTTTAAGATCAAAACATGTAAATAATTACATCACTAAAGTAGAAAATATAAAATAAAATAATAAAAAAACAAACCTGTTTCATCCATATTAAAGATGTCTTTCATTTCAAACTGATCAACTTTGTCTCTTATGGATTTTAATTTGTCCTCCATGCCCTCCATTTCAACAGATCCACTCTCTCCAAAACGCCGGAAATTTTTAATTCCATATCTTGCTTTGAACTTTCCAAGCCAACCAATAGAAAAAGTAAAGTCTGGAGTATCCATTGGATACATATCTTTCATGAACTTTTTCGCCTTCTCGATGATTAGTTCACCTGTCATATTCACATGTTCTTGATATTGAAGAATCCATTCATAGAGAAATTTTTCTAGGTCAGGAAATTTTGCCGGTTTGTGTCGCTTAACATCGCCTCTTTCGGGAGCAAGTGAGAGATACTCTAAAGAACGCTTAACTGTATTCGATATTGTCGCTTGACTCACCTGCAAACCATAGTTACTATGAACCCATTCTTGCAATTGCTTTTGAGTGAGACTTGGAGTATCCTTGTTGTGCTTGCATAATGCTCTTCGAATCTCGTCTGTCATTGTTGTTTTTTTCACACCTTTAAGATGGGAAGCCATGTTGTGTGTATGATTTGTTTGTGTTAACCTATTTTGATCTTGTATTTATATAGAAAATATTTTTAATGTCCATAAAGTGATACATTGAACACAAGAAGCATAATAAGGTGGGAGATTGAAGGTTTCTTTCAAATTGGGCCGTTCATTTTATATACATGCATTGTATACAATAATTAAGTGGAAGCTTGAAAGGTGTTTGTAAACTAAGTATATTACTATAAATTAATAAAATATTAATTAATATATAAATTAATAATTATTAATTTATCGATTAATTAATAACTCTTTTAATTAATAAATTTTGGTGGTCCCAAGTGTATTATATTATAGAGTTTCTACTGTATCACTTTGCACTCTAAACTGTATGATCTTTTCAAATTTATGTTATATTCCTTTGAGTTGAACTGAATTGAACTACATTGAGTTTTGCTGAATTGAACTGAATTGTGCTGCGTTGAAGTAAACTAAACCGAAGTTACTGAAATAACAATAATAATAATTAATATTAGGTAACAATATATATATATATATATATATATATATATATATATTGTTTCAGGAGAAAGTAAAAAGACTGTAAATAGAGTCAATCAATTGTATTCATAACACTGATAGGGGGGCCTTTATATAGGCATTACAATGAGAGTCCTTCCATACATAGGATTCCTAGATAAGGTAAGACATCTAATAGGATCCTACTACCTCTAGAAGGATCTAGAACCTTCCATCTATGTATCTACAATCAGTATTAGGTAAGACACATGACGGGAATAATAATTCCCGGAACACTCCCCATGTGTCGAGCACTAATACAACAATGGTGCAAAAGATGTTTCCTTCGTAAAAACCTATTCCAAGCCAAAACAAAACCCCATGGGAAAAATAAAGGCTTGATGAGAAAAAGATTGCAACGCATCAACATAACATATCATGTATACTCCCCCTGATGTATACATAACGACTCCTCTTGATGAGTACCTCAAATCATAGGAGTCGGATGCCAAGTTGCCCTCACAACTATACCAAGGAAAAACCCAGTGGGAAAAATACCTCTTGGTCTAAGTTGAACAGAAGTACAACGCATCATTGTATGGATGTTCTCATAGGTCGCCTCGTTAAAAACCTTACCAAGTGAAAACCCAATGGGAAAAAACAAACCTTGGTCTAAGGACAAAAAGAGCGCGACACATCCAAAGTGCAGAGTCGCTAAAGACTTATCAATTTTTCTAAAGTCTTGACCTCCATGCACTAAATCAGTCATAACTTCTACGATTCAATAGGTATCAACGAAACTGTAAGAACTTATGAAACTAGACACCCATAGCTTTTTATTCACATACAGTACGTAACCTAGATCGACCTGAGCAGATCACAAAGCTCTATCGAAGTTGACTCAGCAAATTACCGGACATATCCTGTCCTACTTTGCAATAATAGTCATATGTCACTCAACATGATGGATGTGATCAAATGGTTAGTTTCCTTGGAAAGTAGACACAACCCTTTCCAATGGCACCAATTTCACCATTTTTCATCAAGTGAGCTGCCCTGTAGGTCATATGGGAGATAGACCAACACATTCAGGGCAGATTCGGGTATCAGTTTTCAAGTGTCCTTTTTATCGAGATAGAGCGAGCTTCAAGCTTCTTGTCAATCACAGACATTGCGTGAGCGCATCCTAGGTCATCATCACAGTGGCTTTACCGGATTATTACGAATGAGTACATCGAGTCAAACATGAGTACATTATACCGTACTTTTCTCTTAAGACTGCATCATCACTTAAGTGAGCCAAGTCTTATGATGACTTCGACTAATCATTGGGAATCATATAGGCATTACTTTATCGTCTCTTAGGGAAACCGTCCCTTAGATTGCCTTAGACCGATTGATGAATACGCATCATCAAGTTTCCCCAATATCCTTTCATTCTTAACTTTGGATTTAGCGGAATCTCTTAGTCTCACAAGAATACATCACTATAAACCCTTAGTTTTATACGCAAAAGCTTCATATCTCTTCCAAATCAAGTATATACTTAGTATGCGTTCCGGACAATCACTTGTCGACGCGCTCCGTGGTCAGGAGCCACTTGATTTGATTCTGATCCACCACGAGATCCTTTCATCACTTAACTTAGTTCCCCACTAAGATAAGATTTAACCACAAGCTGCACGTCAGTTTTTTGGGAAACTATCTAACTGAAAAGATAGTGGATGCGATAACATCCATTACGATAGCACAACTAAGTTTCGTATCATCGTAGTCGATTCCAGTACGTTCATGAGAAACCTCGCGCCATGAGGTGAGTTTAACTCCTTCTCTCACTCGCTTTAACAAAGTTTACGGATAGATCTTATCTTTGGAGTGTCGGCACCACTTCAACAAAGGGCTATCACTTTGTTCATACTGGAGTCGCATATATTTCCATTTTAGGCCAAGGCTACAACATTGTAGATTTTCAACGAAGTATGGTTCTATTAAACTCACATTCCACGTCCTCATGTACCGGATTTATTCATAGAGTACTCTTTATGGATTGGCATTCATCGAGGCGTCCCCCAATGATGACTATAATCCAGTCTCACATGAGACGGATGAGTTCATTTGATCATATGATCAAGTTTCATGTACCAAACTCGCATACATTCTTAGCGAGAGTATTTATCGAACCAAGTGGCATCCCAATACTCTATGAGATCCACGGCTTAGTAACACTATCTACCACAATTTGTGGTGTTACCATATCACCATTCATAGGTGACGAACGTCCATGACCGGACACAATCCTTGCAGACATGTTTGCAGCATGTATTTAATCTCGTCACTTTAGGGAACTTGGTGAGGCACAGTAGGGACAAACTACGATAATTCCAAGTCGTTATACTCGAACATGATCGTTCGCATCTCCCCCTAACGACGGGAAGACTGGCTCATCAAAGTGACTCACGAGATCGTCTGCCAGGGTATATTTTAAGCGGACTATGAGTGAAAGCGCATGTCATATTCATCATTTATAACCTGTCATAATGTGTTGTGGTGACGCACTTTGGCACATGAACATGTGGACGATAAAGGTTTTCCGTGTTAACACAATCCAGTTAACAAAATACATATGGTTACACTTGTAACTAAGCATTTGAATGATGATAGGTATAGGTGAATATGACATGTTGACCTATGCTACATAGCCGTAGCTACTGGTCCTGAGAATCCAACAAAACCGCCACCATGCACCACCGGGATCGAACATGAAGAAACGATTGAACCGATGATAGGCCGTTGGTTTTATCGAAGCTCTAGTGCTTTCTTGAAGAGTTCACTCCCTTCACCAGCCCCAAACACCTCAAAATTTTATGAGCATGTATAAACGGGTGTTTATGATTCCAAAACCATCAACCTTGTGGTCAAAAACCGATCGAAATGATATCGAACTGGTTGTTGGGACGGCTGGTGGTATGTGAAAACTTCATTTAAGTGGTTCACCTCCTTCCAAGTCTCCAAATGGCACCAAAATTTGTGAGAAGGTAGCCTTGGATGTTAGGAAGTACTCGTTAAAATTTCACTTTAAGACTTAGTCTAAAAAGTGGGTGAACCGACCTTTACAATGACTGGTCCGCAAGTTGGACAACCATAACTCAGGTTTCATCAACTTATCAATCATTGTCAAAGAAACAACATAACATATAAATGTTATTACTTGAGTACGACCATTTGTGAACACCATCATAGCATCATAAGCCACCCAGGCTAATACTTATGATCATGTATGTATAAGGACTCAGTGAAAAGGGAGGACTCAGCACCATGCTTATGCGAGTCACTATATTATTCTCTTTAGCATAGGAGGGTTTCGTCTCCCAATCGTGCCAAAGAATAGGCTTTAATAAATGAACATGGCTAAGAAGGATCATCGGGGGGTCTTTGGCGTCATACATGCTTATGAAAGCAAGACGTGGATGACATAAATATCATCATCGGTCATGAGCCCTGCTCACGACTCCACCAACGTACTTTGGTGTCTTTGATCCAACTAGTTTCTTTGTTCAAAGAAAATGATGTCCATGACAATACCGTGGTATATGGATCATCAAATTGTCCAAACTCCGGACTATTAAAGCCTAAATGTGTCAATGTCCCAATACATCTTCTGGTTACTAAAACCGATGCAAGCCGGACCATATTGACTCATGAATGTTTTCTTTTCACATATCCAATACAAGTGGTTCATAAGATTTTATTCTCACAAATCATAATGAGATGATATGAGTGATACACTTTGGCATATGTATCATCGAGTCATAACATGGTTCAATTGTTACGGAACATATGTGACTAGAAAACGCCATTCGACATTCAACAACTTGAACATTATACCGCTCATTGATTGTGATGATCTATTCATCATAGTCACAATGGATTTATAAACCGAAATCCAAAAATATCGTGTTCCTTGAAAATAGCTTAATACCCACTCAATTTCGCTTGCAAAATTTTACAAATATGAGCATAGCGAACACTCTAACAACATAGAGATTTTATACCAGATACGATCAAAATGATCTATCATATTGAGTGCATAACATGGCAAGGTTATATGCCTAAGGGGAAAAATTACGACACAAGCATGGTGTAACACTACCATGCACACGCTCGACCTTCTTATAAGGGTGCGTATTTTGGGCTTCCCCAAGGAAACTGTTTTTCAACATTTGAAAGATGATTGTTTAGCGTATAACGCATAAAACTGCATCATCTATGGCAAATTCGGCCAAAAATAGGTTGAAAAATATGTGTCATAAGACCACTTGCAAATTCAAGATGGGAACCAAGTTGGTTGGGACAAAAGTTAGCACAATCGCTGGAAATAAAATTCCGCGCAGCTTGACCTTTGTTCACTAAAACAGCGATAACTCCCTTGTTAGGAAGGCTATGGACGAATGGTCAGATTTTTTGGAAACTAAATTTCTGTATCTTTCTATCCATATATTGTGCACCACACGGATCATTAAACTCAGATCACAGTGCATGTTTTAATTAGCTGCTTTAGTATTTCCCAAGTTTAGTGAGAAAACAAAGTTTAGACCATATCCAATGGCATAAGTGTTGATGCAAAAACATGACAATGACAGCCATAGGTGCGTTTAAACGCAGCAGGGTGTTTGATTTCTTATCTCGACTGATGATCCTTTCGGTAACTCCAACTTGATAGACTTGTAGAGAAAGTAGAAATGTCGATACAGCTAAGGCTGTTTAAAAACAACTTATTTCGTTTGAACTTTCAAAGCATAAACAAATACCAAGGAGGATGCGCCTAGTCATGATCAAAGTGTAGACAAAATCCACCAAAGTGCATCAAATCAACCAAGTATTTTAATTCTCAATTTGCAAGTATACGTCATAATAGCCATGTTATGTGGATGCAACACGGTGCATCATAATTAAGCATTTTGAACCATGAGACATAATGAATATACCATAACCAGCTCGTCTTGACCATCCAATAAGATCGACTAAACATAGTCAAATGTATAAGGCACATGCCTTTACAAATACTCGGAAAAGTATTCGGACCTATAGTCATACGAACTATAATCGAGGTCAACGAATTCATGTATTTACCGCAATATGCCATTGCTTTACATGTTAAAATTCATGAGAAGTACTCTTACATTCTTTCATATATCTTATTGCAAGGAGACGGTGCATGACTACACCCACATGCAATATTTTATTTTAATAGGATGAAAGATGGAGTTTTTCAAGTATGTGATTGGGTCAAGACCAACGTGGTGGTCGCTCAATCATCGTGACAAATCCGTCACAAATCGATTTTAACCACGACATATCCGTCGCAATCGATGTTTGTCCCATTTGTACGTCACAAATCCGTGACTAATCATGAACGAGTCATAACTTTACCGTTACCGACAATATTCATTTTATTCAATTGTTGGCTTAAAATCGACAAAACGGCGACGTCAAATCGCACCCAAAACGTGGTGTATGCAACAACCACAAATATCGACTTTCAACAATTATCCGTGACTCCCCCAGGACCGTCACACAGTTTATTTCGACATACGAGAGTGATACCACCTCTCATAGTCTCATCCACCGCATAGTAGCGTGGGAGATAAAGAATCCAAATACCCAATTCCCCAAGAAAAATTCCCAAAGGAGAAGAATTGAAAAACGGGAACTTTAATAAAGTCTTACGGGTACTTGGTTCCATATTTGTTTTGATCCTTGAACGGGAGCTTCTCTCCATATGAGCAACATATTTCCATGGGTACTCCGTTCTATATTTACTTTGATCCTTGAACGGGATAAATATGGCTTCTCTCCATATCTTGCAAATCATCATGAGCAACATATTTTCCTATATTCATGTAAAACATAAACATGGTAAGATTCATAAGTGTACAAATTAATGAACAAATGAATCATTAATTAGGAAAAGATGGAGAGTTGAGAAACGCCCGGATAGGGCTACTGGGCTCGATAATTCGGCCGAAAAAGGACACGAGCGCGGCGATGCAGCAGCTCGATATTGAATGAGGTCAGATCTCCAAATTTCCTCGTAAAAATCTGCTTCTGTTCGGCAGCAGATTCAGTAATCAATATTACTCAGAATCCGATCTCCACCGTTGAATATACAGATATTTGTGTTGGGAAGATGCTTTCCCGTCGCCATCCAACCAGAGTCATCGGAACCTCAAGCTCAGTCAGAAATCACCGAGTCAAACAGTACAGACCGTGAAACCGGAGTCGCGGTCGTTGCTGTGCGAACCAAAGTCAGCCCTAAAACCACCATATTTGGACTCAGTCCCGCCTCGGCCGTCGTTCGGAAATCCCGAAGCTTGATAACTAAGGATCCAAGTCCTGACGCTTCTCCTGGTGTTAATCCGTCGTGCCATCACGATTGCCGACTCCGTCCGGCTACCATCTTCACGATCTATTTCGAAGGTCGTGAGTTAGAAACCGACGGATAGAAACTTGAAATTATTAACTTCCACATCCCCGTGGTGGTGGTGGTGGTGGGTATCCATCGCCGCGTGCATCGAGTTGCCACCGTCCGAGGCCTTCACCATTCAGATGCAGTGGTATTTGCGACGTGTGTGTACTTCAGGAGCCGATCTGCGCGGGGGAAGATGACCCCTTCTGGGAGGATTTCTGGTCGGTGGCGGCGGCGGATCTGCTGCTAAGGTTTTCCGATTTTTTTTTTCGGATTTTTCTAATTTTTGGACGGTTTTTCTCGGTCTCAGTGGTAGATTACGTGCTGATAACGTGTTTCAGGAGAAATTAAAAAGACTGTAAATAGAGTCAATCAATTGTATTCATAACACTGATAGAGGGGCCTTTATATAGGCATTACAATGAGAGTTCTTCTATACATAGGATTCCTAGATAAGGTAAGACATCTAATAGGGTCCTACTACCTCTAGAAGGATCTAGAACCTTCCATCTATGTATCTACAATCAGTATTAGCTAAGACACATCACGGGAATAATAATTCCCGGAACATATATATATATATAGCACTAACATTAATAATAAATAATCATAATAATGACGATATTATAGTAACAATAACAATTATTATTAATATATATATGATATTATTGATAATAATATTAATATGTATAGAATAAAAATAATAATATCATGTAACAATAGATACAACAACAATAAAATTATTTATAATAATAATAGTAATAATAATAGCATGTTGTAGTAAAATTAGATTACAATATATACAATAATAATAATTATATTTATATTACAATGACAATAATAATAAGAACAATAAAAATAATAATAATAGTAATGAATACTATTGATTCTAAAACTGAACTAAACTAATTGAACTGAATTGAACTGAAGTGACTGAACTGAATTGAACTGAACTATGATGAACTAGAATCGAACTGAAATTTGCTGAACTGAATTGAATTGAGTTGAATTGAAAGAGCAGAGACTTGCACATAAACTATTTTTTATCAGATAGCAACTTAAAATTCACATATTTGCAGCCTCCACGAATAATTAAGCGAAAAAAAGGAAAAAAGCAATAAAAAATATATTTATACTCGGAACTAATTTAGAAAATATTAAAAAGTATAATCTGAAAATATTTTTAAATTCTATATTTCTACAAATATAAAAGTTGAAATTAAAAATTTATATCTGTAATATATATATATATAGAGGAGAGTTCAAATAGAAACTTTTTGTTATGTGTTAACCAGGAACTAATCTAATCCATTTAAATTTTTAAATCAACGGATGATATTTATTGCTTCTTTCATTTTTGTTTCATTCATTTTATTATACAAAATGGCAGTATAGTAACTTAAGCTTAATGGTAACCGTAGAATCCTTAATTGGTAGGCTCATTAATCTATTCTCAATCATAAATTTTCTATTCCATTACTATCATCTCTCATTTTGGTGGATATTTTACAGATTATTGTGTTGTTTTAATAAAAAAAAATCAATATTTCTTTTCTTCTTATTTTGTCGTTCACCCATTTCGATATTATTAACTGAAAATAAACTTTTATCTATTCGACTAACTCAACACTTTCAAGATTATCGGTAAGCAATGTGTAAGCAAATTTTAAGCCTCATTCTTATTGTAAATAAGCAATGTAAGCAAATAACTATAAATAAGCAATCCAATTATCTTAACCAATAAAAATTATCTAATTAAGCAATTCAATGTAAACATATCTTTCTCATTATTAATAAGCAATTCAAAATTTATTATCTAAGCAATTCACACAACTAAAATAAACCAAATTTAAATGTAAATTTGTAAACAACCTCCATATACAACCAACACTACAATCTCCATGTAAATTACAGGTAAATTTACATTAAAATAATATAAATTCAATTTACAAATTTAAATTAAATAAATAGATAGACATTAATTTCGTAAAAGCTTTTGCTTCAAAGCGCAACATGTAGGCAAATTAACCAACAATAAAACTTTTGTATTTATATGATTTAAGCATCAATTTGATTATAAATAAGCAATCGATAAGCAAGTAAATAGCAAACTGTATCACTTTAAAAAATAGCAAGCTATACAATCAAAACTAAATATTTGATTTTGTATAAATAAGCATACCTCTTGCTTAATAAACTATTACAAGAACCTTTATATGTACCAATATAATTAAATCTTCAGTGCCATAATAAAATTATAATCATTGTAGTAGTCGTATGTAAGCTTAAATTATGTATAAAGTAAGCAACTAATATTCCTTGTTTGATTAAAATTATAATAACAAGCTTAATAATACGAATTAAGAACCTTATAAATACGAATTTAGATAAATTCTTGATATCATAATAATTTAAGCACCTAATAAAACGTATGCTTGATTATGGATATATATAGGAAGATGATTAATGTCATAATTATTTTTCCATAATCATTGCATGAGATAATTAGAGAGTTATAAGCCAAATCCATAACTACCCTTCATAGTTGACTAATTAGAGATACTAAGCAATTCAATATTCATAACTAAATAAAATGAAATCAATCTGAGGCGTCTAAATAAATTCGATCAAGAGTGTAGGTTGGTTCCTAGTTAACACATAGGGAATGGTTTCTATTATAACCCTCCCCTATATATATATATATATATATAAATAAATTACTTTAGTTTCAAAAAATAAAAAAATCAGTTAATTTTTCGATCCTTCGAATGAAATTATTATATTGTTAAACAATTTTTTCTGATTTTTAAATATTTCTTATTTTGATCAATCGACTGGAATTTGATTGGCAAAAGCTCGTTTGAGCTCGGTTCGTTGATATAATGAACCAAGCTTGAACACAATTTTTTGTTTGATAAAATATAAAGCTGTGGGTCGAACTCGGCTCGATTCGAATAAAAATTATAAAATACATATAAAAAATTCAAACTACCCGAGCTCGATTCTCGTTCAGCTCGATAAAAGCTCGCCCAAACTCGGCTCGATTAGTAATCAAATCAAGCTCAAACATAATGATTAAGGCTCGATAAAATTTTAAACAAATTTGTCTCGCGGTTTAACTGGAAGCTGTTCTGAGGGGCTGGATCTGTTTCTCATAGGATTAGTCATACGAAGTATGGATCACCTATGTATCAAAAAAAAGTACAATAGACAGCGAAAATAAATTACCTTTTCTATGATTTGTTATATTGTAGATGAGTAGATGGTTCACGGAACTATGGAGATCGACTTGCAAATGATGAGATATTATTGGTTGGTCGAGTAATTTTAAGATATTTTAATGCACTCTCAGGGCGTGCCCTGAAGACGAGCGGATCAGGGCGATGGTCCAGGGCTTCAAAATTTTGGGCCTTAGTTTTTAGTACATACCATTATATATGCTGCTATAAAAAAAATTACTAAGTGCACCCCAGATGAAGAAGGCCCGTTCTTGGGTCCAAAATATAATTCTAATCATTAAACAATTAATGATTAGAGTTATTAGCCTGACAATAGTATTTTTTTTTCAATATGCTTTCTGCGCAACTTATCTCTCTCAATTCTCAAAGAAACTCTTCCTCTTCCAAAACCATTATCACTGTATTTTCCCCAAAGAAAAGTAATTTCTTATCAATATCGTAAGAGAAATTGAATGGCTTGATAATATTATGTATAGAAAAAGATATTTTAGATAATATAGAAACAAATGACATTATTGATGATTTTGCTTGTAAAAAGGCTAGACGCAGCCAATTTTTATGATTAGTGGATTTTTTTTTAATAAGTTTTTAATGATGTCGTAAATAAGGGCCTATTTTTGTTATTTCGCCCAGAGTCTCAATTTTGTCAGGATTAGTCCTGTGGACTCGGCAAGGGGCGTGAGGGTTGATACGTGATTAAAACCAAATCAGACCAATCATATCTAGTATATTCCGCTCAGAGCAGGATTTGAGGAGGGTAAGATGTACGCAGACCATGCCCCTACTTTTTACGGTAGGGAGGTTGTTTCCGTGAAAATTCCCAGCTTAGTGCACAGCAAAGTATTATGTGATATATACAAAGAAGCATATGATACGAAAAAGCTCAAGACCATACCTGAGCCCATGACTTAATTCACATGAGACTTACCTAAGGGGACTTTGGCAACTGCACTCTCGATGAAACTGCTCTAATAGAAAAGAGTTTGACTCTGCGCACAGCTCCCTGTCAAAAATACACCACACGCAAAAAGCAATAGGATAAAACATGCAATAAAAGAGGAACTATAAGAAGGTTTTACACAAAATAACAAGAAAATGCTAAATGGTATGACGGTAAGAACATGTGCGTGAGAGAACCATATTAGTAATCTATATGTCGAAATATCTATATTATTTAACAAAATCTAATAGCTAGAATTACGGATATCATGAAATTTATACCAATTCAGATACATCGTATAATTTATAATAAATCAGATATAAACAAATGAGAGATGTTGTATAAAAAGAAAGTTTACGATGACCTATGAGGTATTTATGAAGTTAAATTTGTTGTTTATAATATACCTTTATTTTCACAATATGCGTTAACTTTATAACTCACAACCAAAATATTAAATATCTAAATTATTATTATAATATAGGTGTTGTTTATAATATTTTGTTATATATCTCAAGACAAACCAAGTGTAGTAACTTTCGACTTTGAGAATTTTTGTGTGGTGCATATATTACTCCCTCCGATCCATTTATATGAAAAAAAATGTGTTTTTCGATGGTCCGAAATATAAGAAATAAACATTATTTTTAAAGTGAAATAAATATTTAATTCCAATTATATCCTTATTTAGTAACCATGTTTATTACGTATTACGATTTATTTATTCCCTTCACTTTCCAATGTGACCTCTTCGTTTTTTCCCTTAAAAGACTCATCATTTTTTCTCACCAAAATCAAAAGACTCACGGTAAAAGAATACCAAAAGCAATGGAGAAAACTAACAATGAAGAAAAGGTGAAGCACCATTTTGATTTGAACAAGTTGCCTACCGATGAGGATTCAAACAAGCTGCCTGAAATCGTTGAAGGTTCTGACGAAGATGAGATGAAAGATAAGCACAGACAACCCATCATTAGAAGAACGGGGAAAGTTATGATTCACTCAAGACCTTTTAAAGATGATGGCGTGGTTAAGAGAATCCTCAAAATATATTTGGACCACTACTAATACTACTAGGTATTCCTTTTTCACTCCTTCTAGCATAAAGGCGAAATCCCTCGCCCCCAGGGCCCCCATCCCCCGGCCCGACAGGGATTGGTGGAGGAATTAAATCATGGTGACTCAACGGCCCACTAGGTGGGAGGAACAGTGTCTGGTGCCCACAAGGAGCTACCCCCCACATTGGAGGGATAAAACTCCCACACTGCGGCTGCCAGATCGAACTCGCGCCTCAGTAGAATCTGCCACCTGCAGAACAGTTGAGCTACCAATGCGGACTTCCTTTTTCACTCCTAATTCATTTTGTAATGGTGTTCAATACTTTATCTATCCTGCAACTTTTGTAATGGTTATTCATGAATTTTCATACTTTTTTATTCATGTTTTTTAATGCTTTAATGCTTATTCATGCTATTTTTATGCTGCTAAAGATTAAAAAATATCCAAATTTTCACTTATCCATAGATGTTATCATTCGACAAAACATAAGGATGATGTTGATGCTAACAAAAACAAAAAATACATTTTCATAAAACATGAATAAGAAAATGAGTTCCACTACTCATGAAGTATCAGCATTCAAAAACAAAAGAAACATTTTTTTCGTAAAACATGATTAAGAAAATTGGTGCATCACAGTACTCATGAAGCATTAGCATTTCCTAGATATCGGGTGATTTCATTGATCAGTGAAGGATCACATTCCAACTGATTCGGTATTCCATCTTGATTATGTAGCGCATCTTTCTTCATGTGAGGGATCTTGTACTTATTAGATCCCTTGATTTTCATTATTTCCACCATACATGACTGAAGAGTAAGGAAAATTTTATTGGATTGTATAGGAGAATATTCATAGAAAACTTTTTCAACCGCGCTAATAAGATCATCGATTGACTTCATCACGTGCTTTTGTTGTAAAGTTTGGATGGCATTGAAAAAACCTAAGTCCAATATATTTAAATCGAGGGAGTTTGGAGGTTGACACATCAATCTAATGTCAAGTCGATCTTTACTTGCTGCTTCACAAAAATCTTTAGCATTACGGTCAATATGAGATTTTGCATTATCCTGTTGTATGAAAATGGTATCCCCTATATCTTCAATTGGCCACGAATTCTTAATGGCAGGTAAAACCTTGTGAATTAAGTACATCTTGTTTACCTATCTTGTAACAGAAGTTATGGTTTTTTTTTCCATCGTGCCAGCCACTCTATTGACACTGCTCCTTTTAGCCGGTTCTTCACTCACGAATGGAAATATACCAATTTTCCTTGAGAATGATATATTTCTTTCATGGTCAAATCGTGGTCGAGTCACCGCAGCTAAGAACATAATTTTGCAAATAAAATTTTTGCTTACATGTTCGGTAGGGCTCATCTTCATCCTTGAGCAGATAATAGTTGGTGGAATTTTTTGTAATATAAAACCATTTTTCATCGATGAAGACAACGCTATGAAATGATTTAAATCTTGGATTATGAGGTATGCTGTTCTCATCGAGCATTGACAAATAATATCTCAAACGGTCAATCATATTATCCTCTTTTAAATTTGGTTTAAGTGCACTAGAATGACGCCGTATAACTCCAGTCTTTTTCAACCTTATGAGTGTTGGCTTATTAGTACCCAATGGATTAGCTAAAGATAGAAGTGTTGTCCTCTTTGATAATGGAACTTCATGTATTTTTTGAAGATGTGGCATAACTCTTTTCATTCCACAGTTACGTGCTTTCTTATGACATGGATCACCTGTTTCCTTTGCTTGATACCAAATGCGATAAATCACGCTTATATGAACATTATATAGTGAAGCTGCACGTCGGATTGCCCCTTTTTCCAAAAAACCATTATTAATCGACCTCTTTAACAACTGCCATATAACCTTTCTATCTTCATCGATTAGAAAAAAAACCAAACCAAACCAAACATACCCACTATATCCCGCTCAGAGCAGGGTCTGAGGAGGGTAAGATGTACGCAGACCATGCCCCTACTTTTTACGGTAGGGAGGCTGTTTCCGTGAAGACCCCCAGCTTAGTGCACAACAAAGTATAGAGTGGTATATACAAAGAAGCATATGATACGAGAAAGCTCACGACCATACCTGAGCCCATGGTTTCATTCACATGAGACTTACACTACGCCATAAGTGCTCATAAGCAATGCCTGTTTATTGTTGCAGAAAACACAAAAAGTGTTGCCTTAGACCAAAGGCAACACCAAACTCTTGTTGCCAATACGGCCGTTGCCTTTGACACCTAAGGCAACACTTTAGTCTCTACTGCAACAACGGAAAAGTATTGCATTACGCCTCTAATGCAACAACATAACCAAGTAAAGCAACAACAAACGATATTGCCTAAGATTTAAAAAAACAGAACATAGGGTCCACATGTGCCACGTCATCAGTGGGTCCCACCTTTGTGCCACATCATCAGTGGGTCCCATCTTGATGCCACGTCAGCAGTGGGGCCGTCTTGATGCCACGTCAGCAGTGGGCCCCACATTTATGCCACATCAATAGTGACTATATTTTGTGCCCCGTCAGCAATGGGCCCAACATCTATGCCACATCATCATTTTTTTTATAATACTACTTTTATAAAATACAACAGCCGCTAAAGTAAAAGGCAACACTTCATACAAATATTTTGAAATAACCATTTTATTCTTACATCAACCCATCCAAAATAAACCAAGGCATCCAAAAACCAACAAGGATACCAATACAAAATACAAAATCCTAAATTCATACAAAGCAACAAACCACCAATTTAACTTCAAAAGTACCAAAACCAATTAACACCACTAATCTAACTTAAAAGTACAAAATTACAATGTCTAAATACAAGTGATAGAAAGTTACATATTGAAATAACTGATAAGTGGTGCCCCCTTGAGTCATAGGAGTACCATTATCATCTTGATCACTTGATATCGTTGCACAAAATTCTCCAATATCCAAGTTGAGGCTGGGATTAGCTTCTCCCACTCCGCCAAATGCTGTTCAAAAAATGCACATTAGGATGATTGATTGAAAGAAATGTGCATATTTGAAAGATTTCTTGTTATATGCATCTAGTGGAAAGTCCAGAAAGAAATTAGTAGGACTTTTATCAATAAGGTCGTAAAAGATAGAATAAACTAACATTTCGGGCCTGAACTTAAATAACTACAACTTGTATTCCTTATTATGAGCCAATTCTATCCATTCAAGCAAACCAAAATTTCCCATAAGTTAGACTATCAAAAAACTATTATACCCTTATTTGTTACTAAGGGATGAATTAGTAAGCTTATACTTGCAAGAAGGTGTTTAGTATTTATAAGGTATTGGTGGAAAAAGAGATGATTTTTGTTGGTATTACTGTATTAACAAATTGACAAATAATTAGGAACACTATTTTGGATAAAATCGGACAGATAATAAAGAACGGATAAAAGTGCATAGAAGTATATTAATGCGTTTATAGTCTAGCCTAACGGGGCCATAAAGTTTAGGGCCCAATTTATACTTTGCCCACCTACTAAATAGGTAAGGCAGTATCTTTTCCCATATTCATAAGCATCAATCCAACAAAACAAGTGGCCACAGATCATACAACAATGAACAATTTCTAGGTTTGTTTCTTTATTAAAGATTCCATAATTTCATCGTCTGATTCAGCGGTTTAAGAAGGAATAAACTATCCCGAATACTCGTGTTTTGAGAATTTGGGAATTAGACACTTCAGAAAATAACGAAAAAAATTAACTTTCTTATCTAATACTCACAAAACTCTTAAATGAGTGAGATTTCCAAGCTCTGGCACCAATACTCCCTCCAAGTCTTGTCCATTGAGATCTCTATACACAACATAAAGATTTACGAAATATAGAATTCAATAAATATTAAAAATTTTGATAAAAATCAGCAAACATAACTGGGGAGCATATACACCTTTTCAAGTAATCTGCCTTTGATATTGATGACCAGAATTTGTTCACAGTTTAAATATATAGCTATTTTGCTGAGATGCCTGCCCGGTTACGGATCAAAAGAAAATAAAATCAGCAATTGCCCAGAGCACCCGAGTAATTCAGCAAATAGTACCTCTGCCTCCATAGCTTCTACTCACTGATCAATCAGAAAACTAGCTTTTTTGTTTGTTTGTTTCTTGGGATAGCACAAAATTGTCCCTGTATTTTTTAGCTCCCAAGTAAATACATTCAGATACAACACAATACTGAAACACTAAGTCATCTAGTTATGTTCTGCCACACATAAGCTGTATCTCAAGCCCCCCTCCCAGTTTGAGACTAACTCCATGGATCTTCATCTACAGCAGATAGAAAACTGTAGAAATGGTCCAGAAATATTCTACAAAACTCTGACACACTCTATCAAGCGGTAATACACTATATGTGTTGCTGTTTAAGGAAAAAAATGGAACTTATTCGTGCCTCATCATCGCCACTAAAATGCTACAAAGTATAGGGTATATACAGAGTATCCTCAAGATACAGTATAACAAAGATAAGTTACTGGCTGCAGCAAGGCTTCATAACAGTAGATGAATGAAAGAGGGAGGAATTTACTTATCACAATCAAATTAACTTCTTCCTCCTTGATTTTTGATTATTTGCCAGTCCACCTCCTCTTTCGTGGGGGGCGCTCTGATTTGATGATCTCTATATCCGGGTGGATTTCAGTTTGGGGCAAAGGCAAAGGTTCGTTCTCCATTTTATTGATCGATATGTCATTTTTTTCACTCGGCATGGGAAGCTTAAAACGCTCGCTCCGTTCTTTAGTTTTTCAACAGTATCCAAGTGTTTGTCCTCAGCTACTTTAGGATCGACGTTACTAATTTCTGCACCAATGACTTTTTCATCAACCGAAGGTTGTGGCTTATCTACCTTTTTGAATGACCCATTTTCGCGTCGCGGAGGGAAGGGAAGGGCGTCGCGGCGGCTGAACTGAGGGGAGGGGAGGGCGTCGCGTTGCGGAGGGAATGGGAGGGCGTCGCGGCCGCTGAACTAAGGGGAGGGGAGGGCGTCGATTCGCGGAGGAAAGGGGAGGAGAAGAAGAACCCAGAAGAGAGAAAAGGAGAGAATGAGGGAGGCGGTGAGAAGAGGGAGTAGGGTTAGGGGTTATAAGGGGGGATCGGACGGTCCTGATGAAGATGAGATTAGTAATCTCAATCGGACGGCTCTCATTAAAAAGGGCTGTCATGGGGCTTTGGGTCGGGTTCGGGCTGGGATAATAAAAATGTTATAACGGGTTGGGTTGGGCCAAAATATTATAACAAAACAGATAACATGATATAACCACACCAACAAAATACACTTAGTAATCAATCAAATAGGGAAAAAAACTAGGAAACCCTTGAGCAATCATTCAGATCTAAACAAAAAAAAAAGAATTTAATCCTTCAAATAAAATCCAAAATGAAAAGTTCAAAATACCTTTTTAATTGACGGGTTGAGAATTAAAGAAATATTACTTAAAATACGGAACCTACCACAGCGTTTTCTAAAAACGCTATGTAAATGTACCGTTACATAGCGCTTCCTAATTAAACGTTATATAAGTATTTTTATAAAGGATTCTATTATTTTTTATAATTTAAAATTTTGAAATTTTAATATTAAAATTTATAATGTGTATTTATATTAAATAATTTAAATATGTATAAGTTGTAATTTATATTATATTATATATCGAACTTTGAAAATAAAACGTATATCGTAATTTAAATTTTATTATATATATTGATAATATATTAAACTTTAAAATTATAAAAAATATTTACAATTTAAGTACAATATCAAAAAATATAGTAAGTATTTATATTAAATATAAATAATTTAAATCAAATTTATCATATGTTATATATCAAACTCTCAGAGTAAAAAATTATCAAAATTTAAATTTCATTTCATTGTGCTTGTTTTTGACAATAACTTGAAAAAATTATTAAAAAATTAGGTATGATGCAACACCATCACATGTGTTGCACGTCGCGCAACACCATTTTATCTTGCAACACTAAATGTATATTTAGTGCAATACTATTTCAGTAGTGTTTCAAAAGATCAAAAATCAGCAATCTATTGAAACGCTTTGGTGGCAACACTAGCTAAAAGCATTGCCTATGAACACTTATGGCGTAGTGTTACCTAAGGGGACATTGTCAACTGTACTCTCGATGAACGTTGCTCTAACCGAAAAGAGATTGACTCTGCGCACAGCTCCCTGTCACAAAAAACACCACACGTAGAAGGCAATAGGATCAAATATACAGTAAAAGTAAAAAGTGTAATTCTCTAGGTCAAAGCTAACCGAGACAACCCAACCCTGATGCTCTCAACTATAGCACCGCTCCCTAGAAAAGAATCAACAACTCTGATCTGGCGCCTCCAAGAGCACCTATCAACAGTCATGGTCTCGGAAAGGTTTAAGGCCTTCAAATCTAATCTCAACTGCTCCTCCCACGTCCTCCTCGGTCTGCCTCCCCTCCTCTCCCCAGCAACCAATAAACTCTCGACCCTCCTCACCGGAGCAGAAGTCTGCCTCCTGCGGATGTGGCCAAACCATCTCAATCTCCCTTCCCTAACTTTTGCTGAAATGGGTGCAACTTCGAGCGCGTTCCTGAAAACCCCGTTCGGGATTCTATCCAACATTGTGCGACCACACGACCAACGTAACATTCTCATTTCAGCCGCTTCCAACTTGCTCTCAAGCGACTTCTTCATCGCCCAACATTCGGAGCCATACAACATTGCAGGTCTGATTGCCGCTCCATAGAATTTACCCTTCAACTTAAGAGAGACTTTCTTGTCGCACAGGACCCCAGTCGCTGCTCTCCACCTTAGCCACCCCGCCTTGATACGATGAGTGACATCATCTTCACACTCACCTTCCTTCTGAATGATCGAACCCAAATACTTGAACTTATCCATACGGGGTACGATCTGATCCGCAATCATAACCTCACATTTCCTCGCCTCGCCACTAAAGTTACACTGCAGATACTTGCTTAGACCGGCTCACACGCAAGCCCTGGGATTCTAACTTAGACCTCCATAGCTCCAACTTCGCGTTCACCTCCCTCCTCGACTCCGCCACTAACACAATGTCGTCAGCAAAAAGCATGCACCACGGGACGCCATCCTGAATCCCCCGCGAAATGACGTCAAGGATTAGAGCGAAGAGAAGAGGACATAGTGCCGACCCCTGGTGTAGTCCTATCTCAACCGGGAAATACTGGGTGTCACCAACTGGGGTCCTAACGCAAGTCCTAGCTTGAGAGTACATGTCTTGGATCGCCCTAACGAACGGCAACGAGACCCTCCTCTCTTCTAGGCTCCTCCAAATAACATCGCGCGGAATGCTATCATAAGCCTTCTCTAGATCAATGAACACCATATGTAGGTTCTTACGCCGCTCTCTAAACTTCCCCATAAGGCGTCTGACGAGATGAATGGCCTCAGTCGTGGACCTCCCCGGCATGAAACCAAATTGATTCTCAGAGATCTCAACTTCTCTTCTAACCCTGCATTCCACTACTCTCTCCCAAAGTTTCATAGTATGACTGAAGAGCTTAATACCCCTATAGTTACTACAACTCTGAGCATCGCCTTTGTTCTTGAAAAACGGGTTGCTTCATCGATTAGAAAGCCACGCCTTTTTTTTGGGATGAGCAAATATTATAATTAACTACATCTTGAGCGTGAAAGAGTTATCTGAAGGCTCCTTAGCTGACATTGTTGGTTATTTTATGAAACATTAAGCTCACAATAATATCTAAACAATGGCACACATTATATCCAATTCCTAATCTTGTAATGTAGAACTTATAGTCTGCTTATGATATATACTGTCACTGCTACTTTACAGGTGTCTTTCCTTTAGAAATTATTTTCTGATCCAATTGTGTTGCTTACAGTGTGCTGGCAGTAGGACTGCCATTAGCAAAACTCGGAAGGTCAAAGGAGTTGGATGGGACATTGCTGCAATAGGAAATGGCTTGTCCATAGATAATGAATTCTGTTTTTATTTTAGCACATGTTCTTGCACTCGTCAGCGCACACGTAACACCGTCTGGAGGAAAACATGTAGAATTTGTAAGCATTGACAAGTGTACGGTAATAAGCTGTGCCTTCTGCTCCTCATCATGTCATTTTTTCCTGTTGTATATAGGCAAAACATCAGCTTACATTTGACAATATTCAGGAAGAAAATGGAGGCCCATACAAAGCGTCAACGGCTCAATTTCATCAAGTCAGGCCACAAATCCTGAAGCTGGTGTTTTACTGGTTTATGAGATGAATGGAGAGGTATTTTATTACTGATTTCAATCTGTAGTGTTGTCACACCTCAAGTTTTCAGCATGTACTGCAAGATGGGAGTAGTCTCCATCTTTGAATTAGGTACAGATTGCTGGCAATCACATATAAACACTGAAAAAGGATCAAATGGAGGATATTGATTGACGTCTTATGTACCTTCTCTTCTCCCTGTCACTCTCTGTCACTGGAGAGATGTTCTTGCTTACTACGAGTATTTAGTAGCTTGCAGCGTTTTAATCAACCATTCACTTTGATAAGACGACAAATGTAGACCTCCTAAAAGCCCGATCTAGAGAAGCCCAAAATGAACCGACCTCCGGATAAAAAGGAAAGGCCCGAGCGGAGTTAGTCCGACCCGACTGGCCCATCCCTAGGTCAGTGAACCGACTTAGCGACCTCTTTATGGGATAACAGAATGACCCGACCTAGGAGGCCTTTCATAGAATAGGCCGACCTATAGAATCCCAACCTGAGGTCGGGAGCGTCCGGGCTCGTGAAGATCAGGCTCCTGAAAGGCTGGGATTTTGTAATATCCGCAATTTCGAATTTCGGTAATTTTCTTTTTTTCGGCAGAAGTCCGTTTTGATGACTCGCTCATGACCGTTTCGTCATTTCAAGAATGATTAATTCTGCACTTTTTGTCATCCGAGTTCGTTTCGGTGTCGTTTTGTTGAGTTCCGTGTCCTTAATCGACTTTTTCACGTGGGAGTTCGACTTTGTAAAGTCACCATTAATTCTTGGAAACTCCAAAAATTCTGAATCTTTGCAATATTATAGAGCATCAAGTTAGCTTTCCAATGGTTCAAACGGTGAGTCAATCGGAGTCCATACGAAGGAGTTATGGTCGAAATAGCTAAGACTACACGATGTGCCTTTTTCGTGTTGGAGTGGACTGTACCGTGTGCCGCGGCACACTTCAGCTGTGCCGCGGCACTAAGCTGATTTCTGGGCCTGGGCCGCGGCACACTTGTCCTGTGCCGCGGCACACGGGCTTTTTCTGCGTTTTTTAGCAGATTTTCGAGGAGAAACATTCATTTTCTCCTCTCTTCTTCCTCCTACCATTCTAGGCGATTTTAAGGGCGATTTTGGGCGATTTGAGTGCTCCCAAACTTGTAGAGATCATCCACCTCAAGTCTTGTTGTAGATTTTTGACCTCTACTTGAATCATTCATCCAAATCAAGGTATTTTGGCTTGAACCCTTGTTTTTGTAGATTTGGGGATTTTCCTTTTTGATTTCGATTCCAATCCATTTTTAATCAATTAATTGTTGTATAAACGTTGTTTTGAACTTGTTCTACGGATTGGATACTCGTATCTTTGGTTCGTTCGACCCGAGCGGTGATTTCTTTGTTCTTGAAGGGTCTTGAACATTTAATGTTCGATTAAATGTTCGAATGAGTTCCCTTTGATAGTTTGTTGGTATTTCCGTTGTTTTTGGCCTTGATTCTTGTCGTAATCATGTTTTATTATTCCTTACGGAGGATTATAGGTGCTCGATGATTCCGATGTTGAATTCCGTTGGTGATTGATGATTCATGTGGTGTTTTCCCGTAGTAATTTCGGTGCTATCGCGTTCTAGTTAGTGTTCGGGAATTTGAGGGCTACCCGGCCGTATCCGTTCATTTTTCCATTGCTCGTGATATCGAGGCAAGTACCTTGCCCATACTATTCTTGTTTTATGGATATGATAATTAGTGATCGTCTAAATGTGGTTGTTTGGTCGTTTGAATTGAACTTTCAAAAGATTCGGTTTAGCCTTGTTAAAGGCTTGCTATCAAAACGCGTGTGTTTTGTGAATGGTGCGTCTTGTAAATGACTATGTGAATCCTATGGATATATTCGGTGTTGATGATGTACTTGGTATTTGCGTGTGGACGCATATTATTTCATTTCGGTGCGTTGTGGTTTGACGTGGTGTTTTGCTAAGTGTTTGATGCCTCTGAGTGAATTGTTTGGATATCTTTGTTGCATTGTGTTATTTGTGTGAATGTGTGGATATGGTTGAAGGTCTACGGTGACACTTGGCACGTGATCATGTGGTCAGGATGCAACAAGTGATTGATCCAACCGTGAGAGCCTGAGATAATCTACGGTGGCACATGGCATGCGATCATGTGACCAGGATGCAACAAGCGATTGATCCAACCGTGAGATGTGTGTGATTTGTTTCGCTAGCCAGCTCGGGAGGGTCCTTCGAGGCCTCGAGTGGGATTTGTGGCTTCGTCCCGGTCCTAGGCGATGCGCGTGCGTGATTACGTTGTGTTGGTTTTTATGTCCGTCGAGGACACGTGATGTTGGGCTCGGGCCCTGTGAATTGTTGTCTGTTTTCTATTTGCGAAAACAAAACCTTTGGGTTGTGACCCCTAGGACTGAGCACCGGGTCTGATCCGGCCCGGACCGACCCGGCCCGGAATGGCCCAGATTATAAATGGTCGGACTTTATCGACCCGAAGCCCGGACATGTTCAGAACCGGGCCAACCCGGTCCGGACCCGGAAAAACCGGGTCGGTCCGGGCTAGCCCGGTTCTAGCCCGATTTTGTAATTTTTTTTTTTTTTGCATATTAAGTGTCCTTTTATTACATATAAAATACTTTTTTCTTTACATACTCCCATAAAATACAATTATCAATCTTAATATCTTCATTTAGTCATCAAACTTCCAAGTTCAACAATATTTTAGTATAAATAAACTTAATTAGAATAAAGTGCAATCATAATCGAGTCATTAATCATCATTATTTCATCACCACCGAGGGTAAATTATAATAAAAAATATTTTTTTTTTGTATTTTTATTTTTTTAGTCGTCTGGGCAGACCGGATTTAGACAAAATGCGGACACGGACCGGACCTAATTAGTGTCCGTCCGGTCCGGTAAAACCGGTCCGGACCATTTGTGCTCAGCCCTAGTGACCCCTGTTGATTTTTGGAAAGAGAAGGATTCGAAGATCCTAAATTATTTTCTATTAAAACTCTCGATGGCATTTTAAACTATTTTATAAATTGTTTCTTTTTTTTCGTGGCCTTTCGGTTTTTGGAATGTCTTACTCAAACTCTTGCCTCGGGAAGTATTTTTCGTTACTTTTGGATTTTTGAGGATTCCTGGTTATTGTTATTCGTGAAATGTAAATTGTATGGCTCGTATTTTTGCACTTGTACTTGCACTAGCAAAACAGTGGAGTTTTGCTAACCCCCGAGTATTCGGGGGGTGAATGTCTATTTTTGCATTCAGGTTTTGGAGCATAGCACAGGGTCGGCACGAAGGATGATGAAAGATGAACGATACTAATCACACGAGGATCCCTTGATATCGGATTGGTCTAGTTGTATTTTTCTTTTCCGCTGCAGTGTCTTTTCCCCGTTGTACGGGAGTTTATTGTATTTTGACCCCTGCATGGGTATATGTTGGAATTGAGTTGAATGTTATTATTGAAAGACCAAATCGGTCTACTGAGTCGTTTTAGCCTTAAAGGCGATGTTTAGATGTTTGATTGTAGTTATCAGCCTGGTAGATCCTCGAGGAGAGGGTTTACGGCGTGTAATATCCCTGAGTGGATTGGGGGCGTTACAGATTTGACCCACCTGCCGCAGCCCAAATCCCGGATATCCAGGGATGGGAAGCTGCAGTCTAAATCCCTGAATATCTGGGATCTTCCCTGAAATCCGAAAGAGGCCTCACAAGAGAAGGCGGCTCCTCCCTTCTATAAATAAGGAAGAAGCCTCTCTTCTTGAAAGGTAAGCATTTTTCAGTATAACAGAGAGAGAGAGAGCAATACTTCACATATTCGGGTTTTCTTAAATAAACTTCTGAGATTAATCCGGTTCTTGGTGACCGATCAGCTCGGTTTCATCACACTTATTGTGAAGGAACTAAAGAACTTCCCAGTGATTAAGGAAGAAGCCTCTCTTCTTGAAAGGTAAGCATTTTTCAGGATAACAGAGAGAGAGAGCAATACTTCACATATTCGGATTTTCTTAAATAAACTTCTGAGATTATCCCGGTTCTTGGTGACCGATCAGCTCGGTTTCATCACACTTATTGTGTAGGAACTAAAGAACTTCCCACTGATTAAGGAAAAAGCCTCTCTTCTTGAAAGGTAAGCATTTTTCAGTATAACAGAGAGAGAGCGCAATACTTCACATATTCGGGTTTTCTTAGATAAACTTCTGAGATTAACCCGGTTCTTGGTGACCGATCAGCTCGGTTTCATCACACTTATTGTGAAGGAATTAAAGAACTTCCCACTGATTATGTTCGGGCCAGCAATGTTATCTTTTTTTTTTTTATCCTAATGTGATATTGGAACTAGAAGAGAGATGGGAGAAAAACACAATTTGATGGGCTGTTTGGCAGTTGCTGAATGATTTAGTGCAGAATGGTTGAGAGGCCAGAATGGTTGAGAGACTCTATATGGTTGAGTGCAGAATGAAATTTGGTTGTTTGGTAACTGTTCTGAATGGTAACTCTGAATGGTAACAAAATATCATTTACCCTTCTGTATAAAAGTAGCGATTAAAAATCCCATTTTTCCTCCCCTTGCGTACCAAAACCTCTCCTTTTTATAAATAAAAACCCTAATTTTTATAAATATTTGTGTATAATATTTTTAAATTTAATTCATTTAAAATAGTAATAATAATAATTATTATGTATAATATTTTTAAATTTAATTCATTTTAAATAATAATAATAATTATTATTATTATGTATAATATTTTTAAATTTACTCCATTTGAAATAATAATAATAATAATTATGCATAATATTTTTTAATTTAATTTATTTAAAATATTAATAATAATTATGTATAATATTCTTTAATTTAATTCATTTAGAAAATTATAATAATAATTATGTATAATATTTTTTTATTTAAATTCATTTAAAAAATAATAATAATTATTATGAATAATAATTCTTAATTTAAGAGGAGGAGTAAATTTGGAAATTATTTACCTCTTAATGGTTGAGAGAGGGTATAGATGCTTAATGGTTAAGAGGTTATTGTAACCATTAAGAGGTCATATTTTTTTTACCAAATAGTCCTGACCTCTTAGCGATTCAGAGGTAGGCTCTTAATGTAACCATTAAGAGCCAAACAAACAGCCCCTGAGTAAACTGTATGGAGTATGTTTTAACGTTTCTTCTAATCCTTTCAAGTATCTACTTAAGAATTAGGGAAAATTACACTCAGATCCCCTCACTTGTGGGGTGATTACAGACTTCCCCTCACTTTTTGCTAAATACAAGAACCTCCCCGGCCCAGCTGCCCGTAAATTTGGCTGCCCGAGATGGTTAAATGTCATTTTTGCCCCTCCATTTTTGGGACAAAAAAATAAAAAATTTAACTTTATGTGAGGACTAAGATACCCCTCTACTTAAAAATAAAGGGAATTATATTCATTTTAAGTTTGTTTGTTTTTATACATAGGTGATTCATACTTCGTATGACTAATTCTATGAGAAACAACTCCGGCCCTTCAGAACAGCTTCCAATTAAATCGCGAGATAATGTACCTGACTAACAATTAAATATACTCCACTTCCATGCACAAGGAGTTATCTCTCAAGTGATTGCTCCATGCTGGACCCCGATAGATAGGCATGCCGGGTCTCCATAATCCAACCGCAGGTTCCCACCGAGATCGGGTCTCCGATACTGCCGCTTGAACACTACCAAAAAAAGTACTTTAGCCGACGACTCGAAAAAAAACGGCTGACGACTATAAAGTGTCGTCGGCTAAACTTCGCACTTTAGCTGACGACTTGTTTTACCGTCGGCTAAAGGGTTTTAACCGACGACTTGGCGGAGGTCGTCGGCTAAAGTTCGAAATAGTCGTCGGCTATATTAAGGAGGTTTAGCCGACGACCGAGATAACGTTTAGCCGACCGAAAAAAAAAAAATAATATACTTTAGCCGACGACCTAGATCTAGGTCGCTGGCTAAATTCCTTCCAAAAAAAAAATAATATTGTAATGGTTTAGCCGACGACCTAGATCTAGGTCGGCTAAACACTTTAAAAAAATAATATACTTTAGCCGACGACCTAGATCTAGGTCGTCTAAACTCCTTCCGAAAAAAATAATATTGTAATGGTTTAGCCGACGACCTAGATCTAGGTCGTCGGCTACTTTTTTAAAAAAAAATAATATACTTTAGCCGACGACCTAGATCTAGGTCGTGGCTAAACTCCTTCGAAAAAAATAATATTGTAATGTTTTAGCCGACCTAGATCGAGGTCGTCGGCTAAACACTTTTTCAAAAAAATAATATACTTTGTGACGACCTAGATCTAGGTCGTCGGCTAAACCTCAAAGTGAAAATTATTTATAGTTCAGGGAACATCAACCCAATCTTGCCCCTCTCCCCTCTAAAGAGCACATTTCTATTCCCGATTCTGTCAGTTAATCCCGAAAAAAGCTTGTGAGTTGCTACTTTGAGTTGTGCTAGCTGGAGTGACGAAGGTTTCTACCGGTTGTTATAATCACCATTTCGATTAAGGTATGTATTTTATTGTATTTTTTATTGTGATTTCGAAACTTTGTATTATTCATGTTACATTCGATAGCTTTTATGTAAAACGATTAAGTTTTATGATGATAATCATTATGATTAATTGTTTGTTGTGATTTCATTTATAATTTGAACAATATTAGTTAGTTGGATTAATATTGGAAAATGTATACATTTTCAGGATTGACAAGAGTTGGATTGGGTTACGAAAATGGGATCCAAGTGTAATGGATGGGATGAAGCAGTTTATGAGATTTGTAAAAGAGCACGACAATGGTAATACGTTGCACTACTGTCCATGTAATAAATGTAGATGTCGCAGTGATATGTTTCATTTTCCATTTGATGAGGTCTGGGAACACCTAAAGAAGAATGGTTTTTGGAGTAAATATACATGTTGGATATACCACGGTGAAGCACCGAATTCTGTTATTCCGTATGATCACGGACAATTTAATGGTAACGACGGGTTCACCGATCCGAAGAGGAGGTTGATTGATGATGTGTTTGGTTTTTCCGAGACGTTTGTACCAACTGAGCAAATCCCACGACCCCGTAGACCGTTGCCTTGCAATACTGCTGGGCTTGACAGGTACAATAAGCTAATTTAACTCCAACAGACCCCTCTATACCCAGGGTGTAACATGACTGTTCTTGATTGTGTCATGGAAACGATGAGATTAAAGGTGGAAAACAAATCATCCATCAAGTCTGTAGATGATTACTTGGAGAGAGACCAAAAAAGAAGATGTCAAAATTCTGGGGTTATGATAGATGGTGGATATTACGGTGTTCTTTTGGAAGTGGTAGAACTAATTTACGGGGAAGGCATGACAATTTACTTGTTTAAGTGTCGATGGTACGACACCAGTCTTGGAACCGATATGCAAGACGACTACGGGCTGTTATCTGTTGACACTTCCACTTCATGGTATGAAAGTGATCCTTTTGTATTTGCTACATCAGCAAAGTCGGTGTATTATTTGGACGACTTGGTGAAGAAAGGCACATGGAAGGTAGTGAACGTTGTGACAACGAGAAATATTTTTAGTGCTGCTACACTGGGAGAAACAACAGGTACGGATGACGATGATGTTTATCAAGAGTCAAATGCAGCAAATATTCCACCATCAACGAAAATTACAATGAATAATGTTCCTGAAGGACGAGTCGTCCGACTCCGTGGTGATGCTCGCGGGTACGTTGACGTTGATACAAACGAATTACTTAAATATTCTGATGACGATAATGTGGACGACTTGAGGCATATGTTGCCGGATATCAACTCAGATAATGAGACAGACTGTAGTGATGACTCAAACTATGAGCCATAAATTTAGTAGATGTATATTTTCATTTGTTAAATATAATTAAAAAAATAGTAATAATAATAATCATAATCATAACATTAATATAATATCAATAATATTATTTAAAAAAAAGCGGGGTTTAGCGACGACAAGATCTACGTCGGCTAAAGTTTTTAAAAAAAAATTATACTTTAGACGACATATAAAGCGGTCGTCGGCTAAACCGGCAATGACCCATTGTGTTAGACAACACGGTCGGGTCGATCATCTGATGTGTTTTCCCATTCTGGGCAGGTGCGACACGGCCCGTGTCCCCTGACACGATCGACTAATGTTTTTTTAAAAAAAAAAAATTAAACTTTAGCCGACGACCTTCGTATAGGTCGTCGGCTAAACACCCGACCGTGTCCATCGACACGGCCCGTGTCGCACCCGCCCAGAAATTGAAAACACACTGTTTGCCTGCCCGACCGTATTGTCTAACACGGTCGGGTCATTGCTGGGTTTAGCCGACGACCGTCTTATATGTCGTCGGCTAAAGTATAATTTTTTTTTTAAAAAAAAACTTTAGTAGGTTTTTTTTTTAAACCCCCACCTTTTATACGTTTCTAGTACCTCCCTTTTGTTATTTTCTTCTTCTGGTTTAGTCGTCGCCCGCCGATCGTCACCCAGCCCCAACCGCCCGTCACCTAGCCGCCCGTCACCTAGCCCACGTCCCGCCGATCGTCACCCAGCCGATCGTCCCATCGCCCCGTCTTCTGGTTTAACCGATCGTCCGCCCGCCACCCACCACCCGCCCGGTCCCATCGCCACGCCCCGCCTGACGCTCCGCCCGCCCGCCGCCCTGGCCGACGCGGTAACCCTTGTCTTTTTTTTTGTTGAATTTATTGTATTTGTTTGATGAATTTGTTTAGATTATGTGATGAATTAGATAAATTGTTTAATGAGTTGTGATGCAATATTTGATGAATTTAGTATTTTCAATATTTTGTGTTTAATGAGTTGTGAATTTGATGAATTTGTTTGAGGAGGAAGGGATTGTATAGCCGGCGTTATTCGAAAAATTAACGTGGTATGGCATTGATAATTAATGTTTTGTTGAATTGTGAATTTGCTGAATTTGTTTAGATTATTTGATGAATTTGTTTAGAAATATTTGATGAATTTGTTTGAGGAGGAAGGAATTTTATAGCTGGCGTTAATCGAAAGATTAACGTGGTATGGCATTGATAATTACTGTTGTGTTGAGTTGTGAATTTGATTTATTTGTTTAGATTATGGATAGAATAAAGAAAGTGTTGGGGAAGAAGTCGACAAAGTCGACCACTCCCGATTCGGGGGGGAGTTCCGCAGCCTCTAGTAAGGCAGATCCCGGTACACTATACATATCTCAGAGCAGCGTTCGTGCCCGCCAGATACTAGAAGCTACCGGCATGAACGCTGACGATTTTTATAGGCCGACAGATGAGCCCGCTGCACTAGCGCGGCGTTTATCCTTTCAGACACCACGGCCGACCCCCTCGCAGCCGGAGACTCGTATGCCTCCCATCCACCGACCCACGTCTAGCCCTCACACATCAGGAGATGTACGGAGTTCCTCGTCCGCAGTGCCACACGGTCTGCGGCCGACTCTATTCATGCCTCTGATGGTTCCGACTATTCCAGAGATCGATGAGACGGGAGCCCGAGTTCCCGTTCGATTGATTAGCCCTGACGAGGTGTACGTCTACGAGTCTTGGCCAGACAACATGTTTTGGCGGAGTTGTCGGGTTTCGAAGACGAAACTGTACGAGGAGATATAGAGGGAGAAGGAGAAGGGGAAAAATGTAGTCGAGAAGGAGAAGAAAAAGAAGAAGACTCGTGGCCCATCAAAGGGTCTGGCGCTCGACTCGTACGTAGGTAAGCATGGCCGTTATGAGATTCCTCTAGACAGACATGGCCGGCCGGTGATGTCTTCTGACGCTGCGGCGTCATATAGCCGTAATTTTGGCTTTGTCATTCGGGACAGAGTCCCTGTTTTGTGGCCCGGTTGGGGGGACGTGCCGCAGTGCGTGAAGGATGCTTTGAATAATGCTATGTCGGTAAGTTAATAAATATTTAATAAGTGTTTTTCAATCAACACGTAGTTCTTGAAAATGCAATATGTGATGTTTTTAAATTATTGCGTATTTATGTTGTTCATAGGTGTGGTTTGTCATTCCCGACTCTCTACTACGTACTTGGTGTGACGAGGTGCAGTCTACCAAGTAAGTCATTTTAATTTATTTTGTATCTACATTGTTTGCGTAATTTTTTTTCTTACGAATGATATATGTTGTGCAACGTGTGTTGTAGGTACAAATCTTGGAAAAATGAGATGCACATGTTCAGATGACTGGGGTGATACCGAGAGGCTACCCGGAAGAATTCAAGTTGAGTACGAGTGGAAGTGGCTACGCGCCCATTTTCGCGACTCCAGTTCATGGTATGACTAAAATACTCATTTCATTCTTCCTCTTTGATTTTATTTTGAATTCTAAATATAAACTCCATTTTTTAAATTAATGTTTGAGAATATAAAATACTTGAAGTTCGGTTTTTAAATTAGAAAAATCGGAACTTCATGTATTTTTTAAAATTGGAATATTATTAATATTAAAAATCGAATTTTTATTCAAAAGTGGAAATAAATTGTTTTAATAAAAATAAAAACTAGAATATTATTTTCCATAAAAAAAATAAAAATCTGAATATTGTATTTTATTTATTAAAAAAAATGCTAGTATTTAATAAAAATAACAATATTTCAGTTTTTATTTTTTTGAATTCTAAATATAAACTCGATTCTAAATAATATTTTTTTGAAGGCGACTAGCTTGACCAACACGACCAATCGTGCTGGTCTGACTGACCATCACAATCTGGGTTCCCGGTCGTTAGCTAGAGTTGCGCATGAGCCCATTTCTTCTGATTCGTTGGACGCATTTGCCTACGTGACTCAGAAAGCATTTCCGAACCGTCCCAAGGAGCATGTAAGTCTTTTTTTATTTTATTTTAGTAATAAAATAAATGCCTTTGTATCATACTTTTATTGATATTCAAATATTTATTTTCAAATTAACTTAGGAGCGTGTGCGGGAGGAGTCTCAGAGGATGCTTGCTGAGATTGCTCGGGAGCAGTATTCGGACTTAGCGGAGACTGACCTCGATTCTGCCATTGGACAGATCGATCAGGCCGATCCTAATGTTCGCGCTAGGGTGTGGGGTACCGTCTACCCTCCTAGAGGTAGTCGGTACCGCACTAAGATGATGGGAGCCGAGGGTCACCATGTATTGAAAGATACCCCCGGCTTCCAGCGCCCTCGCGGACGGGATGCACTGATCGCCTATCTCGAGGAGCAGTTGAGGGCGGAGAGGGAGCTCCGAGCTGAGAATGAAAGGAGGACTCAGACGCGGTTACATGAGAGCGAGCAGAGGACTGAGTCGCGGTTAGAGAGTTTCCAGAGACAGCAGCAGGCCATGATGGACTATATGATGACGCTGACTCAGACCATTACTCAGGCTGGACTGCAGGCACCTGCTCCACCGCCTTCTCTCTTCGGACAGACCCCATCTTCACAGCCTCGTGACGAGGATCTATGGGATGGTGGTAATCCTTTTACTACTACATTTCGACATTTAGATGATTTTGGCAGTGGATTGTAGTTGTGTTGTTGTAGTACTCTTGTATATTTATATTTGTGTTACAATTGTGTAAGTGATTTTATTGACGCTACTAGTATGTTGATGAAATTAATGTTCTTGAATGTGTTGTGCGTTGTGATGCATATAATGTTGGGCATATTATTAATGGTATTAGTTGAATGTGTTGCGCGTTGATTGTTGTTGATAATGAGAGCTGGTGTATAAAAATTGCAGTCTGAAAAATACGGGTTTGGGATCACAAAATCTGAATTAAATTTTTTTTTTTTAAAAAGGGTTTTAGCCGACGACATATAAGACGGTCGTCAGCTAAAGTAATTTATTTTTTTTTTAAAAAGGGTTTTAGCCGACGACATATAAGACGATCGTCGGCTAAAGTAATTTATTTATTTTTTAAAAAGGGTTTTAGCCGGCGACCTATAAGACGGTCGTCGGCTAACATAAATTTTTTTTTTTTAAAAATGGTTTTAGCCGACGACATATAAGACGGTCGTCGGCTAAACTCTATTTTTTTTTTAAAAAACCGGTTTTAGCCGACCGGCTCGTTAAGGTCGTCGGCTAAATTTTTTTTTTCCAACAGGTTTAGCCGACGACCGTGTAGTAGTGGTCGGCTAATCGTTGAACTTTAGCCGACGACTGCACAAAAGTCGTCGGCTAAACCTTGGCCGACGAATATCGGCCGACGGTTTTTTAGCCGACGGCTGGCATGATTAGCCGACGACTTTGGGGTTTAGCCAACCACTTTAAGTCGTCGGCTAAAGTCTGATTTTTGGTAGTGGAAGCACATGATATTGTAACTATTCGCCAGCTACCGGGAGCTAGTCAAAGACTAAGGGATCATTGGGCTTTGAAAAATTCAATTCCAAAGTGTTGCCACTAGGAATTGAACCACCGACCTACAACTAAATTGAAGGTCAAGTGGCCAACCGCGCAAAGGCAGTTGGTTATTGACCAAGATGTCCTCCCCCCTCAGCGCACTGTTTTCTCTCACCTTCCGCCGTAAACCCTCTCACGCTTCAGCCATCACCCACCATTATTCCAACCATTCTTGCATGCTCAATTCTTTCTTTTTCTCATTTTCCTTAGTTGCAAGTAGAAAAATCATTTGTCACCTATTACAAGATATCAAGCCAACAATCAACAAATTAAAAGAAAAAAAAATGGGAGAAGTCAAACAACGTGGCTCGATGGGAAATAAAATAGGGAGCTAGTCAAACAATGAGCTTGGGTCTCCGACACTGCCGCTTAAAGATACGATATCAGAATTATTCGCTACCATTTTAGCCTAGTCAAAAGATCGTTGGGATCATCGCATTAAATAAAATAGGGTATTTGCAGGCTGAAATATTGATCATAGGCGGTCTTGTGATGCCTAAATTTCGTGAGGGTCGGTGGTATTTAGGAGTTGTGTTTCTGTTATTTCTACTTTTTTTGGCGTAATCAGTCGGTGTCGGTACAGGCCATTTGCCGGAATTCAAAGTGTAGGAGATTTTCTTATGTTGTGGCCTCTTATTCTTCTTGTTAAAGGCTGATGAAATATCTGGAAACCAATAGACAATAGTGATGATAATTACTATAATTACATGATGTATGATGTCCACCACACACGTGTTGGAAAAATAGCTTAATTAATACCATAATTAATTATGGTAATTAATGACATTAAATGGTATATTTGGAATCTACATTTTGTGTAGATTAATTTAGTGTATTTACTTGTTCAATTTCGTTAAGAAATGAATGAGTAATTAATCTGTGAGTTAAGCGCCCATTTAATAGTTGGGAATGTGGTGTGAAATCCCATCCGTTGGAGAAGTAAGGAAAAGTTGAGCTATTTATAAAGGACATTCCATCATAAAGGAGCAATCAGTGTCTTTCCATTATGGTGCACCCTAGTTGGCTTTAATTAATTTTTAAGGCTAGAATCCGAATCCTACGAGGAAGGTGCAAAGCACCTTCCGAGTCCGAGTCCGAGTCCGAGCACGTGCACGTCGCACTTGTCGCAACGGGTGCTTCGTATGTAACACCCCGAGATATTCGGAATAATTACAGCGCCGTAAACCCTTTAAATAAGGATTTACAAGGCTAATTAAAAAGAAAAGTAAATACAAGACACCAATACTGCGAAAATTCAAGTTAAAGAAAACGTATAACTGGTTCAACGGTAATTAATACAACCATATCGAATTAATATCAAAAGGACACGCGTACTCGAGTACAGAAACCAAACCAAGACCACAAATCTCCAATAACAATAAACATCACTGAACCCCTTCGCCGCCACGTCAGATCGTGGTCGCTTTCCCCGCTCCTTGGCTACCCGAACATCAAAACAAATGTCCACCCCCGTAGGGGTTAGCTTAACGATTCTAGTATTAGTATCATATTTTTACAATTCGAATATGCATCAACAATACACAACAAGATACATCACACGGACTTCCGCTAGGAATCCGACAATGCGAATCTACAAGATTCCATTACACACTGGTATTCCAATGATCCAGCGCCCTCAGCATAGATCCCAAGATGATCCCGTCGGACCAACACGAGGTGGAAATAACCCGTCCAATGATCCAGCGCCCTCAGCCTAGATCCCAAGATGATCCCGTTGGACCAACACGAGGTGGACATCCGATCCAGCGCCCTCAGCATAGATCGAACACGTATACAAACACAACTCATGCATACACATATGCCAAATCATTACGTTCATCAACATGAACATATAAACGAATACCATGACAAATCAACGAAGTAAATATCATGTTCAACAACATGCATAATCATACGCATACTCCAAAAATACCGATATTAACATATCACGATACTTGCCTCGAAGATGGCAAGAACGATATACTTCAATGCTCTCGACGCACCTAACAATTCGGCCTACGGCCGAAAAGCTCAAACTAAACAATCTGCCTGGATTGCTTAGCGCGCGCTACGTACTCTACGTAACGTGCGCTAAGCTGGACTGTTAGCGTACGCTATCGTATAAGACTAGCGTGCGCTAGCCACGAATCGCGATCGACTGGCTGTCTCATAACGCACGCTACGACGTTTTGTGCGAAACCGAACCTCGATAGCGCACGTTAACTCACACATGTTAGCGTGCGCTAATCTTGCATGGCGAGAATCGCAAACCGAAATCGGGTTGAATGATGAAGAACTCATGAATCCTATGGTGATATTACAAGTTATCCTCGGGCATATCATGATAATAAGGTTTCTGGAAGATTTATGATTATGAAATACCAATATACGGATAGTTATCTCGATATCACAATTCCTCTACGATCTTCAAGAAATAATCTAAGTTCCATCGTCTTACGTTCCAAAACACATGATTCCAACGTACACAACGTATCAACTGGGTAATATCCGATTACTTGATCATAAATCGATTTAAACATGCTTGGGTGTCCTTATAATAAGATGGTTCAAAGGTTCATTCGACATCTAGTACCGATACGTCAAAAGTATCCTTCTAACATGTGATGAACGAAATACTTGCTATCCAAACATGATTCAAATCTTCCTTATGAACATACTAATCATTGGTGAAAAATCACCTACCTCGAAGTAGTGAAGAACACGGATGAAATGAAGCAATCCAACACCGAAGGCTTGAACACCAATCTCCAATGATGTATGATCTTCAATCTCGAACTAGGAGGTTGAGGAGGTTGATACGGAGTGTTTAGGACGAAAGTAGTTATGTTCTATGTGTCAAAGTTCGGGTTGTGGGAGGAGAAGGAATGAAATCACGAATAGGATCTGTCCTATTTATAATAAATGGCTATTAGCGCGCGCTAGACTGCTCGTAGCGTGCGCTAACGGCTCACGCCTAAATCAGTACTCGGCACTTAGCGTGCGCTACGCATCGACCTGTAGCGTGCGCTAAGGCGTTGACTCGGCTTTTCCCGAAAGCCGTCCAGGTACATCCGACACGATCCGACAGGGGTCCCCCGGCCAGATCTCACCTACCGCACGTCTCAATCAATCTGACCACGCATAGCGTGCGCTAATCACACTCGGTAGCGTGCGCTATGAAACCACGTTAGCGTACGCTACCCTCGGCCTGTAGCGTGCGCTACATGCACAGAATTTCAATCTTTATATCACATATACGAAATTATATGCTCGACAACATCGGATAATGAAATACAGAGAATAGTACTCATACAAAAGTATAATCATTACAATATCACAAATTCCAATTACATAACAGAAATCTCGGGTATTACATCCTTCCTCCCTAAAAGGAAGTTTCGTCCCGAAACTTAGGATGAAAACAACTCCGGATATTTAGCCTTCATACCGTCCTCCGTTTCCCAAGTGGCCTCTTCGACTCCATGTCGTGACCATTGTACTTTAACCAAATGTATTGGTTTATTCCTCAATTGTTTGATCCGGCTCTCAAGTATCTTGATTGGTCTCTCTTCGAAGGTGCCATCATTAGCTATCTCGATCTCGTCGAAATCAATGACGTGACTGGGGTCCGGTACATACTTTCGCAGTTGGGATACGTGAAACACATTGTGAACATGACTCAGCGACGGCGGTAAGGCCAATCTGTATGCTAACTCTCCAACTCTCTCGAGGATCTCGAATGGTCCGATATATCTCGACCGAGCTTGCCTCTCCTCCCAAACGGAAAATCCTCGTGTAGGAGACACCTTCAATAGCACATGATCCCCAACGTCGAACTCTAGAGGACGACGACGTACATCGGCATAAGACTTCGTCGACTGCGGGCGATCAATAGTCTCTCTCGAATCGAGCTATCTTCTCTTGAGTCCGAATAATCAATTCCGGTTCCGTCCGATCAAATCCAAGAATCATCCCAACACAGGGGTGATCGGCATCTCCTCCCGTACAAAGCTTCAAATGGTGCCATTCTAATAGAAGCATGCCAACTATTATTGTAAGTGAATTCGATCAAGGGCAAGTGAACTTCCCAATCAATTGACCAATCCAACGCACAAGCTCTAAGCATGTCTTCTACGGTTTGAATAGTCCTTTGGATGGCCGTCTGCTTGGGGATGATAAGGTGCTAAAGTTGAGCTCGATCCCCAAAGCCTTATGGATCGCCTTCGAGAAGTGCGACGAAACGACCATCTCGATCCGAAATAATGGTCTTCGGCGTCCCATGCAATCGACTATCTCCGCAACAAATACTCGTGCCAATCTTTCGGGTCCCCATGTATCTTTGATTCCTAGGAAATGAGCCGACTTGGTTAGTCGATCAACTACGACCCAAATCATGTTCATTCTGCTCTAGTCCTTGGCATACCGGTGATGAAATTCATCGAAATGTCCTCCCACTTCCATTCGTGGATCTAAGCGGCTTTAACATCCCTAAGTCGCCGATGCTCAATCTTGACCTTTGGCAAGTCAAACACTTCAAACGTGCTGCCACGTCCTTCTTCATATTCCCCACCGAAGTTTTGTTTAAGATCCTTATACATCTTATCACGCCAGGGTGAATAGAATAGGGCGCGCTATGAGCTTCTTTCGAATAGTCCGTCTCAAGTCATCATCGTCGGGGACGCAAAGTCGACTCGAAATCTCGTAACTCCATCGTCTTGTATCACGAATCCGGGCTTTTCCTTTCTTTACTTCATCACATAATCGAAGGATCGGAGAATCGTCCAACCGCTTGGACTTGATCTTCTCGACTAGTGATGAAGTCGGTTCATCACATAAAGTCGCCCTTGGATTCTGGTGCCCATACTTCAATCCCTTCGCGGATCGGTTCGTTGAATGCCGGTGCAGGGCGTAAGAGCTTCCAACACTCGAAGAGAAACAGGTTTACGGATCAAAGCATCGGCTACTACATTTGCTTTCCCCGGATGATAGAGAATCTCCAAGTCGTAATCCTTGATCAATTCCAGCCACCTTCTCTGCCTCATGTTTAGTTCTTTCTGACTGAAAATGTATTTGAGGCTCTTATGATCTGTAAAGATCTGACAATGAGTGCCGTACAGATAATGTCACCAAATTTTCAAGGCAAAGACCACAGCTGCTAGCTCCAGATCATGAGTCGGATAATTAACTTCGTACGATTTTAGTTGCCGAGAAGCATAAGCAATCACTTTATTCTTTTGCATCAACACGCAACCCAAACCCTGATTTGAAGCGTCGCTGTATACCATAAATCCGTCAGTTCCTTCTGGCAGCGCTAATATAGGTGATGTCGTCAGTCTCTTCTTAAGTTCGTCAAAACCAGCCTGGCACTTCTCATTCCACGCGAACTTTTGAGTTTTCTGTAACAGCTGAGTGAGCGGACGAGCAATTTTGGAAAATCCCTCTACAAAGCGGAGATAATATCCAGCTAGTCCTAAGAAGCTTCGGACTTCCTTCACGTTCTTAGGAGCTTCCCATTCCAAGATTGCTTCGACTTTTTTCGGGTCCACCTGAACTCCATCGGCTGATATCACATGCCCAAGGAAGGTTACTTCCTTAAGCCAGAACTCGCATTTAGAAAATTTTGCATATAGATGTTCCTTTCTCAAGATGCTCAAAACCACACGTAGATGTTTAGCATGATCCTCTGCGTCCCTCGAATATATCAAAATGTCGTCAATGAAAACGACCACAAATTTATCTAAGTACTCCAAGAATACCCGATTCATCAATTGCATGAATACCGCAGGAGCATTGGTAAGTCCAAATGGCATCACTACAAATTCATAATGCCTGCATCGGATCCAAAGCGATTTCGGTATATCTGATTCCTTAATCCTCAACTGATGGTATCCTGATCGCAAGTCAATCTTCGAGAATACCCTTGCCCCTTGCAGTTGATCAAACAAGTCGTCGATCCGAGGTATAGGATACTTATTCTTGATCGTCATCTTGTTAAGCTCCGTAATCAATACACGGTCGGAGGATCCGTCTTTCTTAGGACAAAGAGAACAGGCGCTCCCAAGGGAAACGCTCGGTTGAATATAGCCCTTCTGCAGCTTCCTCCAGTTGCTTCTTGAGTTCATACATCTCGGTTGGCGCCATGCGGTATGGTGCCCTGAAATAGGGGTTGCTCCGTGCTCTAATTCGATGGTGAATTCCACTTCTCTTTGCGGAGGTAACCACGGTAGCTCGTCAGAAATATATCTCGAGAACTCATTCACAATCTGGAATAGACAGAGCTCTACTCCTTCCTCTTTCCTCATGGCATAACACCAAAGTCCATGACATCCCTGTTTCAGTAATTTTACTGTTTTCATTGCTTTGATCAATTTCTCCGAGCTTCCCGGTCTCCATCCTCGGAATAAGTGTTCAGATCCGTCGTCAGCAATGATGGAAATGACTCTCTCTCGGTAATTCAGCACAGCTCCATAACGGTTGAGCCAATCATCTCCGAGAATTAAATCGTCACCGCGGATGTCAACTACAATAAGATTCGATGGCCAATCTCTTCCTTCTATAGATACTGGAAAATCCCTAGCTTCTAGTGTTCCCACAATTTTCTCTCCGCTCGGTAATCCCACAACATAAGGTTCACAATTATACAAGCACGAGATGTTCAAACGTTTAACACAGTTCAAAGATATAAAAGAATGCGTAGCTCCCGAATCGAACAAGACACTAATCGGTTGCAAAAGGATCTCGAATCGCACGATGCAACGGCGGTGTTCAGTCGTCGATCTCCTCATTTCGTACAGGCGCGGAGGAACGGACCCAAGATGGATGTCTCTCTCTTCCCGTTACTGCTGCTGAAATCCACTCTCCTGTGTCTCGTACACACATATCTCCTTAGGAACTGCTGCTGTAGTTCGGGTACCAAAGCATCTAGCACCGTCTCCACAGAAGGCCCCACGGTGCCCAACTTGCCCACAATCGTAACAAGTCGCGAAGATGCGGGGCAATCACGTCGAATATGCCCGGCTCGACCACAATTGTAGCATTTCTTTGTTGCGTCAAAGCTGGCGATGTTGCCGGAACTTCTTTCCGCCTCTAGAAGGATGTGGAGGTTTTCTAGCCGAATAAAGGAAGACGGCCCTTGCGGGCCCAAGACTCTTGTTTTCTGCAGTGCGGCCACCTTACGCTTCTTTGCCTCAATCGATTTCTCCATCGCCGCCTCTTTCATGTCGTAGGCGCTTTGTCTTGATCTTGCCGCAACGTAGTACACTCGAATCAGGACATGTCTTCGAATTTCCGGCTTCATCCGCATATCAAAATGAAAAATCTTTTACGCCTCCGTTCGACCAAGTGTCGCACACAAGTCGGTGATGATTAAAAGTTTTGATTACATCTCACATGATGCCTCGAACTCGTGGTGAGAAAAACTCTCGGATCTTCGCCTCTCTAATCGGACGAGGACAATCGTGCTTCCATCATTTGTTTGAATTCCGTCCAATCCGCATTATGATTCTCGGGTCGAATAGCCTCCCACCAATCAAAGGCCTCCCAATCGGAAAATCTTGGGCAATAGGAACCTTAGGTCCTCGGGACAATTAAGACCCGCGAATATCTTTTCCAACTCCTTGAGCCGGTGATCCCAAGTAAGTGTCTCGGCAGATCCGTCAAATTTTGGCGGGTGCAATTTAACCACTTCCGCAAGCCATCTGTCTCCCGGTTATCCTCGTGGTGCTTTGTCCCCATCATCGCCTCGCATGCGATCAACGACACAGGCGAATCGATTTATTTGCGCCACCACTGTTGAAGCACTCTGGCATGTTAGGGTTTGCGTCATCATTCGCCGATCCTTGCCGCCCTCCGAATGGGAATCGGTTCGACTAGCCGATATTTCGGGGTAGTTGCGGAATCCTCATGTCTCATGTTACCACGTCGCGTCCATGACCGCGTCCGCGTCCACGACCTCCTCTCAAAGATATCAGTAAATGTAATTTCTCAATATACAGAACAAATTTTTTTAAATAAAGTCCGTCAATACTCACAAAACAAGAATTAAGTAATACGGTAGTATAAGAGATTAAGAGACTTACAACCACGGTCCACATGACGACTTGGTGAAAGTGATGTTACAACGACGTAAATCAAATAACGTAAGCAGACCCAATTAAAACCCATCGCCAAGATATCCCTAAATCTTAGCTCGATACCATATTCGTAACACCCCGAGATATTCGGAATAATTATAGCCGTAAACCCTTTAAATAAGGATTTACAAGGCTAATTAAAAAGAAAAGTAAATACAAGACACCAATCTGCGAAAATTCAAGTTAAAGAAAACGTATAAGCTGGTTCAACGGTAATTAATACAACCATATCGAATTAATATCAAAAGGACACGCGTACTCGAGTACGAAACCAAACCAAGACCACAAATCTCCAATAACAATAAACATCATCAACCCCTTCGTCGTCACGTCGATCTTGTGTCGTTTCCTGCTCCTTGGCTACCCGAACATCAAAACAAATGTCCACCCCGAAGGGGTTAGCAAAACGATGCTAGTACAAGTATCATATTTAAACAATTCGAATATGCATCAACAATACACAACAAGATACATCACACGGACTTCCGCTAGGAATCCGACAATGCGAATCTACAAGATTCCATTACACACTGGTATTCCAATGATCCAGCGCCCTCAAGATAGATCCCAAGATGATCCCGTCGGACCAACACGAGGTGGAAATAACCCGTCCAATGATCCGGCGCCCTCGGCTAGATCCCAAGATGATCCCGTCGGACCAACACGAGGTGGACATCCGATCCAGCGCCCTCAGCATAGATCGAACACGTATACAAACACAACTCATGCATACACATATGCCAAATCATTACGTTCATCAACATGAACATATAAACGAATACCATGACAAATCAACGAAGTAAATATCATGTTCAACAACATGCATAATCATACGCATACTCCAAAAATACCGATATTAACATATCACGATACTTGCCTCGAAGATGGCAAGAACGATATACTTCAATGCTCTCGACGCACTCGAAGGCCGCCTCCTCCGATCAACGTAACAAGCTCGAACCTTAACAAAAGGAACGATATACAAATCATCTCGAGTCGAACAATGGCCTAACAATTCGGCCTACGGCCGAAAAGCTCAAACTAAACAATCTGCCTGGATTGCTTAGCGCGCGCTACGTACTCTACGTAACGTGCGCTAAGCTGGACTGTTAGCGTACGCTATCATATAAGACTAGCGTGCGCTAGCCACGAACTGGCAGTCTGACTCGGCTGTCTCATAACGTACGCTACGTACGTTTTGTGCGAAAACCGAACCTCGATAGCGCACGTTAACTCACACATGTTAGCGTGCGCTAATCTTGCATGTGAATCGCAAACCAAAGCTGGGTTGAATGATGAAGAACTCATGAATCCTATGGTGATATTACAAGTTATCCTCGGGCATATCATGATAATAAGGTTTCTGGAAGATTTATGATTATGAAATACCAATATACGGATAGTTATCTCGATATCACAATTCCTCTACGATCTTCAAGAAATAATCTAAGTTCCATCGTCTTACGTTCCAAAACACATGATTCCAACGTACACAACGTATCAACTGGGTAATATCCGATTACTTGATCATAAATCGATTTAAACATGCTTGGGTGTCCTTATAATAAGATGGTTCAAAGGTTCATTCGACATCTAGTACCGATACGTCAAAAGTATCCTTCTAACATGTGATGAACGAAATACTTGCTATCCAAACATGATTCAAATCTTCCTTATGAACATACTAATCATTGGTGAAGAATCACCTACCTCGAAGTAGTGAAGAACACGGATGAAATGAAGCAATCCAACACCGAAGGCTTGAACACCAATCTCCAATGATGTATGATCTTCAATCTCGAACTAGGAGGTTGAGGAGGTTGATACGGAGTGTTTAGGACGAAAGTAGTTATGTTCTATGTGTCAAAGTTCGGGTTGTGGGAGGAGAAGGAATCAAATCACGAATAGGATGTCAGTCTATTTATAATAAATGGCTATTAGCACGCGCTAGACCTGTTCGTAGCGTGCGCTAACGGCTCACGCCTAAATCGTACTCGGCACTTAGCGTGCGCTACGCATCGACCATGGCGTGCGCTAAGGCGTTGACTTCGGCTTTTCCCGAAAGCCGTCCAGGTACATCCGACACGATCCGACAGGGGTCCCCCGGCCAGATCTCACCTACCGCACGTCTCAATCAATCTGACCACGCATAGCGTGCGCTAATCACACTCGGTAGCGTGCGCTATGAAACCACGTTAGCGTACGCTACCCTCGGCCTGTAGCGTGCGCTACATGCACAGAATTTCAATCTTTATATCACATATACGAAATTATATGCTCGACAACATCGGATAATGAAATACAGAGAATAGTACTCATACAAAAGTATAATCATTACAATATCACAAATTCCAATTACATAACAGAAATCTCGCACCAGTGCAATGGTTCGGACCATTCAATGTAATCTGGACCAGCACAATGGTTCAGCTATTCTGAATCAATGCAGCCCTTCCCACCGGACCACAAGGTGTCTATCCAGTCAGAAAGACACACCGATTCGGACAGGGTGCTTTACAGGCTATAAATAAGCCCCTGCGGATGATGATTACACACAGATAATAATCAAGATAATAATACACTCATACTAGCCTAAGTTCATACTACAAGTCCCAAATATCCAGTAGTTCGCCCGGAATTCGATTCCTAGTACAGGGTATCGAGTTCATCGAAAAACCGTTGTATCTTGGGCACGTTTGCCGTTCAACCGTGTGTACTGTGCGGGGCAATTTCGTCTTACGGAGAGAGAGTCCAACTCTTGCCTCGTTTTTGCATCATTTGTCATTTTCTAGAGCATTACATTCAACAACACGGACACCGTGTAAATCTCATTATATAGTAATTGTTCAAAGTTTTGGTAATTGTTCAAAGTTGTTGGGAGTGCTGATAATTACACTGTGTTGAACAATTACCACACTTTGAACATCATACATCGTGTAATTTTCAACAACTTTGAACAATGTCCACCACACACGGACACCGTGTAAATCTCATTATTAAGAAAGTTGTTCAAAATTGTTGAAAGTTACACGATGTATGATGTCCAGCACTCTCAGCAATCTCATTTTGGTAATTGTTCAAAGTTGTTGGAGCAATTCATAGAGCGAGCATAAAGAAAGAAACTATTAAATGCAAGAGTTTACGGACATGATTTATAACATAAGCTTTGTCTCCAATGATCACAAAACCTTTTGTCCTTAGCATTGGGTCCATTTCAATCTCTTCTGAGCTATAACCTCTCGCCTTGATCTCTGAGAAAAATGGACCAGGCGTAAATACGAGTTAGCATTTTACGCAAATCAATTTGATTGAGCATCTAGTGGGGCTCAACCGGGAACGTGGAAAAAAGGTGTGGCTCTTGTAGCTAGCCCTAAGGGCAACTCTCTTCTATTCACATTTGTCTTTACGTCTAATGGTTTGAAACCACCTCTGAACTCAAGAGTAGGTTTGAGATTAATTCGTGGTCAAATTTAAAAATTGTTGACCGCAAAAAGTCAATACGCCTCAAGATCATAGGGACGTTGTGAGTATTTTTGTTTTTGAAAGCACGGAGTGAGTATTAACTTTGTTATGTTTATTCCTTTTTTCTTTTATGCATTACTTTCTTTTCCCACGGTTTACATTCTCCTCATTTTTGTCTTCATTTTTTACACTTTAAGACCCTATATTGTGTTCCATACTACTTCACAAAGTTGGCGCGCCAAAGAAACAAAATATATAGACAAATTAAAAATATTTAAAAAATAATCAGGAAATAAGTATAGTAGGTCTTTCTTCTGATTATTTAGGGTATAAAAAAACAAATAATATAGGCACACTAGGATACATATTTTCATTATTTAGGGTATAGAAGCAGGCGATAAACAAGTATATTAGAGCTTTTCCCTATTATATGGGGTATAAAAAAAATGAGTACAGTGTGGTTAACTCTTTTGTTATTTTGGGTCAAAGAAACCAAAAACAATCAAGAAACAGTGAGGAAACAAGTATAGTAGAGTTCATTCTTTTTATTATTTATGGTTTGTAATAGAAAAACATTTTTTTTTTTTGCATAATGATTATTACTATTTTTTATTTAGTTTTTATTATTTACTTATTTTTGCATATTTATTATTATTATTTTTTTTACGTACTAAACTTTTCACCTATCAGTTTTGCCTTTTCATAGGACTGTTTTATTGGAGACGACTTGATGTTTTCAGGGATTGATTCATGTTATCCGACCTCGAAGTATTTTGGGACTAAGACTCTGATGTTGTTGTATGGTTTATAAAATAAAATGTGTAGTTCACTTTTCTGATACTTATGATATAGACAACGGAAAACAACTAAGAAACAATCCCGAAACAAGTATAAAATATGTTGGGATTAAGTGGCCCAAATGAATAAAATAATGAGGGCCCAAAATTATCTCCTGCAGCCCACTTAAAACTGAACCCGGCCCGGAACCCTAGAAGCTACCCCTTTGTTAAATGACCGGATTAAATCCTGGCCATCTAATTTGGCTCAGTTAATCCAGGCCATTGGTTTATATTTTACCCTAGATATATAAACCCTCTACCCCAAACCCTACCCCTCACTTCTCTCTTCTCACCCCGCCGTCAGCTCCCTTTCTCCCTTATCTCTCCCCCCCGATTTTCTTTCCTTTCTCCTCGGTTTTGACCTGTTCTTCTGATGGAAAGAAAATCCTCCTGATTTCTTCTCTTCGTTTTGTTGTTCCGATTCTCCTATAAATTTCGTTTTCGGTGGAGATGAAAGCACAACGAAATAAAGAGAGCAAGTGATATCTTTTCCCTTGAATCCTTCGGTTTTCTCTGTGAAATATTTGAGGGGTTTTGTGGGTAAGCTTTGTGAGAAACGGGATCTGATATTTCTGGGGTTTTTCGGTAGCTTTGTGCTTCGATTCTGGTTTTGGGGTTTTGGATCGGTTGAATCTTGCTTGGTGCTTTGATTCATCGGAGGTTGCTTCCGGTTCCGGTGGTGGGTTCGGTTCGAGGTGCTGGCCGCGGGTCTTGTGAGTCCAGGACGTGGCTACGGGACGGAGGACCGAGCCACGGATTTTCGGCTGACTTTCGACGCTTCGCCGTTTGGTTTGAATTTTCTATTCTCACTGTTTTTATTTTATTTTCAGTAGTTGTTTGATTCGTTTAATTAGAAGTTGTGTAATCCCTAATCCCTATCCCGAGTAGATTCGTGTAATAGTTATATTTGTTATAATTATTGTAATAATCTTGCCACCCGATTCGGACCAATACTCAACATTGGTACCGGAGCTTTGGTTCGGATCTGTCCGAATCGGGTCAACCCGGATCGCTCAGGTATATCGGCTTAACCCTCTCTTTATTTTCTGTTTTTTACTTGCTCGTTGTCCTTTGTGATATTATTCCCGTTCGTTGTTCTTGGTGATTTTTTCTTTGTGATATTTTTGTTCGGATCTTGCTGCTCTTCGTGTTGCTCTCGGCCCACTGTTCTTCGTGTTTTTGGGGCAGACTGCTCTCGGCCCACTGTTCTTCGTGTTTCTGGGCTGACTGTCTCGGCCCTGTTATTTTTTGCTTCTGCTGCATTGTTGGTAATATTCTGTGTGTTTATTACTGCAATTTTACTTCGTGTTGAATCTGGAATTTTTTCATAATCGGGCATTTAAACCCTCCTGCCTGGACCGCTTAAGTGTCCTCGGATCTTGTAGGGGCCTGGTATTGGATTTTTTCAGATTCGTTTAAATTTAATCATATGTGTGATTGATTACTTTGTGTTTCTGAGGTTTGATAAAATTAACCGTTTCCTCCTTGTTCGTGTTTTCCTCAAATTTTTCAAAAACTTTGTTCATTTTGAAAATTAAAATGGGATCAATCTCTGCCTTCTCTGTGGCACCATTTGATGGAAAAGGTGATTTTGCCATTTGGCAACAAAAAATGAAAAGCATACTTATTCAACAAAAATGTTTCAAAGCTATTGATAATTCTTTCGCTTCTAATGTGACGGCGGATAAAAAGGATGAACTTGATGAGTTTGCTTATTCTGCAATTATCTTGAACCTTTCTGACTCTGTGATAAGAAAATTAGGTAAACATGGTTCGGCTAAAGAGTTATGGGAAAAATTAGAAGAAATGTATACTGAAACTTCGTTGCCCAATAAATTGTTTCTTCTTGAAAAAATTTTTCCGCTACAAGCTTGATCTTAATAAAGACATTGATGCCAATTTAGACGTGTTTACAAAACTGGTTCAAGATATAAAGTTAACGGGAGATAAAAACATCGATGATTACACTCCGATTGTTCTTTTGAATGCTATTCCTGATTCTTATAGTGATGTGAAATCTGCCATTAAATATGGTAGAGATCAAGTGACCTTAGATATTGTTGTAAACGGCTTAAAGAGCAAAGAGTTAGATTTGAAAAACAATAAAGGTGTTGCCCTTAGAAATCTTGGCGAGGTTAATTTTGTCAAAGGAAGACCACAAAAACGCTTTCAAAATAAAAAGTCTTCCAACAGTCAAAATAACCAAGCCAACAAGAAAAAGGGCAATGAAAAATTTCGGTTTAAACCTAGACCTAATAATCGTAAGTGTTACAATTGTGGTGAGTATGGTCACTATATTCAAGACTGCACTAAACCTAAGAAAAACCAAAGAATCAATGTGCTAACTTAGTCATCGGTGAAAATCTGGGTGATGTGTTTATGATTTCTGATGCTATGCATTCTTCTGTGAACTCTGTGTTAGCTGACCTTGGTGAAAATGATTGGCTGGTTGATTCTGGATGCACATTTCACATGACTCCGCATAAACAACTTTTTTCTAGCTATCATGATTTGAAAAATCGATACGTGTCTATGCCGGATCATGTAAAACGAAATGTTGCTGGAATAGGAACTGTGTGCCTTAAATTTGAATCTGGAAATTCGATAACTTTGGAAAATGTTAGGCATGTTCCTCACTTAGATCATAATTTAATGTCATGTGCATGTCTTGAAGATGATGGTTTTGAAGGTACATGGGCTAAGGGTGCTATGAAAGTTACGAGAGGTCCCAAAACCTTTTTTGTCGCCATTCGTAAAATGAATTTATATATTTGTTCCACTATAAGTAACTTTTCCGTTAATGCAGTACTTGGAGATAAAACTGAAATCTGGCATAAACGGTTGGGTCACATTAGTGGAAAAGGTCTTGAAATATTACACAAAAATGGTTGTTTTGGGAATGATAAAATATCTGACTTGCCATTTTGTGATAACTGTGTGTATGGTAAGCAACATCGTGCTAACTTTCCTCATTCACCTTCCCCAAACCCCCCTAAGAGTTCAAATGTGTTTGAATGTCTGCATGCTGATGTGTGGGGGCCTGCCAGTGTTCCGACACACGGCGGAAACCGATATTTTTTATCTGTGATTGATGATTATTCCAGGAAAGTCTTTGTGTTTCTCCTTAAGAACAAATCTGATGTGTTTGACACGTTCAAAACGTGGAAAATTTTAATTGAAAATCAGACCGGTAAGAAAATTAAAATTTTGAGAACTGACAATGGCCTGGAATTTTGCAATAATTTGTTTGATACTTTGTGTGCGGAAAGTGGTATTCAAAGGCATAGGACAGCACCCTACACCCCCCAACAAAACGGAATCGTTGAGCGCATGAACCGAACCCTCCTTGATAGGGTAAGGTCTATGCTCGTCAGCTCCGGATTGTCAAAATGTTTTTGGGGTGAGGCTTTATCTACAGCTGCCTATATTATAAACAGATCTCCATCTGTCCCTTTGAATGGAAACTATCCAGAAACTGTGTGGACTGGTAGTAATATTGATTTCTCAAATCTTCGTGTATTTGGGTGTGCTGCATATGTTCATCAAAAGCAAGATAAACTAGAACCTAGATCGATAAGATGTGTGTTCTTAGGCTACCCGGAGGGAGTTAAGGGATTTAGGTTATGGCTTAAGGGCGAACCAGCGTTTAAGGTGCTAATTAGTAGGGATGTTATATTTAATGAAGATGAATTTCCTTGTCTTGAACATCCTGCACCCGCACCCGTGCGCATGCCTAATCCAGAATTTGTTTCTAACTACCCTACCTTAAGTGAGGTGGAGCCTGAAAATGATGAAACTTTGCATGCTGAAAATGAAAATCATTCCGAAAATTCTAGTGATGAAGTAATTGAGAATGTTGATGAAAGTGCTGATCTGACCAACTATCAATTGACTAGAGATAGGCCTAGAAGAGAGAATGTTAGGAGGCCTCATCACTTTGATGATTTTCATATGATGTCCCATGCTTGCAATGTGTTTGAATCTTTAGATAATAACGAACCTAAAAGCTACAAAGATGCTTTAAAATCTGAAAATGCTTCTGATTGGTTAAATGCTATGAATAATGAAATGAATTCCCTGCATGTTAACCAAACCTGGACTCTTGTTCCAAAACCTGAACGTTGTTCTCTTGTGGACTGTAAGAATGAAGTAGAGAATATCAGATTTAAAGCTAGGTTGGTTGCTAAAGGTTTCACTCAAAAGGAAGGAATTGATTACACTGAGATATTTGCTCCTGTTGTGAAATTCATCACCGTGCGTATCATGCTTGCTTTAGTTGCTCACTTTAATTGGGAATTAAAACAAATGGATGTTAAAACAGCTTTTCTTCATGGTGAATTAAATGAGAAAATTTATATGAGGCAGCCAGAAGGTTTTGTCGACTCTAAGAAACCTGATCACGTTTGCCTTCTTAAAAAGGCCCTTTATGGCCTAAAACAGTCTCCAAGGCAATGGAATAAAAAGTTTGACTCTTACATGCTTTCTTTAAAATTCAAACGTAGTTCGTATGACCCTTGTCTCTATTTTAAAGTAGACTCCACTGTTCCTATCTTCTTGCTTATCTATGTGGATGACATGTTACTTGTGAGTCCGTGCATAAAATTGATTGATCATGTTAGATCTTGTCTTAGTGATCAATTTGACATGAAATACCTTGGAGACGCCCAGAAAATTTTAGGCATGAATATTGTTAGAGATAGGAAAAACTGTTCTTTGTTTCTAAATCAGTCTTTCCTACATAAAGAAAATACTTGAAAAATTTTCTATGATCGCCGTAAAACCCGCTTCGTGCCTCTTGCCGCCATTTTCTCGTTATGCAAAGATCAATCTCCAAAACTAGTGAAGAAGAAAAATCAATGAAAAATTCCCTACGCTAATGCTATAGGATCACCATGTATCTCATGGTTAGTACTGCACTGATATAGCCTCTTTGTTAGTTGCTTGAGTAGATACATGTCTAATCTGGTATGCCTCATTGGGAAGCCTTGAAGTGGCTTCTCCGTTATTTGAAATCCTCTGTGGATGTTGGTATTAAGTTTTCTAAATCCGTGATGGTGTTAAACTTGTTGATATGTGGATTCTAACTTTGCTAATGATCGTGACAATCGAAAATCCACGACCTCTTATGTGTTTACCCTTTGTGGCTCTTGCATTAGTTGGAAATCTCGCCATGTAATGTTGTTGCTTTATCTACAATCAATCAATCAATATGTTGCTACAACCGAGGCATTTAAAGAAGCCATATGGCTAAAGGGTCTTCGTCTCAAATCGGTTTTTCAAAGAAAAGTCGTGGTATTTTCGGATAGTCAACGGAATTCACTTTGTAAAAATCCTGTCTTTCATGATCGCAATAAAAATATTGATGTTAAATTTAATTATATTCGTGACATTGGTGAAAATTTTGAACTAGATCTTGGAAAAATTACTACATAATTCAATCATGCAGATATGGGCACCAAATGCTTGCCTTTGAAAAGTTTGTGTCCCGCACCGACTACGAACTTGGGAACTCAAGACTAACTCTTAGTCTTTGCCTTCTTTGTGATGGCTTTCCATTCTTAGTGAATTATTATATCTTTGTGATAGTCCTGCTTTCTTAGTGATTGCTTTCTTTGTGATTACCTGTACTTACTTTGTGTTTTGTGTGCAGGTGATGTCCGGCGATGATGACCTCCGTCTCCCTTATGTACCCCGATGACTCATTTGGCCCAGGTGGAGAATTGTTGGGATTAAGTGGCCCAAATGAATAAAATAATGAGGGCCCAAAATTATCTCCTGCAGCCCACTTAAAACCGGACCCGGCCCGGAACCCTGGAAGCTACCCCTTTGTTAAATGACCGGATTAAATCCTGGCCATCTAATTTGCTCGATTAATCCCGCCATTGGTTTATATTTTACCCTAGATATATAAACCCTCTACCCCAAACCCTACCCCTCACTTCTCTCTTCTCACCCCGCCGTCAGCTCCCTTTCTCCCTTATCTCTCCCCCCCCGATTTTCTTTCCTTTCTCCTCGATTTTGACCTGTTCTTCTGATGGAAAGAAAATCCTCCCGATTTCTTCTCTTCGTTTTGTTGTTCCGATTCTCCTATAAATTTCGTTTTCGGTGGAGATGAAAGCACAACGAAATAAAGAGAGCAAGTGATATCTTTTCCCTTGAATCCTTCGGTTTTCTCTGTGAAATATTTGAGGGGTTTTGTGGGTAAGCTTTGTGAGAAACGGGATCTGATATTTCTGGGGGTTTTCGGTAGCTTTGTGCTTCGATTCTGGTTTTGGGGTTCTGGATCGGTTGAATCTTGCTTGGTGCTTTGATTCATCGGAGGTTGCTTCCGGTTCCGGTGGTGGGTTCGGTTCGAGGTGCTGGCCGCGGGTCTTGTGAGTCCAGGACGTGGCTACGGGGATGGAGGACTGAGCCGGCCGGATTTTCGACAGTGACTTTCGACGGCTTCGGCCGTTTGGTTTGAATTTTCTATTCTCACTGTTTTTATTTTATTTTCAGTAGTTGTTTGATTCGTTTAATTAGAAGTTGTGTAATCCCTAATCCCTATCCCGAGTAGATTCGTGTAATAGTTATATTTGTTATAATTATTGTAATAATCTTGTCACCCGATTCGGACCAATACTCAACAAAATACAAATAAAATAAATAGTATGTTGAATTAAAAGCAGTAAAGACAACAAATAAACAAAAGATGATGTATTATTCATTAATAAAACTCTATATATATGAACTCTGACATAATCATCCAATAAAATCCATCACCATATGTAAACACACAAGACGATCAGAGCTGCAAAATCGATATATAGCAAAGTTCATATCATAAGCATAAACTTGCCTTATACCGGTACCATGCCTGAATCAATAATGACAACCCCCCTCGATCAATTCCAGAATATTCGAATCTCAAAATCCGAAAAATCTCGCAGACCAATAGTAGAACTCCTCCGATCCCATCTCCTGGTGATATAACAACATGTTATGGCCTCGCAATGGCGTTATAATGTCTTAATATGAAGAAGAACCATATGGAAGTTGAAATATGCCGAGAATTGACGAAGAGATGTGAGAAAATGAGACGGTGCAATTTGAACTGCTCTCACTGCTTCATAACCACCAAAGGTACGATAAGTCCTCATTACGATCGAAACATATTACTCTGTGATCGTAAGTAACCTTCTGTGAAATGATGAGACCTGTTCATTACATTTACGACTGCGTATCCCAATCTTATGGTCGTACCCTTACCTTATGGTAGTAACACCTTCTCCATCGTTATCATTCTTGAATTTGAGTGCCTGAAATACAAAACCTTATGGTTGTAATCCTCCAATGCGTATGGACAAACTTGCATGCAGCAGCCTTAACAAATTCTATAACTCGTCTCGGTACTCCTCGATTCCACGATTCCATATACTCATCGGAACCTAAATTGAAGCAGTTCAATTTCTTCGATCAAAATGTTCAAGTCATTACCAGAATATGATCTTTCATCACTAACGGAACGAACACAAGATACCACACGACGAACAAATGTCAAATTTCAAAACATGAAATTTAACTTCCAAATTTTCGGATATTACACATTCGACAATCCGTGACACCCTCACATACTATACAGGCACGGGAAACAGTTTTTGAATGTCATTTCTGCACTCCTCTTGAAACCTCTCAATTTTTCTTCACCATTTCCACACATAAGTAATTTAATGTTCGGACAGAGTAGTGCGAAGTACGATTTCTCTCGTTGTTTCATAGTCGGGATTTATATATCTTGTGATAGTGATTGTATATTACTTCTGGTAGATTGTTGTTGAATTTATTGAACTTATCTTACTTAATGACCAAGGATATTTGTGGTGTGATTATTATCATTATTCATCAGTTTGTCATCGGTAATTAATGTTAGAACTCTAGTTCAAGTTTCAATTTGGGGGTGGTTTGTTCTTAGTCGTATTTTTTATGCGATTCTATGCCGATGAGTCATATTGATGATCGAATTGTGTAATTGTTTGTGGTTTTGTTCGTTGTGTTGCGGATGTTCGGAAGTGGGTGATATGAGTACAAGTTCGGGTGTTTTCAAATTATACAATGAAGTGTTTGATGTGTTGTTTGTTGGAGCTTATTTGGGATTGTGAGGTTTGATTTCACACCCTATATGGTTATTGATCGAGTTTTGTAATTTCATGAGGATCGGATGTTGAATCGTGGCGAAGATAAAACCCGCCGGAGTTTCTCCGAATTAAATTTCATGTTCTTACTTGAGTCGAGACGAGTACTTTGATCAGTTATAATTTATTATATCAGTTTTTATTGATAGAATCTTATTCGCTCCGTCTTATAAGGGTGTACTCAATTTGTCATTTTCGTCCGTCCCACAAGACTGAGCCCATTCCATTTTCAGAAAATAATATTTTATATTTTTACTTTATCTTTTCAATTTATATACAATAATACGAAGGATGACCCTTTTTATTCTTTAATTAATCAACAGCAATAATTAACATATTCTTACAACAAAAAGTGGGATCCTTTCTCTACTTAAAACTACCACTACCCAACTTTTACTAAAGCTTGTGCCCATAAAGAGTGGGCACACTCTTATAGGACGGAGATAGTATATTTTAGTGTTTGGTACATGAAAAATGTAGTTTTGTCAATTTACGAGTCACAAACAGTAGATTTGAAATCAGAATTAGAATTGCTTGTCATAAATGATATTTTAGAAATTAATATTTGATATGTTATAAAATAATTTTAAAAATAATATTTATTAAATATAAATCTATTTATGAGTTTAAGTGGATGGTTTAATTGTATGTGATTCTTATCGAATTTTGATGATAGAGTTGTGTGGGGTTAATAAGAGGAAGTTTCGACGGCATAGATCGATGGTAAATTGCAGAGTAATTGGGTGGAAATATTTTGACGTCATGGATTCGTCTGGCGGTAATATTGTTGGAATATTTTACTCCAAATATTCATTATCGAGTTTTGATGGTTAGTTGTTAAACAAAGTAAAACAACAAGAAATTAAAACAAAACAACGAAGAAGTTTAAGACGTAAAAGGCTGGACATAACAGGAATAACGCACGCTATATGTCAGGAATAGCGCACGCTATGCAGCGTCAATAACGTACGTAAAAGGCTATGTCTAACGTACGCAATGAGAATTCAAACAAGACACTCGTTGGAAGATTCCGGGTCAAAGTCAAGCATATAACGAACAGTTTGACAAAAGCAGGCAACAAATATATTGACTGATTAACATACGCTACCAGAAACGAATAACGTATGCTACTGGACGTAGTTAACGTACATAATGGTTAAGTATTAACGTACGTAAAAGAAGAAACGAAGCTACTGGACTGATCTGCATTGAGCTTAACGTACGTAACAATATGGTGTTAACGTACGTAACACACTTAACGTACGCTACAGGAGAAGCGTAACGTACGCTAAAGAGGCAGAAGGAGCTAACGGGTAGTTGGAGGAAATTGCCTATAAATACCAAACCATTTGGTATCATTAAAAACAACAACCTTTAGCAAATCATCTATACTTGTGATATCATTGTAAACATTGTTGTTGTATTTGAGCTTATATTGATAAGTGTTTGAGTGTTATACACGAAAACATACACGAGAGGAAAAAGAAAGGATAAGATTGGATTCGGTAATATTAGGATCAAGGATCCGACATTATTAGAATCGCAATCTATATCCGAGTGAGGTTTGTCTAGTACACATAGAAAGTTAGATAGGTTGATTCCTTGTCCGATAGAAAAGAAAAACGGTTTAACTTGGACCGACAAAAAGACAAGTGTGTTACGGTTTATCTCGGACCGATAGAAGACGAGATTGTAACGGTAATCCCTCGACCGGTAGAAGAGAGGTGCAGAGGTTGATCTTTAACCTAATAAAAAGATACGGAGAGAGAACGTAGACACGATTGGCCGAACCTCTATAAATCTTGTGTCGTTTATTTTCCGCACCTTTATATACACTTCCGCACAATAGCACGTATACTGAATATTGCTACAACAAATTTTTTGCTGAAATATTACAAAATTTATTGTTGAACTCGTGTCTCGTTGATCCTCTTACTTACAAAACTCTTATTAATGTACATCTCTCATGTTCATCTCTCGATTTACAACCCACCGACTTAATCAAGTGACCTCCATATATGTGAAGAATATTTCATCTCTCCTTCAGAGCGGTGGGTACCCTCGTGCCATAGAGGTGGTGCCGTAGACAATAAGTGATGCCACGTCCGCCAGTAACCTTTATGCACCGTAAATCCTGGCAAGACCACATTCTGGCATACCCTGGCACTGTAAGATGTGGTGCCATAGGATAATTTTTTTTTCATTTACATAAAATAAAATAAAACCCACACAATATTAACTAAAATAAAATTTATTAAATAAAAATAAAACCCATTACATAGAAATAAAAAATACGAAAAAGACATTAAAAAAAACATTAAAATTAAAATTACATAAAGTTAACTAGTTTTGTGTTGGATAATTTGCCCGAATTCGTACTTTTTGAGGGTATGGATCGAAGACGAACCCGGATTGTTGGCCAGATTCGAAGATGAGCCCGCCATATGGTTCGAGGGGTCGGTTAGCATATTATTAATCCATGGTGAATTGGGATTCATTTTGTTTGGAAAAAAAATGAGAGAAGTAGAGAATAGTACGTTATAAAATATAAAAATGTGTGTGAAATGTGAAATAATAGGAGGGTATTTATGGGATTTTTAAAAGGATAAAATTTGAGTTTTTGGGGTATTAAATAAAAAGAAATGATAATACGATCGTTGGAAACGGTCGAATTTTTCACAAATAAAATCTCTATAGCGTGGGCCGGCCACCATGATGCGAGAAGTTATGACGCCAGCCACCCACAATACCGTGCGCCGTCGAAGAAACTGAACTGATGGGATAACAAGAGCCTAAGATTCAAGCGTATCTCCCACTCTTACGAAAAAATAATACTAACATTAATCGGGAATCCCACGTGTGCCTGGATATAAATGGGCACCGTCCATAATACATCCCCACATAGTGCATCCCCTACCAAATACACTATACGTGGCGTACATGAACGATGCAGATCGATGCAACATCTAGTACATCAATATACACCGTTGATGCATGCCTCCATGGAAAAAACCATATAAATGCGGTGCGTGAAAATTTCAACATCGATCTTCGAGCTTTAAATTGTTTGACTGCAGACAAAAGCATAGTCTAGACTACGGCTGCATTAAATTGTTTGACCCAGGTCAACGTTATAAATGCATTTCTTTCGAAACAATATTCCCCAGTCCCGCCCGTCTAGGAGTTTTTTATTTATACTAAAAAATATTGTCCCAGCCAAAAGGTTGACAGATGGTGTATATTTGATGTATTTTAGGTAATAATTGGTATAAGTAATGATGATTAAATGCGTGGTGGAGATTAAAAAGTAAAAAGTATTGATGATGAATGAGTGATGGAGATTAAAAAGTAAAAAGTGATTGTTTGATTTGATTGTAAAAAGTGATATATGTAAACTTACTAAAGGGACTACTTTTTGAAAGAAATGTAAACCTTTGGGCGGGACGGAGGGAGTAGTTTATTTAATAAATTTACGTATATATTTTTTTAAAATTAAATAAAATAGTAATTTTTTATTTTTAAATTTTCATCATATATTCATCATTAATATTTTTTATTTTTTATTTTTTATCATATATTTACTATCATTACTTATACCAATCATTACTTAAAATACACCAAATATGCATCATCTGTCAATTCTTGACCGGGATAGAAGGGTATTATGCAGTTATCTTTTATCTCACTTAATCATGATGTCCCGTCCGGAATTGCTACATTTGACTCAAATCATCATAATTTTCATTTAATCATCATCATACATTTATTATCAATAACTTTTATTTTTTAATCTATACTAAATACTCATTATTAGTACTTACGAAATTCACATACTCGTCGGGTCAAATTATCCACCTAATATACTAATTTTTTTCTTAATGTTGCATCTGGACTAGTATGGAGGGGATAAAAGATTTACATTCATAATTCTTACGCATCCACACGAACAATCACTTCGCATCACACGTCCCTTTTTTTATATTTTAATACTCATCACACATTCACTAATAATACAGGCATAACTTATTAATTAATTACATTCAATCATTTAACTAAGAAAGCATCAAAATTACTCTATCTTTCCGGCTTTAAAGAGAAATAGAGAGAGTGCTATCTTATTATTGTTATAATTTGAAATTATATATACATCTCTATACGAGAATTATATGTTCATATGATGTGTTTATTTATCGAGTAATGAATGGTTCACGCTTTCAACTACATGGTAACCAAAATAATAAAACTAATTATTCGTCTTACCAATTATAAATTTTATCGTTGTGAATGACCCATAAATTTACTATACCGACTCACTCCAATTGAGTTGCAATATTTCCATAATTGTACTAACAAAATCGCTATTGGAGAAGCATTAATGTAACTTGGATTTCTAGTCAATCTTGTTGGAAATAAAGCCGAAAAAGAGTTCATATTTTACTTACTTTCGGCCTATTCATTTTGCCCCGGCCCACCATTTTGTGAGCTCTTTTACTCTCAGCCATTTGATTCTGTAATACATTCTGACCAGGGGAGGAGGCCCAATAGGGCCTTTAGGGGCCAAGGCCCTTGGGCTTTTTTCGCAAAAAAATAATAGTACATATATATTACCCTAAAGCTCATAACCCAATCCCTCAACTCTGCACCAAGTGGAGATACGAATATACCCTAAAGCTCTTTTGAAGTTCAGTTCTTCCAGAATCCATTATCGGCTCGGCCTTCTTCCATTCGCACCAGCAGCACAGCCAGGCGGTCGACCATCGATTCTCCGTTTCGTATCCGTTCCAGCTTAAGATCGAAGGATTCGAATTTCGAAGTCTGAGTCTGGTTACCCGCTGCAGCGCTGCTGCTTACGAGGCTTTCCGGGACGCGTTTAGGAGGAGGACGGGTCTAACTTCAGTCTTCCAGGGTAAACTATTGGAGGTCATTGGTCATAGACACTAGGTGGGGATCTTTCCCTGCTGGAGCAAGTTTTACGAGCTTTTTTTTTCTTTTTTTTTGGGTTTTATTTTGGTATTTAACTTTTCCAGTGGATCTGGACGGCAAACAAACTCTCCAGCGGACCAGCAGGAAGAAGACGGCCATCCGCCATCGATTCGGTTTTGCCCTCTGCTCTCACTCTTTGTCAGTATCTAGCCTAATTAAGATATTCAGTCCAACTTGTGAGGTTTTACTCAAAATTGTTGAGGAATGAACTGGTTCAATCCGAGGAGATGCAGATTCGGCATATGAGGCTATGACGACCTTTGACTTCGTATTTGTCTTATTTCTCGAAAAAGAAATAATGGAGATCACTGATTTACTTTGTCAGGCTTTACAAAGACAAGATCAAGATATTTTTAACGCATTGAGGCTAGTTGCATCTACCAAACTGTTATTGCAAAAAATGAAAGATGAAAGCTGGAACGATTTGCTTTCCGTTGTTAAGTCATTTTGTCAGGTATATAACATAGTGATTATACACTCTAGCATTGTTATCAAGTGAATCTTCCTAACTTGTCTTCTTTCTGACTTGTTCTTTTGTCAGGTACGCAATATAGATATGCCTGACTTGTCTTCTTCCTACCGCAGTAGAGGACATCGGGCTCGTAATGAGCAGTGTGATCATACACTTGAGCATCATTATCGAGTGGATATTTTTTATGAAGCAATTAATTGTCAATTAATGGAATTAGATCATCGTTTCAGCGATAGTGCCATGGAGTTGCTTCGTCTTGCTTCATCTCTAGATCCCAAAAATACATATGAGACTTTTCGAAGTGTTGATGTACGTCAACTAGTAGAGAAGTTTTATCCTGAAGATCTCAGTGATCATGAGAAAACAATTCTGAAAATGCAACTTCAACATTATGATATTGATGTCGTTCAACATGCAGATTATAAGAAATTGACATCTATTGCGGAATTATGTCAATGGTTGGTGAGGACTAGAAGAGAAACCACTTTTGATCTTATTTATCGAGTAATCAGTCTGTTACTTACTCTCCCAGTTTCTACCGCGACAACCGAGAGATCATTTTCAGCAATGAATATTGTGAAAACAAGGATACGAAGTAAAATGGAAGATGAGTTTCTAAATGACTCGTTGATTTTGTATATCGAAAGAGAACTTGCTGGAAAGATTACTTTGGATGAAATTATAGAAGATTTCAAGGCCGCGAAGGATCGACGGGTTCCACTTTGATGAGTGATGTTTGGTATTTTTATATTTAACGTCTAATTTTAATGTTTTGTTATTCATAACTTTGGATGATGTATCTTTTGTATTTTTAAAAATATATAAGATATTAGCTTCGGCCCCCGCGGTTGAAAGGCTTGTGATCCGCCCCTGATTCTGACCATTGGTCTCTTTTCTCTTTAATGAGGCAACTAAGAGCATGGAGTATGGCAACGAGCTCAGCTCGTCGATCCGAGGTGGAGGCCTCGCCGAAGATCGCCACCATACCATCCTATCTCGCCGAAGCTCGCCACTTGCCTATTCCTTGTGGACATGACAAAGATGAAGACAAAATTCATTTAAAAAATGTATCCGTTGGTATGCAACGGTTAGTTTCAAAAAAAATACTTTTTTTTTCAAAATTAAATATTTACCCACTCAGTCTATAAATAATACCCCATATTTACACAAAAAATCACACACTTCTCTTTCTAAAATATATTATCTTCACCATCTCAATCCATTACAAAAAATATCTCAAAATCCAAACGAGATGTCCTTTACCAATCTGTAAGAGGCGGAAAATGTTGTATTTTTTAAGGTTCGTGTATTGTCAAATTTGTCGTATGTTTCTAGTTTCGTATTATATTTGTATTGTAATTTTATTTAAATGAAATGAATTTTATTGTGTTTGAAAAATATGAAAAATAAATATAATGAGGGTGAGTGGGGCCCAAGTGAAGAGGTTTGTGTTAGTTGTGAATGGGGTGTATTTTTAAGTGGGTGTGTTGAAGTGATGTGGCATCCCGTGGTGCCCAAGTGAAGAGCAAAATTTAGCCATGATACTCCATGCTCTAAGGTTTTGCTACCTCATTTCTTCCTCTCACATGCCTCCTTCTGTTGACCCTCTCTCTCTCTCTTCCCTCACAGTTGCGATCCCCTTCCGTTTTCCCTCTACTGACTTGCGCCTTATAAGGTCCGTCTTCTTCTTAACGGATCGATGGGGACTTGTATAAATAGGGGCTTCTGCCCTGTTTGTAAGACACACCGAACGCAGAGATCTTTCAAACTTATATTCGCTTTTGTGTGATATATAAACTTCTATTATGAGGTTGTGAGGGATCTGAGAAAGGAGACTCTCGTGAGGATTGTTGTGACTATTTTTCGAACTTGGCTGACGGAAATTTAAAGATGCCGGTGCCAGTTGGTGTTGGGGCTGTCGGTCGTGCGATACCTTTGTGGTATTATCGAACTTATGGGGTTCGAGTCCAGAAAATCTGAGCCTACGCTACAAACGGGGTTTTCTTGCACTTGAATTAATTTCTTATTCTAAAAGTTTAATTTATGCAGTAATAAAATTTATATATATATATATATATTATATATAATAATTAATATTATTAATATATAATATATCTGATCTTCTGGACCTACATATGTTTAGAGATTATTCACGTTACTGCACTTTATTCTTCAAATTGAAAAGCATCCTAATTCTGGTATTCTGTTTTGTGCTCGCGGACAGTCCAAAACTACTAGGTTCACTCTTTTTTTCTGTTTTTAGACGGACTGTAAACCTTAATCCCTTTCCCATAGGATTTCCAATTTATGTAATAGTTATATTTGTTATCCGTTTGTATTATTATTGATCCTGGTTTGAGTTTTTGGATTGAACGAATACACAACAGTGGTATCGGAGCCTTCGTCCGTTCGGGTATTCTGTCTTATTCTTCGAAGGAACAGAATTCCCATCCGGGTTTCCGCTAAGGTATAAAGGCTTAACCTCCTACTTTTATTTACTGTTTTAAATTCTCTGTAAATTTATATCTTCGTGATTACCTTCCTTGGTGAATATTGCTGGTATTGTTGATTGTTGAATTTACCGTTTGCTGTCTCACAGCCTGTTACTAGTTTAGACTAAGAATTTACCTCATCGGATTTTTTTAAACTTTTTCAATTTTATTTAAACAAATTTAAAATTAAAACTCAAAGTCCAAAAGCATCCAATCTTGCGATGCCTGGACCGGAAGTGTTCCTTGATCTTTGTCAAGAGCTTGAGGACTTCGTTTTAAATTTAAAAGGTTTCAATTTTCAAGTTTCAAAAATAGAGTCCTTAAAGTTAATTTCTACTAGTCTTTTGTGTGTTTTCTTTGTAATTCTTTTGCTTTATGTTAGTTCATTTAATCTTTGTGATTTAAACTTACTGTGTGCATTAATGATAACTATTTCAACTTTCAACATTGCACCTTTTGATGGCAATTGTGACTTTCAAATTTGGTAACAAAAAATGAAAGGAATTCTTATACAATAAAAAGTTTTTAAAGCCATCGATCAAACTTTTGTTGCAAATGTTACGGCCGATAAAAAGGCTGAAATGGATGAATTTGCCTACTCGTCAATTATTTTGAACTTGTCTGATTCTGTCATAAGGAAAATAGGTAAACATGATAATGCTAAGGCACTTTGGGAAAAAATGGATAAGACTTATACCGAAACTTCTTTGCCTAGCAAACTGTTTTTACTTGAAAAAAAAAAATCTGTACAAATTGGATATGTCTAAAAACATCAATGATAATTTAGACGCGTTTACCAAACTTATTCAAGATATCAAACAAATCGGTGACAAAAAGATTGACGATTTACCCCTATTGTTCTTCTAAATGTCATTCCTGGTTCTTACAACGATGTTAAATCTGCCATTAAGTATGGTAGAGATCAGGTAAACCTCGATACGGTTATAAATGGTTTAAAAATCAAAGAGTTGGATTTAAAGAATAATAAGGGCAATAAGTCCTTTGGCGAAGTAAACTTTGTGAGGGAAAGGCCTCAAAATCGTTTTCAAAAACAGAAACCCTTCCCTAGCCAAAACAATCAGAATAATGTTTCTGATAAGAAAAAGGACAAATGGAAAAGTAGGTCTAAGTCTCGACCTAAGAACCGAAAGTGCTATAACTGTGGTGAATCTGGCCATTATATATATGAATGTTCTAAACCCAAGAAAAATCAGCAAACTGATAACGCTAATTTAGTAGCCTGAAAATGAACGAGTTGATGATGTTTTCATGGTTTCTGAAATTTGCGAACATGCTAGTACTATGCATTGTCATACTCTTTGTGAAAATGAATGACTTGTTGATTCTGCGTGCACTTTTCATATCACCCCACAAACGGCTATTCTCTAGCTATAAAGAGGTGATCCATTGGTCTGTCTCTATGGCAAGCGAGAAAATGTGCCAAGTTGCGGGTTTGGGTGATATTACGTTGTGTGGTGATGAAGGTTATGTGTTAGCTTTAAAAAATGTGAGGCATATGCTTGATCTGTGTCATAATCTTATTTCGTGTGGGACTCTTAATGACGATGGGCTTGAGGGTAAATGGGGAAATGGTTTAATGAAAATTTTAAAGGGAAACTTATGTGTTTTCAACGCCAAAAAACAGAACAACTTATATGTTTATATTGAAAATTCTGAAGTGAATTTTGTCCAAAGTGACCAAACTGATTTGTGGCATAAACAGTTAGGTCATATAGTAATAAAGGGCTTGAAGTTTTGCAAAAATTGGGCTGTCTTGGTAATGATAAAATTTCGAATGTTCCATTCTGTGATTCTTGTGTGATCGGGAAATAACATCCTGTTAAGTTTCCTAATCCCCAACCCTCAAACCCCCCTACTTTCTATGATACTTTACATTATTTGCATGTTGATGTTTGGGGGCCTTCCAACGAACCCACACATGGCGGGAACAGGTATTTATCTGTGATTGATGATTTTTCCCGCACGGTCTTTGTGTTCCTTTTGAAAAACAAGTCCGATGTCTTTGACCGTTTCAAAAATTGGAAACTTTTTATTGAAAACCAAAAAGGAAAGAAAATCAAAATTCTACGGATAGATAATGGCCTTAAATTCTGTAACCAACTGTTTGAGGATTTATATACTCAATCCGGTATACAAAAATATAAGACTGTACCGTATACACCTCAACAAAATGGTGTAGCGAAATGGATGAACCGAACCTTACTTGAAAGTGTCAGAAGTATGCTTGCTACGTCTGGCCTTTCAAAGAAGTTTTGGGGTGAAGCTTTATTGACTGTTGCATATTTAATTAATCGATCTCCTTCGGTGCCTTTAAATGGTAGTTACCCAGAATCTGTGTGGTCTGGTAGGGCTATTGATTTTTCAAACTTGCGTGTGTTTGGTTGTGCTGCTTATGTGCATCAGATAAATGATAAGCTTGAACCTCGTTCGGTTAGGTGTGTTTTCTTGGGGTACCGAGAAGGGGTAAAAGGCTATAAGATTTGGCTGAAAGGACAACCCGATTTCAAAACTCTTGTCAGCCGCGATGTGATTTTTAACGAAAATGAGTTCCCTTGCCTTTTAACAAACCCGGAAAAGCCCCCTGCTCCAAATGAGGTGGAGCTGCAAATTTCTCTTAGTGACTCTGAAAATTTGCAAATTGGGACTGATAATGATATCATGAAATTTTTGATGTGCATAAGCCAGAAACGGACCTAGATGATTTCAACCTACTAGGGATAGGCCTAGGAGAGATGTTAGGAAACCTTCTAATTTGAATGATTACCACATGACACCATATGCATTCAATATGTCTGAATCGATTGATAACAGTGAACGCAAGTCTTACAAGGAAGCTTTGAATGCTGAAAATTCCGAACAGTGGCTAGATGCAATGAGCGAAAAAATAATTTCATTGTACACAAATGATACTTGGGCTCTTGTGCCAAAACCATCCCACTGTTCGGTAGTTGATTGCAAATGGCTTTTCAAAGTGAAAAATCAAAGTGCATCAGTAAAATTCAAAGCTAGACTTGTGACCAAGGGTTTCACTCAAAAAGAAGGTATTGACTACACGGAAATCTTTGCTCGTGTTGTGAAATTCACCACTGTTCGCATTATGCTTGCATTAGTTGCACAGTTTGATTGGGAACTTAAATAGTTAGATGCTAAAAATGCTTTTCTACATGGTGAATTAGAAGAAAAGATTTATATGAACCAACGTGAAGGGTTTATTGATCGCAATCATCCCAACCATGTGTGCTTGCTTAAGAAATCCCTATATGGTTTGCAACAATCCCCTAAACAGTGGAATAATAAATTTGATGAATACATGCTTTCTCTCCAATTTAGAAGGAGTAATTATGACCATTGGTTGTATTTTAAAAACGATTCCGAAATTCCTATTTTCTTGCTTATTTATGTGGATGACATGCTCTTAGTAAGTCCTTGTGTAAAAACAATTGAAAAAGTCATTAAGTGCTTGGGTGCCAAATTTGACATGAAATATCTCGGGGATGCAAAATGAATTCTTGGTATGAATATCCATAGGGATTGTAAGAATTCTACTATCGTCTTGAACCAAGATACTGATGTGCAGAAAATTTTACCCAAATTCTCTATACTCAATTCTAAACCTGCAAGTGTGCCTTTAGCTAATCATTTTGTTCTTAGTAAAGACCAGTCTCCGAAGACTGAAGATGATATTAAATATATGGAACATGTGCCGTATTATAATGCGATTGGCTCTGTTATGTATTTTATAGTTAGTACGAGGCCTGATATTGCTTATGCCATGAGTTGTCTTAGCCGGTATATGGCCAACACATGGATTTATCATCGGGAAGTCGCGAAATGGCTACTCGGGTACTTAAACGGTTATGCGAGGTATGGTTTGAAAATTTCAAAACACCTGTGTAAAATTGGTAGGTTACGTTGACTCCAATTATGCTGCAAACCGCGATAATCGTAAGTCTACTACCTCTTATGTGTTTACTTTTTTTTGCGCACCTATTAGTTGTAACACCCCCAAGATATTCGAGGTGTATTACAGCGCCGTGGACCCCTACATGGGACCCACCAGGCTAACACAATAAAACACCACTCGACTAACCATCTCGGTTAGCAAGGAAACAACTATTAACGACAAGAACATAAAACAACACGTCCGGTACAACCGGCATAATAAACATCAACCGACAAATACAGTAACTCCAACGAAGTCCAAACACAATCCGAGAAGAAAAGCCTAAGTACTCGCGAGTACAATCTATAAGTTTACAATTTGGAAAACATCCACATCAAAAGAGACAGTAGGAAATAACAAGACTCAATTGCACATGTCAACAACCTTGGCCAACATCCTCGTACCATCCCAGCGCCCGCTCGTCTGGCTGAACATAATCTGAAATCCATAACAAGAATTTCCCCGACAACGGGTCCCCAAAGGGGTTAGCAATTACGCTAGTACAAGCATTCGAGGCAAACCAATCGCTTACACATTTCATAGTACATGCACCAATATCAATTCGAAAGTCAAAACCAGACATGTCTTTTTCCGGAAAATAAACAGTCAAACAATTAGCCTTGAGAACAGGGCGGCAGCATACATTCTCACTCGGGGCCTCACAGGGACCCTAACGAGTTGGCTACAATTACAGAAAAACAAAACCACGCACACGCTATGCCGTGAGAACAGGGCGGCAGCATACATTCTCACTCGGGGCCTTGCAAGGACCCTAACGAGTTGGCTAGCGGTACGAACTCGCGAAATCCAGGGCGGCAGCATAGATTTCCCTCCTTGACCCCGTCGGGCCAACACAAGGTGAGTTACAACAATTAATATACATAACCATTTCATGTTAAGCTTAAAGGTTTCCAAAAATACTTGCCTTGAATTATTGACGACGCAACGAACGGAAAGGAAGTCACCGACGAACGCTAGGAACCAATGAAACCGAACCTTGGAAGATTCGAGTACTAAAATCCGTAGAACGCGCGTTAGATTGATTATCCGAGCCTCACAACCGAAAATAAATGATGAAAATCGACCCCCGGATGAAGAACTCTCTCCCTCTCTAACTCTCTCTCTCGCGACTCGGTGGAAAGAATGGGAAGAATGAGCTGTTCACGCTCAAAACCACATTTATAGTGCAACACAGCAGAACCTATCGGCCGGCCTATCGGCCGATAGGCCCAACCGATACCCCTACGGGATGCCGGCAGAGAGTCTATCGGCCCCCTATCGTAGAAAGGCTCCCGGGAGTGCTCGGCCAAAAACTGAAACGACCATAACTCTCTCGTCCGGACTCCGATTGACTCACCGTTTGAACCATTGGAAAGCTAATTCGATGTTCTATAATATTGCAAAGATTTATAATTTTTGGAGTTACCAAAAATTAATGGTGATCTAACAAAGACGAACTCATACTTAGAAAAGTCGTTTAGTAATCCTGAATTCAACAAAACGACACCGAAACCCGAACCTGAATACGAACCGAAGATACGGTTACGAAGTACTCACAAAGACGAATCTAAGAGCTAGTAGGACACACAATTCCGACCACCCGAAGGCTCGAAATTCGACAACGGAAAGTAATTACCCCAAACTTTGGGAAATTACGAAAATGGCCCAAATGCCCGAAAATCACCATACGTCAACGAATAATCAAACCGAAGTTCACGACACGTCTAACAAAGTTAAACGGACTTGTGGGAAACTCGAAACAGCAGTTTCGGACGAGATTCGCAAGAATCGAACTCAAGTGCGGAAAAGTCGCTAAAAAGCACAGAACTCAACAAAACAACACCGAAACGAACTCGGATGACAAAAAGTGCAGAATTAATCATTCTCAGAATGACGAAACGGTCATGAGCGAGCCGTCAAAACGGACTCCGGCCGAAAAAAGAAATTCACCAAAAAATCGAAAATTGCGGATATTACATTCTACCCTCCTTAAAAGAAGTTTCGTCCCGAAACTTAAAAACAAGTAGGGGGAAGAAATATTCCGCCAGGAAAAACTCAACAAGATACACAAGAATGCGTAACTAATGCCCAACGGCGAAATGTTACAAACAACGCAAAGGAATATACGGCGTGAAAACACGCTCCACGGCGACCAACACAATGTCGCCGTTAGAGATACAATAAAATCAACAAATGACAAGCGTCATCAAACGGATAATATAGCCAAGTCAATTATCCGACAATCACAAAACACAACGAACGAAAGTCAGTATGATCGACCAACCCAACGGTACATCAATCGAAACGCGAGCCAATCGCTGAACTAATACTGAATTCCACCGCCCAAGGGTTGGAAAATCGAAAACGAGACTAATTTCCCAAACTTAAGGGAATTAGGAAGGAGCATGAATGCTCAACGATCACAAAACGAGAACAAAAACCGAACGAACAAACGATCGAGACAACAAAGATCGAACAATCATGTCCGAAACACGAAGGATAATAAAACTCAAACAACAACTCCCAGGATGATCTGGTGAGAACTACAAGGAATGCATTCCCATAAGATCCACAGGATAGGGAATAGCGATTGAAAAGTCACAGCGACAAACGAGTTATTCCAAAACAATATCACACTCGTTCGATCAACAATAGTAAGGGATAGGGAAAGTTTAGAAATGTCAACGAACATAAACGAGTCGACAGAGTCGAAAATACAGAAGTTCCAAATCCGATCCACTTCGAATAAAAGAACTAGTAGGACCAAAAGATGTTACTTCCGAACAAGGTTCACAAGAATCGAACCGAACTCGGAAAAGTCACAGCGATAACCAGATCGACCCAAAACAAGATCACAGCTCGTTCGAATGATGAACCCGAAATACAAAACAAGTTCAGACAGTATCAACGAACACGAGCGAATTGATAGACTGGAGAAAGAGAAGATATAGAAGTCAAAATAGTACGGCTATTACCTTTGACCTCGCCCCCGAAACTCACCACAACGGAACCAAGGTAACAATACAACAAGCAACCGACACAATGTGGAACAATCACCGATGCACACAGTCATACCAACCCGATCTCTAACAGCTCGCATATATGCGATAACGCATAAACCGCTACGAGGCGACAACATCCAATACCAACCTCACACCCCTCGCAGAGGCTACCACGACAACTGTGTGGCGAACGGCTCAACGCTCACACCACCAATTCAACAACAGCTCGGGGGTTAACACCCTAACGAGAGCACGGACATCACACATATATTCCCGGACCACAAATAGGAATGATAGGTTTTGAAAACGAAAACCATCTTTTGAAAATAACTTGCAAGCACCAGTTGATCTTGAGTATCATATATCAAAAAAAATAGTACAAACATCGTCATCGAGACTTAAAAAAAAAATCATATTGCGTTTAAAAAAAAAAAAAAAAAAAAGAAATGAAGACACCTTTCGTTAAATTAAAACTTTTCAGCTATTTTCGACCTTCGGGTCTAAGCGAATGCGTTTCTAAATCATTAGAAATATCTCAAAATATTTTGATCCTCAAAGTAGGATAATTTTGAAACATAGCGTGGCACTAGTAGGCATCTTGAGAGCACTGTGAGAAATAATTCATTTTTTTAAAGTACGTCTCGAGGTTTATTTTCTAAGATACTCAAGGTTTTTCAGAAGTACAATAGGCCAAAATGCCGAAAATTCGCACGTATCAACATTCACTTAAACACATCATATCACACGCATTAAATCGCTCAAAATTACGACAATGATATACAATCCTCAGGATATGTTTAACAACATCGTTAAAACAACAATCAGTTTATCAAAACTGGATGGAAAACGATATCAAGAACAAAACTCCCGACCAAAAAAAATACACTGTTAGCGTGCGCTAACCCAAAGTGTTAGCGTGCGCTAACGAGAACTTCAGACCAGTCCGGTAGCTCTGGATCGCCTCGAACTACTGTGTAGCGTGCGCTATCCTCCCCTTAGCGTGCTACCAACGCACTCTTGCGCGCGCTAGCCGCAAAGCGTAGCGTGCGTTAATGACCAACAGAGACAACAACGAACATATCGAAAGATTACATGCCGTAAACCTTTCTCACACAGGTTTACTGTGCTAAGCACAATTTCCCACGTCATTTCAAAAATGCTAAAAAGACCAATGACGGTAATATTTTCCAAAACTCACAAAAATCATTTGTCAAACCATCATGAGATATTCAAGATCAAAATGCCAAAACTTGATTCAAGGAATCGGTTTCTGAAATAAAACTCAGTTTGCAAAATACCGAAAGCCGTTTGAAAGAACTCACGCAACGGATAAAATACGGTACGAAAATACATCAAGAAGTGATTTACACTCATCGTATAAACCAAATACGAGAGTCTAATAAACACATATCGTGAAATCAAAATCCACGAAGGATTCCATCATTTAACGACTAATCATACAAATAACTCGTGTCACACGAGGCACAACACAAGGAAGGGAGTTTAACATCCATAGGTCGCACGTAAGTGACGACCACCCTCGATACTAATCACGATCAATGATCTCAAACGACGCGCGATGCGACTAAGTCGACAAAATCCGTTAAGACAAAACTCGACAAACACAACATGATTCGACAGCCTAGGTTTCCCAGCTAATCGATTTTTAAAATCGTATACTCTAGTCATTCGAAAATAAAACCTAAGTTAAAAATCGTTTTCAAGACCCTTTTAAACACGACAAGGGCTTAACAATGGTAGCATTTTATAAAATGTCCTAAAACACTTTTAAACATGACCTTTAAATACGACACAAGGTTTTATTTGAAAATACAAGGCTGGCTCGCCCAAATTCATGTCACTTTCAAAAACCCAACAATACGATCAAGTCTAAGAAATTTTCAAGCAAGAACGCCGCATGTATTATTATTAATAGAAACACATTGGTTGTAAATAATAATAATTAGCCAAGTACCAACAATTCCCGGACACACTCATATACGACATTCAAAAATCACCAGTTCAAAAAGCGCAACTCGGAAATACTAATTCCAAGCATATGTCAAACTATCTCTCCAAGTTTAACAGCGTAACCAAAGATCACCGATTTGGACCTATGTCGAAACCAGCTACGTGGGTTTCTCAACTCATCGGTACATTCGGCTCAACATACATTTAGTATATCGCAATTACCAAACACAGATTCCATCACATAGCAAAAGACTAGAGAGTCAAGCCCTCTCACAATATACCACGGAGCAAAACTCGGATCTTTCGATCACCAACGATCCCACCAACGCTAGGAAGTTTAGCGATGGAAAGCTCGCAAAACGACAAACGGTCAAGCCCAGAACGGCGCACATACTCCAGAGAGACAAAGGACTGCGCAATACTAGAATCAAAAGTACACGAACCGGATGGATCGAAAACAACTCGACAATAAGTACGAGAGAGGCAATCACAATTCAAGAAGTGGAATTTCACTACGAGAAAACAAGAGAATTGAGTAAGGAAAACTTACGAGCACTGGATGTACTGAGATGCCGGCAGCGGTGTGACAATGTGCAAAACAAAACACAACTAGACCCAAATAACCAACAAGCCTAGGTATCCATAACCTAGAGCTCTGATACCATTTTCTGTAACACCCCCAAGATATTCGAGGTGTATTACAGCGCTGTGGACCCCTACATGGGACCCACCAGGCTAACACAATAAAACACCACTCGACTAACCATCTCGGTTAGCAAGGAAACAACTATTAACGACAAGAACATAAAACAACACGTCCGGTACAACCGGCATAATAAACATCAACCGACAAATACAGTAACTCCAACGAAGTCCAAACACAATCCGAGAAGAAAAGCCTAAGTACTCGCGAGTACAATCTATAAGTTTACAATTTGGAAAACATCCACATCAAAAGAGACAGTAGGAAATAACAAGACTCAATTGCACATGTCAACAACCTTGGCCAACATCCTCGTACCATCCTGTAGCCGCTCAATGCTGGTGAACATAACACGAAATCCATAACAAGAATTTCCCCGACAACGGGTCCCCAAAGGGGTTAGCAATTACGCTAGTACAAGCATTCGAGGCAAACCAATCGCTTACACATTTCATAGTACATGCACCAATATCAATTCGAAAGTCAAAACCAGACATGTCTTTTTCCGGAAAATAAACAGTCAAACAATTAGCCTTGAGAACAGGGCGGCAGCATACATTCTCACTCGGGGCCTCACAGGGACCCTAACGAGTTGGCTACAATTACAGAAAAACAAAACCACGCACACGCTATGCCGTGAGAACAGGGCGGCAAAGATACATTCTCACTCGGGGCCTTGCAAGGACCTAACGAGTCAAGCGGCAGTACGAACTCGCGAAATCCAGGGCGGCAGCATAGATTTCCCTCCTTGACCCCGTCGGGCCAACACAAGGTGAGTTACAACAAGTAATATACATAACCATTTCATGTTAAGCTTAAAGGTTTCCAAAAATACTTGCCTTGAATTATTGACGACGCAACGAACGGAAAGGAAGTCACCGACGAACGCTAGGAACCAATGAAACCGAACCTTGGAAGATTCGAGTACTAAAATCCGTAGAACGCGCGTTAGATTGATTATCCGAGCCTCACAACCGAAAAGAAATGATGAAAATCGACCCCCGGATGAAGAACTCTCTCCCTCTCTAACTCTCTCTCTCGCGACTCGGTGGAAAGAATGGGAAGAATGAGCTGTTCACGCTCAAAACCACATTTATAGTGCAACACAGCAGAACCTATCGGCCGGCCTATCGGCCGATAGGCCCAACCGATACCCCTACGGGATGCCGGCAGTAGAGTCTATCGGCCCCCCCTATCGGCCGAAAGGCTCCTGGGAGTGCTCGGCCAAAACCTGAAACGACCATAACTCTCTCGTCCGGACTCCGATTGACTCACCGTTTGAACCATTGGAAAGCTAATTCGATGTTCTATAATATTGCAAAGATTTATAATTTTTGGAGTTACCAAAAATTAATGGTGATCTAACAAAGACGAACTCATACTTAGAAAAGTCGTTTAGTAATCCTGAATTCAACAAAACGACACCGAAACCCGAACCTGAATACGAACCGAAGATACGGTTACGAAGTACTCACAAAGACGAATCTAAGAGCTAGTAGGACACACAATTCCGACCACCCGAAGGCTCGAAATTCGACAACGGAAAGTAATTACCCCAAACTTTGGGAAATTACGAAAATGGCCCAAATGCCCGAAAATCACCATACGTCAACGAATAATCAAACCGAAGTTCACGACACGTCTAACAAAGTTAAACGGACTTGTGGGAAACTCGAAACAGCAGTTTCGGACGAGATTCGCAAGAATCGAACTCAAGTGCGGAAAAGTCGCTAAAAAGCACAGAACTCAACAAAACAACACCGAAACGAACTCGGATGACAAAAAGTGCAGAATTAATCATTCTCAGAATGACGAAACGGTCATGAGCGAGCCGTCAAAACGGACTCCGGCCGAAAAAAGAAATTCACCAAAAATCGAAAATTGCGGATATTACATTAGTTGGAAATCCCAATTACAACCGATTGTTGCTTTATCTACAACTGAATCCAAATACGTTGCAATTACTGAAGCATTAAAAAAAGGTACTTGGTTAAAGGGCTTTTAACAAAAAATTGACTTTCTAAATGATAAAGTGGAAGTTTCTCGGACATTCAGTCTGGTATCCAACTTTGCAAAAAAATCGGTTTTTTCACGATAGAACAAAACACATCGACGTTCATTTTCACTTTATTCGTGATGTGGTTGCTAAACGTATAATTTACCTTGAAAAAAATACCTTCTCAATTTAATTCATCCGATATGGGAACTAAGTGTTTACCTATTGAAAAATTTAAATCTCGTTTTAAAAAGATTCAATTTTGACTCGATAGAACACTTTATAAACTTTGTGTTTATTTGGGGAATCTCTGTGATTTAGTTTTATTTGTGATTACTTTATTCTATACTAACTTTGTGTTCAAGTGTAGGTATCCCGGAAATGCAATGATGAAAATCCTGCGAACCACACACAAGTATAATGGTCCAAAAGAGGTGGAGAATGTGGAAATAAAGGCCCAAAAAGGGTCCTCCATGATTCACTTACTTTCTGCCCATTTATTTTGCCCCGACCCAGCACCTTGGCAGCCCTTTTAATCTCAGCCCTTCGATTCTGTAATACATCCTGACCATTGGTCTATTTTCTCTTTAATGAGGCAACTAGGGTTTTGCTACCTCATTTCTTCCTCTCACCCGCCTCCTTCTGTTGACCTTCTCCTGGCGTCTCTCTTCCCTCACAGTTGCGATCCCCCTCCGTTTTTCCCTCTACTGACTTGCGACTTATCATCTCCGTCTTCTTCTCAACGGATAGATGGGGACTTGTATAAAAAGGGGCTTCTGCCCTCTTTATGAGACACACCGAAAAGACTATATTCGCTTTTGTGAGATATATAAACTTATATTGTGAGGTTGTGAGGATATGATAAATGAGACTCTCGTGAGGATTGTTGTGACCATTTTTCGGACTTTGTTGATGGAAATTTGGAGTTGCCGGTGCCAGGCAGTGTTGGGGCTGTCGATCGTGCGATACCTTTGTGGTATTATCGAACTTGTGGGGTTTGACTTGAGTCTAGGAAATCTGAGCCTACGCAACAAAGGGGTTTTTCTTGCACTAAAATTAATTTCTTATTTTGAAAGAATGATTTCTGCAGTAATAAAATTTATATATATATATATATATATTTGTATTATATATAATAATTAATATTATTAATATATAATATATCTGATTTTCTGGACCTACCTGTGTTTAGAGATTATTCACGTTACTGCACTTTATTCTTCAGATTGAAAGGCATCCTAACTCTGGTATTTTGTTTTGCGCTCGCGAGCAGCCCGAAACTACTACAGTTCACTATCTTTTTTTTTTCTATTTTTAGACGGGCTGCAAACCCTAATCTCTTTCCCTTATGATTTTCAATTTCTGTAATAGTTATATTTGTTATCCGCTTGTATTATTATTGATCCTGGTTCGAGTATTTGGATTGAACGAATACCCAACAAATCTAATTAGTTTTATTTTGATCGTCACTAAAGTAAAAGAAAACAAATCATTAGCCTCATAAACACATGGGTGCATAATAATGCACCAACATTATGTGAAGAACATCACCTTCACAAAAAATAAATAGCAAACTCAAATTATCCAACTACTAAACCAATATGTTAAAAAATGATTATTTCTATTAAATTTATCTCTCATGCTTGTAACAGTTGTACAGATTTTTTCGGTTTATTTTGTATTTTCTTGACTCGCTTGTAATAGGCTCGTTGACTATATGATGTTATTAGAATTGCCATTGCCAACATCTTGTTTTCATTTTTGATTCCGACATTTTCTTGTTTCATGAATTATCAATTCTTGTGGTTGTGCCGTATCGAGTTTTGTGGTATAATTGGCATCATCGCTAGCGCATGAGGGGTTAGCGCTTGGGTTCGTAATCGGTTTACGGGTGCAAGCGCTTTATCGTTTATCATTACTTTGTTATGTTACCATCGTTTCAGAATATTCGATTCTTTTACTGTTCGCGGTAATTTTATCCTTAAGATTGTTTTTGTACCTAGTATGCTGGGGTGTAATGTGGTGGCGAATCATAGCACTTTGATTCGTTGACGTGCGAACATAAGTGTTATGTTATTTTTTTCGTAATCGAAATGTTGGGGATGATCAGGGCGTTCTTGTGCTGCTATACTGTATTCGTAGTTTATTAGCAGGTTACGACTATAAGTTCTTCATTACGACCATAAGCCTCTTTCACTTGTGGCTGTATACGACCGTAAATACATATGATCCATTCAATCGGTTCCACTGGTCTTATTACGGTCGTATCAATTAGATGTTACGATTGTAAGCACATGTAATTACGATCGTAACACTGGACAAGTATAAAACCTGTGCAACAGTTCTTTTCGATGAAATTTCTTCCCTTTCTCGTCCTCTACGTGATTTTTGGCAATTTCGAGTTGATAATCATTGTGAACGGATCATTATCTATGGTCATTGTATTGAAGTAAATTCTATACTCTAATCACATAATCAGCCGTTTATTTTAAGTCAAGGTATTGATCTTTTAAAATCTTAAATTGTAGATTTGGGTTTTTTTGGGTAGAATCAATCTAATTAGTTCGAATTTCTTGTTATTGTTGTAATATTACGAGTATTATATCACATTTAATTCGTATTCTTCGTGATGTTGTGATTGTAATTTCATTATAGATTGAAGTGTGGGTTGTTGTTGAACGGGCACCTTCATTCATGGTCTTTGATAAAATATCTAGGCTGACTTTTTGGGAGTTTTATGTGTCCATTTGTATTTATTGGTGCTGATTAGTTATTATTTTGCTTTAAGATCGAGAGCTTTGCGAAGGTTTCGGTACGAATCCTCTCGAATAAATATTTTTTCCTAATGCACTACCAAACACATGTACTTGTTTCCGATGATTTAGACTTCCACTAAATTTTGCCTGCAAGAGAATGAAATCAATTTGTAGGAGCGGTAAATGAAATAGGGTCGGTCTTTTTAAGTTATAAAAGGAGACTGAAGAAAAATGCGAAGTAAATGAATAGTGTGCTAAAATGACTAACTTGTAGCATTGATTGGGTTGAAGATTATCACTAAGGAAAATAAACGACAATTAAAGTGCAAAATGAACGAAAAAGCAGAGAATTATCAAAATAAGGAAAAACAATAACAATTAATGCAAAATTGACAAGAAAAATTATCTCTAAGACAATTAAAATACGCAGTTTAATAAAGAGGAAAAAACTTGGATTTTAAAATCAAGAATGCCCCAAGTCTACTAGGAATCTAGCCCGAGTCAACAATTGAATTTTAATTGAATGATGTTCTCTCGAATTACATCTAATTCTAAATTAGAGAAATTTGTGTCAAATTGTCCTCTCGGGTCAATTTCTCAAAAATTGAATTAAACAATACAATCCCCTAAAATAGAATAGTTCATTTGATAATCCCCATAAATCCTAGATGAATTGGGTTAACTTCCCCAAACTCTCTATAATTAGTTTTTATTCGCTTGTGGTGGACGAAATAAAAGAACACAAGAGAAAAAGCACAAAATAAAGCAAGTTTCCGAAAAAAATATGGTAAAAAAGAGAGTAAAACTAGAAAATACCAACAATTGAAGAACACAAGTAGGAAAATCTTGCTTGATTCCTTGAAACCGAAAGCAAGAAATTAGTCTTGCATTAAACTAGAAATTTGCATTTATAAGAGTAAAAGGTGAAATAAAATTGAACTTGCAAATTTAATCTAGATCTTGGGTTTATAAGAAGAGGATTTAGAGAGAAAACCAAAGAGAGAAAGTGTCTGCAAACTTGAAAACTATGAAAGATGACGGAGAATTTTAAAATAATGAAGTCAAACACTTATTTATAGATTTGATCGAAAATGATAAAATAGATAAAATCGTGTTCAGAGGTCAGTTGGTGGTTGATCCAGCATCGATTATAGGCCGTGGGTAGAATCTACTTTATTCACAAAAGTCAAAATACCATTTTGAAATAAGTATTTAAATACTGATTGGATAACGTATTTAAATCCTGTAACACCCCAAAAGGCGGCTATTACAGTGCCGTGGACCCCACACTGGGACCCACCAGGCGATATCCAAAAACAGATTAAATAAGTATTACTTGTGATACCGAACCACAATAAATAGTCATTACTCTGATTAGGAGTTTATTAAAAATATGGCCAACGGCCTTATGATACACAGGATCCGAAATACAAGTATAAACCATATGGAGATGGAATATACTTCAAATATCAATACAACCAGATAGTAATTTAAATGAAGCGGAAATAAGGTAATATTACACAGTTTAACATAACCGGACAACAAATGATTTGGCGCCCCCGAACTAGTATCCTTCGAACCCTTCGCCGTCAACATGCTCTTCCCGTGCCTTGCCTTTGCCTCGACCTAAAATACAACACAAGTATTTCGCCCAAAACACAGGGTCAGATATACATGATAAATGATTCTCCCGACATTATACAATTCACATATATTAGATCTCAAGAAAATATCCCGACTATTGAACATACCCCTCGGGTGTATGAACAATAAGTCACAAACTATCAAACATATCCAATCAACATGGACTATTAACGACTAAACAATAGGGCTCAAGATGGACATCACAGTATGCCCGATCCGGAAATGTGTCCGTATACATGTCCACCCCGTATACGGAATCCAGAATATACGTGTGACAATGTACCTAATTAGCCTCACGAACTACGTCTCGTGTGCACAGTCCAATACGGAAACATCCACGTATGACTATATGAGTGCCCGGCTAAAAATTCTACACAATAACCAATCGGCACGCAGATATGATTCCAGATATGTCACGATACAACATGACAACGAAATTCAACGAAATACATATCCGATTAAGGATCAAGAAAACTCACCGAAGTGATAATAAGGACCAACGAGATCAACGATTCAAAGCGACGTACTTGGGAATGCAACCCCATGATGAAAACGGAATAACGTCAAAGACAATGGCAAATCACGACAAAACATTTCATAAACATTTCATACACATGAAATGTATAACCATCACAAGAATCTAATCATCATTATAACCAAGTAAGATAACTTGCCTCAATACGGAGACGAGAATAATCCTCTTCTTGTCGAAACGAACGAACGGTCCTCGACTAATATCGTTTACTCTAACAATCAACCTTAAATGAAATACATTTTACTCAATAACATATTCGTATAATTATCAATATAGGATTAGTAAGACCACACCCTACAATCCATTAGAATAGTTTCGCTATCTCAAAATATCGAAGTCTTATACCAAGAATTCTTTTTACCTCATTTCAACCATAAAATCGGTTCACAATATTTTTACCGAATGTTCACATGATTCTTCATAAATAAGAATTTTATCAAGAACATATTGACTAACCACTTATGTTGTCAATATCATCTTATGTTGATTAAACTTTCCAGAACATTACAATGTTGAAAGGTAAAATCTGCACAATTATGTTCAACAATACATCTCATCTAAATTGAATGTTAAGCTTACAATAAGGTTATATTAGTTATGAGATTACACCATATTCATGAAGGTTATCAAAATCATTCTTACAAACTTGGAGGATTCATTAATATCATTTATGAGTTCACCACCTTAAGAACACCACAAGATGATCAAACACATTCTTAGGTTATCAACACATCCGTTTAATAAGAAGTTATTGTTGTAATTATCAAGATCCTTACTATTCTTCAAAGACTTGTGAAGCTGAACCATAATGATTTGTTAAAGCTTCTAAGATCTCTGAACAAGATCATCTAATCCTATCTTTTAACATTATCAAGTTCTTCCCAAGGTAATTAAATACTTAAAATGGTGTTTAAACACTTTATGGTATCAATTCTATTGGTTAAATCCAACTATGGTGAAGTTAACCGATTCAACGATGTTTTACTGAGCTAAATTCATCCAGCAAGATGAGTATGATAATTACAACATGGTTAATATCACTATATCATCAAGAATACATCCATTTCAAACCCTCATTTATCATATCATCAAAAGTGTTTAAAAAGTTGGATTAAAACTATGTTTTACTTGATTAATTTAACTCTAGGTGAAATATACTTCATCATTAACACCAACATACGAAAAGTACAGAGAAGAGATGCACACATACCTCCAGAAATGATGAACAACTCTCAACACTACAAGAAAGTACACTCCAAGCTCAAGAACACCTCATAATGTTCAAGGTAATGAGCTCCACTCCAAGATTTAAGGCTTAAACACGAGTTGGAGGAGGTTGATATCGATATGGGGGTGCAGAGGGATGATATATGGAGAGAAAATCGGTCTAGAGTTGTGAATGAAAAACAGGTTGGTCCTATAAATAGGTTGTACAGGCTTAACGTACGCTATAGAGGAAATTTAGCGTACGTTAACTCTCTTACGTACGATAACCGGTTAATGTTACGTACGTAAGCGGCTTACAGTGGCTACTGTCTTGAATCCGCAGGCCACTAGCGTACGCTAACTAACAGGGTGTTACGTACGCTATTAAAGGTTGACTCTGACTGACACGACAGCTCAGACATCACACACATGCATGCTGTTGCTACCCAAAAATATTATCCGGAGATAGATATTGCTGAAATGGAAGGATAGCAAACAAATGCGAGAACACTTCCGTGGGAAAACTAAATAACACAAGAATTTCCGGGGTTGTTAGTCCCGGGCTTGAATGCTCTCGCGAGATATTATTAATACAAATATTCGGGGATACAAGTATTAATGTAAGAATACAATTACAATGAGTATAATGATTCTTGTTATCTTAGCTAGTGAGCGTGTAGATTGCCGGAAGAACCAGATATGATGCTCTGTGAGTTCTTGTAACAACGTAGATGAGCTGTGACGGCGGTGAGAGATCGAAAGTCTCTCACGGCGTGTATTAGCTATAAGCTTGAGCTCCTTGACTTGTGAATCTGTTTGAATCTTCACTGTGGAGACTTCTTGTCTCTACCGACCGTCTTCTGGATGAGAGGTTCTGAGAGAGAAATCCTGAGGTAGATTCAGGAGAGGAAGCTGGGAGCTTGATGGTATGTATCTTCTTATGTCTTTCCGTGAATGAATTTGGAATATAAGTGAACGAATTGGGAACCCTTTTTCCAGTAGAAGGAGGTTCTCTGTTTATAGGACTTGGACCTGCCGGGCGATCGCCTTTGCTGTATTATAATAGGCGGGCGATCGTCTTTTAGCACATGGGCTTGTCCCCTTAAAGTCTGCAGGAATTTCTGGCAGTCGCCGTGCGGTCCAATGAGAAGCCTGCACGCGTCTGAGTCGCTGTCACGGGCGGTCCCACCTCGTGCCTTTCGGCGGGCTTGTCGGTAGGTAAAGCCTCCCTTGTCAGAGACAGCTGTTGGTGGTCAATGATCCGTGAAATGCGGATCTTGTCTTGGATCTACACATGGGCGCTGTTTTGGGATCCAGTCTTCGTAGACTTTGATGGACGATCGTCTCTGTTCAGGGCACAGGACGGTCGTCCTTAGCCGGGCACTAGAGTCGATCGCTAGGTGCCAAAGGGTGATCGCCTTGGGAGTCTGTCGCTAGACACCTGAAGGTGGTCTGGTATCTTCGCTTAGGATAAATCTCGATACAACCATTGCCCCCCAGCTCGCTCCTATGTTGGAAACGTGGGGTGAGGTGGTTCTGCTGGCGATCACTGAACTTTGACGAGTGACTCTGTGTTTCACTGAACTGGCGATCGTCTTTGAGCTGATTGATTCTGAATTTGGACGATCTGGTAGGTCGCTAAAAAGAGAGGGAAACGGCAGCGGATGCGGAAAGGTCTGGGACGCGTGTCGGGTTCCTGTTGGGGGAGACCGATGGTCATTTATGACTCCTCGACTGACGCGTCCTTGAAAAGACGCGTACGCGGGTTTCAATGGATTCAATAAATGCGACGGTTGCCCTTCAACCCCTGAGACTCTCCTTAATTGCTTATAAGTCCCTGCCATTTCCTATAAAAAGGGCAGGGTGGCTGTGTTCATTCTTACGCGCATTTACTGGAGAAAGAAGGACTTGTTGAAGATTTTTCTGAAGATCTTATCGCTCACCCTTATCAACCTCCCAAGCGATCGTTATTTCGGGCTGCTCAGCGATCTCTGTGGTCGGTTGGCCAAATCAGGAGTTCGGCGACCAAGAAGGATCTGGTCGTCTGGAGGACGAGGTTTCATATCCCTTCAGACGTGGATCTCTTTGTGCCGGCCGAGAATGAGAGAGCCGATCAGCCTCCGGAGGGGATGGTCACTGTGAACGAAGCGATCATGGAGGCAGGGTTGCGATTTCCTTTGTCGTTCGCTGTCTCCCATCTGCTGGCTGCTTGGAACGTGGCGCCTCTCCCGCTGACGCCAAATGCTTGGCTCCAGATAATTTGTACCCTCACCTTGTTCGGCGGTCATCGACTGTACCGCCTCCCTTCGCCGTCGGATATAAACCACCTGTTTAAGCTGACGGTTCAGAAAGGGTCGGTCGGAGGCTATCATATACAAAGCCGATCCGATCGGGTGATCCTTGGAGTCTTGAACAAGGCGCGGGGCGATCCGGCGAAGTGGTTCTGGGTCGCCGGTGCCTGGAAAGCCTCAGCGGGCGACAACCCCACTGGCGAGCTGGAGATTCCCACTGGTTTTCGGGAGAGAAATCCCGGTAAGGGTTCAGACTCTCCCTTTATTCGGATATGTTCTGAACTGATCTAATTTGATTTCATTTTTGCAGGTTTCCACATTCCGGCGATCGAGGAGTTGCCCTTTGATTTCCTGGTCGTCTGGGAGCGGATACGAAGTTTGTCGGACGACGACTTGAATGCTAGACGGATCAACAAGGAGAGTTGTTGGTTGTCCGCTCGCATATTCCATTTTCCGAGACATCTCTCGGTCTCAGGTACGAATTTCTACGATCTCCATATGCTGGGCGATCGTCCTGTTGGAGGAATATGACTAATTGTGGCTTGATTGTTCTTATTGCAGAGGTTCGTTTTTCTCGCTTTTTGGAGCCCCCACCGGAAATTACTATGTCGAACCCTGGAGTTCTGGGTCGTCTCCGCCAGACGAAATCATCACGGGCTCCGCCTGTGGCGTTACCTATCATCCCGGAGGTGGAGCCTCGCATGGAGCCGATCGTAGCTGAGGAGGAAGTTCGGGAGGAGGGGCTTCGGACGAATCGCAAACGGCAGAGGTCGGGAGAAACTCCAATTTCTGCCCCTGCCAGTGAGGTGCCGATCGCCGCGCCTCCGATCACCGTTGTTCCTCCGGAGAGTGAGCCTACTCCCTCCGCGGCTTTCCTGCGGGAGATGGCGATCGCCGAAGCTGAGACCCCTCGCGGGAAGCCATACTTCGGTCGCGATCCCGAGAGAGCCGAGAGGTAAGCTTTGCTTTCTGAGTTGAATTTTGTCATTTGCATGGGAGATGTGCTAATTTTGTTGTTTTGATGCAGGATTCGTAGCACTGATCCGTCTTGTCCGCCGATGGTGCGGGATTTTCTAGCGAGTCGATCTCCTCGCCAATCCTGTGATATCCCATTGTACGTTAACTGGGCCGTCTCCGCTCTACCGAAGGCCTGGACGACCGATCTGGATGCGATCGCTCGTCAGCGATCTGGGAGTACAATGCAGGATGCTTTCGCCCTTTCTCTCCAGGCGGCGACAATGGCTGCCCAGGCTGTGCAGGAGTATAAGGGGCGTCCTTTTACTACTTGCCTGCAGGCGGATCTCGAGGCAGCTCGGAAAGAGAACGCCGAGTTCGCCGACAAGATTGTGGCAATGGAGAAGGATTCCCTGGCCGCAGCTAATCGGGCGAGCCAAGAACTTGAGCTGGCGAGAAAGGATGCTGACCTATCCCGGGTGACGGTCGATCGCTTTCGGGACCGGATGACAAATGTCGTCCGGGCGCAGAAGGCAGCTGAGATGGAGGCCAATCGCCTGAAGGTGACGATCACTCGGCTGACTAGCGAGCTGGCGGAGGCGAGGGAAAAGACGGCTGCAAAGGAGGCCGAGCTCCAAGGCGCGCAGCAGGCGATGGCAGAGCTGAAATGGGAGGTAGAGGCGACCAAGGCCGATCCCTTCCAAACCTTGGAGTTTGTCAGCGAGTTTGGCTATTATATGGCGTTCGCCGACTCGATCCGAGCTGCTAAGAAGGGAGATTTGGAGGTCGGCCCTCTTGCTGAGAACTTCAAGGCGTACGCGTTGGAGCATCCTCTCCATTCTGCTTTCTCCTTGCCGATCTTGGATCTTGCGGATATCGGCGTGGACTTGAGCTGGTATCCGACTCCAGCCAACCTTGTTCATACCGACGCTCCGGAGGATGGGGAGGCCGCCCCGGAGGCTGAAGGCGAAGGCCATACAGGGGCCTGAGGCACTTCATTTTTAATGTTTTAGCTTATTGCCTTGTAATTCGTAGCTTTCTTTTTGTAGCACTTAGGCCTTTGGGCGACCATGTATTCTGATCCTTCAAGTAATGAAATGAACGTTTGATTCTCTGACTTACCACTTGAATGATTGCTATTTTTGAGTCTTTTGCTTGACTTTGTACAAATGTGTGAGGAGAGATCGTTGCAAATGTAGGTCTACGTGAATTGATAAACTCATATAGAAAACTTTTACAACTAAATCGATCGCTGCAGAACATCTGAAAAATGGCAATCTTCGTATGTGATTGAATAGGGACGATTGTCGTAGATGTAGTCCGCACTCTTCCCCCTTGTTTTTGTTCACTTAGTGAAAGTAAGAGGATGAAAATAATTCGTTGAGTGAGCGGTCTTCAACTTTGTCGAATCCTCGAGGACGGTCGTCCGTCTTGAGGAACCGTGCACGACCGCGGAGTTCGATGGACAGATCTCCACGACCACGTCTTGTGCACGAGCGACATCGTCTGTCTCGTGACTCATTTTATTGTGAGGGTCCTCCGTTAGGCTGCGCCTCGCCTCGTATTTAAACGAAGGGCGTGTGGTCTTGGTCTGGAGGAGTCCTTGCGCAGGGCGTCGTCAGATTAATCAACTCCACTTCTGCGGCTTGTTAGCTCTGCTTCCACCTCGGCCCGCCATGAAGATGGCGACCCTCGACGGTGTACGTTGAGACGGGGGTAGTGACGCGTCGCATTGTCCGGGTTCACCACGTTAAATGATGAACCTTTGAGGGCGGGCGATCGTGTCCACTAATTAGTTTTAGAGGGCCCTCAGACTACGCCGGCCTCGTATTTAAACGAAGGGCGGGTGATCGCGGCCCAAAGGAACCTTGCATGGCCTAAGCAGTTGGTTCCATCGACCACCAGGACCATGGCTACACTCTTCCACCTCGGATCGTCATGTTAAATGCCGACCGTCGATGGTGTACGTTGTGTGGGGGAGGCGATCTCGTGCCTTAGTCCAACATGTTAGATGATGAACTGTAGATGGCGAGCGAGTCCTCCAGTTTTTAATTGAGGAGGGAAATCGGGGATAGACTTCCGAGGTTCCCTTCTTTTGATTGAAGCATGTAGAGACGGTCGCCGAGGTTGATCGAGGGGTCGGCTCGTATGAGCTTCCCAGCCTGTTCGCGTTCGACTCGGACGATCGTGTCTAGATATTGGTAGGGGCTCCGGCTAAGCCAATAAGCTGTCCAACTTGCCCTCCTCGAACAATCTCCAGAGCTGTTTGAGGAGGTCGCGGGATTGGTTGGTGCTGTGGCCGGGACTCTTATGGTAGGCACAATATTGATTGTGGTCCAGGTGACCGTGGTCCATTATCGCCTTTGGCTTGTTTAGCGGTTCGCGCCCCTTGATGGCATATAAAATGTGGGCCGGAGTTCGGTTGAACTTGTGGAGGAGATGGGCTTCCATATCCTCGAAGGCCTTGTGGTCGCCGGATGGCGTGGCGACCGTCTTTTCGGTATAGGTGATCGCCGTATTTCGGACAGGAGGGGGCGTTTCCTCGCCTAGGCGGAGGGTGAGTAGCCTTTGCCTGGCCAGAAAGTCGGCAGCCTTAGCGCGGAAGATCGCGTAGGTTGGGGGGATATCCTTTGTGAGATGTCTAACCATGGGTGAATGACCGTAGAATCCCCCTAGGATCGAATAGAGAGCGAGCTCGTCACTGACGGGTTCGCCGGTGAGGATGATTTTGTCTACTCGGTCGATGTAATCTGCGTCGGTTTCGTCTTCCCCCTGCCTGATTTTCATCACGCGGTGGGGGCCTTCTGGTCTGGCGACCTTGGTGGTGAAGTATGACGTGAAGTCATTTACCATTTTCTCAAAGGAGATGATCGATCGTGGTGGTAGTGAGACGTACCACCTATGGGCCAGCTCGCCCAATGTTAACGGGAAGATTCGGCACTTGGTTGCATCTGTTGCCCCACACCCGGTCATGTAAATTTGGAATTTACTTAGGTGGGTTTCGGGGTCCGATCTCCCTTCATACAGAGGTGTTTTGGTAGGAGGTTCTCTATTCATACAGAGGTGTTTTGGTAGGAGGTTCTTTATTTATAGGACTTGCTGTATTATAATAAGCGGGCGATCGTCTTTTAGCACATGGGCTTGTCCCCTTAAAGTCTGCAGGAGTTGCTGGCAGTCGTCGTGCGGTCCAATGAGAAGCCTGCACGTGTCTGAGTCGCTGTCACGGGCGGTCCCACCTCGTGCCTTTCAGTGGGCTTGTCGGTAGGTAAAGCCGCCCTTGTCAGAGACAGCTGTTGGTGGTCAATGATCCGTGAAATGCGGATCTTGTCTTGGATCTGCACATGGGCGTTGTTTTGAGATCCAGTCTTCGTAGACTTTGATGGACGATCATCTCTGTTCGGGGCGCAGGACGGTCGTCCTTAGCCGGGCACTAGAGTCGATCACTAGGTGCCAAAGGGCGATCACCTTGGGAGTCGATCGCTAGACACCTGAAGGTGGTCTGGTATCTTCGCTTAGGATAAATCTCGATACAACACATGCCACGTGCGGTAGTCAACTGATGTCAGATTCTCTCTTAGTATACGCAACAGAGAAAACATTACGTACGTTAAGGCACAAGATTAACGTACGTTAATCATGCTACGTAGCGTACGCTACACCAACAGAAAAAGTACAAAAATGCAACTCTCCCATTAACATCGAATCATCAAGTATGAAATGAAATAACAATGATATGAAGCTCGAATCTATAATACCTCAACATAATACTAAATGCAACTATCTACGATAATCAAATTATCCGAATAATACAACGACAGGTAAAAATGAAAAATTACAGTCGGATATTACATACTCCCCCCCTTAAAAGGAGTTTCGTCCTCGAAACTAATGGGTAAATAATTCGGGATATCTCATTCGCATACTATCCTCGGTTACCCACGTAGCCTCCTCGAGTCCGTGTCGTGACCACTGAACCTTCAGTAGGGGAATCGTCTTGTTCTGCAACTGTTTGATCATCCCCTCGAGTATCTGCACAGGACGCTCCTCATACGAATGATCCTCCGCTAATTCAATCTCTTCGAACTGTAGTACATGGCTCGGATCAGCAACATATTTCCTCAACTGGGAGACATGAAACACGTTGTGAATCTGACTCAAAGCCGGTGGCAAAGCCAGTCGATAGGCCAGATCACCTACACGCTCCAAAACCTCAAACGACCCAATGTACCTCGGGCTCAGCTTGCCCTTATTCCCAAAATGAAAAACACCTCGGGTAGGAGACACCTTCATTAGCACGTGGTCACCCACATCGAACTCAAGCGGTCGTCGACGGTGGTCTGCATAGGACTTCTGTCGACTTTGAGCCGTTAACAAACGACTCCTAATCAAAGCGATCTTCTCACGGGCTGCTAATAACATATCGGGTTCCGTACCCAGAGATTCTGACAGTTCGTACCAACACAAAGGGGATCTACAACGATGGCCATACAATGCCTCATACGGTGCCATCTGAATCGAAGCGTGCCAACTATTATTATAAGTAAATTCCACCAAAGGTAGCTGGGTTTCCAAATCGTCTTTCCAATCAAGAGCACACATCCTCAACATGTCTTGTAGAGTTTGGATGGTTCTTTCGGACTGGCCATCGGTCTGTGGATGAAAAGCCGTACTGAAATTCAACTGTGTGCCCATCGCACGATGAACTGCCTTCCAGAAGTGCGACATGAATCGCCCGTCACGATCCGATACAATACTCTTGGGGGTACCATGTAACCTCACAATTTCCTTAATAAATATCTAGGCCAACCTCTCGGGACCCCACGTGTCCTTAATCTCCAAGAAGTGGGCTGATTTGGTCAGATGGTCCACAATCACCCAAATCGTATTCATTCCCCGATGACTCGTCGGTAAGCTAGTGATAAAATCCATCGATATATCCTCCGATTTCCACTCGGGAATCGGGAGTGGTTTCAGCATTCCTGCGGGTCGCTGGTGTTCAATCTTAACCTTCTGACAGGTTAAACATCTCGAAACGAATTCGGCAACCTCACGTTTCATATTCCCCCACCAATAATTTTGCTTCAAATCCTTATACATCTTGCTAGATCCCGGGTGAATAGAGTACGGGGTAGCATGGGCTTCTCTCATGATAGAGTTCCTCAACTCTTCGTCTCTGGGTACACAAACTCGATTTCTAAATCATATCAATCCATCCTCGTGGATTACGAATCCAGGGGCTTTCCCTTGAGTTACTTCATCCCGAACTCGAGATAAGAATGGGTCCGTAACTTACTTCGATCTGATCATATCATCAAGAGACAAAGAGATCTCAAGTGTGCAAAGTTTTCCCTGAACACGCTGTAACCAAACTTCAATTTCTGGCCTCATAAGATCTAACTGCAACTCTCTTTATGCTGTCAAGCGGCTCAGCATCTGCCCCTGCACTGTCTTACGGCTCAAAGCGTTGGCAACCTCATTTTCTTTGCCCGGATGATAAAGGATCTCGATATCATAGTCCTTGATTAATTCGAGCCACCTTCTTTGTCTCATGTTCAACTCCTTCTGAGTAAAAATGTACTTTAGGCTCTTGTGGTCAGTAAAGATCTGGCAGGTAACTCCATACAGATAGTGACGCCAGATTTTCAAAGCAAACACCATGGCTGCTAGCTCCAAGTCGTGGATCGGATAGTTAACTTCATAGGGTCTCAATTGCCTCGATGCATAGGCAATCACTTTCCCTTCCTGCATGAGTACACATCCAAGGCCCTGTCTCGACGCGTCACTGTACACCACGAATCCTTCCGTTCCTTTTGGTAGGACCAAGATAGGTGCCGAAATCAATCGACTCTTGAGCTCATCAAGACTTTGCTGACATGCTTCTGACCACAAATACTTCTTATCCTTCCGCAGTAAGTTAGTCATCGGTTGTGCAATTTTAGAAAATCCTTCTACGAACCGTCGGTAGTAACCTGCTAGGCCGAAGAAACTACAAACTTCCTTCACGTTCTTCGATGGCAGCCAATCTCGAATGACTTCCGTCTTTTGTGTGTCCACTCTCACCCCTTCGGCTGATATCACATGCCCAAGAAAGATAACCTCAGGCATCCAGAATTCACATTTAGAAAATTTCCCATAAAGCTGTTCCCGCCTCAGCGCATCAAGAACTTGGTGGAGATGACGCTCGTGTTCTTCGTGGTCACGAGAGTAAATCAAGATGTCATCAATAAAAACAACTACAAAGCGATCCAGATAGTTAATAAAAACCTGATTCATCAACTCCATAAACACAGCTGGTGCATTATTCAACCCAAATGGCATCACCACGAACTCATAATGCCCATAGCGAGTACGGAAGACTGTCTTTGAAATGTCAGACTCTCGAATCCTTAGCTGATGATAACTGGACCTCAAATCGATTTTAGAAAATACAGCAGCTCCCTGAAGTTGATCCAATAAATCATCAATACGAGGTAAAGGATATTTGTTCTTATTGGTTACCCAGTTCAGCTCACGGTAATCAATACATAAATGCAGAGATCCGTCTTTCTTCCGTACAAATAACACTGGTGCTCCCTAAGGGGACACACTAGGTCGAATATAGACCTTTTCAGTCAACTCCTCAAGCTGGTTCTTCAACTCCTGCATCTCAGTCGGATCCATACGATACGGTGCTTTTGAAAGCGGAGAAGTACCTGGATCTAACTCAATAATAAACTCCACATCACGATGAGGAGGTAAGCCTGGCAACTCGACTGGAAATACGTCTGGTTAGTCTTGGACTACCGGAATGTCGGCCAATTCAACTGGTCGATCTGTTATTTTGGTCATGTAGCACCAATAACCAATACACCCTTGATTAAGCAGTTTCACTACTTTCATAGCGCTGATGACTCTCCCGGAACGACTGGGATTATCACCTCGAAAAATACACTCGAAATCATCATCAGAAGTGACGGTTACCATCCGCTTGCGGACACTAAGTATGGCATCATGACGATCCATCCAATCGATACCCAAGATTATATCATCCTTAGGTAAATCTACTACAATCATATTTGACAACCACTCACGGTCGTTCATACGAATCGGACAGTCCTGGACTTCACGGTTCCCAATAATTCTTCTACCATCGAGTAGACCAATCACATAAAGCTCACAATTGATAACATGGTCTAGAGCCAAGCTACTCAAACAAGAAGAAGATATAAAGGAGTGTGAAGCACCGGTATCAAAAAGAACACACACAGGCTGGGAGTGGATCTTGAGTATACCTGAAATCATGCTGGCCTCGGGATCGTCAGGTTTCTTCATCTCGTAAATCCTGGGTTTCGCAGCTCCAGCACCAGGTGTACCACTTTGATTTCCACAGCCCATTCCCCTATTTGCCCCGGTGGTCTGATAGGAAGCGGATGGAGACACCCGGTTCTGGACAGAAGACTGAACTGGAGCATGAGACGCTACTGGTTCATGTCCGGGTCCACTCCTGCAAAAACAAGCACAACGACCATTCTTGCCACAGGTATGGTATGTGACGGCTGGCTTTGGGCATTTGGAGCTGACATGCCCCTGGTCTCCACAGTTATAGCACACCACGGACGAGGGAACTGCTCGAAAGTGCGATTCGGCTGGCTTTGACGTCATGGGTGGTCGATCATAAGGGTTTGGCAATGACTGGTGCTTCCTGAATGTCCCCCGATTACTCTCAGTCTGGTTCTGGTTCCAGGATCTTTTGTTGTTGGACTGTGGTTGCTTCTTGGAAATCTCCTTCGCGGTGAGTTCATACTCCAGAGCTTTCTCGATGAATTCTGGTAAGGTAGTACAGTGGTGATTCAACAGCTGCATTCTCATTCGGGGTTTAAGCCTCTTGAGAAAGTATTTGATCTTATCAGCCTCTGTTCGTATAATTGTCGTGGCGAAAGGAAGGAGTGTCTGGAATTTCTCGGCAACAGATAATACATCATCGTCTTCAGACGGGTCTGGGTTCAGCAGTTCTGACAGTTTCGCCTCACGGAGTGGCTCTGGATAGTAACGGTCTAGCATGAGGTTTTTAAATTCCTCCCAATTATAAACACCATCGGTTGGCCTCACTGAAAGCCACCAGGTATGATCGCCTTTGCTAAGATAGTAAGCGGCTACAGAGACGCGGTTCTCTTCTGGGCAGTTCACCATCTCGAATAATTTCTCAAAGTGTTCAATCCCATGAACAATGTCAGCAGGCTCAGAGGAGCCTTCAAAGGTCGGAGGTCGCTAGCGAGAGATGTAGCTGATGATCCGACTCACGGGTCCGCCAAGCACAGGAGGAGGATGAGGCCCCTGTTGCTGGCCAGTAGTAGCTCTCTGCATAGCTTCCATTAATTGACCCATCTGGGTCATCTGAGTCATCATGCCCTGCATCACAATGTAAGGATTGACACGCGCATCCTCTTGTCCAGTGTGGTGCGATTGTTCCCTAGAAGGCGAACCACTGGCTGCGGAACTGTGCTCCACATTCGCGCGCCTGTTGGCTCGTGGGATCGGGATTCGGCCCCTTCCGCGGCCTCGTCCCCCTCTTCCACGAACTCTCAAATTTCTTTCCATACTGAAAGAATCAAACTGCAATGATAACCATAAGTACAGTTCGTGATACTAGTCAAAGTTCATGCTAAGTTAATAGCAACAAATAATTACATACTCTAAGAAAATAGTTCATAATGAATTATCGACACTACGAGTGTCACACAAAATATCATAGCGAGGCCGAGTCGAAAATTTCAACCATATAATCAATCCAGAATTTACCTCGCATTATCAATCAGATAAATCCTGTCACAAATCCTTGAAATAACAAGATCAACAAAGAGATCTATCCCAATATCAATATCATGCCAGTAATTAAATCATGGCTCTTAAAGTACATACCGTATTTAGCTCGTAGGGTCAGGCGCTTGCACAGGTCACACGTGACACGAAGGTCTCTTGATACTAGTTCATTTCACAATGACTCATAAAAAGAAAACAACTCTCCGATACCATCTTCTGTAACACCCCAAAAGGCGGCTATTACAGTGCCGTGGACCCCACACTGGGACCCACCAGGCGATATCTAAAAACAGATTAAATAAGTATTACTTGTGATACCGAACCACAATAAATAGTCATTACTCTGATTAGGAGTTTATTAAAAATATGGCCAACGGCCTTATGATACACAGGATCCGAAATACAAGTATAAACCATAGGGAGATTGAATATACTTCAAATATCAATACAACCAGATAGTAATTTAAATGAAGCGGAAATAAGGTAACATTACACGGTTTAACATAACCGGACAACAAATGATTTGGGGCCCCCGAACTAGTATCCTTCGAACCCTTCGCCGTCAACATGCTCTTCCCGTGCCTTGCCTTTGCCTCGACCTAAAACACAACATAAGTATTTAGCCCAAAACACAGGGTCAGATATACATGATAAATGATTCTCCCGACATTATACAATTCACATATATTAGATCTCAAGAAAATATCCCAACTATTGAACATACCCCTCGGGCGTATGAACAATCAGTCACAAACCATCAAACATATCCAATCAACATGGACTATGAACGACAAAACAATAGGGCTCAAGATGTACATCACAGTACGCCCGATCCGGAAATGTGTCCGTGTACATGTCCACCCCGTATACGGAATCCAGAATATACGTGTGACAATGTACCTAATTAGCCTCACGAACTACGTCTCGTGCGCACAGTCCAATACGGAAACATCCACGTATGACTATATGAGTGCCCGGCTAAAAATCCTACACAATAACCAATCGGCACGCAGATATGATTCCAGATATGTCACGATACAACATGACAACGAAATTCAATGAAATACATATCCGGTTAAGGATCAAGAAAACTCACCGAAGTGACAATAAGGACCAACGAGATCAACGATTCAAAGCGACGTACTTAGGAATGCAACCCCATGATGAAAACGGAATAACGTCAAAGACAATGGCAAATCACGACAAAACATTTCATAAACATTTCATACACATGAAATGTATAACCATTACAAGAATCTAATCATCATTATAACCAAACAAGATAACTTGCCTCAATACGGAGAGGAGAATAATCCTCTTCTTGTCGAAACGAACGGACGGTCCTCGACTAATATCGTTTACTCGAACAATCAACCTTAAACGAAATACATTTTACTCAATAACATATTCGTATAATTATCAATATAGGATTAGTAAGACGACACCCTACAATCCATTAGAATAGTTTCGCTATCTCAAAATATCGAAGTCTTATACCAAGAAGTCTTTTTACCTCATTTCAACCATAAAATTGGTTCACAATACTTTTACCGAATGTTCACATGATTCTTCATAAATAAGAATTTTATCAAGAACATGTTGAATAACCACTTATGTTGTCAATATCATCTTATGTTGATTAAACTTTCCAAAATATTACAATGTTGAAAGGTAAAATCTGCACAATTATGTTCAACAATACATCTCATCTAAATTGAATATTAAGCTTACAATAAGGTTATATTAGTTATGAGATTACACCATATTCATGAAGGTTATCAAAATCATTCTTACAAACCTGGAGGATTCATTAATATCATTTATGAGTTCACTACCTTAAGAACACCACAAGATGATCAAACACATTCTTAGGTTATCAACACATCCATTTAATAAGAAGTTATTGGTGTAATTATCAAGAACCTTACTATTCTTCAAAGACTTGTGAAGCTGAACCATAATGATTTGTTAAAGCTTCTAAGATCTCTGAACAAGATCATCTAATCATATCTTTAACATTATCAAGTTCTTCCCAAGGTAATTAAATACTTAAAATGGTGTTTAAACACTTTATGGTATCAATTCTATTGGTTAAATCCAACTATGGTGAAGTTAACCGATTCAACGATGTTCTACTGAGCTAAATTCGTCCAGCAAGATGAGTATGATAATTACAACATGGTTAATATCACTATATCATCAAGAATACATCCATTTCAAACCCTCATTTATCATATTCATCAAAAGTGTTTAAAAAGTTGGATTAAAACTATGTTTTACTTGATTAATTTAACTCTAGGTGAAATATACTTCATCATTAACACCAACATACAAAAAGTACAGAGAAGAGATGCACACATACCTCCAGAAATGATGAACAACTCTCAACACTACAAGAAAGTACACTCCAAGCTCAAGAACACCTCCTAATCTTCAAGGTAATGAGCTCTACTCCAAGATTTAAGGCTTAAACACGAGTTAGAGGAGGTTGATATCGATTTGGGGGTGTAGAGGGATGATATATGGAGAGAAAATTGGTCTAGAGTTGTGAAGAAATGAAAAATAGGCTGGTCCTATAAATAGGCTGTACAGGCTTAACGTACGCTATCAGGGAAATTTAGCGTACGTTAACTCTCTTACGTACGCTAACCGGTTAATGTTACGTACGTAAGCGGCTTACAGTGGCTACTGCCTTGAATCCGCAGGCCACTAGCGTACGCTAACTAACAGGGTGTTACGTACGCTATTAAAGGTTGACTCTGACCGATACGACAGCTCAGACATCACACACATGCATGCCAACGGATAACATGTTCACGTGTGGTAGTCAACTGATGTCAGATTCTCTCTTAGCGTACGCAACAGAGGAAACATTACGTACGTTAAGGCACGAGATTAACGTATGTTAATCATGCTACGTAGCGTACGCTACACCAACAGAAAAAGTTCAAAAAATACAACTCTCCAATTAACATCGAATCATCAAGTATGAAATGAAATAACAATGATATGAAGCTCGAATCTATAATACCTCAACATAATACTAAATGCAACGATCCACGATAATCAAATTATCCGAATAATACAACGACAGGTAAAAATGAAAAATTACAGTCGGATATTACAAATCCAACCGGCAAAGAATCTTCAGACAAGAAGCAAAATCCGGATCAAGCATCTTGAAAGTCAAACAGCCAATCAGAATGGACTTTTGCTCACCGACTAGCCAACGTACATATTTATAATGGATCTATTCCAAAGTTATAAATAGTCCATGCAAGAGGACATTTCAAGTAACAAACACTAGAACACACGATATATTCAACGATATATACAAGTATCAACAATCGAAGATTGAATACTGATATTCATACGTGAACAAACATAGAGAACAGTATGTCAATCTTGCAAGAGCAAACATATTTCTTCAAGCGTATTGCAATACCTGAGAGGGGAAATATACTAGTCCTCAACTAGAACGGCACATCATCAGCCTAAGCTCATCAAGCATTCAAGTTGCTCATTCGGAACTGTGTGTGAAGAATAAGCATTGAAGACGAAGCTTCCAACTGTGTGTGAAGAAGAAAGTCAAGAACAAGCTCTAGCCGATCTGTGTGAAGGGCAAACAGCTTCCGCCTTTGTATCAATATGTTTGAACGATACATTGGAAGGTTTAGTTATAGTAACGTCGTTGTGTATGTAGTGATTATAATAAACATTTTACTCCTGTATGGAGGACCAGTGGACATAGAGGGGTTTACCTCGAACCACTTTAAACTGTGTGTTATTTACCTTCTCCTCTATTGTTTACATAACTGTTATTTATACAAGTCGCAAAACCCTATATGCACCAAGCCAACAGGAGAAAGCCTAATTGCTGTATTTACAGCAACTCACTTAAACGAACTTCTGCTATGCACTCACATTCGAAAATCGTATAGCTTGTTGTACTAACACTTTTCCAAGCTGTATACTGTATACTTAGTGGCCAACCGGGTATACAAGAAAAATTGTGATGGGTATGGAATTATTGTTAGGAATAAAGCAAGACTGGTAGCAAAAGGATATGCTTAATGCGAAGGAATATCAGTCCTCTTGGATAAGTATTTGTTTTCCCAACACTTTCAGCTTGTATGCTGTATCCAACATGTTACGTCTTTATTGCTGTAGCTGTAGACTTTGTAGAATAGACTATCTTCAATGCTGTATGGAAGGGGCTGTATGGAGATTCGAGACAGCTTCCATACTTAGCGGTATTTCGAATCCTTTGATGTATGATGGCTATTATTTTTTAGACAACTTGCTGTATGTTGGTAATTATCAAAACAGTATTGTTTATCCCAACATACCCACTTAGTGCCGATGACTTTCTTGTTTTATGCGCAAATCAAGTGAGTTGGCGACGTAAGCAAACCAACAAGTGAGTTGAGTTGATGACGAGAAATAAGAAGAGGAATGTGCAACATGAAATGGGTTTAAACACTAGAGCACCTCTTACTAATTTAGTTCTTTGTTTCAATTTGGTTCAGTTTCATTTGTATTTCCTAATTTTTTATTTCATTACGATACTTTAAATATATTTCAATATTTTTATTCTAATAACTCGATTTGGGTAATTAGGGTGTAAGTTTATCAGTTAATCACAAGCCACATCAGCAAATTAAATCCACGTCATCAAATCAGGTGACCAAAATTCCTTTTGGACTAAAAGTTTAATAATTTCAAAATTAAAGGGACTAAATGTCTTAATTTTAAAGACGGGGGCTAAATATTTGAATTTGCTAATGTAGGAGAACCAAAAATATAATTCAGCATAAATAAATAAACAATATCAGCTAGGCCTTCTTTTTCAATATACAAAAATAAATCACATATTGTTACGACGAAGGGTGTTTTGACGAATTCGAAAACCGACCGATCAAATCGAGCCTAATTAATTTGGACATTGAAAAATTGAAGCACAAAATCCTCGAAATCAAAAAGCACAAACCGAACCGAAACTATATTAATTTGGGTTGAATTTGAATTTGGATTTGATGGTGATTCCAAAATCGAACCGAATCAAACCGAATAAAAAGGACTAATTTGTAAATTTTTATGGTTATAAATTTACATAAAGTTAGAGGTTACACATACTATATTGGCATAAGACTAACAAAAAAACGTATGCAAAATTTTATACTCACAAATATCTCCCCTATATACTAATGCAGAATACGATGAGCTTAAGTGGCAGCTTCTCATGCTTCGGCTGCCACATGCCTTTTGCTGGTGCTTCGGGTGCTTGTGTGTCAGCCTCTCATGCTTCAGCTGACACATAATCAATTGCTGGCCTAATCATCATTGCATTAATTACATTATAAATAACTCCTACATACCTTATTAATTTTTATGAACTAAGAAATATGAATTATGAATAATGAGAAATTGATTATATTTACAAAAATATTTTATATTTTCATTAATTAAAAATATAAATTTCAAACAATAAGGAATTTAATATAGTAGTGTGCACTATATATTAAAAACTTAAACCTAAAATCTTGCGAAAATACTATATATTTCACTAATTAATTAGTTAATATTAGTTAGTCACTATAATTAGGTATATCAATAAAGAAAATATCAACTGAAATGAAAGATGCTTGAGAGTATTGCAAAAGAAGTGTTGAATATACATAATTAAAAAGGTACTTGAAGTCCTAATCAATTAGATAAATCGAAATAATCTTATTAAAAATATTATTGAAAGTATAGAAACAATAGTTTTAATTATTATTTATAAATAAATCAAAGAAACTATGGAATAAATCAATTAATCTATTTTAGTTTTAAATATTATTTAATTAATATAAAATAACAAAATAAATGAAAAAACTTATATTTACTAAATTATATAATTACTAATTTTATGAATTTTTAAAGAGATATTTCAAAATATAAAAGAAATTAAATTTAATAATAATATACTAATCCATAGATCTTTCTACAAAGAGAATTTCAGAAAAAAAAACTGATCGTTTAAGTGATTTTTAAGTGATTTTTTTAATTTTTTGTTTTAAATGTATTTACTTTTGAAATCAACTATATATTTTTGAAAGTTTTGGATTTGCTTTTGTATTTTAAATTATATCTAAATAATTTATGTAATTTTTTCAAATATAAGGATTAAATTATCTCCTTTTTGGCCATATAACAGAAACCGTTAAATACTTAACGATTTGGACCAATTTGGCAAAAAAAAAAAAAGGACCAAAAAAGAACGTGGAACTAAAATTTTATCAAATACAGTTTAACACAATCAGATAAGAATTTAGGTTTTTTTCTAATACGAGTTTCTAAAATTGTCCAACTATTTATGTGTTCTCTTGAATGTAAAATGTGCGAACTTTAATATTTCTATAAATTAGGTTAAATGTCTGCAAATAATATCATATAAAAATGAAATAAAGTTTTAACTGAACCAAATGTCACGTAGATTTTTTGTAAAACAAGTTTAACAAATTACTAAAAATACTCTAATTATTTCTCTTCTTTTGAATGTAAAATTTCTTGAATTTAGTACTTTTAATTATGAAGTTCAATGCCTGAAAAGTACCATATAACTTTTCCCGGCTCATCTTATATTACAAACAAAATTGGACATTTTTTTACTTTTAAAAAATTGTGATAATTTTAATTAGGCTAGGATGTGGATGTAGTTTTCTTAGTTAACTCTGCGATTTACCGATTTTTATTGGTCGGGCTACACTGACTTCTTTCTTAAGGTCGGAAACTGCACCTGCAGAGATTGCGAAAAAGCTGAATCTTATATTTAAAATAAGTCATACAAGTAATTCACTTATATATATACTACGATGCTGCTGCTTTTTTTTTTGTTGTTTTTCTGACAAATTGGGAAGTACTTAATTTTAAGTTATAAGTCATAATACCCTTACTTTGTAATTCCAAAATCTATTTTAAAATTATTATACATATAGTTTCACTTCAACCAAATGCCGTCGAGATTTTTGTAATACATGTTTGAGAAATTAGTAAAAGTACTTCAACTCTTTTTCTACTTTTTAATGTAAAATTGGTAGACTTAAATACTCTTAAATATGAAGCGCTAAATATTTGAAAAAATATCATATAAGCATAAATATTCCGTTTCACTTCAATCAAATCAATTTAGTTTTTTATTTTATGATTTTTTATAATTTTACGGTCATTTTTAATTAGGATAAAATTCTGATGTATATTTTTTAACTTATCCAAGCTATTCTTATATTATAATCTAAATTGTTAAATTTCTTGGTAATTTTAAGGCTAGGAATTGGATGTGGTTTTCTAAATTAACAGGTATATTTATTATAGGTCATACAAGTAATTAAATTATATATACTATTATTATGTTTTTTTATTGCAATTTGAGAAGTGCTTAATTTTAAGCTATAAGTCAAAATCTCTTATGTATTTCCAAAAGCTTTTTAAATTTTAACTAAAATTATCATAGCCATAATTTTTAGTATAATTCTACATATGAAGTTGTACCAAAGGACAACATATATATCGGTTATTCAAGTATAAGCTCTTCTTCACTTGGGCATCATTGCAAACTCATAAGACTGACCAAGAATATGAGATTAGTTGTTGGACAAACAATGTCATCTCACATCTACAAGAAATTAAGGACTTCTCCGAATGAATCCTCAAAATTGTAAATGGTGAGTTGGGTGAAGAAGTCGATAGAGAAATCTTGATTGATATTCTTGATATTTACTAATCCGGAATGCCGAAGATCATATTGCTGTGATTGTTGAAAGCACTATCATTTACTTATAAGTAACTTTCAATAAAGTAATTTTTTGAAGAAAGAGCAATCCTGGAGCCAACAAACGACGTTGTGGAGATAGTAAACGATTACGTGATGTCTATAATTTCAAAAGACAAACGGATATATCTCAGTCATGGTAGTATATGCAAAATTTCTACCCTCTAAAAGTCAAAATCAAGTATATCCAATGGATTTTTTTGAATAGCATCAAGTGTTCTAGAATTCCAAATCAAATCTTGAAATCGTAAGCTAAAGTTTCAATTATGCTAATTCAAAATATGGATCAATCATCAGAATTATGTAATGTCACATCATTAATTATCCAAATCTGTAACCATATTATTGAACAAAAAAATTCGGGAAATAATCCTGAGAGTAAAGTATTTATTCAACCATTGATATTAGCCCTCTTAGATATCAGATTATCATTTAAATTTCAAATACGGCAGTTCCCACTTATTATGAGCAGCCATGACTATATTTAAGATTCAAGGTCAAAACACTTTCTCATGTCGGTATGTATCTTCCAAGACCCGTATTCGGTCATGGTTAGCTTTATGTAGCCATATCAAGAGTGAAGATCAGGAAAGACTAGAAATCTTTTCTTGCGATGAGAGTGGTGTAATCATAAACAGAACAAATAGTGTAGTTAAGAAGTATTATGAAATTTATAATAAACGATTTACATATTATATATTTAAATAAAATTTCTTTTTTGTGTTCCTGTGTAATTACACGAGTGTTATACTAGTATAAATTAGAGCAAATCAAATTAAAAAAATAAATCGAAACCGGATTGAAAAATATGGTTTAGGTTTGGATTTGGAGACTTAAAATCAGAATTGCACTGAATCAAAACCGAACTTTTGTATTCGGGTTAAATTTGAGGTATCCTGATCGCGCTGTCGAGACCAGTTAAAAATTAAATATTTATAAAGCTATCAACAATCATCTTTTACTTTTTAATCTCCATCATATATTCATCACCAATAATTTTTACATTTTAATTTCCACTATATATTTATTATTATTATTATTTATATTAATTATTACATAAAATACAATAAATATACATCATTCATCAATTTTTGACCGATCAGAGGGAGCATAATTTATCCATTATACACTATAATTTGCCGGTCAACTTCTCCTAATGTAACAATCGTCAATCGGACGGGAACGTAGGGTATAAAATCTGCCGATCAATTCAATCATATTATCGGATGGGCCGAAAATTAACAGATTCTGGAGTGATATGTCTAAATTGTCCTTTGGCCGGTCTTTTTTTTTTATCTTTTGTTATTGCCTTTACAATTAAGTAAAAATACTACAAAAACTATTATACTTTGCAATTTTTTTCGGATTAACCACCGAAAGAATTATTTTTTATGTTAACCACTTGAAGTTTGTTTTTAATGTTAAAAAAACCACTCTAATCGGGAATAAGCGGTTTTTCAGGTTACAAAGCTGATGTGGCATTTTTTTTTATCAAAAATGATTCATAGGCCTACAAAATCAAGCTACAAATAGACCTACACCATACAAAACATGACAAGTGTCAATTACTTACTATTGATTGGTTAACAAGTGACACTTGTCACATTCTTGTTGTGTAGGTCTGTTTGTATGTTGATTTTGTAGGTCTATTTATCATTGTTCTTTTATTATTAAAAATAATAATTATATGGTATTTTTTTTATTAAAAATAATAATTACATGGCATTTTTAATTAAAAAAATTGTTATTAAGTGGTTTTTAGGCCAAATGTCATGGGAACCACTATAATTTGGATTGGTCATTCCATATATATTCCAATTAAATGAACAACATATTGTAACAATTATAAAATTATCCTTCGTTCCATGAATAATCAAATAATTATATCAAATTCAAATTTTATAAATTATTTCCTGCTTCGATTTCGAAAAACAATTTCAAAAATCGCTTCTATATTGCAAAATCGGTTCTGGGCGTCTTTTGGGTTTTGATAGGTTTAGAAGAAAGACGAAGGTAGTGTGTGAAGTTCTAGGGATTTTCTAACGTAAATCCACTTGATTATTATTGTTGGTCTATGATACCAATAGTATCAAGTCTAACGGAGAAGGAAGCCGGAGGGAGAATGGCCGATCGGCCGAGAGGGGAGGGGAAGAAGACGTGAGTAAGAGGGAGAGAAGAAGAAGAGGAGATTATGGCAAATCTTTTCTTATTAATTTTAAGAGGATAGTTTGCTATATTTATAGCTAAGCCCTGTCGGTTCAATAAAGGCGTCATGGGAAAGAACCGAAAAGAAAACCCATGAAGGAGTATTAAACTCTTTTAAAAAATACATTAAATCTAATAAATTACTAAAAGTAATCATAATTACTAATAATAATAATCCTTCAAACGACTAGGTCGCCGACGTTCCCCAACCGGTCTTGCTCGTATAGCTTGTGGGCCGATCTGCTCCGTATCAATCTCTCCCCCGTTGACAGTCGACTTGTCCTCAAGGCGTAAATCGGGAAATGATTTCTGCAGATGATCAATATGTTCCCAAGAAGTGTCACTGGGCGAGCCATCCTCCCAAACCACGAGCCATTCAGTTCGAGGTTGACCGTCCAATATAATATGTGTTTCAGCTATGGCGCGTAAAGGGTGGGAAAGCGGTCTGTCATGCACGAACTCGGCTGGGAAATTGGCTTGAACGGGACCCGAGTTTGAACCAATGAATGGCCGAAGCAGTGAAACGTGGAAGACGTTGTGAATTCGGGCATTATTCGGAAATTCTAGACGATACGCCACTGCTCCGACTCGCTCGATTACCTTAAACGGTCCATAAAATCGATGTGCTAGCTTTGCCGCGAGGGGTTTGGCCACCGAATGTTGTCGATAAGGTTGGAGCTTCAACAATATCATGTCACCGACCTTGAACTCAATATCGCGTCTGTGAGAATTAGCCTGCGCGGCCATTCGCTGCTGCATCTTACGTAGGTTGTTGCGTATTAATTCCAAAATTTCCTCCCGTTCTTGAATCGTTGCAAGTGCTTGCGAGGGCAGCCCGGACGGTTTTGTTGGCCGAAGAATAGGTGGTGCTTTTCGGCCATATAGTGCTTTAAAGGGTGACATTTGCAACCCTTCATGAAAGGTGCAATTTAGCGCTAGCTCTGCCCAAGGAAGAAAATCGAACCACTGTTTAGGGCGACCTTGAGTAAATGCCCTGAGATATTGTTCGAGCCCGCTGTTCTTGACTTCCGTTTGACCATCCGTTTGGGGGTGGTATGCGGTGCTACGACGTAAATTTGTCCCACTTAAACGGTGCAACTCGTTCCAAAACGAGCTAGTAAAAATAGCGTCTCTGTCGGATAAAATAGAAGCTGGAATGCCATGATGTTTGACGACCATATCCACAAATAAAGTCGCGACCTTAGTGGCGTCGTAATGCGTGCCCAAAGCGCCGAAGTGTGCATATTTCGAAAGGCGATCGACAACCACTAAGATGGTTGTATAACCCCAAGAAGGCGGAAGACCGTTAATGAAATCCATAGAAACCTCATCCCATACCTGCTGCGGAATCGGTAGTGGTTTTAAAAGCCCTGCCGGTTTCTTGGTGCTGTATTTAGTCGATTGCCAAATAATGCAAGAATCAACAAATTGTTTGACGTCACGGCGCATCCCTTGCCAGAAAAAGACGGCTGCTACTCGGCGGAAAGTGCGGTCCACTCCCGGGTGGCCGGCGCTTGGAGAAGTATGAAATTCGGTCAAGATTTCGGCTTTAAGAGGCGATTCTTTCCCCAAAACGAGCTGATGTCATAATAAAGGGTCCCATTATAAACACGAAAAGGAGCCGGCAGTTCTCCCTTTTCCGCGGCCGTATGCCATGCTACCAAGTCCGGTAAGTGCGAGTTTTCGAGGTATACCTTATGCAACAAGTCTGGTATAGGTGTGGACAAAGCTAGGAAATGTGACGAACTTTGTTCATCACCCACCATGCAGCGAGAAAGTGCATCGGCTACTTTGTTATTGGCACCGGTTTTATATTCTATCCGAAATTTGTATCCCATGAGCTTGCGAATGAAGAATTGCTGGTCGGGTGTCTGAATTACTTGTGTTAAAAGCTCCTTTAAACTCTTCTGATCCGTCCGAATAAGGAACTCCCTCCCCAAAAGATATTTGTCTCCACTTCTGAACCGCGGAAACTATAGCAAAGAGCTCTCGATGGTATGCTGATGTGCCCCTACGATGGATGCCCAGTGTTTTTCTGAAAAAAGAAAGCGGTCGTTCCTCTTGTAACAACACAGCCCCGATTCCTTCATCCAAAGCGTCGGTCTCAACAACGAAATTTTTTTCAAAATCCGGTAACTGTAACACGGGTGGTGTCATCATAGTCTTTTTAAGCCGCTGAAAGGCATTGTCCGCAAGCTCGGTCCATGTAAACTTATCTTTCTTCAGTAGATCTGTTAGCGGAGCGGCTATCGAAGCATAGTTACGAATAAATTTGCGGTAATATCCCGTAAGTCCCAAAAAGCCGCGTAATTGCTTGATTATCGTGGATTGCGGCCAATTAGCCATGGCCTCGAGTTTTCCCGGGTCCGCCAACAATTGGCCAGCCGAGACGACGTGACCCAAGTATTCAACCTTATTTGTGCCGAAAGAACACTTTGAGCTCTTGACAAAAAAGTGGTTGTCCCGTAAGACAATATCAATGTGACGAACATGGAGAGTTAACGATGAGTTGTAGACTAGAATGTCGTCAAAGAACACAATAACAAATTCCCGTAAATAATCCGAAACAATATTATTCATGGCGGCCTGAAAGGTGGACGGTGCATTGGTCAACCCAAATGGCATGACCAGGAACTCAAAGTGGCCATCATGTGTCCGAAAAGCCGTCTTGAAGATATCTGATGTGTGCATTCGGATCTGATGGTAGCCCGACCGTAGGTCCAATTTCGTAAAAAAAATAACGCGGCCCAGCTCATCAAATAGCTCATCTGCCGTGGGAATTGGGAACTTATCAACTACTGTAGTCGTATTCAATGCCCGGTAGTCAACACAGAATCGAAAGCTTCCGTCTTTCTTTTTGACCAAGAGTGCCGGAGAAGAAAAAGGACTAGTGCTATGTTGAATAAAGCCTTGTCGTAAAATGTCTTGCACCTGGCGTTCAATTTCGGATTTCTGAAAATAAGGATATCGATAGGGTCGAACGTTTACCGGTTTGCACCCCTGATGTAAATGGATCCGATGATCCCATGTTCTCTGTGGTGGCAGCCCGATTGGCAAAGTGAAGACCATCTCGTGGAATTGAAGCACTTCCCGAATAAGAGGATGAACGTCTGGAGGAATTTCAACAACTGTAGATGTAGATGACGAAGGGAGCGGTTCGGTGAAAATAGTAAAAATTTCGAAGCATTCGGCCACTGTATCCGCGGCATACAAGGATTGCAAGGTATGCAATGAAATCCGTTTCGGGGTCTGACCATCTCCTTTCAAAAATACGGATTTTCCATGCCATAAAAATTCCATGGTGAGCTCGGCGTAATCATGAGAAATCTTGCCTAGCGTTCGGAGCCACTGAACTCCGAGAACGATTTGTGGTCCGTGTACCGCGAGCACAAAAAGGTCAATCGGAAAAACGTGTCCTTGAAGGCCTACTGGTGTCGACGAGCACTGATGAGTGCACAACATATATTCACCGTTTCCAACATACACTCGAAACGGTGTCACTTTAGACAGCGGAAGATGCAATCGCTCCGCAACTGTGGGGTGTATAAAATTATGTGTACTCCCGCCGTCAATGAGAACCTGCACTGTGAGATCATTAGTAGATCCACAAATTTTAAGGGATTTAGGATTCGCGAAACCTTCCATCGAATGGATGCTAGAGACATCCCCTGTAACTATCAACTTGTCTTGTATGTTAGCCGGAGAGTCCTCCTCGTCGGTGTCATCACTACCTAACAAGGCTAAGAAATGGTGTTTGCAACGATGTCCTGGGGCATACTGTTCATCACAATTCCAACACAGTCCTTTCTTAGTTCGTTCCTCTCGTTCCGCGAAAGAAAGGCGTTTAACAGGCAGAGTTGAGAAGTTAGTCCTCGGAACCTGCGGCGTGTTCGTGCTCGACGGGGCATTTGCCAAAATCGGTGTCTGACTCGTACTCCCGGTTCGCAAACCGCTTGAATTCCAACGACGTGTAGTCGAGTTACTAGAAAACGTGTCGACATAAGATGCGGATAGTTCCCTAGCCAAAGCAAAGGCTTGGGGTAAGGTGGTCGGGTTCCGTAGATTTAGTTCGCGTTGGACGGGCTGTTTCAACCCGGCTTTAAATAGAGAAATTAGGGTAGTTTCTGCCAACCCCTCGATCTTGTTAAGTAATGCTTCAAATTCCGTTTGATAGTCGATAACTGTTGTCTTTTGTTGTAGTTTGGCGAGTAGACCGACGTAATCTTCATAATGATGATGGTCGAATCGTTGCTTGACCGCATCTAAAAATTCTTCCCAAGTGCGAAAACAATTGTTACGTTTCTGATATCGAAACCAATCTGATGCTGGATGATCGAACAACAAACCCACAAGTTGAAGTCGTTCCATTGCTGTAGTACGAAAATAATCGAAATAGCATTGTACCTTATATATCCATCCTACCGGGTCCGACCCGTTGAAACGAGGAGCGTCAACTCGGATTCTCGGCTGATTGTCGTGCCGCGGTTGGTCGTGCATGTTTTCGCGGCGGTCCTGTGATACCGCGGTGGTTGTCGGAAGCGGGAGAAGTGGAGGCTGTTGGTTCGGCGGGGGCGGAGGTCGCTGGTCGGTGTTAGGGTTTTCGTCCAGCGCATGTCGGGTGCCTAGTATGTGAAAAATCTGATTCGTCCGATCACACTGAACGTCTTGTTCTTGTTTATTCTTCCTGATTTCTTGATGCGTAGCCTGAACGACCATGGTCAACTGTCGAAGGAGATCGTGTATGTCGGACTCGTCGTTGGTGGTTGTCGACGTTTCCTCCACGGTTTTTGTCATGCTTACGAGAAGTTCGGGATGAAAGCACCAATTGATACCAATAGTATCAAGTCTAACGGAGAAGGAAGCCGGAGGGAGAATGGCCGATCGGCCGAGAGGGGAGGGGGAGAAGACGTGAGTAAGAGGGAGAGAAGAAGAAGAGGAGATTAGGGCAAATATTTTCTTATTAATTTTAAGAGGATAGTTTGCCATATTTATAGCTAAGCTCTGTCGGTTCAATAAAGGCGTCATGGGAAAGAACCGAAAAGAAAACCCATGAAGGAGTATTAAACTCTTTTAAAAAATACATTAAATCTAATAAATTACTAAAGGTAATCCTAATTACTAATAATAATAATCCTTCAAACGACTAGGTCGCCGACGTTCCCGAACCGGTCTTGCCCGTATAGCTTGTGGGCCGATCTGCTCCGTATCAGTCTAAGAGCCACTTAATTAACAATTTCTTCAATTAAAAATATCACGTTATTATTATTTATATGTAAAACTCATATCAATTTTTTTAACATGGAACATTTGGGACACTCGGCAAGAGTAATTTTTTTAAAAATAAAAACAAACTTTCAATAATTAACATATAAGAATATTTTTTAAATAATTAATCTGAAAAAATTATAAAGCAGAATGATTTTTATAGAATTTTCACTACCGTTAAAATAAGAAAGATTGACAATTTACTTTACCGAGGAGATGTGAATGTGATTTAAAAGATGGCAGCCTGCAGGCGCCCTTCTGTCCAATAATGATTGAAGAGGTTCCTGGTCATTTTGATGAATTAACCTTCGTGTGTAGTGTAGAGTTCGTAATAATAAGTTTAAATTCAAGTTCTAGGATTTTAATAGAGAGAAATGATACAGTCACATCTCCCCAATCACACCTTATACACACTCGGTTTTATGAGGTTGTACCTTATGCTTTATAAATAAAATAATCATAATAATATTATATCTGTAAAGTATACGGTACAACTCCATAAAGCACGAATGTGTATGGAGTGTAGTTGGGGAGATGTGGCTGTATCATTTCTCTTTAATCAAACATTGAGTAATCATGGGTATCTTAAATATGACAATTTATATAATGCACGATACTTTAATATATATATATATATTTAAATTTTCATATGATTTTTTTTTTTCATTTTGAGGTTTATTTTCAATTTTGTATCAAGAGTAAAAATTATGCCATGTCGTCTTACATAATAGATTGATTTTTCATTTTTTATGAGGCTCTTTATCTTGTACTCTTGTATATTTTATATAAGGGTGGCATTTGGTTCGTGCTGGGAAAGGGAATGGTGTTGACAATTGATTCGGTCAACGTCACGTGTGCTGATCTGGACAAATGGATTGAAGCCACGTAGAACACAATAAACAAAGATGAATTAAAAGGAATCACTAAATTTTATTAATGATCAAAATTTAGGATAGGACCGAGGTGAATATTTTGAACCAGTCTATGTTTTTCGCTTGTTTATTACAAGTCTTATCTTTTTACTCTCTTTTTCTCTCTTTATTTTTCCCACAAAATTTCTAAAGTCCTTTTTCTCGTTTGTATGCGTTCCCTATATATAGATAATCTCAGCCAATTAGGAGATGACAGCTGGAGAATATTGGGGAATATGCCCAAAATACTTGTCAGAGTGTAAACATGCAAGGGACACGTGGCGGCTTCTAAGGATTGCTTTGGGAAGGGATGTGACAGTAAGCATTAACTGTCCTGTATGCATGTCCCGCTGGGGTCGGTCCTTGGGTCTCCCGCCATTCTGGTCGGCCTTGTCATAATTTTGAGTTGAAGCGTATTTATCATTAATCTGCTCGGCCCTTCCGGCCTGGATATCGGGTCGGTCTTGACGTCTCTGACCGGTCCGGTCCTTAGCGAGCCCGGGAGAAAATTGAATTTGTACTCGGTCCGACTTGCTACTCTGATCGGTCGGTTCACCTGCCTGGAGTGCCTACGTGGATGTCAAGACGGATGGGCTATCAACAAATGGAATCTAGAAAGGAAAACAAGGAGAAAAGGAAAGGAATGGCCCTGAATTGTTTTTCCTGATTGATTTGGATCTGGAAAAGGAATGAAAAGTAATGAATAATTAAGTGATTATTTATATGCACACATTAAGGTGTTGAGATGGGGGAATATAAACATAATTCGTGGTGGTTGTTGGTGGCGGTCGGTCGTGGTGGTTGTCGCTAGTGGTGGTCGGTGGTTGTCGGCGGTGGTGGTCGTCGTCGGCGGTAATGTCGTGTCTTCAGTGGTGATGGTGTGTCTTACGATGAGGGTGGTGGTCGTTGGTGGCCATCGTCGGTGTTCGTCGGCGGTAGTGGTCGTCAGTGGCCGTCAGTGGTGGTGGTTTCCGGTGGCCGATGGCGGTGCTGGTCCTCGGCGGTGGTGATGACGTGTCTTCTGATGAGGGGTGGTGGTTAGTGATGGTCAAATTGATAGTGTGATGGGGGAAGAGAATATAAATAATTGGGTAGATGTGGGAAATGAAAATAAAGGGATATTGAATAAACCTAAGAATGAAGGAGGTTAAAGGTAATGTTACTTTTTCTTAAACAAACAACAATAAAAGGAATGACATAGCAATGACGTGGAATCTAACTAAATACATTTATGAAATTAAAAAATCTGGAATTTTTTTAAAAATATCACCACCTTTTTTTTTAAATCTGGAATATAATATTAAAAATAGGATGTTTTTATTTAAAGTTTAAAAATTAAAAATTAAAATAGTTGGATCTGATTTATAATTAATCATTAATTTGTTTTTTAGATTTTTTTTTGTAAAAAATAAAATAGTTTTTTTATGAAAAGTAAAAAAAATACGAAAACACAAACTAGCAAGTTTTTTTTTAAATATAATAATTCAGCTTTATATATTTATGGAAAATAATATTTTTATTTTAAAAAAATAGTTTATAAATTAGATCCAGATTCTTTAATTTTTTATTTTTATTTTCAAACATTAAATAAAGACATTCGATTTAAAGAAAAAGTTTCAATTTTTTTTAAAAAAATCGAGATTTTTTATCTTTTACAAAATCTGGAATTTTTTTATTATTATATTATTATTATTACCGACCAATAAAATGCTGACACGTGGCACTTAACAGCAATGCCAGTCATCCGTTAAAACCTAACGGATTAAAAATAATGGAGACTCTAACGTGTATAACGGAATAAACTTGAGTCTCTACTTTGATACACTTTAAAGTTTAGTTCTTGCCTTATGCACACTAAAAGTCTCTTAAATTAATTTGATTAAATGTTAAAAATTAATGAGGTGTTAAGATTTTATAATTACTTTGCCGTTCATATTGTATCATTGAATGGAAATAAATATATATATATTTTATTTTGCACCAATAATTGGGGCTTTAAAGTAAATATATTGGGCAGAAAATACTTTTCCATAAATAATTAGAGTCCAAGAAAAATTCATATGGGTTACTTGTAAGTTGTAATATATAGCAACTAGTATAACACCCGTGTGATTACACGGAAACACAAAAAAAAAATTTTATGTAAATATATAATACGTAAATCGTTCATTATAAATTTCATAATATTTATTTATAAACTACACTATTTGTTCTGTTTATGATTAAACCATTCTCATTGCAAGAAAAGATTTCTAGTCTTTCCTGATCTTCACTCTTTATATGGCTACATAAAGTTAATCATGACCGAATACGCTTGGAAGATAAATACCGATATGAAAAAGCGTTTGACCTTGACTCTTAAATATAGTCATGGCAAGACTCATAATAAGTGGAAACTGGCATACATATTTGAAATTTAAATGGTAATCTGATATCTAAGAGGCTTAATATCAATTGTGGAATAAATATTTTACTCTCAAATTATTCCTCGAATTTTTTTGTTCAATAATATGGTTACGGGTTTGGATAATTATTAATGATGTGACATGCATAATTCTGATGATTGATCCATATTTTGAATTAGCATAATTCCAACTTACGATTTTAAGATGTGATTTCGAATTCGAGAACACTTGATACTATTCAAAAAAATTCATTGGATATACTTGATTTTGACTTTTAGAGGGCAGAAATTTTGCATATACTATTAGAACTGCGATATATCCGCTTGTCTTTTGAAATTATAAACATCATGTAATTGTTTACTATCTCCACAATGTGATATATCCGCTTGTTTTTTTAAATTATAGACATCACGTAATCGTTTACTATCTCCACAACGTCGTTTGTTGGCGCCATGGTTGCTCTTTCTTCAAAAAAATTACTTTATGGAAAGTTACTTTGAAGTGAATGATAGTGCTTTCAACAATGGCTACAATATGATCTTCGGCATTCCGAATTAGGAAATATCAAGAATATCAATCAAGGTTTCTCTATCGACTTCTTCACCCAACTCACCATTTACAAAGGATTCATTCGGAGAAGTCCTTAATTTCTTGTAGATGATGAGATGACATTGTTTGTCCAACAATTAATCTCACAATTAATCTCATAATTATGAGTTTGCAATGATGCCCAAGTGAAGAAGAGCTTATACTTGAATAACCAATATGCATTGTCCTTTGGTACAACTTCATATATACAATTATACTAAATAATTATGGCAAAAATAATTCTAGTAATATTTAAAATAAAAAAAAATTTTGGAAATGCATAAGAGTTTTTGACTTATAGCTTAAAATTAAGCACTTCTCAAATTACAATAAAAAACATAATAGTAGTATATATAATTTAATTACTTGTATGACCTATTATAAATATACCTATTAATTTAGAAAACTACATCGAAGTCCTAGCCTTAAAATTACAAAGAAATTTAATAATTATAATATAAGAATAGCTTGGATAAGTTAAAAATATACATTAGCATTTTGTCCTAATTAAAAACGACCTTAAAATTTTAAAATATTACAAAATAAAAAACAATTGATTTGTTTGAAGTGAAACGGCCTATTTATGCTTATATGATATTTTTTTCAAATATTTAGCTTTATATTTAAGAGTATTAAAGTCTACCCATTTTACATTAAAAAATAGAAAAAGAGTTGAAATACTTTTATTAATTTCTGAAACTTGTATTACAAAAAATTCTCGTCTGGTTGAAGTGAAACTATATGTATATTCATTTTAAAATAGATTTTGGAATTACAAAGTAAGGAGATTATGACTTATAACTTAAAATTAAGTACTTTCCAATTTACCAAAAAAAACAAAAAAGAAGGAGCATGTTGGGGTATAAGGGTTTTTATGGAGATCCGGATTTTCCAATGAATCGTGTAAACACTTTTCGAACTGATATTTCTACCCTATGCCCGGGTTACAAGAAATTCAGCCTAGGATAATCCAATGGAACACTTACGAATCTAGGCACAGAAACGTAAGCTAAATTGCTAGAGAAATTCTGTGTTTATCAGAAAGATAGAGAGCTCAGAAAAAGGGTGTGTTTAAGACTCATGAGGAGAGTCCTATTTATACATGTCGGATTAGGGTTACAATTAGGTCGATTTTAGGGTTTTGAGAGCGGCGCCGTCATTAGTGGTCCGAAATTAGGGTTGACGGGTGGCTCTGCCCCATTGACCCCGCTAGGGGCGCTGCCCCTAGACCCCGTCACTGGGGGCGCTGCCCCCGGACCCCCGACATTAGTCCGTACCGGCTTATAATTCGATTTTATACATGTGTGCACTCCGCACATACCCGATCATATATTAGAATACGAATTATAAACCCCTTAGCTCACATATTAGTTCCAATTACACAAAATGAATGGTGACACTGAAATCACCAACACAACAGCATCGTAGTATATATATATATATAAGTGAATTACTTGTATGACTTATTGTAAATATACTAATCGCGGGGTTAACTAAGAAAACTACATCAACATCATAGCCTAATTAAAATTATCCTCATTTTTTAAAAGTAAAAAAATGCATAATTTTGTTTGTAATATAAGATGAGTCGGAAAAAGTTATAGGGTACTTTTCAGGCATTGAACTTCATAATTAAGAGTACTAAATTCAATAAATTTTACATTCAAAAGAAGAGAAAAATAATTAGAGTATTTTTAGTAATTTGTGAAACTTATATTACAAAAAACCTAAGTGATATTTGGTTCACTTGAAACTTTATATCATTTTTATATGATATTATTTTCAAACATTTAACTTAATATATAGATGTATTAAAGTTGGCACATTTTACATTCAAGAGAACACAAAATAATTGGGCACTTTTAGTAATTTCGGAAACTCATATTAGAAAAAAACTTCAATTCATATCTGATTGTGTTAAACTGTATTTGATAAAATTTTAGTTCCACGTTTTTTTGGTCTTTTGTTTAGCCAAAATGATCCAAATCGTTAAGTATTTAACGGTTTCTGTATATGGCCAAAAAAGAGATAATTAAATCTCTATATTTGAAAAAAGTTACATAAATTATTTGGATATAATTTAAAATAAAAAAGCAAATCCAAAACTTTCAAAAATATATAGTTGATTTTAAAAAAGTAGATAAATTTAAAATAAGAAAAATCACTTAAAACGATCAGTTTTTATTTTCTGAAATTCTCTTTGTACAAAGATCTACGAATTAGTATATTATTAAATTTAGTTTCTTATATATTTTGAAATATCTCTTTAAAAATTCTTAAAATCAGTAATTATATAATTTATTAAATATAAGTTTGTTCATTTATTTTGTTATTTTATATTAATTAAATAAGATTTAAAACTAAAATAGGCTAATTGATTTATTCCATAGTTTCTTTGATTTATTTATAAATAATAATTAAAATTACTGTTTCAACACTTTCAATAATATTTTTTAATAAGATTATTTCGATTTATTTAATTGATTAGGACTTCATGTACCTTTTTAAGAATATATATATATATATATATATATATATATATATATTCGACACTTCTTTTGCAATACTCCCAAGCATCTTTCATTTCAGTTGATATTTTTTATAGATATACCTAATTATAGTGACTAACTAATATAAACTAATCAATTAGTGGAATATATAATATTTCCGCGAGATTTTAGGTTTAAGTTTTTAATATATAGTGCACACTACTATATTAAATTTCTCTTTGTTTGGGATTTATATTTTTAATTAATGAAAATATGAAATATTTTTGTAAATATAATCAATTCTTATTTATTCATAATTCATATTCCTTAATCCGTGAAAATTAATAAGGTAGGTAGGAGTTATTTGAGGTATAATTATAATGTAATTAATGCAATGGCGATTAGGCCAATAATTGATTATGTGTCAACTGAAGCTTGAGAAGGTGACACATTGTAACACCCCCGATATATTCAGGAATATTACAGCGCCGTAAATCCTTTACATAAGGATTTACAAGGCTGAAGAATTGAACAGACATTAAAAGGTACTAACGAATGGAATAACGGAATTAAGATACAACGGTTCTGACCAAATACTGAAAGTGCAGTTGTTCAGCAGGAACTTAATAATACATCACCAAATTCAAATTCAGCATAAATGACTTCGTATTCGAGTACTTATTGAAATAACCAATAAACAACAGACAAATGAACCCGGCCAAAACATCACTCTGCACCCTCGTCGTCATGCAGCTCCAGTGGTTGTTTTCCCGCTCTCCTCGATCCTGAACATAAACAAAATGTTCACCCCCGAAGGGGTTAGCACAACGATGCTAGTACAAGTACCACAACATATTATTCATATCTCACGAAGAATAATAACGTAAACGACAAAATACCAACGAGTCTTCTCCTACGAGAAACTCATAAATGACATACACAACTGAGACGCACAACATGATATCCTAACATACCCATGGAAATTCCGTCGATCCAGCGTTCACTGCCTAGACCCCACGATGAGCCCGTCAGACCAACCCGTGGTGGAAAAACCCGTCCGATGATCCGTATGCGCTAGCATAGATCCCCCGATAATCCCGTCGGACCAACACGAGGTGGACATACAATAACGACATACATGCACGACAATATGTATAACAACAATACATAAAACAGTTAAGGTACTTGCCTCGATTTGAAGACAAGAACAATACTTCCACGAAAATGAACACTCGAAGGTCGTCCTCCTCAATCAATCACGCAACAAGATCAAACCTTAACAAAAGAAATGATATAGGATTTATCTCACGTCTGCATTTAATGTTTAACAATTCGATTTACGCCAAAAGTTCATAAAACGAAATATGCCTCGCTTAGCGCACGCTAAGTACTACGTAGCGTCGTTAAGTTTGCTCGATAGCGTCGCAAACAACAAAGCCTAGCGTCGCTAACTATGCATGGTCAAGACTTCACCGATCGATCATCGACCGATGCGATGTCTTATCGTACGTTACGTACCAAACGTAGCGTACGCTAACTCGTGTTCGATAGCGCACGTTAATCTTCATAGCTTAGCGTGCGCTATCTATGCATGGCGATTCTTCACGGGCGATGCTATTCTCATCATGATCAAAACAATGAAATCTTCCGTGATAATTCATGTTACCTCCATGAATATCATGTTCATACGATTATGAATGATCTTGCGGATAGTAACAACTTCGGATTCGAGGATATGCATACCATTATAAAACCATATTCCATTACGACTACAAATCTTAATACGACAATTCGAAAGGCTTAACGGTTGATATCAACACCTTTATATCAATCAATATTATCATGCTGAAGTTGTTAAACGTCCCATCTATACTAGATAAATCCTTCCATGATCAATCCTTTATATTTATCTAACAATAATGATGTTAAAGTCAAGTCCAAGATTGCTATGAAGTCATCTACTAGATTCGGATTACCAATGATAGAAGCTTCCTTTACATATTCAATGTAATAAGATTCGAATCATGATGATCATAATCAAGGTACTTAAGGCTTATTCATCTCAATATTCCAAACATGATGTACTTTAGATAATTCACTTATGAAAATCAATATCTCGTTACTATGATCATCCAATTCTTTAGAATCCAACTCTAAGTCTGGAGATAGATTGAACATATCTTAATATGATGAAAATCACTGAACCGTAAGGTAGAATCCGACTCCGGTTGGTTGTATGCCACTCCAAGGTGCTATTCCGCTTCAATGATTACTCCCAAGTGATAACCAATATATAAACACCAACAAGATGAGTTCTAAGTGTGTAGGAGGATTATTTCAGCTCTCTGGCCTCTCAAGAATGCAGAATGGACGAGTAAAATGTAAGCCAAAACGGGTTGTTGTCCCATTTATAATATTCTGCATTTTAACAAGTTAGCGCACGCTACTAAGCTTTCCTTAGCGTGCGCTAATAATAGTTGACTTCAGAACTGTCCAGGTTCGTCCGCGGGAATCTTATCCGGACCCATGTCCCGACTGCCGCATGTGCTAGCCGTCCCGCTCAATAATTGAGTTCTTAGCGCACGCAACTCCTACCTGCATAGCGCGCGCTAGTAGTAGCCCGATAGCGCGCGTTAAGCTACATTCTTAGCGTGCGCTATCACGAGTTTGCATGAGAAATTTTGCATGTTTCTATACTTATGTACAAAGATATCAATGCAAGAAACATCATACTCCAATAATCAAAACCACAAATCCGAATAATACAGGGTTTGAATATAGATGAAATACACCGTAATAAATCCGGATATTACATACTCTCCTACTAAAAAGGAGTTTCGTCCCGAAACTCAAGATGAAAATAATTCGGGATATCTAGACTTCATATCAGCTTCCGTTTCCCAGGTGGCTTCTTCCATTCTGTGACGTGACCATTGAACTTTGACCAAAACGATTGGTTTGTTCCTCAGCTGTTTAACTCGACTCTCGAGTATCTTGACCGGTCTTTCTTCAAACGTCCCATCCTGCTCGATTTCGATCTCGCCGAAATCAATGATATGATTGGGATCTGGTATATACCTCTGTAACTGGGATACGTGGTACATGTTATGAACATGGAACAATGACGGCGGCAATGTCAATCTGTATGCCAACTCCCCAACTCTCTCGAGGATCTCAAATGGTCCGATATATCTCGGACTCAGCTTTCCTTTCCTTCCGAAACGAAAGATTCCCCGAGTAGGAGAAACCTTCAAAAGTACATGGTCTCCAGTATTGAACTCCAATGGGCGACGGCGTACGTCCGCGTAGGATTTCGCGACTCAAGGGCGGTCAATGACCTTTTACGAATCAAGGCTATCTTCTCTCGAGTCCGCACGATCAACTCGGTTACATTCGATAAAGTCCGATGAATCGTCCCAGATAGGCGATCTGCATCTCCTTCCGTATAATGCCTCAAACGGTGCCATCTTAATGGAAGCATGCCAACTATTGTTGTAGGTAAATTCAATCAACGGTAGATGAACTTCCCAATCGTTTGACCAATCTAAGGCACAGGCCCTTAGCATGTCTTCCATCGTTTGTATAGTTCTCTCAGATTGTCCGTCAGTCTGCGGGTGATAAGTCAGATCTTGAAGTTCAATTCGGTCCCCAAGGCCTTATGAACTGCTTTCCAAAAGTGAGACACAAAACGGCCGTCTCGATCAGAAACAATGGTCTTCGGTGTACCATGCAATCGAACTATCTCCGAAATAAATACTCGTGCCAACCTCTCTGGTCCCTACGTATCCTTAATGCCTAGAAAATGAGCTGATTTGGTTAAACGATAAACTATCACCCAAATCATGTTCATTCCTGTCCTGGTTCTCGGCATATTAGTGATAAAATCCATCGATATGTCCTCCCACTTCCATTCAGGAATTGGGAGCGGCTTCAACATTCCAGCAGGCCGCTGATGCTCGATCTTAACCTCCTGACACTGTAACACCCCCAGGATATCCGAGGTATATTACAGCGCCGTGAATCCCTATATGGGACCCACCAGGCTGAACAGCATCATACACAACGACTCACAGAAACGATAAAATAACACCACGTCATAAAGACGCAAAACAGAACAATCCACCCGGTTCAACCGGTCAATATAACGTCATCATCCAACACAACATAATAAGCAACAATACAATTCAAACGAACAAGAACCCCTTAAGTACTCGAGTACAACTATTAGTTCAAAACCACAAAAGACAAAAAGGTAAAAGACACTAAAACATCACTCGTGCACCATCATCACGCACGGCCATCATCCGTGTACTGGTCCAGCGCCCGCTCGTCTCGATGAACCCGACTGAAATTCATAAAACGAATTTCCCCAAAACGGGTCCCAGAGGGGTTAGCAATTACGCCAAGACAAGTAACCAAATGAACATTTTACATCTTACACATATAGTAATGCATGCCATCACGAAATCATAGTTTCCAAAATGCTCATTTAGGAAATGCCAATGACCAAACCACATTTGTAAAAATGCACCACAATTAACCGCGGACCCACAGCTTCGTGGATCCCTGCCGAGACCCCGTCGGATCTAACCCACAGTGGTTAAAAGCAAGCTCGCGGTCCACAGCTTCGTGGAACCCTACCGAGACCCCGTCGAGTCTAACCCGTAGTGAGCATACACACACACAATTTCTCATACAAAACTACTATGTCAAGATCGTAAGTTCATAAGGGTACTTGCCTCGATTAATTAGACGATGACACGAACGGAACGGAAGAGTAGAACACGACCGCAAGGAACCGGCGGAAATGAACCTAACGATTCGAATAACACAATCACAACCAACTCTAGACGATTACGGAAATGAAATACACCCGGAAACCCGCCTACGATTCATGTATATTCATACAAAAATAACAACGAGGGCGGACCACAACCAAACCCTCTCGATTCCGTAAAAATCCACAAAATATCCATGAATCCGTAGGGAAACTAAAGATACTAACAATATCAATCGTATACATCATGAATTCACCAACAAAACGGAACGAATCGGAATTATAAACCTCAACCCCCACATTAATCGCAATTAGGGTTTTAGAACATTACCCTAGGAGATTCAAGTACCAAGATCCGAAGAACGCGTTAGATTGATTTCCGAGCCTTACAACCGAGGGAAGATGATGAAAAATCGGCTCCCGAATGAAGAATGCTTGAGAGTTCTCCCTCCCTTAGCTCTCTCTCTCTCTCGCGCAGTGAAAAATGGGGTGGAAATGGCCGATTTCGTCTAATAAAGACGAATCGCACGATTGACCGCCGTGTGCCGCAGCCGCGGCCAAAGTGTGCCGCGGCACGAGGCGAAAAATACTCGTGTTCGCGTTGTGCGCGGCCACGGCTGCGTGTGCAGCGGCACAGTCTGATTTGGTTTTGGTCGCGAAGACACGAGTGTGCGCGGCACTGCTTGGCACCGTGCCGCTGCCGGATGGGTGTGCCGCACACGCATGATTTTGTTCGATCTATCAATTGAAGGAATTTGTGTGCCGCGGCACACACACCTTGTGCCGCGGCCCATACCCCCTTTTGGGTTCCAAAATGCTAAAAATGATCCGGAAAGGGAATAAAACGATAGGAATCAATATTTGGGGGCCAACAACACGCAATGGATCCACGGCAACCCAAACGGCGGTTCCGCACAACAACAACGAGGATACAGTTCAACAGTTTGACAGAAGGACACCTTTGAAAGATACACGAGGGTCACTACGACCGAGAAATACACCAAAACGAAAATACAAGGAAAAGAAAAATACGGATATTACATTCTACCCTCTAAAAATAAGTTTCGTCCGAAACTTAAGAAACAAACAACTCGGTACCCAGCACGCATGCTATCCTCGGTTTCCCAAGTTGCTTCCTCGACACCGTGTCTCGACCACTGCACCTTGACCAAAGGTATGGTCTTATGCCTCAATCGTTTCTCACGATGCTCCAAAATCTTCAAAGGACGCTCCTCAAAAGTAATATCTTGACAGAATATCAATCTTGCCATAATCGATGACGTGACTAGGATCCGAACATATTTCCTCAATCGGGAAACATGGAAAACGCTATGAACATGACTCAAGACCGGAGGTAACGCCAAACGGTATGCCAACCCACCTACTCGCTCGAGGATCTCAAAGGGGCCGATAAATCTCGGACTCAACTTCCCTTTCTTCCCGAAACGAAAAACTCCCTTCGTCGGCGACACCTTTAGCAAAACGTGGTCTCCCACCTCGAATTCCAAAGGTCGACGACGGACATCGGCATATGACTGGCCGACTCGGGCGATCAACATCCGTTCTCGAATTAACTCTATCTTCCGCCTCGTCTCTAAAACGACATCCGGCTCGGTCCCTACCAAATCGGACGCCTCATTCCAACAGATCGGTGATCGACATCGCCGTCCGTAAAGTGCCTCATACGGTGCCATCCGACCGACGCGTGCAACCGTTGTTGTACGTGAATTCGATCGGCAAATGTTCCTCCCAGTCACTACTCCAATCGAGAGCACGAGCACGCAACAAGTCCTCGAGCGTTTGGATGGTGCGTCCGATTGTCCATCCGATCGGGATGAAAAGAGGTACTCAAATGTAAACGGTACCCAACGCCTTATGCACACCGCCGAAGTGCGATACAAAACGACCGTCACGATCCGAAACAATAGACTTCGGGGTACCATGAAGTCTCACAATCTGCGCGATAAACACACGAGCTAACTTCTCCGGGCCCCAAGTGTCCTTGATGTCCAGAAAATGTGCCGACTTGGTCAGACGATCGACGATCACCCAAACCATATTCATGCCCGACTTCGATCTCGGCAGACTCGTAATGAAATCCATCGATATATCTTCCCATTTCCATTCTGGAACGGGAAGTGACTGCAAAAGTCCGGCCGGTCGCTGATGCTCGATTTTGACCTGCTGACAAGTCAAACATCTCGCTACAAACTGTGCGACCTCATCCTTCATGTCATTCCACCAGAAGTTCCTTCTCAAGTCCTTGTACATCTTACTCGAACCAGGATGAACGGAGTAAGGTGTAGCATGGGCCTCCCGCAAAATACTCTGTCTCAACTCTAAGTCGTTCGGCACACAAAGACGACTCTGAAATCTCAAAATACCATCCTCGTGAATCATAAACCCAGGAGATTTTCCTTTAAGAACGTTCTCTCGGATTTGAGTAATCATCGGATCCTCCGATTGCTTGACTTAATTTCATCGACCAGAGACGAAATCTCTAAAGCACGAAGTTGCCCAACGGCTGTGCAACAAAACTTCAACATCTAACTCGATCAAAGCCCGCCAAGCTCGATCGCGACGTAAGGATCTCGAGCATTCGCAACGCAACCGGTTCCGACTCAAGGCGTCGGCCACGACGTTGCCTTGCCGGATGATAAAGGATTTCGAGGTCATAATCCTTAATCAGCTCTAACCACCTCCTCCGCCTCATATTCAATTCTCATGGGTAAATATGTATTTCGGACTTTTATGATCAGTAAAAATCTGACATGTGGAGCCGAAAAGATAGTGACGCCAAATCTTGAGCGCAAATACGACTGCCGCTAACTCCAAATCATGAGTAGGGTAGTTAAGCTCATACGGCCTCAACTGTCTCGATGCAAAGGCGATGGTCTTGCCGTCCGCATTAATACACACCCAAGACCACGACCGAAGCATCGCTATAAACGGCAAAACCCTCGTTGCCACATGGCAACGCCAAAACTGGGGCTGAAGTCAAACGCTTCTTCAGTTCCTCAAAACTCGACTGCCTCTCGTCATTCCAGACGAACTTCTCAGATTTCTGGAGCAACTGTGTAAGTGGCCGAGCCAGTTTCGAGAAACCCTCGACGAACCTACGATAGTAGCCAGCTAAACCCAAGAAACTACGGAGCTCCTTCACATTCTTGGGCGGTGCCCAATCCAACACGGCCTCAATCTTCTGCGGATCCACACGAACCCCTACCGAAATCACGTGACCTAAAAACATCACTTCCTTCACGAACTCACATTTCGAGAACTTCGCATAGAGTTGCTCGGTCCTCAAAATGTCTAATACTACCCGCAAATGATGGGCATGCTCTTCCTCATTCCTCGAATAAATAAGAATATCGTCGATAAAGACGACGACGCACTTATCCAAATACTCGATAAAAACTTTGTTCATCAACTGCATGAACACCGCCGGCGCATTAGTTAACCCGAAGGGCATGACTACGAACTCATAATGTCCGTACCTCGTCAGAAAGGTGTTTTCGGCACATCGGACTCTCTCACCCGGAGCCGATAGTATCCCGATTTCAAATCAATTTTCGAGAATACCACGGCCTCGCAATCGATCGAACAAGTCATCTATTCTGGGCATATGATACTTGTTCTTGATGGTCACCTTGTTTAGTTCGCGATAGTCGTTACACTAACGTAGTTAAACATCCTTCTTCCGCACAAACAGACCGGTGCGCCCCAAGGCGAGGCACTCGGTCGAACATACCCCGATTCAAGAAGCTCACTCAATCGCTTCTTCAACTCGGACATCTCTCGAAGGTGCCATGCGATAGGGTGCCTTGAAATAGGAGCCGCACCCGGCTCTAACTCTATAGTGAACTCGACCTCTCGATCCGTGGCAATCCCGTAACTCGTCAGAAAACATCAGGAAATTCATTAACGATTGGAATCGACGAAAGCTCGACTCCACCACTCTCCGCCTTCAAGGCATAGCACCAATAACCAATACATCCCTTTCGCAGGAGTTTCATCGCCTTCAAGGCGTTAATGACGAGTTTCTGGTTCCCCCTCTTTCGCCCGGCGAAAGAGTGCTCGGTGCCATCATCGGCCAACATGGTGATGATTCTCGTGCGGTAGTTCATGATTGCACCATGCCGCTCGAGCCAATCATCACCAAGAATCAAATCCTCACCCTCGATACTCACAACAATAAGATTAGAGGGCCAAGTCCTCTCACAAATAAGCACGAATGCCTCGAACCTCATGATCACCAACGATCCCATCACCGCTAGGAAGCTTAACGATGAAGGGTTCACAAGGCGTCAAACGGTCGAGATTCAAACGGCGCACACAATCCAGAGATATGAACGAATGCGTAGCACCAGAATCGAAAAGCACACTGACAGGATGAGAAAGAATATAAACGGTACCTGTCGCTACGGTAGCCGCTGGATCATCGGCTCTCCGCATCTCATAGACACGCGGGTGGGCGGAGCCGACACTGGAAGCTCCCCCTCTTGAGGGCTGACCCCGACCTCTCCCCCGACTAGCACTCGGCGGAGATTGAGGAGCAAACGATCCCTGATTCACACTTGGTTCCCTAGGCGCTGAAATCGAAGCTCGGGCACCAAGGATTTTCTCCCTCTCAGCACAGAAAGCAGCTTTGTGACCCGACTGGCCACACTGATTACACGTCAGCAAAGGGTTCGGACAAACACGACTGATGTGGCCCGTACGACCACAATTGAAACACTTCACATCACGAAAAGGAGCACTGGTAGTTCCACGAGGACCCCAATGAACGAGCCGACCACCGCCGGCGGAAGTTAGCGATTGGGATCTCTGCGACCCCCACTCTTGTGGCCCGAAAAGTTCCCAATGGACTTCGCTTCTTACTCTCGCGGTCGCCTCACTCGCCGTCACCGACATATCATAAGCAAGGGCCCTACTCTGATAATCCTTCAATGTAGTGCATACGAGCCCCGACATATAGTCCCGAATGGGCAACTTCATCCGCCTGGAGAAATGGAAAATCTTGTCACTCTCTCGACAACTTGGGTCTTCACATAACCCAACTCTTTGTTAAAATCAGCAATAGCTTGAGCTACGGGATATCCCGTGGTTGAGCATCATAAAAGCATGTACCCGAGCTGTCTCGATCGCCACGGCAATATTGATCTCCATCAACTCTTGAAACTCAGCCCACGAAGCAGCATGATCTTTGGGCCCAACGGCCTCCCACCAGTCCGTAGCGTCCCCAGTGAGAAAATATTGAGCAATAGGGACTTTACGGTCCTCGGGACAGTTAGTGGCAACGAAGACCTTAGACATCTCCTTGATCCACCCTTCCCAGCCAATCGGGTCTGAAGCTCCCGAAAACTGAGGAGGATGCATCTTGATGACATCTTGGAGCCAACGGTCCGCTCCGCCCCGATTAGCATGGGCTTGATCCGGGTTATGATCCGCCTGAGCTATTGCCGCCATTTGGTTCACCATCTGTTGCATAACGGCCGCAATACCAAGATCGCACGCTCCCGAGAAGAAGCATGGCTATGACGGTCGCCGTCTCGCGGCTCGAAGATCGTGACGTGGCCGCCCCACCGGCCGCCCCACGTCCCGGCCGCGTCCACGACCACGACCGCGACCACGACCTCTTCCAGCATCCATACTGGAGTTAAATAAGTAGCAAAAGCCATACGAGGATCAGTACGAGAAAAGAACAATTACAAATCGAGAATCAAGGGTACGATACAAGGAATTAATGAACAGAGGAAGGAAAACTTACGGACACCGGTAGTACAGGAATCATGGCAGCGTGACGATGATGTGCAAAACCAAACACCACAAGACCCAATAAACCAACAAGCCTAGGTATCCATAAACCTAGAGCTCGATACCATTTTCTGTAACACCCTGTGATATCCGAGGTATATTACGCCGCCGTGAATCCCTATATGGGACCCACCAGTGAACAAAGATCATACACAACGACTCACGAAACGATAAAATAACACCACGTCATAAAGACGCAAAAGAACAATCCACCCGCTCAACCGGTCAATATAACGTCATCATCCAACACAACATAATAAGCAACAATACAATTCAAACGAACAAGAACCCCTTAAGTACTCGAGTACAACTATTAGTTCAAAACCACAAAAGACAAAAAGGTAAAAGACACTAAAACATCACTCGTGCACCATCATCACGCACGGCCATCATCCGTGTACTGGTCCAGCGCCCGCTCGTCTCGATGAACCTGACCTGAAATTCATAAAACGAATTTCCCCAAAACGGGTCCCCAGAGGGGTTAGCAATTACGCCAGTACAAGTAACCAAATGAACATTTTACATCTTACACATATAGTAATGCATGCCATCACGAAATCATAGTTTCCAAAATGCTCATTTCCGGAAATGCCAATGACCAAACCACATTTGTAAAAATGCACCACAATTAACCGCGGACCCACAGCTTCGTGGATCCCTGCCGAGACCCCGTCGGATCTAACCCACAGTGGTTAAAAGCAAGCTCGCGGTCCACAGCTTCGTGGAACCCTACCGAGACCCCGTCGAGTCTAACCCGTAGTGAGCATACACACACACACAATTTCTCATACAAAACTACTATGTCAAGATCGTAAGTTCATAAGGGTACTTGCCTCGATTAATTAGACGATGACACGAACGGAACGGAAGAGTAGAACACGACCGCAAGGAACCGCGAAATGAACCTAACGATTCGAATAACACAATCACAACCAACTCTAGACGATTACGGAAATGAAATACACCGGAAACCCGCCTACGATTCATGTATATTCATACAAAAATAACAACGAGGGCGGACCACAACCAAACCCTCTCGATTCCGTAAAAATCCACAAAATATCCATGAATCAGGGGAAACTAAAGATACTAACAATATCAATCGTATACATCATGAATTCACCAACAAAACGGAACGAATCGGAAGAAAAACCCAAAACCCCAAATTAATCGAAAGTAGGGTTTTAGAACATTACCTTAGGAGATTCAAGTACCAAGATCCGAAGAACGCGTTAGATTGATTTCCGAGCCTTACAACCGAGGGAAGATGATGAAAAATCGGCTCCCGAATGAAGAATGCTTGAGAGTTCTCCTCCCTTAGCTCTCTCTCTCTCTCGCAGTTGAAAATGGGGTGGAAATGGCCGATTTCGTCTAATAAAGACGAACCGCACGATTGACCGTGTGCCGCGGCACGCAAAGTGTGCCGCGGCACAGCCAAGAAAATACTCCTGTGTTCGCGTTGTGCATACGGCAGCTGCGTGTGCCGCGGCACACGGTACAGTTTGGTTTTGGTCGCAGAAGACACACGAGTGTGCCGCGGCACTGGCCTGGCACTGTGCCGCGGCACCGGATGGGTGTGCCGCGGCACACAGTACAGTTTGTTCGACTATCAATTGAAGGAATTTGTGTGCCGCGGCACACACACCTTGTGCCGCGGCCCATACCCCCTTTTGGGTTCCAAAATGCTAAAAATGATCCGGAAAAGGGAATAAAACGATAGGAATCAATATTTGGGGGCCAACAACACGCAATGGATCCACGGCAACCCCGAAACGGCGGTTCCGCACAACAACAACGAGGATACAGTTCAACAGTTTGACAGGAAGGACACACTGAAAGATACACGAGGGTCACTACGACCGAGAAATACACCAAAAACGAAAATACAAGGAAAAGAAAAATACGGATATTACAGACACGTCAAGCATTTAGAAACATAGTCCGCTACATCTTTCTTCATGTTGCCCCACCAGAAATTCTGCTTCAAGTCCTTATACATTTTACTGGTGCCCGGGTGGATAGAATAGGGCGAACTGTGAGCTTCCTTCATAATTGTCTGTTTCAGAACATCATCATCGGGGACGCAGAGTCGGTTTTGAAATCTCAAAACTCCATCATCATGAATTATGAATCCGGGGGTCTTTCCTTTGATCACTTCATCACATAACCGAATCATCAGAGGATCATCTGCCTGTCTAGATTTGATTCCTTCGGTTAATGATGAATTTATCTCCATCACGCACAGTTGTCCTTGGACTCTTTGTAACCACACTTCAATTCTTTCACGAATCATCTCTCGTTGAAGGCTAAGTTGGGAGGTCAGCGTCTCCAGCATCTGAATAGAAACAGGCTTGCGGCTAAGTGCATCGGCCACTACATTCGCTTTGCCTGGATGATATAAAATCTCCAAGTCATAGTCCTTAATCAGTTTTAACCATCTTCTTTGCCGCATGTTTAATTCTTTCTGACTGAATATGTACTTGAGACTCTTGTGATCCGTAAAGATCTGACAGTGAGTCCCGTACAGATAATGCCTCCAGATCTTCAAAGCAAAAACCACTGCTGCTAGCTCCAAATCATGTGTTGGGTAATTTACTTCATAAGGATTCAGCTGTCGTGATGCATAAGCGATCACCTTATCATTCTGCATCAATACGCACCCGAGTCCTTGGTTCGAAGCATCACTGTAAACTATAAATCCTCCAGTTCCCTGTGGAAGTGATAGAATCGGTGCCGTCGTCAATCTCTTCTTTAATTCATCAAAGCTAACCTGACACAACTCATTCCACTCAAACTTCTGAGTTTTCTGCAGGAGTCGAGTAAGTGGGCGGGAAATTTTAGAAAATCCTTCCACGAATCGTCGATAATATCCAGCAAGTCCCAAGACTTCTTTCACGTTCTTTGGAGGCTTCCAATCCATAATTGCTTCGATCTTCTGAGGATCTACTCGGACTCCTTTAGCTGACACCAAACGGTCGAGGAACATTACTTCCTTTAGCCAGAATTCACACTTAGAAAGTTTGGCGTACAATTGCTCGTTTCTCAAAAGTTCCAATACAATCTGCAAATGCTGCGCATGTTTTTCCGGGCTCTTAGAATACACCAGAATGTCATCAATGAACACGACCACAAATTTATCCAAAAATTCAATGAACACACGGTTCATCAATTGCATAAATACAGCAGGTGCGTTAGTGAGACCAAACGGCATTACTACAAACTCATAATGTCCGTAGCGAGTTCTGAACGCTGATTTCGGAACATCAGATTCCTTAATCCTCAGCTGATGATATCCTGATCTCATATCGATTTTAGAAAATACTGTTGCCCCTTGCAGTTGGTCAAACAGATCATCAATCCGTGGCAACGGATACTTGTTCTTAATCGTCATCTTGTTCAGCTCTCGATAGTCAATACACAGTCGGAGCGATCCATCCTTCTTTCGGACAATAAGAACTGGCGCTCCCCAGGGTGAAACGCTTGGCTGAATATTGCCCTTGTCCAAGAATCCTCCACCGCTTCTTGCCAGACATCTCATTAGGTGCCATACGATACGGCGCCTTGGAAATTGGTGTAGCTCCGGGTTCCAGCTCAATGGTAAATTCCACATCCCTTCGTGGAGGTAGTCCAGGTAACTAGTCAGGAAATACATCTGGAAATTCGTTCACAACAAGAATGGATGAAAGTTCCACAATTTCGTCTTCTTTCTTCATTGCATAACACCAGTACCCGATACAGCCCTATTTCAACAATCTGACAGCTTTCATCGCTTTGATCAATTTTCCTGAGCTTCCCGGTTTCCACCCCTCGAACAATATTTCGGAACCATCGTCAGCGATCAGTGAGATATTCCTCCTTCGGTAGTTCACAATTGATCCATATCGATTAAGCCAATCGTCTCCGAGTATCAGGTCGTCTCCTTGCATTTCTATCACGATCAGATTTGAGAGCCACTCTCTGCCTCCAAATGATATAGGGAAATTTCTAGTTTCTAAGTTACCGACAATTCTCTCTCCACTCGGTAAACCAACAACATAAGGTTCACAAGTATGAAAATCGGAAATATTCAAACGATTTACACAAGACAAAGATATAAAAGAATGTGTAGCTCCTGTATCGAATAAAACGCTAACTGGCTGGGAAAGGATGCGACAAGACTGATGCGGCAAAGAAGATCACGATCGTCTGTCCTCCTCATATCGCATGCACGTGGGGAGCAGATCCGCACTCGATGCCCCTTTCGGTCCCATTGTCCTCTCGCCTCGTCCGCGGCCAAAATTCCGAGGCATCTCAACACTTTGCTGCGTCATTGATATCGGCTTCCTTCTGATCGGGCTGTGTACGGGCTCTAAAAGACTTTGCGCCTCTTCACAAAACACCGCCCGATGTCCTCTCGTCCCACAATCAAAACAAGTCACGGCAGAAGGGGGCAATTCCGTCGATAGTGCTCTGCCCGGGCGCAGCTTAAAGCATTTCTGGTAACATCGGTAATAGTTGATGTCGCTCAAGTTCTTTCCGCTCCTAATCGGGTGCGGAGGTTTCTTGAAAGAGTGAAAGGATGACTGGGCCTTACGGGCCCCACTGTTTCTTGTGCTCGTAAAAGTACCAGAGACTTTCTGCTTTCGATTAGAAAATTTCTCCATAGCCGCTTCCTTGATCTCATACGCCAACGCCTTATCCTGGTATTGACGGAGTGTGGTACATTCAAATCCGACATGTACTGGATTTCTGGTTTCATCCTCATATCGAATGGATCATCATTTCAAGATCTGCTCACCAAATGTCGAACAAATGCCACCGTTAAACGCCTTAATTGCAGGATACCGCACATCGGAAGGCCGAGCGGAGAAAAACTCCCGAATTTTGGCTTCCTCACAGACGAGGGCACATCGAGCTTCCATCATCAATCTAAACTCCCAATCAGCACCATGGTCTACAGCCGGATGGCTTCCCACCATTCGACGCTTCCCTATCGTAAAATATTGAGCGATAGAAGCTCTCGTTGCCTCGGCGCTTAATTCCGGCAAAGATTTTCTCCAGTTCTTTCAACCAATGATCCCAGGTGGGAGTCTCAGAAATACCGTCGAATTTGGGTGGTTGCATCTTCACCACCTCTTGCAGCCACCGGTCACCTCGATTTCCCATGTCTGGGATCCCTTGCTGTCTCTCTCCCTGCTGTAGTCCCACCGCCACTTGCATTCGGTCCACGACTTGGGCGAACTGAGTCATCTGGTTCACCACTTGACGAAGGATCTCTGGTACAGCAGGATCCGGTTCGTTATTAATAGATTGTTTCGGCTCGCCTGAGCTATGACTGGCCTGATTAGAAGGCGACGCTTCCCTTTCAGCATTTCTTCGTCCGCGTCCACGTCCACGTCCGCCTCTCAACATACTGTAAGCATAAATACTCAATATACAGGAAACAACATCGTTCTAATATTTGAGTATAAAGAGACACAACATGTAAAGAACGAGATAGTTTAGGAACTTACAACCACCGTTCGCATGAAGACGTAGGCAGTGCAGTGATGTCATTCACGGCCGGTTACCTCAAAAGACATAAATGACCCATATTTTAACCCAACGGCCAAGATATCCATAATCTTAGCTCTGATACCATATTCTGTAACACCCCCGATATATTCAGGAATATTACAGCACCGTAAATCCTTTACATAAGGATTTACAAGGCTGAAGAATTGAACAGACATTAAAAGGTACTAACGAATGGAATAACGGAATTAAGATACAACGGTTCGACCAAATCTTGAAAGTACAGTTGTTCACAGGAACTTAATAATACATCACCAAATTCAAATTCAGCATAAATGACTTCGTACTCGAGTACTTATTGAAATAACCAATAAACAATGACAAATGAACCCGCCAAAACATCACTCGCACCCTCGTCGTCATGCGGCTCCGGTGGTTGTTTTCCCGCTCTCGGATCCCGAACATAAACAAAATGTTCACCCCGAAGAGGTTAGCACAACGATGCTAGTACAAGTACCACAACATATTATTCATATCTCACGAAGAATAATAACGTAAACGACAAAATACCAACGAGTCTTCTCCTACGAGAAACTCATAAATGACATACACAACCGATAATCACAACATGATATCATAACATACACATGGTAATTCCGTCGATCCAGCGCTTCATCGCCTAGAACCCACGATGATCCCGGACCAACCCGTGGTGGAAAAACCCGTCCGATGATCCAGTACAGACGCTAGCATAGATCCCCGATGATCCCGTCGGACCAACACGAGGTGGACATACAATAACGACATACATGCACGACAATATGTATAACAACAATACATAAAACAATTAAGGTACTTGCCTCGATTTGAAGACAAGAACAATACTTCCACGAAAATGAACACTCGAAGGTCGTCCTCCTCAATCAATCACGCAACAAGATCAAACCTTAACAAAAGAAATGATATAGATTTATCTCACGTTAAATTTAATGTTTAACAATTCGATTTACGGCCAAAAGTTCATAAAATGAAATCGCTGACCGCTTAGCGACGCTAAGTACTGTGTAGCGTCGTTAAGTTTGCTCGATAGCGCACGCAAACAACAAAGCCTAGCGACGCTAACTATGCATGGTCAAGATTTCACCGATCACCGATCGATCGGTTCGATGTCTTAGCGACGTTACGTACCAAACGTAGCGTATGCTAACTCGTGTTCGATAAGCGCACGTTAATCTTCATAGCTTAGCGTGCGCTATCTATGCATGGCGCCATCTTTGGCAAGAATCGTTCTCATCATGATCAAAACAATGAAATCTTCCGTGATAATTCATGTTACCTCCATGAATATCATGTTCATACGATTATGAATGATCTTACGGATAGCAACAACTTCGGATTCGAGGATATGCATACCATTATAAAACCAAATTCCATTACGACTACAAATCTTCATACGACAATTCGAAAGGCTTAACGGTTGATATCAACACCTTTATATCAATCAATATTATCATGCTGAAGTTGTTAAACGTCCCATCTATACTAGATAAATCCTTCCATGATCAATCCTTTAGATTTATCTAACAATAATGATGTTAAAGTCAAGTCCAAGATTGCTATGAAGTCATCTACTAGATTCGGATTACCAATGATAGAAGCTTCCTTTACATATTCAATGTAATAAGATTCGAATCATGATGATCATAATCAAGGTACTTAAGGCTTATTCATCTCAATATTCCAAACATGATGTACTTTAGATAATTCACTTATGAAAATCAATATCTCGTTACTATGATCATCCAATTCTTTAGAATCCAACTCTAAGTCTGGAGATAGATTGAACATACCTTAATATGATGAAAATCACTGAACCGTAAGGTAGAATCCGACTCCGGTTGGTTGTATGCCACTCCAAGGTGCTATTCCGCTTCAATGATTACTCCCAAGTGATAACCAATATATAAACACCAACAAGATGAGTTCTAAGTGTGTAGGAGGATTATTTCAGCTCTCTGGCCTCTCAAGAATGCAGAATGGACGAGTAAAATGTAAGCCAAAATGGGTTGTTGTCCCATTTATAATATTCTGCATTTTAACAAGTTAGCGCACGCTACTAAGCTTTCCTTAGCGTGCGCTAATAATAGTTGACTTCAGAACTGTCCAGGTTCGTCCGCGGGAATCTTATCCGGACCCATGTCCCGGCTGGCGCATGTGCTAGCCGTCCCGCTCAATAATTGAGTTCTTAGCGCACGCAACTCCTACCTGCATAGCGTGCGCTAGTAGTAGCCCGATAGCGCGCGTTAAGCTACATTCTTAGCGTGCGCTATCACGAGTTTGCATGAGAAATTTTGCATGTTTCTATACTTATGTACAAAGATATCAATGCAAGAAACATCATACTCCAATAATCAAAACCACAAATCCGAATAATACAGGGTTTGAATACAGATGAAATACACCGTAATAAATCCGGATATTACACACATAAGCACCCGAAGCACCAGCAAAAGACATGTGGCAGTCGAAGAATGAGAAGCTGCCACTTAGGCTCAGTGTATTCTGCATTAGTATATAGGGGAGATCCATTAGGACGTGTGCGTCTTTGGAGTAACTTCTTGATAAACTTTAAAATAATACTCTCTCTCACTTAACAAACTTGACGGTTTGATTTTTGTTTGGTTAATTTTTTTGTATTTTTGATCATAAATTTATGAAGATATTTAATTATAATAAGATAAGCAAAAATTGATTTATCATGAAATATATTTTTTAAAATATTATATAACTCTTAAAATGAGGAATGAGGAATGGTAATTTATAACTCTTAAAATAGCCTTCCTCCGGTCACAAAAGCGAACATTAGATAAAACTAGTATTCCACCCATATAAAGTACGGGAACATAAGAAAAAATTCACATAGAAACGCATAATACCTAACCATTCACCATAAATTTTATAGCACTTCTTTATAAATTACATTAGTTATTCTATTTACAATTACACTATTCTTGTCGCAGTAAAAGAAATTAAAGTCTTCCGTACTCTTCACTTTGATACGGCTACATAAAGCTGACTATGATTGAATACGATTCTTGGCAGATGCACGTCAACATGAGAGAGTGCATAATCATGGAAAAGTATAATTAGTGAAACTTGTCGTCTTTAAAATTTAAATGTCAATCTACTATCTGATGAATTTAATATCATTTGTGGAATAAATACTTTACTCCAAAATGTGTAACATAACATAATAAATGTTATGAGAGTAATTGTACTAAAATATTGCAAATATGCATCATTCAAAGCATAAGAAATAAAATAAACAAAACTAAAGTCTCACATAATCAATTATTGTTGCAATAGCACAATAATTTTCTTCTTTTCTCACACGAATTTCCTAATGTTTGACTAACTGAAAATTAAAATCAATTAAAATACTTATCGGGATATATTTTTAAAAAAATTTATAATCAATTTCTATTCTCTATAACACTCTTTTATATAGAGGTCATTCTATTCATAAATATATTGTTATAAAAAAATTGCTTATATATTTTAGGGGAAAGAATTACACTCTAGTCCTATGAGAAATTTTTAAAAATAGATTTGGTTCCACGTTCTTTTTTGGAATTTTTTTGCCAAAATGGTCCAAATCGTTAAGTATTTAACGGTTTCTGTTAAATGGCCAAAAAGAAGATAATTTAATTCTTATATTTGAAAAAAGAATACATAGATTATTTGGATATAATTTAAGGTAAAAAAGCAAATCCAATATTTTCAAAAATATGTAATTGATTTCGAAAGTAAATAAATTAACAAAATTTTTAAAATTAAAAAAATAAAATATCACTTAAATCACTTAAAACGATCAATTTTTATTTTATGAATTTTTTTGTACAAATAGTAATCTACGTATTAGTATATTATTATTAAATTTAATTGCTTATGTATTTAGAAATATCTCTTTGAAAATTCATCAAAGCGGTAATTATATAATTTAGTAAATATGAGTTTTTTCATTTAACTTTTTATTCCATATTGATTAAATAAGATTTAAAACTAAGATAGACTAATTGATTTAATCTATAGTTTCTTTGATTTATTTATAAATAGTAATTAAAACTATTGTTTCTACACTTTCAATAATATTTCTTAATAAGATTATTTCGAATTAGCTAATTGATTAGGACTTCAAGTACTTTTTTAATTATATATATTCAAAACTTCTTTTGCAATACTCTCAAACATATTTCATTTCAGTTGATATTTTTTTTATTGATATACCTCATTATAATGACTAACTAATATAAACTAATTAATTAGTAGAAATATATAATATTTTCTTGATATTTTAGGTTTAAGTTTTTAACATATAGTGCACACTACTATATTAAATTTCTCTTTGTTTCTGATTTTTGTTTTTTAATTAATAAAAATATGAAATATTTATGTAAATATAATCAATTCTTATTTATTCGTAATTCATATTCCTTAATTTATAAAATTTAATAAGGTAGATAGGAGTTATTTGAGGTATAATTATAATGTAATTAATGCAACGATGATTAGGCCAGTAATTGATTATGTCACCAAGCATTTGACCGACACAAGACACGAAACACCAAGTAGAAGGCATACGCAGAAAGCGTGAGAAGATACCACTTAGGCTCAGCGTATTCTGCATTAATATATAGGGGAGATATTAATAATAAGAAAACTGATAAATTTCATTTAATATTGTTAAAAGTTTAAGTTTAATACCTAAACTGCCATTCCGCCAAAACTTTACTCCACGCAAAAAAAAAAAAAAAGATCAATTGTTCATATGTCAAAGCATTATTAAGTTGGGAGGAAGTGGGCTCTTAATTTGGTTGGAACTGCATGAAATTTTCGTATACTCATTTAAAAAAATAAGATTTTTTATTTATACTCCCTCCATCCCGTCCGATGTTCAATATTTGCCATAAAAATGTCTCTTTAGAAATATAATATTTTATTAAATATTTTAAATCATATCAAACAATCACCTTTACTTTTTTAGCATCCACCACACACCCAGGATCAATACCTTTTACCTTTAAATCTACACCACACACCCACCATCAAAACAAAACTTACACATCTATCACATCCAACAATAATGTTGCATTTCGACTGGGACATAGGGAGTAATATAAACCCGAAAGAGTACTCATAGCTTTTCGATTAACATTGTTTGATAAAAGAATTCAAATTTAGCTTTCAAACACTAATTTATTTGTTTGTTTTACTATTTCAACACTATTTATATCGAACATCTAACAATTACTCAATGACAGCTAATCGCTACTCAACAACTAAATAAATACTGCAACGACCAACGTTGAATGATCGAAAGCAAGCCTACGGCTCGAAGTCGTCCTCACCTAAGATATGCAGTTCAAGAGACACCCAATTGCATATGTTACGAATTCAAAAATAAGTCAACATCTACAACTAGTTTTATCGAAGATACTCTAACGGTATATATAAAGTTGAGTATCGGCACACAACAGAGAAGTTTTTTTTTATGATTTTACAAAAATCAGAATACCCAATTACAAAAAAAAAAAAAAAAAATGTATCCCAAAGAAAAAAAGCGCCCTATATGTACATAGCTACTAGGGTTTGCAAGTAGTAATAGACAACAGTGGTCTGCCCTCTGCAGTGTGTGTGTGTGTATGGGTGTAAGTGATTGATGGAATTGACAAAAAGAAAAGATTTTCACTCAACTGATATATATATACTATAATAATATACTGTAATAAGACGGGATGTTTGTCTCACGTGTAATGGAGGCCGCACGTGGGAATACAGAACAGATGCAGTGGCGAACAACTGCGGCGGTTGAAACAAGTATTGTTGTTACTTATTAGCCCATTACGATTCGGTCCATTAAATATCCCCACAAAGTGCATTCCTTGTTAATCTATCGACACGAGACTTGTATGTGGGGTGCAAATGTTCCGTCCATAATGCACTATGTGGAACACCCCATATACACGTCATGTGTCGATGGATTAGGAGGAGATGCTCCATGGACGGAATTAAGGGTGGTCTATGAACCGAACGTTCGCGAACTGTTCGTGAAAAAACTCGGTCAACGGTCAGTTCGAGTTCGGTTTGACCGAACCGAACATGTTCGCGAACATGTTCGAGTATTTTCGAACCGAACATCGAACATTTTATATTTTGATTGGGTGTTCATAATCGCTCGCTAACATTAATATATATATATATATATATGGCACGAACAGAAACACTTGAACACAAACGAACCGAACGAACGAACAGAATAATTGAACACAAACGAACAAAGCGTACGAACAGAATAATTGAACACAAATGAACCGAACACGAATAATAAAAAATATGTCGAACCGAACTCGAACACTAATTTGTAATGTTCGTCGAACACTTCACGAACCGAACGAACGAACGGTCAATAACACCAAAAGCTCGGTTCGTTCGGTTCGTGTCCACCCCTAGACGGAACCATTACTTACTCTACTCATATAGTGTATACCACATAATCATGAATATGACTGTGGATTTGCATATGTTGTGTGTTTTCTTTACTTCACGCAAACAAACCCAAGATTTCTTGTCTTCTTTTTACCAAGTCTTTTGCATCATCGATCGATATATAGTACACAAGTTATTAATCGGGTGTCTGAAATACATGAAAACTAATAGGGGGTTAATGAACCTATTTTAAAAAATACAGAGGTTAGTCGAACTACTTAATTTAATGCAGACAGATTTTACCAACGGAACCAACGGCCGTTGCCGTCGGTAAATTCGTTGGTAAAACTGTTCCCGAATTTTGACAAAGAGAAATTTATCGAGGGACGGGGCGGCGGTAAGCCGTCGGTAAATCAGCGACGGCAGCATTTTCCGTCAGGATTTTTTTTACCGTCGAAGGTTTTACCAACGGCATAATGTCGTCGGTGACGCCGTCGGTAACCGCATTTACCAACGACGGCATTCCGTTTTTGTCGTCAATAATTGACCTCAGTAAAAACTGACTTTTTTGTAGTGTGTCTAGAACTTGTCTTCAATTGTTCTGAATATATGAATATGAGCACGCATTTCACTCACTGACACAGCGGGTAATCAGATACGTAAGACGATCGTCATGAAGTGAGATAAAAGTGAAATGTCACAATCACATTTATCTCACTTCACAGCGACGCGCCACATACACAAATCACAACCTCGGCGCCGTCAATCAGTGAAAGTAGCATTACTCTATGAATAGTATGTGAGCTTGGACTAGGATGTTAACCGGTTTTTCTATCATATCCAAGTTTTTCCGTATTGTTTTTTTTGTCCAAACATATTATTGTCACTTGTTATCTCCTTGAGTTTTTTTTTTCCTTCATTTGATATCACTATATGGAATTATTGAGTAGAACGGATCTTTTTAATATATCGATAGATTGTGGAATTAATTGAGTGGTTTAATATCCAAAATCACTCATTGTATGTTCCTACACTCTTACTTGATTCATGACTAATAAATTTAATTTTATCGAAAATTGAAATGATTTACAAGCTTGTAGTAGATTTTGGGTCTGATCTACAATAGAAACTCTACAAATTAATATGGGACCACAAAAAGTATTAATTAAAAAAGATATTAATTAATCATTATATTAGTAAATATTACTTTATATATTAATTAACATTTTATCTATTTAAATATACATTTACAGTAAAACCTCGATAAATGAATATGATCGAGACCGGAGAAAAATATTCATTTAGCGAAATTATTCATTTATCGAAAGAAAATTTGAACATGTTATAAAGAGTTAGGACCAAGAAAAATTATTCGTTTGGCGAGGTTATTCGTTTATTGAAATTCATTTATCGAGGTTTAACTGTATAATGAAACATGTACCTAACTCGTTAATTGGATAATTTCTCCTTGAGTTATGAGAAAATAACACCAAGAGTTCTAATAATGATACAAAAAAACTAGAGGAAATACAATGTGACATTGATTTGAACAAGAAATAAAAGACAATTGAGTTGCTTTTCAAGAAATCATCATAAATCATTCATGTATTATGTAGTATATATATAAGGAATTATAAATTTGTATTTTACACGAGTATATATGAGTAAAAAATATATTATCTTATAATTTCGGCGATTTATTAATTTAGCATGTTATTCTCGAGTCGGGTCCTATTAAACATATTATCTTATAAATTTATTAAATAACCGAGTATTAATTTATAGAGTTTTTATTGTATTTGGAGATTTGCTAGACACATTTCTTGTAGAAAATTTATTGATACTTACTGATTATCAAATTAGCAGCTAAAGTGTAATTATTATTATTGCTCGAGACTTTATTGATTACTCACATATTAGCATTTTATTTGACACATTTATCTTAATGTTTATTTTCAGAACATAACTTATATAACTATAAATTTTGTTATATTGACCATAAGTCAAAATACTACATTAAAAAAGAGTAAAAATAAATCCGATTCAACTCTCAAAAGCTCCAATACTGTCTGCTAAACTATGCGACATCCCTTGGGACTATAAAATGACCCAACACCAAAAAACAAGGCTACAATATTATCACATAGCACCCATACTTATCAGTGACATGCATGTTCAGTTGACGAATTTATTTTAAATATATTTTTACAGTTAAAAATTAATATTTAATTATAATTTAGATAATATTATCTAAACTTATTTTTTATTATATAAAGTAAGTATAATATTACTTGATTGAATAAAAATAATAAAAATATATAGGACATCTCCGAAATAAATTTTTAATATTCTAATAAAATTTATATAATATTTTTTTAAACTAAATTTTTATTATATAAACTATAATATTAGTCGGTTGAATAACAAAAAAAATATACTCCCTCCTCTTAATATTAGTTCTGTTTGGAAATAAAATTTATTCTATAATACATGTTATTTTCTATATTTCATGCAAATTTGTAAAAAAAATTCAAGAACCTTGATTTAATATGGGCTCTTCAACTTCAACATATACAAACACATTAACTAATATAACTGGTTTATTAAATTAATACAATTAATAAGAATAAATACGGAATTAGCTAATTATCATTAATTTTTCTTAGTATTTGTGTAATTTTAAAATATGATTAGTATTAAGGGACGTAGAGAGTACAATGTAATAGGAGACGTGTATTCAATAATATCACTTGGGACGATTCTTTGTGCGCGATAGTTGAGAATATTTTAAAAACCTGGGAGCAAGATACACATCTCGCAATTTAATTGATAGCAGTACTGTGAGGCCTGGACTGTTATCTCGAAGACTAGTTAGGGCTGAGAATCGGGACATCCCGAGGTCCCGGTCCCGAGTCCCGAATGTCCCGGTCCCGAAATGGACCAATTTGGTGGTCCCGGTCTCGGTCCCGATCGAGACTTCGGGAGTCCCGATTCCCGAATTGGGATAAATTTAAGTCCCGGTCCCGGTCCCGATCTCGAGGATAATTTTTCGAAATGTCCTGAATGTCCCGAAATGTCCCGAAATGTCCCGAATTTCCCGAAATGTTCCGAAATGTCCCGAAATTAAAATTTGCAATCGGGACTTCGGATAGTCCCGATCGGGATTTTGGGACTCCCGAGTCCCGAAATTACCAAAGTTTAAGGTCCTGGTCCCGGTCCCGGTCCCGAAAAATTCGGGACTCGGGGTCCCGTTTCCCGTCGAGACTCGGGACGGGACCGGGACTCGGAATTTCCCGATGGAAAATTCTCAGCCCTAAAGACTAGTCAGATATAAACTGAAAACCTCGATGTAAAAAAAAAAATTAAAAATTGCACCTTGAGGGTACTGTCTTAGCTACAAATTAATTAATGATAATAGTCCATTTTCCTCAAAATAAAAGGTGTCGTCCTCTCTTTTTACTAATTACTATATTGTTCACTTCACTCTTTCGCCTTTTCCAAAGCCAAGAAAAAAAATAAGGGAAAAGAAAGAAATCAACAGAGTTTTTTTTTTTTTTTTTTTCCAGTTTCTGAAACATAATGAGCAGCGACGGTTGTGGCGGTGGCGGAACTGGCGGCGGCGGCGTCGGGCCTTGTGGTGCCTGCAAGTTCCTTAGAAGGAAGTGCGTGAAGGGTTGCATTTTCGCGCCGTATTTCGACTCCGACCAAGGGACGGCTCACTTCGCGGCGGTGCATAGGGTTTTTGGAGCGAGCAACGCCTCCAAGTTGCTGCTGAGAATCCCGCCGAACAGCCGCCTGGACGCCGTGATCACGCTCTGCTACGAGGCGCTGGCTAGGGTTAGGGACCCTGTTTATGGCTGTGTTGGCCACATTTTCACTCTTCAACAACAGGTACATATCTATCGTGATATGTTCTTATGGAGTGACAAGTTTACCTATCACGATTAAATATTACACCCCTCCTCTTCTACATGTTCTTAACAATTTACTATAACCTATATTCATTTATGGGCTTTTCTACCGTCAGGTCTCGTTTAACGCTAGATCGGTACAAAAATTACATATTTTTTTATATTTCTCGACTCCGATTTGTATATATCAATCCTAACAAGAAGAACATATAAACTAAAAACGACAAGTATGAACAACTATATAGTATAATTGAAATGTATCTTTTATCGTCAGGTCAGGTAAACGTGGTCTTATATTAGGCCGGTACTAAAATTGCATATTTTTCATGTTCGTTGATTCTAATCCGCCCAGTTCAACTCTAACAAGAAGAATATACAAACTGGGATCGACAAATATGAAAAAATATGTCAGTTTAATACCGGCCTAACGTCACGCCAATTTTCCTGTCTGGACGGTAAAAAAGCCATTTATATTTGTATACACTTAAACTATTTTAGATTGTATTTCTAAAAAGAAATAATACTTTTTTACCCTTGAAATAGTCGAGTGTATATATATAGTGTGCGTGTGTGTGTGAGTGATTTGAAGGTGATTTCATTCCCTCCTAATTTGTTCTGTTTTGGCGGTTGAAAGTGCAAGAGATGATGAAGAATAATTAGTCTTTATCAGATTTTTCATAAAGTTGAAAATTAAATAAAGTTAATTGATACGCAATTCGACTTTGATTCGGTGAAAAAATTGTTCGAGCTTGGTTCATTAATAAGCTCGAACATAATTTTCTATTTGATGACATATAAAGTTAGGCGTTAGCTCGACCTATTTTTTGTGAAAATTATAAATATATATAAAAAATAAATTATTCGAGATCGCTCTGTGTTCGGAAAGATTAAAAATATAATATCTAAAACTTGATAAAATTTCAAAAACAAGTTTGATTATACATAAGTTCTACTCTTTTAATTTGATTTACACACCTAGCTTTCCATGTCCTTTATTTTAGGTAGGGCTGGCGATTCGTGCGTGTCGGGTCGTTATCGGGTTGACACGATAACGACACGACACGATAAGGCCAAACAAGAACACGACCCGTTAAGTATATGCTCGACACGAACACAAATACGACACGAAAGGTTGAAACACGGAAACGACACGAACACGATATGACACGACATTTTCGTGTTGACATGACACGATAATGACACGATACGACACGAATCGATAAATTCAAATAAAAAAAATTAGAAAATAAACTTAAAATATTTAAAATGATAATAAAATTAATGCTAAAAATATATAAATATTATCGGGTTACACGAACACGACACGACACGAACACGAAAGTTATCGTGTTACACGAACACGACACGAATCCGACACGAACACGACACGAAATTAATGTGTCCTTATCGTGTCGACACGATAAGGACACGAACACGATAAGACCAAACACTAACCCATTAATTTCGTGCGTGTTCGTGTCGGGTTATCGTGTCGTGTCGGAAATTGCCAGCACTAATTTTAGGTCAAAAATATTTTTTAGTGTATTTGTGGAAAGAGTATTTTTTAATCATATTGACCAAGATTTGCAAGTCTTACACTTCCCGAAGATATTTGAGCAATACTTTCCAAAATAATGTTTTGTATCATATATTGGAAAAGAAAAAATAAAGGAAATTAAATGGTCTAAAATAGTGTGTAATTTCGATCAAATAATTAAAATAAAAATGTAGAGCTGGGGAAGAGACCTAAGTTGGTAATTTCCCTTAATTTGATGAGAGTACCAGCCGAAACAGGGTCAAAGTTGCAATCTACTTTACTATTAAAAGAGAGTTTTACAAGACAAGTGTCTATATGTAGATTTTTTAGATTAATTATCTTTTTTTTCTCTAAAAATACATTCCTACACATTTGAATGTGAGTTAATTTTTTTTTCTTTTTTCTTTTTATTTTTCTTTCAATGTTTAAAAGATAATAGTTTATCGTCCTAACTCTATTTTTTATTATTAATATTTTAAATTAATCTTATTTTTACGATATTTGATTTAACAATCATTAGGCATATATATAAATAAAATATTCCTTTTGAATATAAGCTGTTTTTGAATAATTATTCCATTATATCTTGATTTTAAAAAATATAAAAATCAGATAACTTTCAAATAATTTCTTTGAAGTATCTATCTTTTTACAAGATCAATATTTTTATTTCAGTTTTCACATTCTTATAATTATTTTAGATTATTGAGTTATTTTATTTTAAAAATATTTGGGAAAAGAATTATAGACATGTTAGACTTACAATTCCCACTAGAAAGATCTATTATTAGTTAAAATAATTTTTTGATTGATTCTTCTTTTTTGTGAAAATAAAAATTATATAAACAAATATAATAAGTTGATTATATTTTTATTTAAACACGTCACAATAATATACTTTATTACCATATGCCTAATGGACATTTAATTTTTGAGGGGGTTAGAGATTCCATTATATACTATCTACCGATTAAAAAAATTCTCTCATTTTATTTCTCTTATTTTTAAGCTAATAGTTTAAACAATTATAATTTTTATATATCAATTTTATTTTTGAAAAAATATATCATATTAATTCTTACTTTGTGCTCTTTAATTTGACATCCATATAATATATATATAAAGTAATATAAATATAATTATTATATATTTAGATGATTAAAATATTTCAATATAAAAATATAAGAATATTGAAGAAAAATATATTTTAGATTATTTTCATAGCTTTTTAACAATTATTTGATTTGTAAGATTATTTTGTTCTGATTATAAAATAGTAAAATATATTACATATATGTCAAATCATATAAAAAATTACATTAGTAAGAATATTGGTTATATACTTTTAGTGAAAGTTGATAATACAACAACAACAATAGAGCCTTAGTCCCAAAATGCTTTGGGGTCGGTTATAATGAAAGTTGATAATAATAAACATAATTTAATTTCTTATTTATAAAATTAAATATAAGACTCATATTGTTCTATATGAAAAAATAAATGTCGGTGCTTAATTAATTTATAGTTTCTTATCATGTGCCCTTAGATCACATGATAAGAGTTTATAAATAAAATTAAATCAAATAATAGTATATGTATATGTATGTGTGTGTATACTGACTCATGTATATTTTATAATAATTTTATAATATTATTGAAATTCGATCATATATTATTAATATAATAAAATATTTAATATTTTACGCCGTGCATCGCACGGGAGGACATCTAGTATTTTATATAACAGGGCTACAATGAAATATTCAAAAGTTAATGGCCGGAAAAGGGAAAAGTAAAAAACGTTTGTCCTCATCCATTTGCATGATACATTACTCCCCGCTTATAGACACTTTTTATCATATTCGTCTGTGTCTGTCCCCAGAGAGCAGCCACATTACATTTTTTATAAAATCATTTTATTTTTTCTTTCTATTAAGTCATACTCTCTCTCCACTCAACACACCACTTCTTTATATAAAGTCATACTCTCTCTACACTCAACACACTCATTATTAAAACACGTGTCACTCATCTATGTGCCTATATTTAAGGGACGAAAGCAGTATGTATTAATGTTGCAGTTAAAATTTCATCAAATAGGGTAATCATATTTTTTTTCTCCACACATATCGAAAAAGAAAATAATTCTCAATTTTTAAATTAATTTATTTGTGCACCAATCAAATTAGAGAAAAATAGTCCATACCGTTTGCAATTAACCAACCAAACTTCTCAAGAGCAGTGTTCTAAAAATCCCCGCCTAGGCCGATTAATCCTCCGATTAATCCCTAGAAGGTCCTCTGCCGTTCCGATTATGGCCTAGGCGCTTATACTAGGCGTTTGGGTGATGAATCGATCTTCTAGGCTGGATGCGGGGACCTATGAAGGCAATCTAAGATACTATGAACTACTTTATACCTATATCAACGTTTCAAATTTCCTAGCTACGTGGGCGACTAGGCGGATACCTAGGCGGTTATACTTTTTTGTTTTTTTATTTTGTTCTAATAAAAAGACCCAAGAAAACTTGGATAATGTTGTGAAAGGTAGAGGAAGACCCAAGAAAACTTGGATAAAGATGATTGAAAATGATATGCGGTTTCTTGGAATTGGAGAAAGTATGGCGATGGAGAGGCAAATGTGGCGGGAAAGAATACGGATGGTGGATGGAGTCTGATTCTTTTTTTTTTTTTTTTTAATTCCTATTTTCTTTTATTTCATGTTATCTTTTTTTCTTTTTTTTTCTTTTTTTTTTTTGTTTTTTCATTCATTCTCTTATTTTATTTGCTTTTTTCTCTACTTTTTCCCTCTTTTTTCCTTTTATGTTATTTATGTAACGATTATTGACGGTTTCAAAGTTTGATTCATGTTAGCCGACCCCAAATCATTTTGGGACTAAGGCTTAGATGTTGTTGTATTTTGTTCTAATAGTACTACAAATTCCTAAACTGAGATATTATGGAAAATATGGACTAATTGATATCTATATCAGTATTTTAAATTTAATATATAATTGATTATATATCTGTTTAAATGTTAAATTTAATTATTTTTAATTATTTTACATATATATAAATTTTTATATATAAAAATAATTAAAATAATAATAAAAAATAAACCCGCCTAGTCCGATTAATCCCCGAGTAATCCCCGAGTAATCCTCTGGGCGCTAGGCGTTAGCAATCCGAACGCCTAGCGTCTAGCGTTTTTTAGAACCATGCTCAAGAGTTTCACATAATCACATTTGCTCGTTGTCGCTCTCCGAACCGATCAACTTAACCGACGACCACCTTAACCGCCCAACCGATCAACTAGAGTCGGCCATTTTTTTTATATTGGGGCTCGACTCCGCGTTCAGTGGTCGCCGTTTTTTTTTTTCTTTTTGGGTGGGAAAGAGACACTATGCCACGCTAGTCACTGCCGGCTTGGCCGGCAGCCGGTGGACACTTTAAATATATTTATTTCTTTTATAATGTTTCATGCATTACATAAGATTTATAGTATTATTACAACAATATTTAAGACCCATGTCAATTATTGAGACATTTATCATAGGTGTGGACCCAGATCCAATTAACCCAGTTAGTTTGGGCTTGTGTTGATTTGGGTCGGCCCATAACTGGGGTCCACTTTGTTGGGCTCCAAATAAACTGAACAAAAAAATAATTAAAGCCTCCTTCTATTGTTGGGAGTCTTAGGACACTAAATGGTTCTTTATTTATTTATATAATATTTATAAATTGATTATATAAATATAATGTAAAGAAAATAATTACAAAATTAACGCTTTGAATATTTGTAATTAGTAGTAAATTGTAGTTGAATATTTGCAAGAAGTTGTTTGGTTACTTCAATATTATATTTGGATACCAACACAAGTCGTTATTCTTGTAATTATCTTAATTTTCTGAGATTTTTGTAATTTTTATATAAAATATATTTGAATATATTATTTACCCGACACTAAATAGCAGACTAAAGGTTACCTCAAGAGTTACCTTAAATATATCTTTTTATCTTCTAGTCCATACTTTATTTATTTTTCCGTAATACATTATTATGTAATGCTATTATCAGTTAGGTACGAAATTTTAATTTGGCCAATTATATTACCCTATAATGACCTTAGCAGTAAACAATTTGGTAATTATTTTCCGCTTCCATGTTGGCCAGGTTGTTAATCTCCAGGCGGAGTTGGCGTACACTCAGGCTCGTATATCTACACTCCAACGACCACCATTGCCGCCACCTCAACTCTCCTCACCCAATCTTCGATCCACCGCGTGCATATCCACAGTCCTTTTCGATGAGGAAACATCTCATGAAATGGTGACCTTCGATGACTCAATCGATCAAGAAGTGTTTGAAGATGGCGATCTCCAATCTCTGGCTAGAGAGTATGTCTCGAGGTACTTTCCAGGAGTCAGATTTAGGCCTCCAGCTTTTTCGCCTTAATGACGAAATTGCTTTCTGCTCTAGTTTAAAATCTGTAGTATATCTTAGAGGCTTTTGTGTAATTTCGCGAGTATTTGTATCTTGTTTTTGAATGAACATTGTTTTGGTTCATTCTTCTTTTTTTTTTTCGATATCTCTAATGGTTAGATCTTGTATTGCTTGGAAGGCGGGAAGGTATTTGTAGTGATAAATTTGGCTTGGCAAAATTTGCATACGATTATAGTACGAATTCTATTTCGTAGGACGGGTAGGGTTAAATGTTCTAATTTTATGTTTGTTGATTGATATGAGGCCCAAATGAATTAGTCTTTATGACTGGGCCCAAAAAGAAACAAACATTTGAGCATCCGAGTTTCTTATTACACCAAAAGCCCAGGCCTGGATCTATTATACTTCTGGTTCAATCTGGACCGTCCCTTTTTGAAGGTCATATCACACCCGTCCATCTGTGATATTTATAACCCCTGCACCCCAAACCCTAATCATTTTCGCCTCCCTCACCACCTCTCTCTCCCGATTCTCTCGTCCTCTTCAGTTTCATCTCTCCCTTTCGCCTCTGACTTTTTTCGATCGGTTTCGATATGTTTGCAACCCTTATCAACTTAATGATAAGATCGGTTGTTTCATCCTCGCACGATCTAGGCTTTGGTTAATGTTTTCATCCCTATAAATATTGGGATCATTTTTGAGGGACAAATACCGAAAATTGGAGAGAGTTCTTGAAGCAAAAATTATCTTTGTGATTTTCTAAGTGAAACATTTCGATTTCTAAGTGAAATTAGCCCGAGGGCTTGGGAGGGAAATTTCGATTTCTGGGGGGATGGTTGCATGGAAATCTGTAGAGGTTCTTTAATGTTGTTTAAAGGCCTCATGAAATTTAATTTATATATTTATCAAACTGAAACTACTGCATGTTCTAATCTGGTTTGTGCTGATAAAGCTGAATTATGGCATAATAGGTTAGGACATATGAGCATGAAGGGATTAGATATCTTGCATAAACAAAAGTGTTCTGGAAAAGATAAAATCTCTAAGCTGTCTTTCTGTGACTTTTGCATGTATGGCAAACAACATAAAACTCAATTCCCAAAACCTCGTGATTCCCCTGATCCTGTTTTTGAGAAATCTAGTAAGAGTTCCAATGCATGCTGATGTTTGGGGTCCTGCCAGTGTTCTGACTCATGGTACGGACCATTATTTCCTGTCTATTATTGATGATTATTCTAGGAAAGTCTTCGTGTGTTTGCTTAAATTAAAATCAGACGTTTTTGAAAAGTTTCAAAATTGGAAAATTTTAATGGAAAATCAAACTGGAAAACGGATTAAAAAGATAAGGACTGATAATGGCCTTGAATTTTGCAATACTCAGTTTGATACTATGTGTTCTGAAAATGGCATCCTTAGGCATAAGACAGTTCCTTATACCCCTCAACAAAACGGGGGGGCTGAGCGACTGAACCGAACCCTCCTTGAAAAAGTTAGGGCCATGCTCGCCACTTCCGGATTGTCCAAAAGTTTTTGGGGTGAGGCGTTTTTAACTGCTGCCTATCTTATTAATAGATCCCCTTCTGTTCCATTGAATGACAATTACTCTGAGTCTGTGTGGTCGGGTCATCCTATTGATTTTTCAAACATTCGTGTGTTTGGTTGTGCTGCTTATGTGCATCAAAATGTTGAAAAACTTGAACCTAGGTCATTGAGATGTGTTTTTCTTGGCTACCCTGATGGTATTAAAGGTTATCGTTTATGTAATACCCGTAATTTTGTTCCCCGGAAATTTTCTATTTTTTGGCGGAAGTCTATTTTGGCGACTTGCTTGGGACCGTTTCGTCATCCTGAGAATGATTAATTCTACACTTTTTGTCATCCGAGTTCGTTTCGGTATCGTTCTGTTGAATTCCGTGTTCTTTAGCGATTTTTCCACGTATGAGTTCGACTTTGTTAAATCACCATAAATTCTTGGAAACTCCAAAAATTCTGAATCTTGGCAATATTATAAAACATCGAGTTAGCTTTCCAATGGTTCAAGCGGTGAGTCAATCGGAGTCCGGACGAGGGATTTATGGTCGAAATAGCTAAGTCACTCTCATTTTCCAGAATTGGCCAAAACCGCCTGTACCCGGTGCCGCGGCACACCTGGGCTGAGCCGCGGCACACTGCCGAGCCACGGGAGCGAATTTTGAGCTGTGCCGCACACACATATCGAGCCGCGGCACACGCAGATTACCCCTATATCTGCGTTTTCTGCGTTTCAACCGATATTCCTCATTTCTTCATCATCGCACGAGAGGAAAGGCTTGAGAGAGGGAGGTTTCTCCATCTATCACTTGAGTGGGTGATTTCCTTCATCTATTTTCGATTGTGAAGCCGGATCATCGTTCTATCGCGTGCTCTTGAATCATAGTGCTTGGATCTTCAAGAGGTAATTTCTTCAACATCTTGGATTTCGATTTTGTATTGGGTAATGATGTTTTGGATGTTAAAATCATGGGGTATGAAGTGATATACGCATGATTATGGACTTGTTGGAGTATTCATCGGATTATTGAAAGATTATTCAAGAACACTTGAATTTTGTATTGAAATTGGGGATTTTGTTTGACTTCATCCTTTTAATCCGTAGTAATTTAGATTAGTGATGGATTGATGATTATTTAGGTGTATTCTATCATTTCCATCGTTATTCCACGGTTGGATTGTATTGATTAAATCGTTTTGGTTGAGTTATTAGTCGACGCCTTCAAAGTGTCCGACAAAAGGTCTAAGAGGGGTTTTGTGCGTTGTACGATTATTATTCATCGTACGATTGTTGATTTATCATTGATATGACTTAGGGACGACATCCTTGTGAAGAATTCAAGTCGGAACCCTTCCGTTGTCTTCTTCGTGGTTCAAGCTTCACGGTCGAACCGTGTCCTTCGGGATCTTCGGTAACGTTTATCAAGGCAAGTATATATTTATGAATGTGCATTCTCGACCTTGAAAGTATGAAATATTAATGGCATGCTTATTTATATCCACTCCGGGACGGACCGACGGGTCCTCTGAGGGTTTCGTAGCCTGCAGTGCGATTCCATGGATAATATGAATTAACCACTCCGGGACGGACCGACGGGTCCTCCGAGGGTTCCGTAGCCTGCAGTGCGGTTCCACGGTATTCATACATGCAATAATGACGGACGATATGAATTAACCACTCCGGGACGGGCCGATGGGTCCTCCGAGGGTTCCGTAGCCTGCAGTGCGGTTCCACGGTATTCATATACGTCTTGATGTGATACTATGAGATTTAGTTATTCCGGAATACTAGTCTTATATTGATGAATTGACGGATATTGATGAATTGACGTATTACATTTACTTTATTGTCGAGGAGTATCATGTTTCATATTGTTATACTTGCACTAGCTATTCGACGTCTAACCCCTTTATGGGGAAATACGTTTCATGTATTTCAGTTCCAGGGAGCGGACGGCAGTGCAGGGTCGGCATGAAGATGATGGGCAAGTGTGATATTGTGTCTTGTCTCGGTTATTTTCTTGGATTCCTCCATTCGGTGTTGTCTTTGGAATGGATTTTTAATACTCGAGTATTGTATTTGATTTCCTTGATGTTAGGCTGTGTTGCCGGTATTGATTGTGCGGTGATGTATATGGTTTCATTGGTTATGGTTTTGAATACCATTTGTATCGTCTTTCTTTCTATTGTATGTAGACCTTATCGGTCAAGTGTATAGTTCCGCGTATGTTTAGCCTTGTGTGTCCCACGGCGGGCTCACGGTATGTAATATACCCTGAATAACTTGGGGGTGTTACAGAATATGGTATCAGAGCTTAGGTTTATGGATACCTAGGCTGTCGGTCTTTTGGGTCGATTGAGTCATCATTTGCCCACAGTATCACTACTCTGCCATCATCACAGTGCGACCGGTACTTGTAAGTCCTCTCACTCTTCTTGTATTTTCTTGACCGTTTCGTTTATAGCTTGGTATTCTTGGAAATTGGTCACTTCGAGAATGTGCGATTCGGATTATATTTACGCATGTATGTGCCCTTCAGAATGTTGGCTGAAAGTAGGAAGAATCGTGGCCGTGGTCACGGACGTGAACCCTTCCTTGAGATTTTGTTAAATTGCTAATTGCGATATTGGTGTGTAACGGTATTATGTTGAGACTTGGTTTAGGAGTCGCATGCTAGTATCACGGGAGATCTTCGACTCCACTGACCTGTAAGTATGTCGTTCGGATTATTCGATAATTCTTGGTTATCTTGATGATTTTGGATTTTCCGTTGAAATGTTGTTTGTACGAGTGATTGTAAGTTTCGAGGACGAAACTTATTTTTAAGGGGGGGTAGAGTGTAATACCCCGATTTTTCGAATATATTTTTTTTCATTCATATATTGGATATCGTGGATGGTTAATTATGCTCGAGGACGTTGTGAACGTTTTAAAATGTTATTGAATTGACTATATGTATTGATTTTGCCGTATGCTCGTATTTGGTATGTCATGACTTTGGACAGGAATTGCTGAAATTGGCTAAGTATGGAATTATTACGTACGTTAACAAGGTGAGATTACGTACGTAAGATTGGCATGGTTACGTACGATAAGGCTAAGGTATTACGTACGTAACGAAGGCATCGACGTAACCGCGTCTGGTGGCGGTGGGACCTGTTTGGCACTTTCGGCGGAGGATGTTGTGGTGGGTCAACGTACGATTTACGTACGTTATACAGGACGTGTTACGTACGTTATACAGGACGTGTTACGTACGTAACACAACCATTGTACCGTAGCAAGTCAAACTGGTATATTACGTACGTTTTATGGTATGGGTTACGTACGTAATGGACTGCACGGAATGAGACAGTGAGTTGGTTACGTACGTCATGGATATTGGATTACGTACGTTAAAGTTGTTACGTACGTTAAGAAAGGACACTTACGTACGTAATGAGAGTGCAATTTATATATTGAAGTGTTGCCTTTCATTTCTCTCACGGTCCTTTGAGATATTTCTCTCCAAAACTCGTCCCTCTTTACTTTTAAGAGTGTTCTAAACGCTTTTAACATGATTGTGAGCTTGGAATCATGGAATTAGAGCTTGGTTATGGAACTATTGTTGATTCTTGAAGTGATTTCTTGTGTTATCCATATTCTATGAGGTTTATGTTGAAGGAAGATAATGATATGCTTTGAATATGTTGATTATGATTAAGGAATCATAGAGATCTTGATGTTCTTGAGGCCATATGATGACTATGATGATTTAATGATTCTTGGAATGGAGTTCAATTATTCTTTCTCCGTGGTTCGTCCATACAAGGTAATCCTCGTACCCCTTTTGATAGTGGCTCAATTTTTTTCTTTTGGATTACTACTTGGGAGGAGTATGTTGGGAATCGTGTATTTTGATGTTCGTCTTATTTCAACGTAAATGCATAAATTGGATCGTACTTTTATCCATTGCGTGAGTATTTTGAAATTGCTTTTGGTATTTCGCCAACTAAATTTTATTTTGTAAAACCGATTCCCTAAACCGAGTTTTGGCATTTTAGCCTTGATCGTTTTGACGGTATTTGGAAAATGATTTTTTTGTATTTGAAAAATATTACCGTCATCGATCTTTTTGACATTTTTGAAATGACGTGGAAAATTGTGCTTAGCACAGTAAATCCTTGTGAGAAGGGTTTACGGCGTGTAATACTCCGTAAGGTTTTGGGGTGAAGATTGTAGTATTCGGATATTGTTGATGTCATTTTGGATATTCTTGGTCTATGGTATACATTTCGGAAGGAAGTCGGATAGAGGTATGTTTTGTGGTAATCGTACATAGAAGATTGTGTACGGAAAGGTATTCGGTATTGAGGTATTATATGATATCATGTGATAATGCTATACGAGATTTATTGGAACCGTAATAAGAGATTTCGGATGTTGATATGATTATTGAGATCTTCTTCATATGACGATAAGGGTTCTGTTGTGATTCTTGAGGTTGTATGAATGACATGATAAAGAAAATGGTAACATGGAGATATATACCTCGGATATGTTGTTCTGAACGTGATTTCGGATATTTCATGTTCTTGAAGAACTCTTGAATTATACGAGGTGATGAAAATTTTTAAGAAGTGTTGATGTTTTGAATATGAATATGGAATATTCATATCTAGAGCTAAACTATGTGTTGGAAATAATATTCGTATAGAAAATACGAATGTGATTATGAGCTTGATGAGACTATTATTCATCTCTGAATTTGGAAGCCCATACGTACGGAGCAAATATTCAAATCGAATGATTGGAGTGTTTGATAACCTTAAAATATGATTATCTATAATGCTGAACTATTTGGATGGTTAGAATTAACGATGATCATCGGAAAATTTTAACTACGGATTTACAAGAATGGAACCTTGTCAATTCGTGTTTAAGAATTGAGTTTGGAACCGATAATATTTAGACCCTTATTATTGGTCCGAATTGATTGCTGATATGATCATCGGATTTCGGCTCGTATTGTGGACATGGATTCGTGAGGTGCAGAGTTGGGCCGATTCGGACTATGATTGGTCGAGATATGGTGAAACGATTGAGTTCGTGGTTTGGTGGTATTGATATTGGTCGTCATCGAACCGGTTGATTATCGATCCTTCGTTTCTGATAAGATATGATGTTTGATCATAGATTAAGACTTATGTGTTGCGTTAAATTTAGAAGGGTTCTTAGATAAACTTGCTCGAGACTCGTAAGACGAAATCATTGAATTGGTATGATTCGTTGTATTGATATCGAGGCAAGTTTTATACTCGTACTAATCAATGAGACTAATGTTACTGTGTAGGCGTACGAATGTGTGTATCATTTCGGGACTTCGCCTCTTTATGATTGTATTGATATCAGGGGATCATTGATACGACGCCCGCCGGAAAATTATGCCAAATGTTACTGTTGGTTGTAAATGGCCGGTTCAAGGCATTACGATACTTGTTGGTAAAGTTGCTGTCGATAGCCGGTTCGCGGTATCGATGTATCGATTATTATTGTTCGCGAATAATGTCGTTCTGAGGCATCGTCGAATCTTTGTTGTCGAATTGGAACCGTTGCTATGATATTATATTAACCGATGAGAGACGTTTGATATATCCTTTTATCATCTCCGTTTCGGTGGTCGATTTGAGACACCGGGACATCTATTCTATCATATCATTGTTTATCGATTGACCGTTCTAAGGTAATCGAAGTATTGAATTGGGACTGTCGAGGGTAGCTCCCATCCGTTGAATTATTATTGTCGTGTTGGCCGACTCAAGGCAGCACACTATTATTCTTGTGAACTCGGTAATTTTGTGATCGTTGAGAGCTGAGGATTTCCCGAATTGTGGTGTTGTGATTATTGCCGTGTTAATCGTTCCTTAGGGAATTCTGATCCCAGGATGGTTGTTTTGAATATCGTTGGTCGTGTCGATCTTTCATTATTCGTGTGTCATCGTTCACTTGCGTATGATCCGTATTGGATGTTTTATTCCTTGAGTTTCGTTGTCATGTTGTATCGTGGCATATCTGGAATCATGTCTGCGTGCCGATTGGTTATGTGCAGGATTTTTAGCCAGGCACTCGATGGTCATGCGTGGATATTTCCGCATTGGACCGTGCACACGAGACGTAGTTCTTGAGGCTAATTAGGTACATTGTCACACGTATATTCTGAATTCCGTATACGGGGTGGACATGTGCACGGACACATTTCCGGATCGGGCGTACTGTGATGTCCCTCTTGAGCTGTATTGATTGATCGTTCGTAGTCCATGTTGTATTGGATATGTCCGACGATTTGCATTTGGTTGTTCATACGCCGAGGGTATGTCCGATCAAGTTTGCTTCTTTGAGATCTGTATTGTGATGAGTTCTGACTTTGGGACATTCGGCTTTCGAGCCATTGTGATGTATCGGTATTTCCGTTGGAGCCTTCGGGCATTGTGAATTCGTATCTTTTCGGCATTGGTTTGGTTTACCTTCGGGTAATGTATTGTTGTGTTCTATATTGATGATTCGCCGTTTGGGCGTAAGTTTGATTCTTGTGCATCTCGTTGAGCTTTTCTGCGAAATATTTCTTCTCCTACTGTTTTAAGTTTGGACGAAACTTCTTTTAAGGAGGGTAGAATGTAATACCAGTAATTTTGTTCCCGGAAATTTTCTATTTTTGGCGGAAGTCTATTTTGGCGACTTGCTTGGGACCGTTTCGTCATCCCGAGAATGATTAATTCTACACTTTTTGTCATCCGAGTTCGTTTCGGTATCGTTCATTGAATTAGTGTTCTTTAGCGACTTTTCCACGTATGAGTTCGACTTTGTTAAATCACCATAAATTCTTGGAAACTCCAAAAATTCTGAATCTTGGCAATATTATAAAACATCGAGTTAGCTTTCCAATGGTTCAAGCGGTGAGTCAATCGAGTCCGGACGAGGATTTATGGTCGAAATAGCTAAGTCACTCTCATTTTCAGAATTGGCCAAAACCGCTTTGTACCGGTGCCGCGGCACACACAGGCTGAGCCGCGGCACACCGCGAGCCACAGGAGCGAATTTTGAGCTGTGCGCGGCACACATATCTTGAGCCGCGGCACACATGACAATTACCCTATATCTCGCGTTTTTGCGCGTTTCAACCGATATTCCTCATTTCTTCATCATCGCACGAGAGGAAAGGCTTGAGAGAGGAGGTTTCTCCATCTATCACTTGAGTGGGTGATTTCCTTCATCTATTTTCGATTGTGAAGCCCGGATCATCGTTCTATCGCGTGCTCTTCGAATCATAGTGCTTGGATCTTCAAGAGGTAATTTCTTCAACATCTTGGATTTCGATTTTGTATTGGGTAATGATGTTTTGGATGTTAAAATCATGGGGTATGAAGTGATATACGCATGATTATGGACTTGTTGGAGTATTCATCGGATTATTGAAAGATTATTCAAGAACACTTCGAATTTTGTATTGGAAATTGGGGATTTTGTTTGACTTCATCCTTTTAATCCGTAGTAATTTAGATTAGTGATGGATTGATGATTATTTAGGTGTATTCTATCATTTCCATCGTTATTCCACGGTTGGATTGTATTGATTCGTCGTTTTGGTTGAGTTATTAGTCGACGCCTTCAAAGTGTCCGACAAAAGGTCTAAGAGGGGGGTTTTGTGCGTTGTACGATTATTATTCATCGTACGATTGTTGATTTATCATTGATATGACTTAGGGACGACATCCTTGTGAAGAATTCAAGTCGGAACCCTTCCGTTCGTTGTCTTCTTCGTGGTTCAAGCTTCCCGGTCGAACCGTGTCCTTCGGGATCTTCGGTAACGTTTATCAAGGCAAGTATATATTTATGAATGTGCATTCTCGACCTTGAAAGTATGAAATATTAATGGCATGCTTATTTATATCCACTCCGGGACGGACCGACGGGTCCTCTGAGGGTTTCGTAGCCTCTGGTGCGATTCCATGGATAATATGAATTAACCACTCCGGGACGGACCGACGGGTCCTCTGAGGGTTCCGTAGCCTCTGGTGCGGTTCCACGGTATTCATACATGCAATAATGACGGACGATATGAATTAACCACTCCGGGACGGGCCGATGGGTCCTCTGAGGGTTCCGTAGCCTCTGGTGCGGTTCCACGGTATTCATATACGTCTTGATGTGATACTATGAGATTTAGTTATTCCGGAATACTAGTCTTATATTGATGAATTGACGGATATTGATGAATTGACGTATTACATTTACTTTATTGTCGAGGAGTATCATGTTTCATATTGTTATACTTGCACTAGCTATTCGACGGCTAACCCCTTTATGGGGGAAATACGTTTCATGTATTTCAGGTTCCAGGGGAGCGGACAGACGGGTACCGGGTCGGCATGAAGATGATGGGCAAGTGTGATATTGTGTCTTGTCTCCGGTTATTTTCTTGGATTCCTCCATTCAGTGTTGTTGTACTGGAATGGATTTTTAATACTCGAGTATTGTATTTCAGTTTCCTTGATGTTCCGGCCTGTGTTGCCGAGGTATTGATTTGTGCAGTGATGTATATGGTTTCATTGGTTATGGTTTTTGAATACCATTTGTATCGTCTTTCTTTCTATTGTATGTAGACCTTATCGGTCAAGTGTATAGTTCCGCGTATGTTTAGCCTTGTGTGTCCCACGGCGGGGCTCACGGCGCTGTAATATACCCTGAATAACTTGGGGTGTTACGAATATGGTATCGAGCTTAGGTTTATGGATACCTAGGTCGGTCTTTGGTCGATTGAGTCATCATTTGCCCACGTATCACTACTCTGCCATCATCACAGTGCGACCGGTACTTGTAAGTCCTCTCACTCTTCTTGTATTTTCTTGACCGTTTCGTTTATAGCTTGGTATTCTTGGAAATTGGTCACTTCGAGAATGTGCGATTCGGATTATATTTACGCATGTATGTGCCCTTCAGAATGTTGGCTGAAAGTAGGAAGAATCGTGGCCGTGGTCACGGACGTGAACCCTTCCTTGAGATTTTGTTAAATTGCTAATTGCGATATTGGTGTGTAACGGTATTATGTTGAGACTTGGTTTAGGAGTCGCATGCTAGTATCACGGGAGATCTTCGACTCATTTGACTGTAAGTATGTCGTTCGGATTATTCGATAATTCTTGGTTATCTTGATGATTTTGGATTTTCCGTTGAAATGTTGTTTGTACGAGTGATTGTAAGTTTCGAGGACGAAACTTATTTTTTAAGGGGGGGGTAGAGTGTAATACCCCGATTTTTCGAATATATTTTTTTTTCATTCATATATTGGATATCGTGGATGGTTAATTATGCTCGAGGACGTTGTGAACGTTTTAAAATGTTATTGAATTGACTATATGTATTGATTTTGCCGTATGCTCGTATTTGGTATGTCATGACTTTGGACAGGAATTGCTGAAATTGGCTAAGTATGGAATTATTACGTACGTTAACAAGGTGAGATTACGTACGTAAGATTGGCATGGTTACGTACGTTAAGGCTAAGGTATTACGTACGTAACGAAGGCATCGGACAGAACCGCGTCCTGGTCGGCAGGTGGGACCCTGTTTCGGCACTTTCGGCGGAGGATGTTGACAGGTGGGTCAACGTACGATTTACGTACGTTATACAGGACGTGTTACGTACGTTATACAGGACGTGTTACGTACGTAACACAACCATTGTACCGTAGCAAGTCAAACTGGTATATTACGTACGTTTTATGGTATGGGTTACGTACGTAATGGACTGCACGGAATGAGACAGTGAGTTGGTTACGTATGTCATGGATATTGGATTACGTACGTTAAAGTTGTTACGTACGTTAAGAAAGGACACTTACGTACGTAATGAGAGTGCAATTTATATATTGAAGTGTTGCCTTTCATTTCTCTCACGGTCCTTTGAGATATTTCTCTCCAAAACTCGTCCCTCTTTACTTTTAAGAGTGTTCTAAACGCTTTTAACATGATTGTGAGCTTGGAATCATGGAATTAGAGCTTGGTTATGGAACTATTGTTGATTCTTGAAGTGATTTCTTGTGTTATCCATATTCTATGAGGTTTATGTTGAAGGAAGATAATGATATGCTTTGAATATGTTGATTATGATTAAGGAATCATAGAGATCTTGATGTTCTTGAGGCCATATGATGACTATGATGATTTAATGATTCTTGGAATGGAGTTCAATTATTCTTTCTCCGTGGTTCGTCCATACAAGGTAATCCTCGTACCCCTTTTGATAGTGGCTCAATTTTTTTTCTTTTTGGATTACTACTTGGGAGGGAGTATGTTGGGAATCGTGTATTTTGATGTTCGTCTTATTTCAACGTAAATGCATAAATTGGACTGTACTTTTATCCGCTGCGTGAGTATTTTGAAATTGCTTTTGGTATTTCGCCAACTAAATTTTATTTTGTAAAACCGATTCCCTAAACTGAGTTTTTGGCATTTTAGCCTTGATCGTTTTGACGGTATTTGGAAAATGATTTTTTTTTTGTATTTGAAAAATATTACCGTCATCGATCTTTTGACATTTTGAAATGACGTGGAAAATTGTGCTTAGCCTGGTAAATCCTTGTGAGAAGGGTTTACGGCGTGTAATACTCCCGTAAGGTTTTGGGGTGAAGATTGTAGTATTCGGATATTGTTGATGTCATTTTGGATATTCTTGGTCTATGGTATACATTTTGGAAGGAAGTCCGGATAGAGGTATGTTTTGTGGTAATCGTACATAGAAGATTGTGTACGGAAAGGTATTCGGTATTGAGGTATTATATGATATCATGTGATAATGCTATACGAGATTTATTGGAACCGTAATAAGAGATTTCGGATGTTGATATGATTATTGAGATCTTCTTCATATGACGATAAGGGTTCTGTTGTGATTCTTGAGGTTGTATGAATGACATGATAAAGAAAATGGTAACATGGAGATATATACCTCGGATATGTTGTTCTGAACGTGATTTCGGATATTTCATGTTCTTGAAGAACTCTTGAATTATACGAGGTGATGAAAATTTTTAAGAAGTGTTGATGTTTTGAATATGAATATGGAATATTCATATCTAGAGCTAAACTATGTGTTGGAAATAATATTCGTATAGAAAATACGAATGTGATTATGAGCTTGATGAGACTATTATTCATCTCGAATTTGGACGCCCATACGTACGGAGCAAATATTCAAATCGAATGATTGGAGTGTTTGATAACCTTAAAATATGATTATCTATAATGCTGAACTATTTGGATGGTTAGAATTAACGATGATCATCGGAAAATTTTAACTACGGATTTACAAGAATGGAACCTTGTCAATTCGTGTTTAAGAATTGAGTTTGGAACCGATAATATTTAGACCCTTATTATTGGTCCGAATTGATTGCTGATATGATCATCGGATTTCGGCTCGTATTGTGGACATGGATTCGTGAGGGTCCGAGTTGGGCCGATTCAGACTATGATTGGTCGAGATATGGTGAAACGATTGAGTTCGTGGTTTGGTGGTATTGATATTGGTCGTCATCGAACCGGTTGATTATCGATCCTTCGTTTTACAGTAAGATATGATGTTTGATCATAGATTATGACTTTTGTGTTGCGGTTAAGGTTGAAGGGTTCGTAGATTAACTTGGTCGAGACTCGTAAGACGAAATCGACTGAATTGGTAACGATTCGTTGTATTGATATCGAGGCAAGTTTTATACTCGCACTAATCAATGAGACTAATGTTACCGTGTAGGCGTACGAATGTGTGTATCATTTCGGGACTTCGCCTCTTTATGATTGTATTGATATCAGGGGATCATTGATACGGCCTTGCCGGAAAATTATGCCAAATGTTCTTGTTGGTTGTAAATGGCGGTTCAAGGCATTACGATACTTGTTGGTAAAGTTCTTTGCCGATAGCCGGTTCGCGGTATCGATGTATCGATTATTATTGTTCGCGAATAATGTCGTTCTGAGGCATCGTCGAATCTTTGTTGTCGAATTGGAACCGTTGCTATGATATTATATTAACCGATGAGAGACGTTTGATATATCCTTTTATCATCTCCGTTTCGGTGGTCGATTTGAGACACCGGGACATCTATTCTATCATATCATTGTTTATCGATTGGCCGTTCTAAGGTAATCGAAGTATTGAATCGGGGTGTCGAGGGTAGCTCCCATCCGTTGAATTATTATTGTCGTGTTGGCCACTCAAGGCAAGACACTATTATTCTTGTGAACTCGGTAATTTTGTGATCGTTGAGAGCCGAGGATTTCAATTGTGGTGTTGTGATTATTGCCGTGTTAATCGTTCCTTAGGGAATTCTGATCCCAGGATGGTTGTTTTGAATATCGTTGGTCGTGTCGATCTTTCATTATTCGTGTGTCATCGTTCACTTGCGTATGATCCGTATTGGATGTTTTATTCCTTGAGTTTCGTTGTCATGTTGTATCGTGGCATATCTGGAATCATGTCTGCGTGCCGATTGGTTATGTGCAGGATTTTTAGCCAGGCACTCGATGGTCATGCGTGGATATTTCCGCATTGGACCGTGCACACGAGACGTAGTTCTTGAGGCTAATTAGGTACATTGTCACACGTATATTCTGAATTCCGTATACGGGGTGGACATGTGCACGGACACATTTCCGGATCGGGCGTACTGTGATGTCCCTCTTGAGCTGTATTGATTGATCGTTCGTAGTCCATGTTGTATTGGATATGTCCGACGATTTGCGACTGGTTGTTCATACGCCGAGGGGTATGTCCGACAGTCAGGTTTGCTTCTTTGAGATCTGTATTGTGATGAGTTACAGCTTTGGGCTGTTCGGCTTTCAGGCCATTGTGATGTATCGGTATTTCCGTTGGAGCCTTCGGGCATTGTGAATTCGTATCTTTTTCGGCATTGGTTTGGTTTACCTTCGGGTAATGTATTGTTGTGTTCTATATTGATGATTCGCCGTTTGGGCGTAAGTTTCGGTTCTTGTGCATCTCGTTGAGCTTTTCCTGGCGAAATATTTCTTCTCCTACTGTTTTAAGTTTCGGGACGAAACTTCTTTTAAGGAGGGTAGAATGTAATACCCGTAATTTTGTTCCCCGGAAATTTTCTATTTTTTGGCGGAAGTCTATTTTGGCGACTTTCTTGGGACCGTTTCGTCATCCTGAGAATGATTAATTCTACACTTTTTGTCATCCGAGTTCGTTTCGGTATCGTTCTGTTGAATTCCGTGTTCTTTAGCGACTTTTCCACGTATGAGTTCGACTTTGTTAAATCACCATAAATTCTTGGAAACTCCAAAAATTCTGAATCTTGGCAATATTATAAAACATCGAGTTAGCTTTCCAATGGTTCAAGCGGTGAGTCAATCGGAGTCCGGACGAGGGATTTATGGTCGAAATAGCTAAGTCACTCTCATTTTCCAGAATTGGCCAAAACCGCCTGTACCCGGTGCCGCGGCACACCTGGGCTGAGCCGCGGCACACTGCCGAGCCCTGGGAGCGAATTTTGAGCCTGTGCCGCGGCACACATATCGAGCCGCGGCACACATGATTACCCCTATATCTGCGTTTTTTGCAGCGTTTCAACCGATATTCCTCATTTCTTCATCATCGCACGAGAGGAAAGGCTTGAGAGAGGGAGGTTTCTCCATCTATCACTTGAGTGGGTGATTTCCTTCATCTATTTTCGATTGTGAAGCCGGATCATCGTTATCGCGTGCTCTTCGAATCATAGTGCTTGGATCTTCAAGAGGTAATTTCTTCAACATCTTGGATTTCGATTTTGTATTGGGTAATGATGTTTTGGATGTTAAAATCATGGGGTATGAAGTGATATACGCATGATTATGGACTTGTTGGAGTATTCATCGGATTATTGAAAGATTATTCAAGAACACTTCGAATTTTGTATTGGAAATTGGGGATTTTGTTTGACTTCATCCTTTTAATCCGTAGTAATTTAGATTAGTGATGGATTGATGATTATTTAGGTGTATTCTATCATTTCCATCGTTATTCCACGGTTGGATTGTATTGATTCGTCGTTTTGGTTGAGTTATTAGTCGACGCCTTCAAAGTGTCCGACAAAAGGTCTAAGAGGGGGGTTTTGTGCGTTGTACGATTATTATTCATCGTACGATTGTTGATTTATCATTGATATGACTTAGGGACGACATCCTTGTGAAGAATTCAAGTCGGAACCCTTCCGTTCGTTGTCTTCTTCGTGGTTCAAGCTTCCCGGTCGAACCGTGTCCTTCGGGATCTTCGGTAACGTTTATCAAGGCAAGTATATATTTATGAATGTGCATTCTCGACCTTGAAAGTATGAAATATTAATGGCATGCTTATTTATATCCACTCCGGGACGGACCGACGGGTCCTCTGAGGGTTTCGTAGCCTCTGGTGCGATTCCATGGATAATATGAATTAACCACTCCGGGACGGACCGACGGGTCCTCTGAGGGTTCCGTAGCCTCTGGTGCGGTTCCACGGTATTCATACATGCAATAATGACGGACGATATGAATTAACCACTCCGGGACGGGCCGATGGGTCCTCTGAGGGTTCCGTAGCCTGCAGTGCGGTTCCACGGTATTCATATACGTCTTGATGTGATACTATGAGATTTAGTTATTCCGGAATACTAGTCTTATATTGATGAATTGACGGATATTGATGAATTGACGTATTACATTTACTTTATTGTCGAGGAGTATCATGTTTCATATTGTTATACTTGCACTAACTATTCGACGGCTAACCCCTTTATGGGGGAAATACGTTTCATGTATTTCAGGTTCCAGGGGAGCGGACGGGCAGGTCGGCCAAGATGAAGATGATGGACAAGTGTGATACCGTGTCTTGTCTCAGGTTATTTTCTTGGATTCCTCCATTCGGTGTTGTTGTCTTGGAATGGATTTTTAATACTCAGTATTGTATTTGATTTCCTTGATGTTCGGCTGTGTTGCCGAGGTATTGATTTGTGCAGTGATGTATATGGTTTCATTGGTTATGGTTTTTGAATACCATTTGTATCGTCTTTCTTTCTATTGTATGTAGACCTTATCGGTCAAGTGTATAGTTCCGCGTATGTTTAGCCTTGTGTGTCCCACGGCGGGGCTCACGGCGCTGTAATATACCCTGAATAACTTGGGGGTGTTACAGTTTATGGGTCAGATCTGAACCCGGATTGAAGGTGATTACGATTAGGGATGTGGTCTTTAATGAAACTGAATTTCCTTGTCTTGATAATCCTTTTCCTTCTCCTGTGTTAGCAGCTGATATTTCTCCCCACCCTGTTCAGATTAGGGTGGAGCATCTTAGTGATAATGAGTTACCTGTTGAATTTGATAATATGGAAAATCCTGAATCTTCTAATGCTCAATCTGATAACCACTCTGAAAATAAAGATGAATCTGAATCTTTTCCTGACTTGTCTGATAATCAATTGACTAGGGATAAGCCTAGAAGGAATGTTAGAAGACCAATACATTTAGATGATTTCCACATGGCTTCTCTTGCTTTCAATGTGTTTGATATGCTTGATGGGAATGAACCTAAAACTTACAATGATGCTTTGTTATCTGATAAATCAAATGAATGGTTAAATGCAATGAATGAAGAAATGACATCCTTGCATGCGAACGATACTTGGAACCTTGTTCCAACACCTAAAAATTGTTCTTTGATTTATTGTAAGTGGTTGTTTAAAGTAAAAAATGATGAAGATATGTCAGATTCAAAGCGAGGTTAGTAGCTAAATGTTTTACACAACGAGAAGGTATTGATTATACCGAGATCTTTGCAGCTGTAGTTAAATTCACCACTGTTCGCATCATGCTTGCATTAGTTGCACATCATAATTGGGAAATGAAACAATTAGATGTTAAGACAGCATTTCTGCATGGTGAATTGAAAGAAACCATTTATATGAAACAACCAGAAGGTTTTACAGACACTAACCATCCCGATCATATGTGCCTACTTAAAAAATCCTTATATGGTTTAAAGCAATATCCTAGACAGTGGAACAAAAAGTTCAATGATTGCATGCTTTCCTTGAAATTTTATCGTAGTGCATATGATGTGTGCCTTTATTTCAAGAATGATTCTAATGTTCCTACTTTCTTGTTTATTTATGTGGATGATATGTTGTTGATTAGTTCTAGCATTAAATCTATTGATCATGTTCAAAGTTGCCTAAATAAATAATTTGACATGAAATATTTAGGAGATGCAGAAAGGATTTTAGGCATGGATATTGTTAGGGACAGACCCAATGGAACTTTGTTTCTCAATTAGTCTTTATACATCGATAAAATTCTTAAGAAATTTTCTATGACTGGTGCCAAAAGTGCTAGTGTGCCATTGGCTCCTCATTTCTTATTATCAAAAACTCAGTCACCAAAAACTGACTCTGAAATTAGTGAAATGAGGTATGTCCCTTATGCTAATGCTATAGAATCAGTTATGTACCTTATGACCAGTAGTAGGCCTGACATTGCTTATGCGGTGAGTTGTTTGAGTAGATATATGGCTAATCCAGGTAAACCTCACTGGGAGGCCCTTAAGTGGTTACTCTGTTACTTAAAAAACTAGGTATCTGATGGTCTTGTTTTCTCTAAATCTAAAGATGGGATAAAACTTAAAGCTTATCTTGACTCCAATTATGCTAATGAGAGAGATGAATGTAAATCCACAACATCTTATGTGTTTACCTTGTGTGGTTCTTGCATTTCATGGAAATTGCAACTTCAGCACATAGTTACCTTGTTTACTACTGAAGCTGAATATATTGCCACCACTAAAGTCTTTAAGGAGGCTATCTGGTTGAAAGGTTTACTGTGTGAAATTGATATTCTTCGTGATAATATTGTGATATTTTCTGATAGTCAATTTAATATCCATTTGTGTATAAATCCTGTTTTCCATGATCGTACTAAACACATTGACGTCAGGCGCCACTTCATCCGTGATATCGTGGAAAAGGGCATAATTGAGTTGAAGAAGATCCCGTCTCATTCTATTCCTGCAAATATGGGTATTAACTGCCTACCAGTCGAGAAAATCGGATCCTGCAAGTCGATACTGAATATCGACTCCCGTAACTGAAGACCTTCCAGTTTCTCCACTTGCTATCTTTGTGATAGCTTCTCTAGTTTTCTTTGTGATTTTTAGTCTTCTTTCATAGTGATTGATTTATGTCTTTATACTTGTACTAACTTTATGTGTTGTGCAGGTGGTGTGACGTTCGATGATGATGACCTCCATCTCAAAACAGTATACCCCGATGGCTCATTTGGTCCGGGTGGAGAAATGTTGGTTGATATGAGGCCCAAATAAATTAGTCTTTATGACTGGGCCCAAAAAACAAACAAACATTTGAGCAGCCCATTTTCTTATTACACCAAAAGCCCAGGCCCGGATTCCATTATACTCCTGGTTCAATCTGGACCGTCCCTTTTTGAAGGTCATATCACACCCGTCCATCTGTGATATTTATAACCCCTGCACCCCAAACCCTAATCATTTTCGCCTCCCTGACCTTGCACCTCTCTCTCCCGATTCTCTCGTCCTCTTCAGTTTCATCTCTATCTTTCGCCTCCGACTTTCCCGATTGGTTCCGATATGTTTGCAACCCTTATCAACTTAATGATAAGATCGGTTGCTTCATCCTCGAACGACCGAGGCTTTGGCTATTGTTTTCATCCCTATAAATATTGGGATCATTTTTAAGGGACAAACACCGAAAATTGGAGAGAGTTCTTGAGGCAAAAATTATCGTTGTGATTTTCTAAGGGGCTGTTTGGGGTGGTTGCGAGTTTTTGGTTTTTGGTTTTAAAAGTCAATTTCAAAACCAAAACATGTTTGGGTAAAATGGTGCTGAATTGGTTTTTTCATTATTTTCGAAACAGTTTTTCATCAAAACACAAAACCAAAAAAAGAGGTTTTATAATTCTAGTTTTTGTTTTAACACTAACACGTCATCACAAACCATCACTTCAACAACCATTGACCACCACTCTCACCGCTGCCGACCACCACTCCGGGCACCGCCAACCATCACCCCGACCACCACCGACCACTACTCTGACCACCGTCAACTACCACTTTGACCACCATTGACCACCATTTCGACCAGTGACCACCACTCTGACCACCATTCGCCATCATCAACCACCACTCCGGCTACCACCGACTATCACTCCGACCACCACCGACCACCACTCTGTCCACCGACGACCACCACTCTGTCCACCTTCAACTACCACTTTCACCACCACTGACCACCATTTCAACCATCACTATGACCACCACCCTAGGCACTACCAACCACCACTCAGGCCACCACCGATCACCACTCCGGCCACCACCGACCACTATCAACTACCACTTTGACCAACATTTCGACCATCGATCACCACTATGGTCACTGACGACCACCACTCCGACCACCGTCAACTACCACTTTGACCAAGGACCATCATTTCGACGGCCGACCTCCGACCACTGCCGACCATCGCTCCGACAACCTCTCTGAACATTGCCAACCACCTCTATAAGCACCACTAGCGATCGCTAACCACTTCAACCACCGTCAACTACTATTTTGATCACCACCGTCCACCGTCAACTTCCATATTGATATCACTTTTATGTTCATGTTTTAAACTATAGTTTTATTTTTTGAAAAATTCTTAACTCAAAACTCAATTTGGTTTTGGCTTCTGAAATTTTTAAAACTTAAAACAGAAACTGGTTTTAGTTTTTGAAAAATTCAAAACAGAAAACAGAAAATCACCCCAAACAGGGCCTAAGTGAAACATTTCGATTTCTGAGTGAATTTAGCCCGAAGGCTTGGGAGGGAAATTTCGGGTTTTAGGGTTCTGGGTTTCCAAATTCAACTTGTGATTCCCTGTGCTTCTTTGTGAAACCACCTGGGTTTTTGGTACTATAAGGACTGCTGACAGCCGGTGTTTGGAGCCTTGGATGTGGGTATACGAGAGTGGAGGACTGAGCCGACACTTTGTTCGAATATCACCATCTTCACGCTTCGGCTATTAGATCTTTTAAGATCTGTTTCGGTTTGAATTCTTGAACCTTAATATTTCAGTTCTTTGTGTTCGATTCCTTTGAGTTTATTTCGTTTTTACTCTGTGTAATTCATTGGTATTAGGTTTATTGTGTAACCATTAATCCCCGTAACCATAGGCTCTTTATTTGTAATTCATTTATTGTTGAGTTGTGTAATCCCATGTATTCCGGATAGATACCTTACAATGTTTTTAGTTCCTTTAATTTTCAACATATTTCGAGTTTTATTGCGATTTTTACGTTCTAAGGTGTGTGTTAATATGTCCGTATCTAACGGATCAATTTAGGGGAGGTTTTGTACTATGGAACTAAAATTGCGATACCTTACTTCTAGTATACTAATACACTATAGAAATTTCCGGTTTTGGTACAAAATTCCTTTAGAGATGGCGAACGGGGCGTAGTGTTAGAACTTTTGTTCCTTCATATAAAGTCTAAAATGCAAATGGCAGAGAAGCAAGTGCTTGGGGTGGGGTCCGTTTGGTTCCAAAGGGAAAATGTAAGAACCGGAATCGGCAACGATTTCTGCATTACAGTTTGGTTCCATCTTTTTTCTCTTCTAGGAACCATTTAGGAATCGCAGTCAGTTGCATCGTTTTCGTTCTACTGTTTTTCGGTTACCCGATATAGAAAAACCCATCTAGAACCATAGAGAATCGAAAATGGGTAAGAACCGAAATTCTATTAAGGATTTATGAAAATTGCAAGATGCTGAATCTTATATTTTAACCGAAAATGATGCATCGAAACATTCAAATACAACTCCAGTTCTTACTGATTTTTATATAATTTTCTTATACAATTTTTTGATTTTTAAGTATGCAAATGGTTCAAAACTAATAACCGAATCGATTCCGTATATACTGGAACCGAACCGAAAGTTATAAAAATATTAGGATGAGGAATCAAATCGAACCGATTATTTTGTTTCGGTTCTAACCGACTTTTTTTGATTCTCGATTAATTTGGCCCAATCCTAAAAGCGTTAACCAAATTGATTTTGATTATTGCTCGTATAGTATAGTCGGTATATCGATCTTGTCAGCGTTTTTCTCCTTCCTAGGCCAACCCAACCGTTGATGCTCGCTGAAATAATCGGCGAGCTGAATAGCTGATAAGTATCATGATATGTGGATCATAGTATTTATTACAGAACAAAATCCGGCAGCAAAGGTTCCCCCAAAAAGAATGTGTGGTCTCGTTCCTGTTTGACATAAGAGTCAAAAGAAGTAAAGAACCGTATAAACTTCCACCCCACCTTCGTGTTCTTTGTCCGCTTCCCACAGAAAAGCCCCAATTTAAACCCTTTTTCAAACTCAAAACTTGGTTCAATTATTTCATTTATCCACTCTTGATTTCATACATATACATGATATAGAGATTCTAGAGAGAGAGAGAGAGAGAGAGAAAGAGAGAGAGAGAGAGAGAGAGAGAGCTCAACATCTCTATACATAGAGCTCATGCGTTTGCCCGTTGCTGTGAAACCCGTTTGCTGCTAATGAATCCGAGCAAAATCGAGGAGGATCTGTTCCACCATCTGGGCCCATCCCTGTCTCATCATGAAGAACAACAATTCATGGGCCCTCACCACACTCAATCCCGGCACTCCATTAACGACGACGCCTTCTCGCTCGCCGAAATAGATCTCTTCCGGGACGAAGACGAAGACGACACCTCGTCTGATGCGGAAATCCCACTTCCTCCGTCGAGCGGAGAGGTGCAATCTCGAAACCCTAATTTAAAGAGTCCTTCTGTATCCGACCACAATAAAACCCCAATTTATTGTCCATCGGCGAACATTAGCCCCCAGAGCCATATTTCCACACAATTCTACACTTTCAATAAGGATTCCTATGCCCTAATGACTCAATGTCTAATCGAAGGCAGAGCAGCGACGCCGGAGGAGATCCGAGCCGTGACTCCATATCCAATGCTCGCCAGCTGGCGCTGTGTGTGGAAGGATCGCAGTGAGGACACCGCATATGCGACGGCCTGGAAGCGCGTCCAGGACAAGCTCACTCTCCACGTGGAGGAATCTGCAGCCGGAGTTGCGGGTAACAATAATAATAACCATCTGCTTTGTTTCAAGAACAATTCCAATCAATACGTCTCGCATGTCGATCAGTGGCACGACATAGTTATGGCTTTTCACGGTGGTGCCGATTTTCAACACCTAGGCGTGAAAGAAACTACAGAGAGAATTAAGCAAGTCTGGACTGTGGGCAAGAAACTTTATGGCATTCCTGAAAGCTATATCAGGACTTGCGTAGTTACCTGCCCTGTATGCACGGACGTGTCTTCTGGGTGTGCTCCCAGGTCTAAGAGGCGTAGGTTTGAATATACGGAGTCTATTGATGTGCCCGCCAAGGAAGTGCCTGTTAAGTTGCAACAGTTGGCAGCAAAGCATAAGGTTGTTTTATGTATACGACAAAAATACATTAGGTACAAGCCATTTATGGCCGAGGTTAAGGATTATGCATGTCATAGAGCTGGCGAGCCAGCTTCCTCAAAACGATCGCGAATTCTGAAGAGGGAGCCATACGCGTCAAAGCGGTGTGGGTGTGGCTTTCGTATAAGGGCGATAGTCCCAATATCGAACTATAATGAGAAGGATAAGACCTTTGTTTATGAGGAAGAGGGTACAGCTGTTTTTAGACTGTATGCAGTGCATTCAGGACATGAGCCAGGGCCTTTGGATGGCAATGCAAGAATTATGCACAGAATGGTGGGGTACAGAGGGGGTTTATTGATGGATTACGAGAATCTCTATGGGATAGCTGAGGAAGTGGAAAACGTGGGTTTTGGGTTCCTTGGGAAGGATTCTGGGGAATTACAGCATTTGGTTCCTCAACAGATACATGATCTGAGGAATGAGTTAGGGTTGCTTGAGGGTAGAATTGGAAAAGTACCTCCCCAGCTTTTGGGTTCAGTGTCACGCGAGCTCTTTGAAATTCTGAATAAAATTAGAAGTGTTGCGGATGATGGGTCGAGATCTGATGGTTTGTTGTCAGGTAAGCAGCATCTGGATGATATTTTGGTGGTTGAACATGATTTGCCAGATTGGGGTGATGACCATCACACTCGGATTTATGGGGATGGAAAAGATGCAGATGCTGTTGAGGATGACGATGAGGACAGTTTGGGAAGAACACTTGGAGAGGTTGCTTCTTGGGATCAGATGAGGACGGAGGGCAGGAATCAGAAGGATATGCTTGGTGAGAACTGTAAAGAAGAAAAATGGTTGAAATGTGGTGATTTTGTTGAGAAGGGGTTTCTTGGCAGCAGTAGTAATCCAAAGGTGGCCAAGCCCTTAGGACATGACAATGCGATAGACCCTGATGTGGGTCTTGCTGGTATACATGTGGATAGCTTCTATCCGGAAAATCCAAAGTGGTTGGATTCTCCTTGTGAACTTGATCCTGGAGCTGATTGTGGTGATGGTGGTTTCCGGCACGTCGTGTAGAGAGATCATTCGTCTTGGTGAAACCACTCTAACCTAATTTCTGATCTTATTTTCTTTTTCCTTTTGGGTGTCGTTCGTCTAATTTTCACTGTTGGAGTGGTTATGTACATTTGTGTACAAAGAGCTGAAAAGTTTTCACAAACAGTCACGGTCGTTTGGGTAACTTTGCTGCGTGTATTTTGTAAAGTACAGCCATTTTGGCACCTCTCTATATACTTTAAATGACAATGTGTTGACCTATCGTCTTATAACATTCAAATTTAAATGTGGATTTTCCAATATGTTGTGATTTGAGCTTGTGTTATTGCTGCATTTTTAGATTTGTTTGGTGTTCGTCCTACTTTGATGTAAATGGTTTTATTGCTGGGACATGTAAATGTTTTGGTAATTAGATCTTTGTCACTTTTAGTCGTTATTGCAGTGTTCAAATCACTCTTAAAGCAAGTTCATCGTTCAATAATTATAATAATGTCTATCATGGTTGGGCGGTTTTTGCCATCATAACACATACTAATGAAAGTGTTTAAGGTGGAATGTAAATCTGGAAACCCCATCTTTTGGTGGTGTTATGTATGTTCCTTCATATGGTTTGATCTTCATCTTTTGTTCCTCAAATCTTCTAGCTGATTCTCGAAGAAGCTCCTGATTCATCTTTTGAACTCCATCCCGACCCAGAATGGATTCAACCCACATCGAAATGTAATTCAAACCGTTAATACGGTTTGGACCAAAATAAAATATATACGTTAATACTAGTATTTAAATAGCGCATAATAGGGTGATTCATAGCGCGCCGGAGCACATCTCAGATTGCATTTTGCTCAATACTGCAGCCTTAGCGAGTTATAAGGCTAATTTCAAAATAGCACCCTTGAGGTTTGATTCAGTGCTAAAAGGGGATAACTGAAGTATTCTCTTATAATGCGGAAGGTGTGTATGTGTGTGTGTGTGTGTGTGTTTTCTATTCTTCTTTCTTTTTTTGCTTATGAAGATGTAAACGTATGACAAAATTAAATTTGAAGGGTATTCTTTGTAATTTTGATGTCTCATCAAAACCTATAACTCTGATTCTGTCCACAAACTTGTAAATCTTTAGAATCTTTCCTTGTGAAAGCAGGGCTAACTTTCCGTACATGTCTATTTTGCACGACGCAGATGTATATGCCCGTATAAAGTTTCAATCTGTGTTTGGCAAATGTACATGTCTCTTGCTTACTTTAAACCTCGAAATAGCATAATTACATCCAATTATCATGTATTTTGATTCTGCATTACACTGAATAGCTAAGCGTGTATTTCATTGGGATGGAGGAAACATCAAAACTGCTAAAGGATCCAAATTGTCGCTATATGTCTCACTGTCTCATCAAACGTCTGTGTTTCTATTGTAGCTCTTTTTAAATTTCTCTGGATTTTTTGTAAATACCCGACCTCAGGATTACTTTTGTAACTATCCTTTGTCATGGTTGTTAAAGGCGAAAGGCGCACGAAGGCGATACGTGCTGCTATCGCCTGGTGCAAGGCGCAAGGCGAGACACACAAAAATAAAAAATAGAATAAATTAAATGACAAAATTTATAATATAATGACAAGAAAATTTATCTTAATGCACAAAAAAATTATTATTTAAAAAAAAGTTTCAGAAGAAAATAACCTTTTAAAATATTCTGAAGAACAAAGAAAAATACCAAAAAGATTCCTAATACATAGGCGCGCTTGAGGCGCGCCTAGGCACACTGAGGCGCAGAGCGCACCGAGGTGCGCCCAGGTGCGCTCCTTACTGAGGTCGCCCGCCTTTGGGCTTAAAAGGCGGCTTTAATTTTTATCTGCACACCTTTAAGAACTATGATCCCTATATTCTTTTGTTATAAATTTGTGAATACATCCCGATAGGTATATAGTTCCAAAGAAGCACAAAAGAGGCTCAAATGAGAGGCAAAATTACAACTGGAAAGCTGCAATTATGCCTTCATGCCCTATTATTTTCTGCTGGTCCGATTTGAAAACTAAATGCAGAGTGCCACTGCCACTTACATTATAAACTAGCTTCCTATCCAAACAGTACGAACTATAATAACGTCTACCATTATTTAGTTAAATCATTTGGCTGCCCGGAAGGAGCTTCTGGATAATTCATTTCCAGGGTGTTTTGATTTTTTTCTTTCCCTTTTCAGGATCCTCAACACCAGTAGAAATTCAGGCTCCAAATTAGGAAGATCAGGTGCTGAGGTGCGGCAACCATTACCTTGTCCGGTGCTGATGGTCGTGCTGTGGGAGGTTCCACTCCGATAAAGGTACACCTTTCACTTCATTTATTTTTACGCCTTAAATTACGAAAACTACCCGGCAAGCTTGTTAGCCTAATTACAAAAAACAGTAACATTCAAATTACAAACACCCCCCTGAGTAGATGTGGCGAAATGGCCCGCCAGATCCCATTTGATTCAATGATATTAATTGGGCTGATTTTTCTTGGTTTGCATAAAACCCCAGCCCAACTCGGCCCATGTAAACATTTCGTGTATAGATTTTTTCGGGCCTGACCACAATTTCCCATCTTTTCTCGGTCTATAAAATCTTTGCTCGGTCTGATAAGGGGGCGGGAGCGATATGGACTCATCTACCGACTAAGGGAAAGGCCCGAGAGCATGAGCCGCGGCGGATGAGGCAGCCCCAATCAGGCAGATAACTACTTGCAGTTATTATTACTATTGCCAGGTCTAATTTAGGAGTGATTATTTGGCCTATAGCACGTAGGGTTATTATACAGGTAGAATTAGTGGTAGTAGCAGTTATTATTCTTTCAGTTGTTTTCACATTCGGCTTAGGCGAAAGCATAGTTGTTAAAAGGCGCACCTAAGGCACAAGGTGCGCACATAAAGATGCAAATCGCCTTTTGAGCCCACAAAGTCAAGCGACCTTGGTCAGTCGCGCGCCTCGGTGCGTCTCTTGGGTGCGCCTTAGGGGCACCTCTGCATTAGGTATTAGGTCTCTTTTCTGTTTCATTTTTTCAGAAGAATTTTAAAATTGTTTTATTGTTTTGACACTTAAATTCTGTTAATTGTTAAGTTTTTTGCGTATAGTTCTTGTCATTATATTGTAAGTCTTATAATTTATTTTTTATTTTTTTGTGCGCCTCGCCTCAGGCGATAGAAGCTCGTATCGCCTTGGTGCACCTTTCACCTTTAACAACTATAGACAAATGATATTCCGTAAAGAACGATTGTTCTTGGCGATAGATTATTAATTTTACATCATCAGAACTGGAACTTGCTTTATTTATCATAAAGAATGTTTGGGCTCTGGAACAATTGATTATCGAACCTTGTGACAGACGAATGGAGTCCAAAGAAAGACGATGGCTTGTGCACGGGAGCATTGTACTCCAACAATATCGAAACCCATTGGTCTAGTGATCATTGACAAGCCAAACAGTAGGCGCGATACGTGAATAATTAGGATATTATTATTAATGTTCCGGATATTATTATTATTATTATTATTATTATTAATGCTAGGGGTTGTACCGGGTGCTTTATAAATTTTTTATTATAATCTCCATACAAAACAGGATACAACCACTACAAAGCAGGGGTGTAGAATTTTGTGTAGAATTCTATGTACCCGTAGCATTCCTCTTCGTAATATATATATATATATATATATATATATTGATTCGACGCGATCATAATGAGAGTGAGATAACAATGAAAATGAGAATTGTTACTAAAAATAATAATTTGAATTAGGAAAAATTCATTTCACCTTATTACCAAATTCCAATACACTACAGCTGTAGCCTCTAGCCGTTAATACCTATTTCGCATTTAATAATAAAATGAACACTCTTTTCAATTACCAACCAAATGAACCGTCGTTTAAAAAAGGAAAAAATGAAGTTGAACAGTCACAAACTTGCCTATATATGCCCTCTCTTTCTCAAAGACTCAAACCAGATCTAGCATGGGAATTTGCTGTCCCGGCCTTTCCCGACCTGGCCCGGTATCTCATTTGGGCCTGGACTTGGTGATGGGCCCAGGTTATGGTAAGAAATAAGAATAAATTACGAAGTGTGTATAAAGGAAAATGCTGATAATTTCACATTCGTCCCCGAAAAATCGCAAAAAACCCTCCCCTCCCTCATTGCGGCGGCGGTAATCTCTCTTCTCATGTCTAGTGATTTTTTTTTTTTCAGCTTACTAATGTGATTCTTTCTGTTCGTAATCGTCGAAGGATGTTTGGAGTCTGTTGGATTTATTTTCGGAAACTTGGTGGAATGTACATTCATATAAATGCTATCTCATGCTTTTCCTATGCTTTGCTATTCTCCCTCTTTTGTCTTTGATTAGTGATTTTTCTCCTTCAGATGGCTTGTGTTTTTTATGCCTTGAAAGCCGGACCATGTGATCGGAACTGTACTACAAAGTTTCTGTCTGTCCAAAATCTCTTGGAAGGTTTAAGCCGTGTTGATTTTAGGAATCTTTATGATGCTCTTTACGATGAGCAGTTTCGGCTAAGTTTGCACCCCCAATATAACCATCAGATGCTCCAATCAAGCCATATCCCATGTTAGGTGGGAATCAAATTCAATCAACAAACAAGACATGACAAAATATTGACAAACACACGCTACAAGTTCTCAATCATGTGGCCAAATTTTAACATTTTCTTCACTCCGGAACAATTTCTTTCTGCATAGAGACCATTCCTCCCACAGTAGCCCTCACTTCATCTGCAATACTGTCCAAGTGAGCAAATGCATCGACCAAGACGTTTATGACATGGGTCTCTGTTTTCACCTGGGTAACAGATATCCGCAAAGCATCCAAGTCTGCATTTGTGTCCAGCCTCTCAACAGATTCAACGAACGCAACAACAGCCTCTGAGGCTCAATGGAGTTTAACAATGCATTGACATTGTTCTTCAAACTATCTAGAAAATGGCCAACAATAATGTATGTTTTCCAAATGAAGCCTGCTGTTATAAAGACGGATCGTTCAAGCCAAATAACAGATTTTATAAAGACGGATCGTTCAAGCCAGGCTTCATTTGGAAAACATACAGATAGTTTGAAGAATAATGTCAATGCATTGTTAAACTCCATTGAGCCTCTGAGAGAGTACACAGAGGCTGTTGTTGCGTTTGTTGAATCTGTTGAGAGGCTGGACACAAATGCAGATTTAGATGTGTTGAGGATATTTGTTAACCAGGTGAAGACAGAGACCCATGTCATAAACGCCTTGATCGATGCATTCGCTCACTTGGACAGCATTGCAGATGATGTGGAGGCTACTGTGGGAGGAATGGTCTCTATGCAGAAAGAAATTGTTCCGGAGTGAAGAAAGTGTTAAAATTTGGCCACATGATTGAGAACTTGTAGCGTGTGTTTGTCAATATTTTGTCATGTCTTGTTTGTTGATTGGATTTGATTCCCACCTATCATGGGATATGGCTTGATTGGAGCATCTTATAGTTATATTGGGGGTGCAAACTTGGCCGAAGCTGCTCATTCAGTTTTTGTAGGCAGCCTGTGGAACTCGTATCATGACCTTATCTAGTCTTATTCTAACATGTGTGATTGATGGTTATGTTAGCTTGTGTGATTGATGATTTAAATGTCCCTACTGATACTTTGTGGTTATATTAGAATCATTGGTGAGCTTTAGTGGATACAGGGTGCTCACTGACCAAAATTTTCTGTCATGTGACTTCTTGGTGGAAGAAGTTGTGTGTTTTGGGTTGGGTAAAAAAGTAGTAGGGATCTTTACTCGTTGAAGTTTTTATGTGATACTTAGTGATTGCTGATTGGTATTGAATGACTGTAGCAGGCCCCAAATAAGTGATGGATAACGAAAAGAGATCTTGTTTTATTGGCACCAACAAGACAAATGACAAGAATAGTGTCTCTACAACCATCTAATGCACACTCTTGGTATATGGTTGTGGGGCTGTAAACGAAGAGAGATGTTCGCGAACAAGCTCGAGCTCGGCTCGTTAAGAACTCGAGCTCGAGCTCGAACACAAAAAATTGTGCGTTAAGAAAATGGACTCGAGCCGAGCTTGGGCATGTGCGGCTCGAGCTCGGTTTGGCTCGTTAAGCTCGATTAATAAATTTATTTATAAATTTATTTAATAATATTTATATATTGTATTATAGATTAATAATTTTTTAAATAATTTTCATATATTAAAATATTAATTTTATATATGTTTAAAAAATAGTATATAATTTTTAATGATTATTTTAAATTATTTGTTTTAAATAATTAAAATATATTATTTAAATAATTTAAAAATATATAATTATTCGCGAACAGCTCGAGTTGTTTGCGAACAGCTCGAGTTCGACTCGTTTCATTAACGGGCTCGAGCTCCAACACGTTTTTTGTGCATAACAAAGCTCGGCTCAGCTCGGCTCGTCAGGAAAAAAAATTGAGCTCGACTCGTTTAGGTCAAAGCTCGGCTTGGCTCGATTCGTTTACAGCCCCATATGGTTGTGTCAACAAATCAAATGAATAACACTAAACACAAAATATATGCATCAAAATATCGATGCATTAAAATATTAGATTGTATGCATCAAATATATTGTATATTTTAATGCATTTAAATTTTGATGCACGAAATGCATATATTCATGCATAATTAGTACAAAACTCATATATAAATTAGTACTGTAAAGTACTGCATCTAATATTGGTACTGCATAGAACGCGCCCCCCTATATATATATATATATATAATCAGTTATTGCTGTCCTATCGCTTTAAAATGAAATTCTCGAATGTGAGAGTGAACTTACCCTCCATAATTGGGGGGTAATTTTGAGATATAAAAATTAAATTTTTTAATTTTTATTTCTCTTATATTATTCTATTTGTCGAGATCTTTAATATGAGTACAATTTTGATATATAAATTTTTACTTTTGAAAATTATTTTATTTTGAGTCAGAAATTAACTTTTTATTTATGAAAATAAATCTTTTTTCAAAAATAAAAAATTATATATCAAAATTATACTCAAATTAAAGATCCCGGCAAATAGAATAACATAGAAGAAATAAAAATTAAAAAAATTTAATTTTTAGATCTCAAAATTACCCTCCAATTATATCAATTTGTAAAAGATCCCGACAAATAGAATAACATAGAAGAAATTACCCTTTTCATTTCTTTGCATACACCATTGCGACAAATGTTTAAAACTTGGGCATCATATTTCAATTTGCAAAAGCCCACGCCGGACGATAAACATTAAGAAAATTTGGATTCTTAAATGAACCTTTATTCTAAATATCGTCTATGTTTCAAATGAAAAACCAACTATCAGTTGGATCCCCAAAAATCAAAATTAATTTTATACGAATTAATATTTAACTCAGTGGGAGTTTTATATTTTATTAAGGGGAGATTTTTGCCAGGGGGAATTTTTACCCATTTCTGCATACATTTTGTCATAATTTTATTATCGATTTTATAATCGTATATGCACTTTTTGCTGATAACAAAAAGAGGGAGAAGCGAAGAATAGGAGAATGGGAGAAAGAGTCATGGAAGAGACGAGAAAAAAAATCAAGAAAATAGGGAGAAAAGACGAAGACGAAGAAGAAGTTGAAAAAATAAGAATGAGTTGAAAAGGAGAAAAGAAAAGATGGGAGATGGAAACTAACGAAACGGACAAAGCCATAAACTTTGATCTGTTTATATATTTTTATATTTTGGAGGTTTATTCCATTAAATAGTGTTGTTTTGTAATCATAAAAAATGGGGAGATTGTTGGAATATTTTATTTCATACATTTATAATTGAGTTTTGATGATTAGTTATTAATCAAATAAAAACAACAAGGAAGCAAAACAAAACAACAAAGAAGTCGAAGACGCTCGAACCGAACTGAAAAGCAAAGAAGTGAAGAAATAACATGTATAACGTACGCAACACATGAATGATAACGTACGTAATACAATGGAGGATAACGTACGTAATACAAGTTACATAACGTACGTAATGATCTTGAATATGAATTCAAACAAGGAACCGTTGAAGATGACATCTGGAGTAGGTCAGCATGCAACTGATATGAAGGCTAAAGTTAACGTACGTAATGAGGTTATGATAACGTAAGTAATGAAGGAAACGAAGGCTACTGGACTGATCTGAACATAGCTTAACGTACGTAACCAGATAAAGATAATATACGTAATGAGCTTAACGTACGTAAAGGGTGAGCTACAAAGTACGTAAAGAAGGCAAAAGAGGCTAACGGCTAGTTGAGGCATTGGAGCCTATAAATACCACTTCTAATGGTAGTCAATATACAACAACTTGAAGGAAATATGGTATATGTCATATATTGTTATATACATTATCGTTGTTATAGTCGAGCTTATATTGTCAAGAGTTTGAGTGTTTATACACGATAACTCATACATGAAAGGAAAAATACGGATTGTAGATTGATTCAGTGTTATTAGGATCGTTGATCCGCCATTATTAGGATCATATGAGGTTTGTCTAGTAGCCATAGAAAGCTAGATAGGTTGATTCCTTATTCGATCGAAAAGGAAAACTATATAGCTTGGACCGACAAAAAGACAAGTGTGTTACGGTTTATCTCGGATCGATAGAAGACGAGATTGTAACGGTATCCCTCAGACCGATAGAAGACGAGGTGCAGAAGTTGATCTTAATCTGCATTACATGCTTTGATGATTTATGTTGAATATTACATGCTTTGCGAATACACAATTAGATACATACTTTAACAATTTTCCTAATCTGCATTACAAGTAGCCGAAGAACCAAAACAATTGTCCGACATTAATCAAATAAATATTGGAGCACAACCGGAAAAGGAGTGATATTGTTATGAAGTACACAAACATGTATTGAAATTTTACAAATAATATAACCATCGCAACAGACTTACACAATCATGTGGTTTAGTATTTACACAAGCATTATAAAATAAAAAATATATTTCAACTGTTTCAACAAAATATTGGGAAGAAGTATCCAAATCCCTGTAATCGAGTAACCATATTTATATCATTCAGAATCTGACTTGCATAATGACATATATGTCAAAATCCAGCACAACTTTAAATTTAGTAGGTTCCAGCGAATCATGAAAGTGTCGAATCGGAACCGCACCCAAAACCATCATGATTGAGAAACTCCAAAATACGACTTAAAATAGAAATATTACAAATATTGCAGATCTGAAAAAAAAAACGTATGAAGATAGAGATAAAGAGAGAGAAAAACATGAGCGATGGATTGGGGCCAGTAACCAACTAAGTTTTCAGATCTGGGAAACAATATTCTTGTGGAGGACGCTAGGACAGCGGGGGAGCAGCAACAAAGCTCGGCGCGGTCCTTCGGCTTGTCAGAGCTGCATTTTTTTTTTGCAATATACGATTGGAAAACGATGAAAATCTGAATAAATACGGAACTTCCCTTTCTATTGTAAATAAGAACAGAACATATGGAAACAAGAAGAAAAAACAGTTCCATATATCTAGGAGATATGATGATAGATTAAAGAAGGAAACGCGTGTGTAATTTTAAGGTATCAAAAAATATATATGTATATATAATAATAAACTATAAAAATCGGTAGTGATGTAATTATTTTATGTACGAGGCATTCAGACTCGTGTGTTGCACCGGTTTTTTTCGATAAACTATTGAACTCTTACTTATGTCTTAAACTTAACTTTTTTAATTTGTTATTATAATTTACAAATAGGTTTGATTATTTTTTGCTATATGTTGTACTACCCGTGCGATTCACACAGATTGTATAAAATTGTTCCGTACATACTGTTCAGCATAAATTGTTAAAGTATAAATCTAATTGTGTATTCGCAAAGCATGTAATATTCAACATAAATCATTGAAGTATAAATTTAATCGTGCAATTTTATGCGTTTATGTAAAAATCTAATCGTTGAAGTATAACAATATTTCTTCGAAACTCCAAACTCTCAACTTGTTACTGTATTTGACAACTTGTATATCCCTTCCATGTGTATCACCTATAAGACACGCTTTCACCATCATATCCCCTTCCACACCATCCCCCATACTTTCCTATTCATATGATTAAATTATTTGACCATAAATTTTTGTTACATCAAAAAACATGTAATAAAAATAAATATAACGTTTTTTTTAATGCAAGGTTAACTGTGTGAATAGAATCCAAGACTAAAAGCATACTTAAAGCTTGTTTTTTTTTCTTATGTCTAAAACTCAACTTTTTTAGACAAAAATTGATTAGCTTGTCCATGAATGAGCATTGCAAAGACTAATCTACTAAACATGTGAGTCAGATTGGTTCATTTGTTAAAAGAGATAATAACTCCCCACAGGCAAAATTGAGGCGTCAAGTTAAGCCGACAACACTGATTTGATTGTTATATAAACACTAACATATTAAATCCATATAATCTACAAATAATACTTGACTTATTTCTAATAAATCACATCAAATATTGTACTACTTGATCCGAGATGTTCGTACTCTTAAAGAGTATGTTTTTCGATAGAAATTGAACTTTTGCTTATGTCTAAAACTTAACTTTTTTATCTGTTATTAAAATATCAATCTTATACATATTTTTTCTAAGAATACTAAATAAAGTTGACATGATATATAGATCAAGATACCATTAAAAAGTCGCCCCATGAGAGGATTCTGAACTCTTGTATAAGAGGATCCAACATATTGATGGCAACATCAAGGCCAACGTTGGCACCATGGGCTTGCTTCTCTTTATGCCTTATGGTACCGAATGGACCTCCGGTCTGAATTGGTCTTCATATCATATGTTATTACCATCATGGATACTACATAATATATGATAGAATACTTTAGTCTCAATAAAAAAATTTATGTAAATTCCGTAGTAATTGTGATGCTAGAGAGAGTTCTCACCCGTAGCATCAATACCTCATTCCTTCCATAAATCACCATTCATGTAGTACACATGGCTACCTGTTTTCCAACAGATGAAAAATATATTGCATTATTCGTATGCTATTATGTCTTTCACATAATTATTTTCAAAATACATACCATAGTGTATATGGGGGATCAATAACTTTATTGCGATGCTTTTCCTCTCAACATCACATGTTAACTGTAATTAGTTCAATATTATATATAACAATAATAATTTCGCATATGTAGTTTGTTTTTACCTCCAATAAGTAGAAACGTACTTGTTCATGTAGTTGATATCTGGCATGCGGCATACCATAGTGTATATGGGGGATCAATAATATTTTTGTGATGCCTTTTATAGAAGTACCAATAGACTAATTTACTAAAGAATTTGAATGGATTGTAATTAATAAATATTTTAACAATAAGTAACTCAGAAATCCAAAGTTTTTTTTTTTATGTAAATTCCGTAGTAATTGTGATACTAGAGAGAGTTCTCTCCCGTAGCATCGATACCTCCTTCCTTCCATAAATCGCCACTCATGTAGTACACATGGCTACCTGTTTTCCAGCAGATGAAAAATATATTGCATTATTCATATACTGTTATGTCTTTCACATAATTATTTTCAAAATACATACCATAGCGTATATGGGGGATCAATAACTTTATTGTGATGCTTTTCCTGCCAACATCACATGTTAACTGTAATTAGTTCAATATTATATATAACAATAATAATTTCGCATATGTAGTTTGTTTTTACCTCCAATAAGTAGAAACGAATGTGTTCATGTAGTTGATATCTGGCATGCGACATACCATAGCATATATGGGAGATCAATAATATTTTTGTGATGCCTTTTATAGAGGTACCAATAGACTAATTTGTGAAAGGATTTGAATGGATTGTAATTAATAAATATTTTAACAATAAGTAACTAAGAAATCCAAAGTTTTTTTTTTGTCTAAGAAATCCAAAGGTTCTAATTAACAATAAGTAACTAAGAAATTCAAAGGTTCTAATTAGACGTTGCATGCTATTGAAAGGATAATAAAGGTTTGGAATGAAGATTCATGAGGTCATTAAGACTCCACATTTAATTTTAGGACTTAATCTTTTAGTATACGAGGCCTTACGAACCCGTGCGATGCACCGGCTGGGTTATTGGTTGAATTTCTACGTGTTTTGTACATAATGTTTGTGCAGATGTTTGTATACTTTTTATCAAGTTTGCGTCAATGTTTATAATATAAATTTTATATATCGGAATATTTATCATTTAGTACTATACTTTCGTAGATCTTGATGTTAACACATTTTTGGTGGAAAATAATTAAATATATCAATATAAGTTGAATAGTGCACATCATTGTCATATATAACTTGGGATGCCTCAGGACCCGTGTGATGCACACAAATATTTTCGTAAGATAAGTATTTTGACAAAATATTGATATATTTTTATCATTTTTTTGTTGTTTTTTTAATTAAGTAAGTATATTTATCATTTCTCCAAAATTATCATAAGGAAAATCAAATTAAAATGTACTACGAACGAATAATCATACATGCAATAAACTTAAAAAAAAAATTGAAGCAATAATAGACCATCTAATCAAGTAATGATGTTAGAAATAGTAATATATTATTGCATAAATTGTTTTACGTAAAGTTTACACGATGATCGGTATTCATCTCCCAAGTAACATCTACAATCATTAAGTGACTAAATGAATACATGCATTTGTAACTACATGGACACTCACATTTGTATCTCAATAACTACATGGACACTTCACATGGACCTAACATTAATATCATCAATCGGATTGATTATCGCATGGCTACATTTTTCACTTCAAAAAAACTGTGTCATTAATGCTCCTCACAAAATAGGTGTTAGTAATACTCCCCAATGATTTTTAGGACCTAATCTTTCTATATATATGATATATGATATGATATATGATATGATACGATATATATGTAATACTCCTCTTTTTTGTACTAGTATATGTAATTATCCGGGGAAGGGTTGGTGGTCTAGTGGTAGGACGCCTACTCCCAAGACACTACTTTGGGAGAGGTCTTGAGTTCTAACACCACCAAGGAGGTGAAAGAGGAGGTTTTTCTCTTTATGATCCTCTAGCTCCCCGGGGCTAACTCGAGCGACCGCTATGTTTAATCTCGCATCAAGCGGCAGTGTGGGAGTATTTTCTTGCTGGGAACCCGGAGGTGCTGACCAATCAGTGGACGTTTTCCCGAGAATTGTCTTTGGAACACGATGCGACCATTAATCGATTAAGAACCTCGCGCTGCGAAGTGTATAGAAAAAGCATTGGGAACCCTGGAATTGCTCGAGCGACTCGCGATTTACTTCTCTCAATGGTTTGGAGTGGGTTCATTGAGGGACTATGATTAGTCCGACTAAGCTGGGATCGACAACAAAAACAAGTATATGTAATTATCCCTTAAAATAAACCGAGGCCAATAGTATTGGGCCTCTCAAGCGGCCCACAACTACACAACCTCGGCCCAATAGTGAAAGAGGTAGGGTTTTTCTTCGTTGTATACACATGTATTATCGACGCAGTCGTCACTCTAAACTAGAAGCAGAGCTCCACTCCTTCCGCCACGCTCCATATCCTTCGCCGCCGTAAGTTCAGCTAACATCTCTGTCGCTGCGTTCATTTGTTTACATGATATATGCAATATTAAGATTAATGCTGTCGAAATTTGATTTATTTTTCGAGTTCCATGCTTTTTGGTGTTGTGTGTCTGTATATCTGATTCCATTCCATGTTTCTGTAAGGGAATTTTGTGATTCGGTGATCTTGTTTGTTCATTAGCTGCTTTATGTATCTATGCAATTAGGTTACAGTAATGCTGGAATATAAGTTTTGCACCAGATTATTTGTAAATCCTGCAACCACTATATGCATTTTGGTACCTGCTTGGTACTGCTTTACGTTATTTAGCTAAAAGTTCAGTCTTTGCTAAGGAATGTTATTGATGTCGATGATTTTGTTTCATCGCGATTTTGCTGGCCTTTCTCCATGCTTATCTTTTGATGGATTAATTGTTTAGCATGTGTGTGTAAAAATTGATTATTTTCATTGAAATCATTAAGCTAATTAGCGAGGAAATCGTAATTGTTTTATTATACACTTGGTTTATTGTTTTATCAGTCGACCAGTCGATGGCGAGTCGCTCGAAATAGTGACAAACAGCCAGTCGAGGGCTCCAGTCGATCCTTCCTGACCGGCTGCTCGACTAGTCGGGCGACGTAATAACCATGGTTGTATTTGTTTTACTCATGCATTTTCAGAGTTATTTCCATTGTTTCCAATGAAGCCAAAGACTCCTTATTCTTTGGTTCTTGATTATAATGGAATAAAATAAAATGACTCACTAAACTGGCTGCACTTCTTTTTCTCATGAAGTACTAGTCATTCAATGCAATTCTCGATGCAATTTTCATTTTGGATCATCCGGAAACAGCCTCTCTGTGTTAAGACAGGGGTAAGGCTGCATACATTCGATCCCCCCTTACCCCGTTTTTTGCGGGAGCCATTGAGGCATTGGGGTAATGTTGTTGTTGTTGTATGCATTTTCAGAGTTGCTGTGATTCTCTGTTACCTTATTTTCTATCTATGGTTGTGTTTTTAATGTACTAGTCTTAAGTTAATCGGCTAGATGTGGGTCTTAATGGTTGCGTCTTGTCTTGTTTGCTTGCTTTAGGTAAATCATGAAGCACAATAATGTTATTCCCAATGGTCACTTCAAGAAGCACTGGCAAAACGATGTGAAAACCTGGTTTAACCAGCCCGCCAGAAAGATAAGGAGAAGGACTGGTAATCATTTCATCTTATTTCTTTTTCATTTGGAATATAAATTTCTATACGAGAGCTTTCATATTCCAAGTTTCTCCTCAACTGATCCATGTTGTCATATTGTATCATATGATTGACTCTTGGTTGATACGTTTCATTTTCAGCCAGACAAGAGAAAGCTGTTAAGATTTTCCCAAGACCTATTGCCGGACCCCTTCGTCCTGTTGTCCGTGGTCAAACACTGAAGTACAACATGAAAGTCAGAGCTGGCAGGGGATTTTCTCTCGAGGAGCTTAAGGTGAGTGTGGGATTGCTATTTCATTCTACTCGATTGCTAATAAGCCCTAATAATTCACTGTAATGTGTTTGATTGTAGTGTCCCAACTAGGGCTGTAAATGAGCCGAACAGTACCGAACCTTTACTGAGTTCGGTCCGGCTCGAAATTATTCGAACCTTAGGTTCGGTCCGGCTCGAAAATTTCGAACCTCAGAATTTGAGGTTCGATTCGGCTCGAAGGCGATTTTTTTTTTATAGTTCGATTCGATTCGGCTCGAATTTTCGAACCGTTCGAATATAGTTCGATTCGGCTCGAGTTGAAGTCCACTATAAAGTTTGAATATAGTTCGGTCCGATTCGCCGAAGCCGAATGGTTCGGCCTGGGATGGGAGGGATTTATGTCTTGGGCCAAAGCCCCTCGAATCGAGCCGAACCGTTCGGTCCGATTCCCGAATCCTACTTTATAGGGTTCGGCTCTACGTTTGGTGCCACGAATCGAGCTTTTTCGTGCCGAATCCTTCGAACCGAATCGAACTGTTACGTTTGTTCACAGCCCTAGTCCCAACATGATTCCCTATTTCAAGCTTAGTAATGCGTGTGCCATTTTAGTTTGCTAAATTTGCTTTTGCTGTATTGTTAACCAGGCTGCTGGTGTCCCTAAGAAACTTGCCCCAACTATTGGCATCACTGTCGATCACCGCCGTAGAAATAGTTCGTTGGAGGGTTTCCAAACCAATGTCCAGAGACTGAAGACATTCAAGGCTAAGCTCGTTGTCTTCCCAAGACGTGTTCGCAAGTTCAAGGTAAAGAGTGCCCTCGAATGAACAAAGCATTTTTTTTTTTCTAGTGATTGCAAATAATCTTAAGCTCAAACCCTTCTCTCCTTCAGGCTGGTGATTCTACTCCAGAGGAGCTGGCTACAGCCACACAAGTTGCTGGGGCTTACATGCCTATCATTCGTGAGAAGCCAACTATGGATCTTGTTAAGATCACAGAAGAGATGAAATCATTCAAGGCATACGACAAGCTGTGTTTGGAGAGAACGAACGCACGCCATGTCGGTGTTAGGGCCAAGAGAGCGGCTGAGGCAGAGAAAGAGGAGAAGAAGTAAAGCAATTAGAGTGAGTTCAGAGAGGCAACAAATTTGTTGGATTTTGTATTGTTCGTTATATTTATGTCCCAACCGATTATCTTTGAATTTTGGTATTAGCAATCAGATCTATGTTCGTGACTGTTTCGGAATTTGTAGTTATTATTATGATTATTATTATTATTATTATTATTATTATTATTATTATTATTATTATATTATTATTATTATTATTATTATTATAAAAAAAACTCATAGGATTACAAAAAATTAGTGGGAAGCCTCGAAACTAACTGAGCCCCCACACCTCTAGCAATGGCAAATCCAATCCTATTAAAAATATGAACAGCTGCACGCGCACCAATGTCCTGAGTTATAGAGAATCGTCGAATGCGCTTAAGTAAGGTAACCCCATCTTTCTCAAGTTTTCCAAAAGAAGAAAAGGAGAAGGTGAGAAACCCATATCCAATATCCGCACATTTAGCATCGTACTTGACACGTTTACGCTGTACAGCATCACTTATCGCACGCCCCGGTGTAAAGTCAATCAACCCGGATTGCGTCAAAGGCGACGAACCCGTAAGATCAACACATACGTCACGTCCACCGTCCCAAGAGTAGAGTAATATGTCAGCCGGACGTAAGGATCTGTCACCATCTCCGAAAAGCCCAATATCCACCTCCTTACGAGCAGAAATCCCTGACCGAGAGCATATGTCAACAAGAACGTCACGCACAAGGTTATGCCGATGTTTAATGCCAACAATACCCGCACACGAAACAGCGTGGTCCCCGTAGATATCTCCAGGAAAAACCTTAGAGCAGGCAGAACACGGTACCTGAACAGTGAAAAGCGGAACACCGAGACGATAGCACAGTACACAACGATAAGCCCTGACATTCATAGTTTGTCCCAATCCAGATATCGGAGCCACCCTAAGCCAATCCGAAGTATGATCCTCCTTTAGAGAACTCCATAACGCCATCTGTCGAGGGGAAAGATGGAAAGTAGATTCAACAGTTTGGGAAACTCGACCGAAATATATATCTGCCAATTTCTTCATAAGTTTGGGGGCAGCGATCTCGGTAGGGTTACTCAAAAGGTTAATATCCATATTCGCATTGAAAGTACATAGAGCATCATCAAAAGAGGGACCAACAGTTACAATACCAGAACCATAAAGAAGCTTAGTCTGTAGGTCAGCTGATTGAAGTCTAGAAGCAAGGAAAGCATAGTTCAAGACATCACCTGCAGAATATAAACCAAGTCCCCCAAAAGCAAAAGGTAAGGTGGCGAGTCTCCACTGCCAGTCGCCAAAACCAGGCCCAGAAGCAGTGACAATACGCTCCAAAGAAGAACGAAGTGCCGCATCAAAAGAAACCTGAGCACACTCAAAGACCCGAGGAGGACATGTGCGCATAGAAAAATAGAGCTTAGAAATACCAGCACATGTACGGAGTAACAACAACTCGCATTGAGGGTCATTGAGTTTGGCAACTGCCTCCATAAGTTCAATAGTTTTAGCAACCCTTTTCAGGACCAACTTACTACCGAACTCAAAATCCACACTAACAGGTCCACCCAATAATTTAACACCATGTGAGGGACGAGAAATATTAGGGGGAAAAACACCATCATACCTACTTCTGGGGTCCTCTTGTGGCCAAAAAATTTCAGTTTTATCAACATTGAGGTGTAAACCACGACAAGGTCCGTCTGCCATAATCAACTCTAAAACCTTACCCACAACCAAGGTATCACCAATAATAGTGCCATCATCCAAATACCAAGCTTGAAAAGAAAGGGCAAAAGAATCTCTAATCTTACATGTCAAAGGATGTAAAACTAAAGCGAAAAGAAGAGGCCCAAGCGGATCACCTTGTTGCACACCTTGATGAGACCAAAGAGTATGCTCACCATAATATAATCTAGCAGGACTGGAGTAACAGAATTCCACCCACTGTGAAATAGCCGGGAAATGCATCCGAACCTCACGTAACATAACAGCTCGGTCCACCATGTTGAAAGCGTTCCTAAAATCAACCAACAACATGGACAGACCAACCTCACAACCACGGTCCTCAACCAAACGGTTCACAGCATGAAGAATAGCTTCACCACCCCCCGACACCCCAACACCAAGTTGTAAATCATCGAAATATCTGGCTGAAGAGTGGCCAATCATAGAAGCACAAACCTTGGAAACTAAACGCCTCCACACAGTCCCAACAGCAATAGGACGAATACCCCCTCCTGGTTTAACTAAGGGTGTGAGAGGAGCACTAGCAATATACTCACCCAACGCCCTCGGACAGTTACCAGCAAGAAAGAGGTTCACCACTTTGGTAATAGAAGCAATCAACTCGTCAGAAATAGCCACAGGTGCACCACTTAAACAATCCAAAAGGTGTTGGGCACGCAACCCATCTCGCCCACAAGAAGTACCACGAGGGAAACTCTTGATCATGTCAAGAACGGTAGAAGGGGATGCGGAAAGGTGATGATGATCAATAGGTATATCAGGCAAGAGAGGAGCAGACTGAAAATGGTGCTTAGCTTTTAAGTCTCCAAGAGTAGAAACATCATAAGGTGCAACACCAGAAGACGAAAGAACTCTGACCGCAGCAGTATAATGGCCATCACAAATCTTCCTCTTACATTGCTTGACATTACGATCACCCAAATCTAAGCTATCATCATCAATGGAAGACCATGATGGAGGAGGTTCAGCTAAAACCTCACGCACAACCTGCAAACTACCACCAGGAGAACCCCAAGCATGAATAGCATTAACAATATACTCTTCCTGGCGTTGACGCTTAGTGACCGACCTACTCTCATGACTACTCCTCGGACAAAAGGTTTTAAGTAGACAAAGCGGCAGGACAAGTAAACTAACCCAACAAGAAATGTCATCAGGCGTGCAGATCACCTTATCAAGAGCTCTTTTCAAATCACGAGAGAACTCCAACCGACATTTGGGAGGGATAGATTTGACATCCGCAATCCCTTAGAGAATAAGGTATCAAGAAGAGGTAAATCAAAACCACCAAGCACATCCAAACCGAATCCTCAACAATGGCTACAGGTGAGTAACTTGTGGTTTGGGAAGATCATATAACACGAACCGAACAATACCATCACCACAATCGGAGGAGACACAAAATCGACTCGTACCATGACGACACCTAGTCCGGAAGGTATGCGTTTTGAAACAACAACCACATAACCACAAACCCATACGCTTAAGAGTAATCTCCGCCCTTTCGAAAATAGCCAAATCCGACAAAAGAGATTGCCTAGTGACATCCTCAGCATCAACACAAAAATGCCGATCCCGAAGATGTGTGATCAAAGAGGTTCTAGTAAGACCATTCCCGCCACCATCACGACATCCATTTAGACCAATAAAGGGGCAATGAAATCTTACAGCCGGCATAGCAACAAAGCAACAAAACCAACACCCCGCATAAAAGAATACCAGAAAAGAAAACCAAAAAATACCAAAAGTGACAACCATGCAATTGAAGGCACAAGCAGCAGTCGAACAGAAAACACTAAACGTTAGAGCTGTCCAACTAGAAGTACGTATGACTCTAGAGAAAAGCGCCCAAGACAAAGGTCCGAAAAGGGCAAACTCAAGCCGCTAAAACCTTTAATTCCGAAAGCGTGAACACACACGTGACGTCTTGACGGAGAAAAATCGGGCGAGGATGACTGCAGCTCCAGAGGCGGGTGGAGATTTGGGGATCTGGGGAAGAAATTAGGACTGAGAGGTTGAGGCGGAGCGCGGCGGCGGGGCAGCAGCTGGGCGGAGGCGGCAAGGCAGCGGCGGTGGAGGGCTGAACCGGCGGTGAGTCGACAGGGTAGCACGGCGCCTGGACGGCAGGGAGGCCTGGAGAAGAGGGGCGCCGCGGTTATGTATACAAGAGGGGCGCCGGGACGGCAGGGAGGGCTGGAGAAGAGGGACGGCAGGGAGAAGAGGGCTGGAGAAGAGGCGCCGGGACGGCAGGGACGGCTGGAGAAGAGGGACGGCTGGAAATAAGTAGATGCAACCAAAATAAGTAGGTGCAACCAAAATTTGTAAGATTTAACATTTTGATAGACAACTATAGCTTACATATTAAAATATTATATATAATTTAAATACATGTAATACAATAGGCAAACTAAATCTTTTAACGACCATAGAGAAATTAGTAGTCCATCTTATCAAATGTAATACTACTACTTTATAAATTACTACCGTATATATTTGTCGGAAGTTTTTTCTTTTTCTTTTTGTCGAGTGAGAGACGAGAAACTCCCCCAGCTGTATTAGAGGTTCCTTGACCAGACGGGGTCAGAAGTTTGTTATTTACATATGAAGTAGTACTAATTATAACCGAGAAAGATATATTCTCATTGTGAATAAAAAGTGAATAATATCTCGACGGTTGCTCTCTTATCCTTAAATCTTGACGAGATTCATATTTCAGTTGACTCCCTTCTCCCTAAAAATCTTGGCATCGCTAAAGATTTATTACCTTACCCTTCCCTACCTATTTCAGTCGACCGCGCCGCGAATGCTGTTTCTTTGTTGGGCAAGAAATGCAATGATTTGAGAAACTAGTCTCGACGACGTCGTACTTGCAGGCTGCCCCGGAGGCTTTGACTGGGATGGAGAGCTCAGAAAGGAGACTGAAGCAATTGAACGACACGCAGATAAGGACAAAAAAGTAATTTTACATGTTATCTAAGAAGAACAATAATTTTATCATTTTTCTACCAAACAACAAAATAATATATCTGTTTTTACTATCTTCTCCTATCCTAATATGTTATCCTGACATGCCATATCCTGACATGACTACCAAACGAGCCATAACTAGTAAGTGTATATAGAAAGACCAGGTATAAAAACCCATAGCAAAAGAAAACAAGTAATGAATGACGTTCATCTTCTTCGCGAAAAAGCGTGAAACTTATCATATATTCATATCCAGATTCGTTTACCACTTTCCTTGAGTTTCCACCTTACAAAAACATACGAATCCAAGACAACGATCCTTACTCGCCAACATATCCAACCGCTCTTCACTTTCAAGATCCACATATCACAGACCCTTCAAATTAAATAAAAATCAAGCAAACTGTGAGGAACTCCAGCCGTTAATTCCCGTTGCAAAAAACGGCCAAGAATAAAAGGGCATATTAAAGTCAAGTGCTTGCAGAGTTCTCTTTCGCTGGGTCGCATAAAAGAGCCTGAAAAAAAAAAAAAGGCAGAGCTTTGTAGAGAGAGGCAAAGAGCGGCTGCTGTCGAGAAAGTACTACTCCGAGGTGGAATTGGACGTGAGACATGAGGGCTGCTTCCACTGGCTCTTCCGAATCATGGGGGGAGAGCATATCGAGGTGGCGGAAGAATCTTGAAGAAAAGCGATGTTCGCCGCCAAAATGGGCTGCTCTCTCTCTCTCTCTCGTTACTCTGCTCATCTTTTTCAAGGAGCCCTCCATTTATATCACCAAGCATTCCACCTGGGCCATTCTCACTGTTGTAGTTGTCTTCGAGTTCAGCATATGTTATAATCAGTTGTGTTGGGCTTCTGCGAGTTGTGATTTTGCTTCGATTTTGATTTCTTGGTGCTCGATTTCTTTGGTGATGTGTTGTGTGATGGTTTATGTAGGGGCTACACTTAGCAAAGGGTTTAATCGAGCGTTGGGGACCTTCTCTGCTGGTGCACTATCTATTAGGGATTGCAGAATTGGCAAAGCTCTCTGGACAATTTCAAGAAGTTGTGGTTGTCATCAGTATTTTCATTGCAGGTCAGTTTCTTGAAACAGATACTGATATCTCATTTTTAGTTATTTGTGCTCAAGTATTGTCAAATCTGATTTGATTTATCAAGCAACTTGGATCAATTAATTTTGTGATAGTTAGATCTAATGGCTGCATGAAATACTCTATTTTTGTGCCTGAAATTGATGAGAAGAGCTTCTGATTGGTGAATTATGCTTCTTCGGACCTCAGGGTTCTTCACCAGTTACTTGAAGTTGCACCCAGCTGTGAAGCAGTACGAATATGGATTCCGGGTGCTCTTGCTGACATTTTGCATTGTGCTGGTGTCTGATTCATTGGAGTTTCTTCAAACCGCTGTTTCTAGATCGGTGCTGATTGCAGTTCGTGCTGGTGTTTGCTTGGTCATGAATGTCTGCATCTTCCCTATTTGGTCTGGTGAGGATTTGCACAAGCTGGTTGTGAAGAACATTAAAGGCGTCGCCACATCTTTGGAAGGTGAAGATTTATTATGCTATTGAATTGTTTTATCTGTAAACGTTATCAGATTTGATCATGCCCTAAAGCTCATATGCCGCATTGTTTTTAGGTTGTATCAATATGTATTTGCAATGTGTTGAATATGAAAGAATACCTTCGAAAATCCTTATCTTCCAGGCTTCCGATGATCCTCTTTACAAGGGATATAGAACTGCTGTGGAGTCCACTAGCCAAGAGGAGGCTCTGGTATGCCTTTGTATTTCCTTTTACTTGATTCTCAGAATGAAAACGTGGGGGGTGAAAAATGTTGATTATAACTGTCGGTTCTTGCAGTTAGGGTTTGCTGTGTGGGAACCTCCTCATAGCCGTTATAAGATGTTGAACTATCCTTGGGGAGAATACGTTAAAGTCAGTGGTGCTCTGAGGCATTGTGCTTTCATGGTGATGGCAATGCATTCTATCAGAAATTCAGGTATTTTAGTTTGTAAGCCTTGAAATTGTGGTATATATGTGTGTGTGTGTGCGCGCGCGCTCAAAGGTTTGTATTCTCGCTTCCAACCTTGTTGGCTTAGGAAATGTATTAGGTGGAACAACCAACATTTAGAGTGCGGATTTCAGTCCTTATAGACTGAGAGACCAGAGTACCAGACTATTTGTCCTCTTCGTGGATTTCAGTCTTTAGAGACATTTCTTTCTTCTTACGAAATTATCCTATTGTACTTTCTTTCTGTCCAGTATATATTTTTTTTTCCTACGCTTCATGATCAATGATTATGGATGTCCAAACTGGTTCGTTTTAATATATGGATGTCCAAACAGTTTTAATTGGTCATGAATGTCTGCATCTTCCCTATTTGTTCTGGTGAGGATTTGCACAAGCTGGTTGTGAAGAATGTTGACGTCTGATTTGGTCAACGCCACGTGTGCTAATCTGGACGAATGGATCGAAGTCACGTAGAAAATAACAAAAGGGTGAAATAAATTGGATCACTAAATTTTATTAATGACTGTGATTTTAGATAGGGCCAAGCTGAATCTTTTGGATCGGACTATCTTTTTGTGTTGGATTCTTACAAATTTTCTCTTTCTCTCTCTTCCTGTTTTTCTCATAAATTCCAAAAGTCCTTTCATTGTTTGTACACGTTCTCTATATATAGATAATCTCAGCCAATTAGGAGATGACAGCTGGAGAATGTTGGGGAATATGCCCAAAACACTTGTCAGAGTGTAAACATGCCATAGACACGTGGCGGGTTCTAAGGCTTGCTTTGGGAAGGGATGTGACAGTAAGCATTAACTGTCCTGTATGCTTGTCCCGCATGCTTCTGGCGATGCTTATCCGTCGGGGTCGGACCTTGGGTCTCCCGCCGTTCTGGTCGTCCTTGGCATAATCTCGAGTTGGAGCGTATTTATCGTTGATTGACACGTTTTTAGTGTAACTATCGCAAGTGCACGATATCGTATCAAGTAGTAAAGTGGACTTTTTGAGTCCGGTTTATCGATCCCACAAGGAAGTTTGGTTATAATTTGAATTATACACTATTAGTCTATTTTTATAGATACTAAGATGAGTGAAACACACAATTTAAAGAGTTTGGTTTAATTGTTGCAAAGTAAATGCAATAATAGTTCTAATATTTTAAGGAAATAAAAAGATTGCAATAATAATAGATTGATTAACGATAAAATGAAATAGTTGGGATTACAAACTTAGTTCGTCATTAGTTATAAAAGATGTATAGGAGATCATAAAATGAATTTACTTATTATGTTGTGTAGATTCGATTTTCCTTAAAAAGACGGTTTCTCTTTCGAACTATAAAACGTCCCTTACATATTGAATCAATCCACTATATTTCTATGTTGATTGGCTTCGATACATAGCATTAGGATTTATGAAAATAACTCAAAGAATCATCTAAGGACTAGAGGTATATTTCTATCCCCTAAAACCAACTTAGAGTGAAGATCATTTGATCTAATCAAACATATTTTCTTTCGAAACATATGAAGACCATAAATATCGTCATTTATTGGCCAAATAAATAAAGATTGTTAAAACAATGAAAATCACACACAATAATAAGTAATTCACAATAGATCTTTTATACAAACATAAATAACATGACTAACCTTGTTTATAATCCCAACTAAAGGTTACTTAGCCCATGAAGGGTTTATTACACATATTACAAGCTTTTGTGGTCATTATTAGTTGAATCAAGAGAAAGAATTGATCCTAACTCCCTTAGTAGATAAAGGAGATAGAAGCAATAAACTCTCTGAACAACATATGCTATACCACACTTACAAAGATCACTCTGGAACACAAGTGTGTTCTTCACACAAAAAGAAAAGTTTACAAAAATGGAAAATTATAAGATGAATGATGAATGATGAAGGATCTAAGGGGTCTATTTATACACCTAAAGTCATCTAATAGCTCCAAAATTCCAAAGATTATTACATTAGATCGGATTAATGCCACCATCCCCTCAATAATACACAAAAAGTATAAAAATTAGACAAATCATAACAATCAAGAGTTACAGTAGTAACATTCGGAGTTACTAGTAACAAGGATGACTTACGACCGTAACTCCCGATTATTACGGCCGTAACGTGGCTTCGTAAATTTGCTCACTTGAAGCTTTGATAGTTATGTTTTCAAATTTCAGACTTTCGGACTTTGCGTTTTGCCCTGATCTTCTTCGCATGATAACTTTTGATATATAACTCTGATTTTGAATCCGGAAAGACTGCCGAATTCGTCTCGGAAAGCCCTACAACATGAATATATCAAAATTCAACAAAGAGAATATTTAATAAACATGTTATTTCTTGAGTAAATCAGTTATTTAATCCGATCATCATCCGATAAAAATAAAATTATTAAAACTAATTAATTAAAAGCAAAAAACGAGAAGACTAGCTCAATTATGGGTGAATTTTATCGATACAAACCATGTATAAGTGTACAAAACTGAAACTTATCACACCCCCAAACTTGAATTCTTGCTAGTCCCGAGCAAGACTCTTTATTAATCACACTCCAAAAATAAAAATAAAAATAAGACACAAAACTAATAATACACACAAAAATTAAAATATAAAAAGAGAAAAGGAGATCAAAATGTCATTAATACACAACAACCAGCTTATACAGTAGATATAAATGAATCAAGATTCAAAATAAATCTACTAATGATTTTGAAGTTAAAACACGGTTTTTATTTTATAAATCCAAAATGCAAGGTTTTTCCCCCAAAAGGCTGATTATTACTTTCCCACTCGTGATACACACGACTCCCTTCAATGGTTGCTCTCGATCACTCGTTTATTTTTCGACTCAATATGAAGAAGAATTTTATTGGCGTCATCAAATATTGTGATTTTCACAAAATTGAGTGTATTGAAATTCAGCTGCTAATTAATTCAAATCTGCTCATAAACTACATCCTTTTTAGTGATAGCTTTCACACCGTTATTTGCTAACGTATAGCTCTTTTCACTAACACAATTTCTATCTCATTATTTTTTTTCGTAAAAAGGTGATAGCTTTCACACCGTTATTTGCTAACGTGTAGCTCTTTTCACCAATTTTTCTGAGACGGCAGCTACGCACCAACAATGGTTAGTCCTTTATTTTTCGCAAAATTTAAGACTTCCAAAATTAGGCATTTATTCCGCTCAACACTTCTCCTTTTCGTCATTTTTTTTTAGGTGATAGCTTTCACACCGTTATTTGCTAACGTGTAGCTCTTTTCACCAATGACTCCTTTTTTTTTTTTTTTTTTTTTTAGGGAATAGAATTTTTGCAGAAAATCATTTCTTAGTTTAAACATGAAAAATCAAAAACTCCACAAATTAAGTAAATTTCAGTTCTATTTTTCATCAACCGATTGATTCTTCTTTTCTCAAGGTAACGAAAGACTCGATTTTATATGATAATTACAAGGCTTGGAAAGAGAGATTAAGGCTCAAAAAAAAAATTTGGAATATATAATTTTTTAACCGGTTAAAACGATTTTAGAAACTTGTATATAGCTAATTTATTGGTGTTATGGCCAGATCTAGAAATCTCATAAATCAAAATACTATATATATATATATATTTATATATATATATATAATAAAAAAAATTAAGGCAAATAACCAAATCAATCAAAACACACCAAAATTACAACACCAAAATATTAAAACAAACCACCCCCAAACTTGAAAATAAAACTGTCCTCAGTTTTTTTAAAAAAAAATGAAATAAAATAAAAATCAATGCAGAAAAACAGAATACTCTCTGTTAAGAAAGTTGATGTCTGAGCTAACGCCTTTTAGAATCTGCAAGAGAATAAATATACGAGGCACACAACAAAAGAAAATAAAATATACTCGTAAGTATAACACAATTTTTAAGATGCGCATCAAGAAAGTCCGAAGAGTCGCCTTACGCTGCCATCAAAGTTTTTATAAAAAAAACACACAATAAACATTACAGTAATAAAATAACGATACATAAATCGCGAATAGATGCGCGTCAATAGATCAAGAAGAAACTCCTTAAGCTGCCACCATTTAGCACGATTATTACACACGACAGAAAGTAAAAATACAAGAGGTCCGACATGGGTTATCAAAGGGAGAAGAATGAATCCACTTTTCGTTTTCTCACGGTAAAATCTTCTACCCAGATAATTTTAGCTAGAGCTGGATCTGGTTGAATAACAAATTCATTGAGTTTTTTGATTAGTTCATCTGGTGTTGTTGCAACGACTATGATTCGTTTAGCACGCTCGGAAATAAAACCCTTTTCAGCAGAGTAGTCGATGAAAGACAGTAAACCATCAAAGAAACCATTGACATTAAGCACACCTATTGGTTTTTGATGAACATTTAGCTGGGCTCTGGTAACCACATGAAAAAGTTCCTCAAGGGTGCCAAAACCACCGGGAAGGGTGATAAAGGCGCCAGAATTATTTATCATGTGAGTTATGCGATCTTGCATATTTACAGATCTAAACTCATCTCCAATAGTTGACCCGGTGATTTTACTTTCAGCCAGAGGTTTTGGGATTATTCCCAACACTCTTACTCCTTCCATATAGCATGTGCAGTCATTCCCATTAATCCTAGACTTCCTCCTCCGTAAACTACATGAATGCATTTTTCTCCTAAGGTACGACCCAAGTTGTGGGTTGCTTCAGCAAAGCATGCCTCTTTTCCATAACTAGCTCCACCAAAAATGCAGACTGTGCTAATTTTTTTTGTTGAAGATGATGACTCCATTTTTGAAAAGAAAAATTTTTAGAGAGAAACAGAGAAAAAGTGCAAGTTTGAGGGATGAATGAAAGAAACAAGCACAAAATTTATTTATAGAAGAAAAATAAGGTAAAAATTGTTTAACAAGTTTGTGATTGCGTTGATTGCGCTTCAACTACTCAATAGAATAATGAAAGCTTTTATCGAGTATCACATTATTTATTCAGAAAATCACACCACACGACAAAAATAAAAGATACTTACGCGTATGTACAGTAGTTGTGATTGTGGCTCACATCTTCCTCTGATTTTACGTTCAGAAACGGCCTAAACGCCTTCTATGAGTCGGGGAGAAGCTTCCCATCCAATTTTCTTACAAATTGGCAAACAGGTCTTTTAACGTTAGATTCCCAAGACGTTCATATTCTGGTTGGAATTTATTCCACAAACATCGAATTCCGTAATGTACGAGTCCACTAGGATGCGTGTCAAGAGAAATTTTGATATCATCTAAATTCTCCTTATTCAGACCATCTTTAATGAACTGAATTTTATCTTCTCTGTTTGTAGATGGAATTCCTAAAGATCGACATTTTAAATTACAGTTCCATCTAGCACATTTATAGCAAACGGCTATCATCTTTGCTCGTCGTTTCTTGGCATATGAACTTTTTCCTAGCCCTGGTAAAAATCTAGTCGGTGTTTCTGTGAATTCACCCTCTATTCTTACTTTGGCTTCAATTATGAATCTGATGTCAAAAGGTATGCTTTTATTCATAAGCAACCTCATCCTTTCAAGCCTTGCCTTGTAAATTTTTAAAATTGCATTTTTGCTTAGAAAGGGAATTTTTTTTTCAATTTTATACAACGTTTCTTCCATGATAAAAAAAATAAAAAGACAATGAAAATAATTGAAGGAAATATTTACAAATATCAGTTGTTGTGGGAAACTGAAAAATCCGACTTTAATAGTCACGGAGTACCGTTATCCGCCACTTGACCGGACAAACACAATTTAGTACTTAAGTTACAATGTCGAGAAATTTGTACCTATAAAAATAGTTTACAATGTAAGATTTCAAATATAACTTATACTTCCCACAGCGGCGCCAAAAACTTGATACGTTTTAGTGTAACTATCGCAAGTGCACGATATCGTATCAAGTAGTAAAGTGGACTTTTTGAGTCCGGTTTATCGATCCCACAAGGAAGTTTGGTTATAATTTGAATTATACACTATTAGTCTATTTTTATAGATACTAAGATGAGTGAAACACACAATTTAAAGAGTTTGGTTTAATTGTTGCAAAGTAAATGCAATAATAGTTCTAATATTTTAAGGAAATAAAAAGATTGCAATAATAATAGATTGATTAACGATAAAATGAAATAGTTGGGATTACAAACTTAGTTCGTCATTAGTTATAAAAGATGTATAGGAGATCATAAAATGAATTTACTTATTATGTTGTGTAGATTCGATTTTCCTTAAAAAGACGGTTTCTCTTTCGAACTATAAAACACCCCTTACATATTGAATCAATCCACTATATTTCTATGTTGATTGGCTTCAATACATAGCATTAGGATTTATGAAAATAACTCAAAGAATCATCTAAGGACTAGAGGTATATTTCTATCCCCTAAAACCAACTTAGAGTGAAGATCATTTGATCTAATCAAACATATTTTCTTTCGAAACATATGAAGACCATAAATATCGTCATTTATTGGCCAAATAAATAAAGATTGTTAAAACAATGAAAATCACACACAATAATAAGTAATTCACAATAGATCTTTTATACAAATATAAATAACATGACTAACCTTGTTTATAATCCCAACTAAAGGTTACTTAGCCCATGAAGGGTTTATTACACATATTACAAGCTTTTGTGGTCATTATTAGTTGAATCAAGAGAAAGAATTGATCCTAACTCCCTTAGTAGATAAAGGAGATAGAAGCAATAAACTCTCTGAACAACATATGCTATACCACACTTACAAAAATCACTCTAGAACACAAGTGTGTTCTTCACACAAAAAGAAAAGTTTACAAAAAATGGAAAATTATAAGATGAATGATGAATGATGAAGGATCTAAGGGGTCTATTTATACACCTAAAGTCATCTAATAGCTCCAAAATTCCAGCATTATTACATTAGATCGGATTAATGCCAGCCATCCCCTCAATAATACACAAAAAGTATAAAAAATTAGACAAATCATAACAATCTGTCAAGAGTTACGGCCGTAACATTCAGGAGTTACGGCCGTAACTCCTGATTGTTACGGCCGTAACGTGGCTTCGTAAATTTGCTCACTTGAAGCTTTGATAGTTACGTTTTCAGCCCAGAATTTCTCAGACTTTGCGTTTTTGGCCCAGATCTTCTTCGGATGATAACTTTTGATATATAACTCTGATTTTGAATCCGGAAAGACTGCCGAATTCGTCTCGGAAAGCCCTACAACATGAATATATCAAAATTCAACAAAGATAATATTTAATAAATATGTTATTTCTTGAGTAAATCAGTTATTTAATTCGATCATCATCCGATAAAAATAAAATTATTAAAACTAATTAATTAAAAGCAAAAAACGAGAAGACTAACTCAATTATGGGTGAATTTTATCGATACAAACCATGGATAAGTGTACAAAACTGACACTTATCATTGATCTGCTCGGTCCTTCCGGTCTCGATATCGGGTCGGCTTTGACGTCTCTGACCGGTTCGGTCTTTAACGAAACCGGGAGAGAACCGGATTCGTACTCGGTCCGGCTTGTTGCTCTGATCGGCCGATTCATCTGCCTGGAACGCTAACGTGGATGCCAAGACGGATGGGCTATCAACAAGGGCCCCCGAGTCCAGGGCCGTCTTGGCCGGCCGAGTGGAGTCGTTTAAGTATGCCCGATCCGGCTTGGATAAGATCTCCCGGAGAGACTTGGATAAGATCTCTCGAAGGGACGTCCCTTCGGGAGTCGCGTCGGTTCAATTTCAAGGCTCTAGGTGTCATGATGAGGGAGACACGTGGCCCGATTTGATTCGATAGTGCGTTCACGCGACTTGGGTTTTTGCGACGGTTCAGTGTGAATCGTCGCGCCACGCGCTAGGCATTTAATGTTCTCTTCTCTTTATAAATATAGGGCTTCTCCTTCTTCATTTCTCCTTCCGCCATTTTTGCTTTTGTTGCAGAGAAGAGAGAAAAAATTCCGGTGTCCTTTTCTTGATTTTAGAAAGAATTTCCCGGTAAGCCTTTCCCTCTTTTCTATTTAAGATGTCGGAGCTGAGGGACGAGACAGCGGCGGAGGAGTTGACTGTGTCTCCGGACCGCACGGGGGTGGCGAATCTGTCTATGGGCGACGTTCCCGTCGACTGGAGCAACGAGGAGGAAGGCGGCGAGGTCGCGAGGTCGCCGAATTTTGGAGACGCGGAGGTGGCGGCGCCGTTGACGGCGGTTGGCGAGACTCCGGCCTGGATTCGGCCTCGGCCGTCCCCTTTCGTGGAGGCGGAGTGGGACTCGGCCTCGATCCGCAGCGCTGTCACGAAAGAGCAGTTGGTGGCTTGGCAGGGGCGGTTTAAGATATCTGCTGCAGTGCGGATGTTTGTTCCAACTCCCGAGGAGAGGCCTCACACTCCGCCCGTCGCCGTCGGTTGTACGGCGGTGTACTACCGCTCTCTGCTGGCTAGAGATGTTAAACGGGCTAGCCCTAGCGGTTCCGGGCTAGCCCTAGCGGGCTTCGGGCTAAACGGTCCGGGCTAAAAAAGCCCGGATTTAAACGGGCTAGGAAATATTGGCCCTAACCCTAACCCTAACGGGTTTCGGGCTAAACGGGCTAAATATTTAAAAAATCTATTTTTTATTTTTTTATAAGTCAAAAAAATAATAACAATATATTTTATATATATAGTAACAACTATACTATAATAAATATAACAAAAAATACACTTTTATGTATATATATATATATATATATACACATATACACTATATTAACAAATACAGTAATAATATATATTATATATAATATTAATATATATTATATATATAATATTAACATAGTGTATATATATAATATTAATATAGTGTGTATATATATATATATCAAGCCGGGCTAGCCTACTGCCGGGCTAGCCACTAAGCCAAGGCTAAACGGTCCGGGCCAAAAAAGCCCGAATTTAAACGGGCTAGGAAATATCGGCCCTAACCCGGTTTTTTGGCGGGTTAAACGGGCCAGCCCTACGGGCTCGAGCCCGTTTAACATCTCTACTGCTGGCAGGGCTGAGGTTTCCGCTCCCGTTAGCCTTCTCCCGGTGGCTAAGGCAGTGGGGCCTTCCTATTGCCCAAATTCACCCGAATCCTGGGCTCGGGTGGTGGGTCTTTTCATCCTCCGGTTGGCCCGAGCCCAGCTTTGAGGAGTTCAACAACCTTTTTCTGTGGAGAACGGTGGGAAGATCCGGCTCGGGCTGGTTTTATTTAACAGCTCGGCATGCCATGCACAAAGAGGTGGTGGATGTGCCGGAGACTATACATAGTTGGAAGGAGCAGTGGTTTTATGTCGGGGGATATTGGAGGAGCTCGGTGGATGAGTGGGAGCCCGGCGTCATAGACGCGGAGCTTCGAATCCCAGAGCATTTTATTGCCAAAATGAGTAAGTGTTGTGTTTTCTGTTCTGTTCCTCCTTTGTCTAACGCTCATCATTTGCTTTTTGTGCAGAGCGTATCCCGGCGCAAGAGACCTCCTCCGAGTTCGACGATCGGGTTGAACTGCTTTTGGATCTTCCCGCTGAGCAGAGGAAGTCGCATCTTCTGGTTACTGAGGAAAACCTCTGGGCGGCCGGACTTCAATCCACCGATCCGAGTATCATATCTTCATCAGGTATTTTTTTTTTTATCTTCTTTCTCCAGTCCCTAGGGCCAAGATTCCGTCTGGAAGGAAAGAGACGCCTGCGCAGCGTGTGGCGAGATTAGCTGCCGAGGCTGCTGAGCGGAGGGGGCGTGCGGGCAAAACGAAAGAGGGAGGAGACCGAGCCTCAGGGCAGCGTGACTAAAGCGGAGGCTCGGTCTGCTCCTGAAGTTCCTGTATCTGCGCCGAGTCCTGTCCAAACGGATCGTGCGACTTGCAAGGAGCCCTTATAAGCGGTGGTTGGACACCAGGGCCGATGCATACTCCGGATACAATCAGATCCAGATGCATCCCATTGATGAAGAAAACACCTCCTTCTACTCAGCCCGCGGCCTGTATTGCTACCGAATGATGCCTTTTGGGCTCAAGAACGCCGGCGCAACCTATCAACGCCTGGTAAATAAAATGTTCAATACCTTGATAGGTCATACTATGGAAGTGTATGTAGATGATATGTTCGTGAAATTTGTGCGTTCGGCAGACCATGTAAATGACCTTAATAAAATGTTTGCTATTTTGCGCGAGTACAAGATGAAGCTAAATCCCAAGAAATGTTCATTTGGGGTAGGCTCTGGAAAATTCCTCGGCTACATGGTAAGCTAAAGAGGGATTGAAGCCAACCCCGATAAAATCAAGGCAGTGACCGAACTTGTTCCACCAAATTCGGTCAAGAAAGTACAGAGCCTAACCGGCCGGCTAGCCGCGCTAAGTCGCTTTATCTCCCGCTCAACTAATAAATGTAAACCTTTCTTTGAAGCCATAAAAAAGAACAAAGATTTTCAGTGGACCGACCCTTGCCAAAAAGCCTTTGAGCACTGTTGTTACGGCGCTCGACTAGTCGCGACTAGTCGGCGACTAGTCGACCAGGCGATGGAGGAGGGTCGCCGTGCCACTCCGACTCGCCGTGTGTAAAAATGTCGCCCGACTTGGACGACATGGGTCGACTGGGCGACGACTCGGGTTCGACTTGGACCCGCAGAATAGTTTTTTTTTTAGGCGCAGGGCAGAATACTTAAAAAGAAAAAAACGTCAACTCTCACAAGTCACAACCCTAATTGCAAAACGAGCCGACTGAAGAAACCTGAAATTTCCACTTCGGTCCCGTCGCCAGTCTGAGTCGACCGCCGCCCGCCGCCGTACGCCGATTTGCCGCGCCGCTAATAAACAGGTACGTTTTCTTCTTCTTCTTCTTCTTCTTCCTAATTTGCCGCGCCGATTGCTGTACCCTTCTTCTTCCTATTTCTATTGATATTATATATATATATATATATATATACGCACACACTAATATACTGACACACTAATATACCGGATATATATATATATATATATATATATATATATATAGGAAAGAGATCATATGAAAACTAATTACTTTTTGAAATCTAGAAACTTTTGTAGGCCATTGATACTAGTGATCTAACGGCTGTAGATGAGTAGGATTATATGTATTTATGTATTTTTTTATTGCATTATTATTGCATATACTAGCGACCAGCTTGATGCAACAAATAATAACAAATATGCAATGAAATTGCTTAATAATGCAATTGGTTTCTAGATTTCACCATTAAGAGGGTTTCCACCATATCCAATCCCTATATATATATATATATATATATATATATATATATATTAGTATAGTGTATACATACAGCCAGTATATATATTACTTTATATATAATCAGTATATATATATAGTACATACAGTAGTATACATATTACATATAAATATAATCATATATATTGATTATGTTCGAATGTTTTTCAAATTGTAGATGGCAATGTGGTATTTGTCAATTGTCATTACATATTTACATAACAATTTCATATATATATATATATATTATATATATATATATTTATAATTAGTCGACTAGTCTCGATTAGTCTACGACTCGCCATGCCGGACCTCCGTCGACTCGACTCGACTTACCGCCGTAACAACCATGCCTTTGAGGCCATCAAGGAAGTTTTGGCAGAAGTCCCAGTCCTGCAACGACCGGCCCGGGGAGAACCTCTCTACTTGTATCTCGCGGTGTCCAACTCCGCAGTCAGCGCTGCGCTTATCCGGACGGAAAATGCAGTTCAACGTCCGGTCTACTATGTTAGTCAGGCCCTTCATGATGCCGAGCTCAGATACGCCCCGATGTAAAAGCTGGCCTATGCGCTCATGATGGCCACCCGAAAGCTAAGACCCTACTTTCTGGAACATGAGGTAGTGGTCATAACAAACTACCCCTTAAAGCAAGTCATGCACCGACCCGACGTATCTGGCCGGATGATCAAATGGGCCGTCGAGCTCGGACAGTTCGACTTGACTTTTGAATCGCGCACTGCCATAAAAGGTCAGGTCCTGGCAGATTTCATCGCGGAGTTCACACCGGCAATCATACAAGAAAACGACCGATCAGAGGAATGGTCACTTTATGTAGACGGGTCGTCAACTGCCGACCGAGCAGGCGCATGAATTGTCCTCGTAAGTCCTTTCTGCTCGGCCATTCACCTAGGTTTTCCATCCACCAACAATGAAGCAGAATATGAAGCCCTCCTGGCCGGTCTGGAAATGGCGACCTCCCTCGGTCTCACTCGCCTCGCTGTCTTAAGTGATTCTCAATTAGTGGTAAACCAAATTAGGGGCGAATACGAGGCCAAGAAACCCAAACTGATTAAGTACCTCCACTTGGCGCGGACGCGGCTGCAAGAATTTCGGGGAACTATACAACACATCCCCCGGACCGAGAACATCCAAGCCGACTATTTAGCCAAGTTTGCATCCAGCGCGGGAGCCGAACATATGGACGAGGTCAACATAGGATACCATGCATCATCAGCCCTAGAAATGGCAAAGTCCAGACAGTCGAACAATCGGAACCGCAAGGATGGATGCAGCCTATAATCCGATATCTTCAGAGCGGTGTTTTACCCGAGGACCGAGCCCAGGCGCGATCGCTTCGAACCCAATCCGTCAGGTTCACCATTGTGGATGGAACTTTATACAAAAGAGGGTATTCGGTCCCATTGCTGAAATGCCTGTCCGAGTCGGAAGCAGAATACGCCCTCAGAGAGGTGCACGAGGGTATATGCGGCAACCATTCCGGCGGCCAGGCACTAGCCTATAAGTTGATCAGACAAGGATATTACTGGCCAAATCTTAAAAAAGATGCCATCGCGCTCGTACGGAAGTGCGTCCGATGCCAAATCTTCGCTCCTCAGATCCGATCCCCGTCGGAAACCCTCACTTCCGTATATTGTCCATGGCCATTCCCCAAGTGGGGGATCGATTTGATCGGCCCCTTACCTAAAGGACGGGGAGGAGTACAATACGCCATCGTCGCAGTCGATTATTTCACAAAATGGGCAGAGGCCGAGCCTATGGCGCGGACAACCGAGCAGAAAATAGTTAATTTTATATGGAAGTCACTCATCTGTCGGTTCGGGATCCCTCAATCTATTGTCTCCGATAATGCAAAACAATTTGACAATAAGAAGTTTCGGGCCTTCTGCGACGGCCTCCACATACGAAATAACTTTTCCACACCATATTATCCGCAATCCAACGGACCGGTCGAGGCGGTCAACAAAATCCTAAAGCAGCATCTCAAGACACGCCTCGAAGAACTCAAAGGTTCCTGGCTCGAGGAACTCCCCGGAGCCTTATGGGCTTACAGAACAACGCATCGGTCTGCCACCGGAGAAACACCTTTCTTCTTGGCTTTCGGCTCTGAAGCCGTCATCCCGGTCGAAATCGGAGCACCTACCTACCGAGTAGCCCATTTCGAAGAGCAAGATAACGACTTGGCCCTCCAAGTAAACCTGGACCTCCTTGTCGAAAAGCGGGCCCAAGGGGAAATGCGGAACGCCGTCTACAAAAGAAGAAGCGAAAAATATTATAACTCCAAGGTTCACCATAGAGGTTTCCAGGTCGGAGACCTCGTTCTTAAACGGGTATTGGGGCCGGATCCCGGACCACTTAAGCCCAAGTGGGAAGGACCGTATAAGGTTAGTGAAGTCCTTCAGAACGGAGCCCACCGGCTAGAATATCTGAACGGCCAGAGATTAACTTATCCATGGAATGCTATGTATTTAAAGTGGTATTATCAATAAAATTTGACGTTATTTCATTTTTAGCATTGGTGCACCTCATAAGACCGTCTCGTCCGGCGCTATAAGACCGAGCTCGCCTCGGCACCTAATAAGACCGGCTCATCTGGCACTATAAGACCGAGCTCGTCTCGGCACCTCATAAGACCGGCTCATCCGGCACTATAAGACCGAGCTCGTCTCGGCACCTCATAAGACCGGCTCATCCGGCACTATAAGACCGAGCTCGTCTCGGCACCTCATAAGACCGGCTCATCCGGCACTATAGGACCGAGCTCGTCTCGGCACCTCATAAGACCGGCTCATCCGGCACTATAGGACCGAGCTCGTCTCGGCACCTCATAAGACCGGCTCATCCGGCACTATAAGACCGAGCTCGTCTCGGCACTCTGAAAGTCCGGGCTCACCTCGGCACAATCAACAAATGGTGAACAGGAAGGAAAGGCAACGGCCAAACCAACTGGGCCTAAACATCCAGAAAAAAGCAACAGATGCTATAAAGAAGATTTATTCACTTAAAGAGGCATTTCTACAAAGTACGTATGACAAAAAAAAAAAACAAAGGAAAACTGGCACGCAAGCCATACATGAAATAAAATAAAAATCTACTCGGCCCCATCCTCCTGACCAGCCGCCTGGAAGGACTGTCCTTCACCTTCACCAGGCGGAGCCAACCCTGGATCTGCAACAACCTCGACAGCCTTCGGCTCATCAGCTCCATGGGAGTCAACCTTCAGATCGGCCGCTTGGGACACAATATAGGCCTCGACCTCCTCAACGGTCTTCCCTCCCTTCATGAGATCTAATATTTCGTAGCAGGTGGAGACGTAATTCAGGTTGATCAGCTCCTCGAACTCAGGCGTTTCCTTAAAAGCCGCCGCCCTTTCGGCAAGACCCTTGGCGTAGCCCGAAGCCTCACAAGTATTAACTCGCTCGGTCAGGTGCTCAAGCTGGGCCTTCGTATTTTGCAAATAGGCCTCGTGCTCGGCCCTGGTGTCCAACCACCGCTTATGAGCTAGCTCGGCCGCCTCAGTCATCTCCCCGACTTTCACTTTCCACCTATCGGCCTCTAGGGCCCGACTCTCCAAGATCTCATTATCACCCTTCATGGAGGTTATCTCCTCCTCCAAGGACTTGATCAGTGAAGGACAGAGATGGTGCTCCTCTTGCAGGGCCTGAAGATCGGCCGCCATCTTCTTATGCTTCTCATCCAGGGCCATTAGCTCATCGGTGGCCTTTACGTAAGTACACAACGCACGGCCGATCAGAGCATTTCCGAATTGGATCTGCTCAGTCGGACCCATTTCGTTGGTCACTATCTCCAGTTTGGGCGTCCAGCCCCTGACGAGGATGTGACTGGACTCAGCCACCGCCGGGGGAACCGGGTTGAGCATCTCAGCGGTTGGGGTCGCTGCACGGACGTAATCAAGGAACCAGCGCGGCCGTCGCCCCTTCATCTGGGCACAAGGTTCCTCTCGGTCCTTATTAACCGGGAGATAATGACTATCCAAGTCAATTAAGGGCTCCTTGCAAGTCGCACGATCCGTCTGGACAGGGCTCGGCGCAGATACAGGAACTTCAGGAGCAGACCGAGCCTCCGCTTTAGTCACGCTGCCCTGAGGCTCGGTCTCCTCCCTCTTTCGTTTGCCCGCACGCCCCCTCCGCTCAGCAGCCTCGGCAGCCAATCTCGCCACACACTGCGCAGACGCCTCTTTCCTTCCAGACGGAACCTTGGCCCTAGGGACTGGAGAAAGAAGATATGTTAAAAAAAAAATACTTGATGAAGACATGATACTCGGATCGGTGGATCGAAGTCCGGCCGCCCATAGGTTTTCCTCAGTAACCAGAAGATGCGACTTCCTCTGCTCAGCGGGAAGATCCAAAAGCAGTTCAACCCGGTCGTCGAACTCGGAGGAGGTCTCTTGCGCCGGGATGCGTTCTGCACAAAAAGCAAATGATGAGCGTTAGACAAAGGAGGAACAGAACAGAAAACACAACACTTACTCATTTTGGCAATAAAATGCTCTGGGATTCGAAGCTCCGCGTCTATGATGCCGGGCTCCCACTCATCCACCGAGCTCCTCCAATGTCCCCCGACATAAAACCACTGCTCCTTCCAACTATGTATAGTCTCCGGCACATCCACCACCTCTTTGTGCATGGCATGCCGAGCTGTTAAATAAAACCAGCCCGAGCCGGATCTTCCCACCGTTCTCCACAGAAAAAGGCTGTTGAACTCCTCAAAGTTGGGCTCGGGCCAACCGTGCTGGTTGAAGAGGATGAAAAGACCCACCACCCGAGCCCAGGAATTCGGGTGAATTTGGGCAATAGGAAGGCCCCACTGCCTTAGCCACCGGGAGAAGGCTAACGGGAGCGGAAACCTCAGCCCTGCCAGCAGAGAGCGGTAGTACACCGCCGTACAACCGACGGGCGGAGTGTGAGGCCTCTCCTCGGGAGTCGGAACGAACATCCGCACCGCAGCAGGTATCTTAAACCGCCCCCGCCAAGCCACCAACTCCTCTTCCGTGACAGTGCTGCGGATCGAAGCCGAGTCCCACTCCGCCTCCACGAAAGGGGACGGCCGAGGCCGAATCCAGGCCGGAGTCTCGCCAACGGCCGTCAACGGCGCCGCCACCTTCGCGTCTCCAGAATCCGGCGACCTCGCGACCTCGCCGCCTTCCTCCTCGTTGCTCCAGTCGACGAGAACGTCGCCCATAGACAGATTCGCCACCCCCGTGCGGTCCGGAGACACAGTCAACTCCTCCGCCGCTGTCTCGTCCCTCAGCTCCGACATCTTAAATAGAAAAGAGGGAAAGGCTTACCGGGAAATTCTTTCTAAAATCAGGAAAAGGACACCGGAATTTTTTCTCTCTTCTCTGCAACAAAAGCAAAAATGGCGGAAGGAGAAATGAAGAAGGAGAAGCCCTATATTTATAAAGAGAAGTGAACATTAAATGCCTAGCGCGTGGCGCGACGATTCACACTGAACCGTCGCAAAAACCCAAGGCGCGTGAACGCACTATCGAATCAAATCCGGCCACGTGTCTCCCTCATCATGACACCTAGAGCCTTGAAATTGAACCGACACGACTCCCGAAGATACGTTCCTTCGAGAGATCTTATCCAAGTCTCTCCGGGAGATCTTATCCAAGCCGGATCGGCTGTACTACGAAACGACTCCAGCACCGGCCAACCCGGCACGGCCCTGGACTCGGGGGCCCTTGTTGATAGCCCATCCGTCTTGGCATCCACGTTAGCGTTCCAGACAGCTGAATCGGCAGATCAGAGCAACAAGCCGGACCGAGTACGAATCCGATTCTCTCCCGGTCTCGTTAAAGACCGGACCGGTCAGAGACGTCAAAGCCGACCCGATATCCAGACCGGAAGGACCGAGCAGATCAACGATAAATACGCTCCAACTTGAGATTATGCCAAGGCCGACCAGAACGGCGGGAGACCCAAGGTCCGACCCCGACGGATAAGCATCGCCAGAAGCATGCGGGACAAGCATACAGGACAGTTAATGCTTACTGTCACATCCCTTCCCGAAGCAAGCCTTAGAACCCGCCACGTGTCTATGGCATGTTTACACTCTGACAAGTGTTTTTGGCATATTCCCCAATATTCTCCAGCTGTTATCTCCTAATTGGCTGAGATTATCTATATATAGAGAACGTGTACAAACAATGAAAGGACTTTTGGAATTTATGAGAAAAACAGGAAGAGAGAGAGAGAAAATTTGTAAGAATCCAACACAAAAAGATAGTCCGATCCAAAAGATTCAGCTTGGCCCTATCTAAAATCACAGTCATTAATAAAATTTAGTGATCCAATTTATTTCACCCTTTTGTTATTTTCTACGTGACTTCGATCCATTCGTCCAGATCAGCACACGTGGCGTTGACCAAATCAGACGTCAACAGGAGGCTCTGGTATGCCTTTGTATTTCCTTTTACTTGATTCTCCGCATGAAAACGTGGGGGGTGAAAAATGTCGATTATAACTGTCGGTTCTTGCAGTTAGGGTTTGCTGTGTGGGAACCTCCTCATAGCCGTTATAAGATGTTGAACTATCCTTGGGGAGAATACGTTAAAGTCAGTGGTGCTCTGAGGCATTGTGCGTTCATGGTGATGGCAATGCATTCTATCAGAAATACAGGTATTTTAGTTTGTAAGCCTTGAAATTGTGGTATATATATGTGTGTGTGCGGGCGCGCTCAAAGGTTTGTATTCTCGCTTCCAACCATGTTGGCTTAGGAAATGTATTAGGTGGAACAACCAACATTTAGAGTGCGGATTTCAGTCCTTATAGACTGAGAGACCAGAGTACCAGACTATTTGTCCTCTTCGTGGATTTCAGTCTTTAGAGACATTCTTTCTTCTTACGAAATTATCCTATTGTACTTTCTTTCTCTCTCAGTATATATTTTTTTTTCCTACGCTTCATGATTAATGATTATGGATGTCCAAACTGGTTCGTTTTAATAATATCAGCCTTGAGGAGTATGCTAGTTCTCTTGTGAATGGGAGTGATAAGAGAGAGTGAGGAACAGTTAGGAGGGAGTTGGGAAATATAGTTGGCTATTAGAATATATCTTTTGGGTATGATTAGCAAATTTTGGGATTGGTCAATCTTTTCCTCTTCCATGATGTATGTGTTGATTTTACAATATCAATCACGTATTGTGACATGACAATAGCAATTATCTCAAACTCATCACTGTCTCCTTCATATGAAGGTTGCAACAGGAAGGGCATCCGGCGTAAAACTTTGACACTTTGTTATTTGCATGAGTTATGGTGTTAACTAATTTTAGACAATTAAACGACACTATAATCTTCATGCCACCGACCCCAACATAGTTGGGATTAAGGTGCTGTTGATGATGATGATGATGAAAGGGAAATGGTGTGATCTTGATGATATCATGCTTTTACATTTTGTTATCTCTACTGCATAATCAGGGGCGGATCTACCTTAAGCCTGGTGGTGCACGTGCACCACAAAAAATTTCTGGAACAAAAAAAAAAAAAATTGTACCAAACGATGTCGTTTTGACTTTTTTATTAAAAAAAAGTGGAAAACCGGAACTGAGAACATCTCTAATGATAATGGCTCCAAGAGTTGATACCAGAAGAGTTTACTTTACTGTTTTGCCCCTTGGACGAATACTCTTTTCTCTGTAAGGTGTTCTTTTTCACTGGATTTTCGCCTTATAGGTTTTAATGAGGCTCTGGTCAATTGAGTCGCCTGTTAGGTCCATGGATTTTAGGTTAAGCTTTTGGCTATAAAAATAACTTGATATCATACATAAAAGGGGATCACTTTTGGAGGCTAATAATTTCTCTCTCTACAATTATGCTTTACTTTTTTAGCTCGTTCTTCGACTCTTGGCTCGATTCTATCCCGCAAAATACAAATTTGTAGATGAGATCAATTCTGGCCTCATCCCTACTTTTAAGCTCAATTAACCAACTAAATAATTGGAGTAAAAATAGTCATGGTTGATTTTCGATCAAAACCTTCATGTCCTAACAAGTCAAAGCTCATTTATTTATTTATCCGACATTATTAGAATTGCAATCGATATCTACGTGAGGTTTGTCTAGTACCCATAGAAAGCTAGATTGGTTGAGAGGCTCTGTATGGTTGAGTGCAAAATAAAATTTGGTTGTTTTATAACTGGTCTGAATGGTAACTTTGAATTACAAAAAAATTATCATTATAACCCTACGTATCATTTTTATTTATTTTAACCCTATGTGTCATTTTAACCCTGCATTTGTTAGGAATATGCCCTCGAATGCCACTCAGGGATGAGAGAGTAGGGGAATTGTACTTGTAATTATGGAATAATTAATAAAAGGCAATACGATTCATTCACTATTTATTGTATTTCAAATGCATTCTTGATTTGGTAAACATTGAAGTGAAGTCCACGTAAATAAATCGAACATTCCATTCTCGTTATCGGATAAGAGAAAATGCACTGGAAGTGTTTAAAAAATTTGTTTACGTAAACTGTTCGCAAGTCAATAAACTTAAATGGGTATTAAGTACTTATTAAAAACAACACAAACAACAGACAATTGAACCCGGAACATCACTCTGCACCCTCGTCGTCATGCAGTTCCAGTGGTTGTTTTCCTGCTCTCTTGGATCCTGAACATAAACAAATGTTCACCCCCGAAAGGGTTAGCACAACGATGCTAGTACAAGTATCATAACATAAGAAGAATAGAACTAACATAAATGACAAAATACTAACGAGCCTCTTCCTGCGAGAAACTCATAAATATCATACACAAATGATAATCACAACATGACATCACAACATACACATGGTAATTCCGATGATCCAGCGTTCACTGCCTAGATCCCATGATGATCCCGTCAGACCAACTCGTGGTGGAAAAACCTGTCCGATGATCCAGCTCCTCCGATGATCCATCGGACCAACACGAGGTGGACATACAACGACGACATATATGCACGACAATATGTATAACATCAATACATAAAACAATTAAAGTACTTGCCTCGACTTGATGACAAGAATAAAACTTTGACGAATATCAATACACTCGAAGGTCGCCCCTTCGATCAATCACGTAGTAAGATTCGGACCTAAAACAGAAGAAATAATATAGAGTTCATCTTACATCGAGTAATTAACGTACGAACATCTAGCAATCCAAACTACGGCCGAAAGTTCAATAAAATGTATCCTGCCTGGTCTGCGTAACGTACGTTACGTACCTAACGTAGCGTACGTTAACCCTGCTCGTTAGCGTACGTAAGCTACGAAGTCTAGCGTACGCTAATCATGCATTGACAGTTCCTCTCTGATCAGACGACTGACTCGTCTGATGATATAACGTACGTTACCTACCCAACGTAGCGTACGTTAATTCTGCCTGTTAGCGTACGTAAGCTACAGAGCCTAGCGCACGCTAAACATGCATCTGACAGTATCCTCCCTGATCAGACGACTGACTCGTCGTACGAAATTCTCAGAGTTTAACGTACGTTGACTTCATACATGTTACGCTCATGTAAACTTGAATGATCTAATGATGCTCAATATCTTCCAACTTCAAGGATAAGCATATCATCATGATGTCATACTCCAATCTTGATTACAAATTCTCTTACGTAATTCGGTTAATCTGAGGTTGATACACTAGTTACCAATATCATCAATATATTCCAACTTCATCATGAAGATTAATTTACCAATTCAACTTCAACCTTCAGTGATCCTTCATCTAATTCCGTTTAGCAAAAGTGATACCAATACTTAGTCTACGATCATTATGGCAACACCATTTAATACGGATTATCAATCTCAGAACACTACTCTTATCATTTGACGTAACAAGATTCCAACTATGATGTTCTCAACAATGATAACTTAAGCATAATCATCTCAACTTCTAAACATGATGTTTCGTTGAAATAAGTCATCAATGAAACCTAATATTCTTGGTAGTATGATCATAACATCCTTATGAATACGAATCGAAGGCTAGAGATAGCATAACGTACCTTAAGATGAAGAAAACACTGAAACAATAGGTAGAGTCTAACTCCGGTTGCTTGTGTGCCAATACAAGATGTTTCTCCACTTCAATGATCAAGCAAAAGTGATGTCCAATCTCCAATGATCAAGTGTAGAGGGTCTATGGGTGTTTCTGTAGAAGGGGAAGGCTCTCTGGACTCCAAGGAAGTGAAGGTTAAGTGAAGAAAACGTAAACAAAATGAAATGGAGTGTTGTCCCATTTATAATGTTTCTGACTTTACGTACGTTAGCCTTCATGCGTAACGTACGTAATCCTCTTAGTGCACGCTATCAGTTCTCCTTAGCGTACGCTATCGTCCAATGATAGCTTACTGTCTCGTTCTGTACTCGATTACGTACGCTACACCATCAGGTTACGTACGTAAGCGACACCCATTAGCGTACGGTAGACACATACATTAGCGTACGTTAACACCCGTTGACTTAAAAACTGTCCAGGTTCATGCCGTGATAATATGGTGAGGATATGCCGGGCCCACCACTAGTTGGCTCATGTGCTAGCCGCCCTGCTCAATTATTGGCTGCCTTACGTACGCTACGCTTCATTCGTAACGTATGCTAACTTTGGTAGATAACGTACGTTAAGCTCTCTTCTTAGCGTACGTTATCACGTAATTGCATGTGAAAATTTACATGTTGATATTATCATGCACACGGATGCGAATACGAGAAAGGTCATACTTCGATTATTGATATCACAAATTCGAATAATACAGGGTTCAATACAGATGAAATACTCAACAATTTAGTTTGTCATTAGAGTAGTTAGACTCATTTGCTTAATTGCTGAGTCAACCTCGAAGTGCGGACTATACGGGCAGGTAGCAGTCTTTACTGTACGCCAAGAAAGGATTTTATCTCCTGTTAGTGAGCAGGCGAATGTCCTATACGGTTAATGGCAAATAAGATCATAAGTCTTTGGCCAAAGCATTCTGATCTAGTCGTATTAGATACACTAGTAATCAGTCGGTCTTGATTTGCATCAACACATGTATAGTGTCTAGTCAACAGTAGGGTTTGGCTTTACCGTGACCCGAAGACTTGACCGGGACATCTGATGAAAGGTATATACGTATATGGTATTCACGACATAATGGTTCTGGAATGATCCCTTCATTCGTTCTCAATCGGGATTTACAATATGGCCCGCTAGGCTGGCTGTGTTGCCCGCACTCATTGGTTCCTCCCAATGCCGTCGCGCATCAGGAGCGTTGTCGGATAAATATGAACTTATTATCTCTCTAATAATATTTGATATTGGATATCTAATTATGATTTATTGGATAAATCAAATAGCGGACTTATGAATTGAAATTAAGTTACCGGGTAATTAATTTAATTCATAAATAATATTTCTTAGTGAAATATATTTTGTATTTGATATAATTAATTAGATTAATTAATTTATATAAATACATTGGAGATTAAATAGAGTGTATTTAATGGAGTCGTTTGACGGACGTCCGGTACACGAGCCGAGTCACTCGGCTCGTTTCCTAGAAAACTCCTAGTAGCCCCCCCCCTTCCCCTCACATGGATTTTTTTTCCATCTTGCATGTGTTGGCTTGTCTTGTGATTATGATACATGGAGATTCTTTTCCATGTTATATCATTATCACCATTATATGGTGTAATAATATAATAACATATCATAACATTACAATATAACATACACTTCACCTTCATTCATGGAATGTTCGGCTGAAGCATAAGGTGAGGAAGTGAGAATTTTTTTCTTGTTCAATTCATCATCTTGGAGGTGAGAAAAAGATAAGAAAATAAAGAGAGAAAAAAAAATTCCTACAAGTTTCCCTAGTCGTGTTCTTGTATAACGGAGTCTTGTAGAATTTTTCGGGCAACTTCCGACGCGTGGTGACGTAGAGACATCGTACTTTCGGTGCTTTGAACGAAGGAAATTCGTGTTCGTGACCGGGTTCGTGAACAACATCAACTTACGAAGATATTATCAAAGGCTTCAAGGGTATGGGACTTTGATCCTTTTGTCTTCGTCTTTTCATTTCCGTATATACGTTACTTGATCGATCCTGTTTGGGGATTCGTTTTTCTTATTATGTTGCGTATTTCGTTTTGTATCCGGAATCCCAACAGTGGTATCAGAGCGAGGTCAATAATACCGTATATATGATTTTTTTGTGCATTTTGTTTTATGATTTAAAATTATTTTTGGTATAATTGAAGATATTTAAATTGTTCGTTGTAACATCACATTTTTTAAAACGAGCCGAAAATCAAGAAAACGAGGGCTGCCGGCAGTGGTGCCGATAGCACTGCTTGGGCCGGCTGCCCAGGCTGCCGAGAGTGTCTCGGCCTGACTGTCGAGCATGGCTTGGCCATGCCATCTCTCGGGTTTTGGCCCGATTTTGAATCGGGCCGCGGGCTGGGCCTAATACCGGATAGTCCGGGACTCCGTTTTAAGTTTATATTTCGTTGTAATTATTTCCCGAAATGTAATTGGATTTTAATTTGACTAAATTAATATTTGGAATATTTTTGAGTTAAGGGAAATTAATTAAACGAGAATATTATTTTTGGTCGGATTACTTCGAACGAATTAAAATGACGATTATTAGTATTAATTGGATTAATACCGTTGAAATTGAATAGATTAATTTTATATTGATTGGATTAATATATCAATTGATTATTTAATTTTAATGCCATTAAATATTAATTGGATTAATATACTAGAAATTGAATAGATTAATTTTATAGATTAATTGGATTAATTTATATTAAAATTAATTGTTTAATTTCATTGCCGTTACGTGTTATATGGAATCCTTATGTGATGGTGATATAGCTCGTGGACTTAGTTTTGATTTGTTCGATTTGATTGGGTTGTAAAGGCCGTTTTGAGCCTATTTATGTTTACTAGAAAATTTGTATGGGATGCATTTTTCTATGATGTGATTATTAATTTGGCTATGACGAAGACCGAAGACAACCGACCGATAAGACGAAGAATCGGAGACTATATTTTTTTTATTGACTCATTCGCTTTGCCCAGTACTTTGGAAAAGGTCCATGAGCTATATGTTGGTAATAACTAGGTTGCTATTTACTGTTTTTCATTTTGAATGATTGGCAAACCAATGCGCTTATAAATGAATTAATGTGCAAAGTATAACATTAATTGCGAAATTCTCCCGACAACAAACAGACTAAGTTTGAAAAATATTACGAGGTTTCCTACCCTTCATCAAACTCGTAGAAAATTGATACCCGAGCTGGTGTGCTATGCTTCCGAGTTATCGGGGTAGTACATTTGGTAGAGGTTGAAAAATTCTTGAGTACATTAGATGCTTTCGGTTGGTGATAAATTTCGCCCCTAGAAACCTGATAGGTTGCCGGGTGAGATTCAATAGTCAAACTGATAGAGGATCACTAGATTAAAAAATGCATAGCCATCTTTCGAGTTTACAAATACCCCTTTAATCTTTGTTTCTATTTTACGAACTTGCATCCCCAATAGGAGATCACTAGATTAAAAAATGCAGGCCTCAAGGGGGTTAGATCAAGAAGATAATCGTGATTTTGAAAGATAACCGAGTTTTTTTTATTATTCATTTATGTCAAATTTCAGGATTATTTTTTGTAGTTATTCCTTTAAAATAAGAATAAAAAACAACTTACAGGTGCCTTGTGTTTCCAGATAGTTGTTTCTTCAAGTCGGCCAGGTCATCATCAACTGAAGAAGTCTCGAGCATAGCAAACTGCAAAAGTGGGAAATCAGATCACAAGCTTATATCTTATAAAGCCAAGTAAACTAGCTCGGCATAAGGGAACATATCTTTTAGGCAGTATATTCTAAATTCACCAGTCGCAGAGAACATATCGACCTGCCAATTTATACCACTAAAAACGGTTTACTATCACACTTTGCTGCCGACCACCCATTGAATTCAACCAGTAATACTGTAAGTTAAAAAAGTATATTAACATAATATATACCAAAAATTATGTTAATAAAACTTTTTTTAACAAAAATCAGTGAACTCAAGTGACTTTATGATCAGGACAGGTACAATTATAGACTGTTTCGGAAGTCCGATGTGGAAATCTCTTTTAAGCCTGCAAAGCACTTCAATATAGGCGTCAGGGAAGGCAAGCCGCCAAGACAAATTATCAATACCTTACGCTGCCCAACACACTTTCGAACCCACACAAACTTAGCACCAACAGTAGTAATATCAACAAAATTACAATCACTAATTACTTTAAGCAATGCAAGAGCCCTAGATTGATAAAAATTGCCACAATTTTGCTCACTAGCTAAATAATTTTATTAAAGTCACCAATAGCCATCCACGGACTATCAATAGTATTACTCAGGGAAATAAGATGATGCCAAAGTTCCAATATCTTCGTATAAATAGGGCTAGCATACATACATGTGAGAAACCAAGAAACTTTGCCTATAGATACCTTGAGGGTGACTGAATCGTGGAAGATGTCTACAGCCGAAGTGACCATGTTACTGTCATTATGCTTGAGAATCCAAAGACCTCCTAATTGACCTCTAGCTTCAACCACTTCCACCTTGTTGTACCCCACCCGATTCCAAAACATAGTAGTTTTTCCAATTGAAGGGGGTTTCCTGCACAAACTCAACATCACCATCTTGGCAAGACTCAGGCTGAGAATCATTGCTGGAATCACCCAGTTCTTCATCACCATCGTCGTCCATTGAAAGCCGAGAGCTCCTCTCCCCATTTGCGTATGTCGCTGTTGCAGGGGGTTAATTGCGTGGGTCGTTGGATGCTCTAAATTGCTGACCCATACCATGAGTAATGGTTATAGTAGGCTAACAACAAATCCAACACAAATAATAAATTTTGAGATAGAAAAGTAGATATGAGATAATAATATCAAAACTAACATTAAAAGAAACCCTACAATCGAAGTACCTGTCAATGAATCGCCGGAGAAACAGGGCTTTGGTACCAGGGTTCCTGTCAATGAATCGCCGGAGAAAACCTGATCCGCTGCCGATGAGTGCTCGAACTTCTATTGGTTGCTCAGCAGCAGGTAGTCATCGGCGATTTGGGTTTTGCAGAAAACGAGAGGACGGTGGCAAAGCTTGTCGCAGAGAGAAAGAGAAAGAGAAAGGAGGGTTGGCGGTGTTCGGGCTGTGCGATTCCAGATCTGCACGGTGGTGGCCGGAATTGTCCCTCACACACTCTCTCTCTTTTAGTCTCTCCCTGTCCGTCAGGTTTTGGAGGAAATGTGGAGAAGCCAAATTTTACTTTTGTTTCTAGGGGCCAAATGAAAAAATTTGAAGTTAGAAAATATTAATTCTGAGTCAAAACACATACACTTCGCTTTTGTAAAAATATTCTGATAAAAAATAAAATTTCACACTTGTAACTTCACTAATTATCAAATTAGTGAAGTCTTTATATCTTAAAATTCTCAACTACTTTATGCTTTTTAGTATGGTACCATTTACTGAAGTCTACGTAGGTGTTTTACTTCAGCAAATTGAAAAGCGAATTTGTTTTTTGGTTTTTACTTAACTAATATACATAACTGATGTAAATTATACCGAAGTTTTTGATGTTTATTCTACTAGTGTACTATATGTAGATATTCTACTTATAGGAAATAACGTAGCAATGCTCAGCACTATGAAAGCTTGGCTTTCTAAAAGGTTTTCCATGAAAGACTTGGGAGAAGCTTCATATATTCTAGGGATCCGTCTTTACAGAGATAGATCGCGAAGAATAATAGGACTTTCCCAAGCCCTCTATATAGATAAAATCCTGTGGCCCACTAGGCTGGCTGTGTTGCCTGCACTCATTGGTTCCTCCCAATGCCGTCGCGCATCAGGAGCGTTGTCGGATAAATATGAACTTATTATCTCTCTAATAGTATTAGATATTGGATATCTAATTATGATTTATTGGATAAATCAAATATCGGACTTATGAACTGAAATTAAATTAGCGGGTAATTAATTTAATTCATAAATAATATTTCTTAGTGAAATATATTTTGTATTTTATATAATTAATTAATTAGATTAATTAATTTATATAAATACATTGGAGATTAAACGGAGTGTATTTAACGGAGTCGTTTGACGGACGTCCGGTACACGAGCCGAGTGACTCGACTCGTTTCCTAGAAAACTCCCAGTAGCCCCCCCCCCCCCCCCCCCACATGGAATTATTTTTCCATCTTGCATGTGTTTGGCTTGTCTTGTGGTGATTATGATATGTGGAGATTCTTTTTCATATTATATCATTATCACCATTATATGGTGTAATAATATAATAACATATCATAACATTACAATATAACATACACTTCACCTTGGAGGAAGTGAGAATTTTTTTCTTGTTCAATTCATCATCTTGGAGGTGAGAAAAAGATAAGAAAATAAAGAGAGAGAAAATTCCTACAAGTTTTTCTAGCCGTGTTCTTGGAGAACGGAGTCTTGTAGAATTTTCCGGGCAACTTCCGACGCGTGGTGACGTAGAGACATCGTACTTTCGGTGCTTGGAACGAAGGGACTTCGTGTTCGTGACTGGGTTCGTGAGCAACATCAACTTACGAAGATATTATCATAGGCTTCAAGGGTATGGGACTTTGATCCTTTTCATTTTTGTATATACGTTACTTGATCGATCCTCTTTGGGATTCATTTTTATTATTCCGCTGCGTATTTCGTTTTGTATCCGGAATCCCAACAGCATTCACCAACCTTCTTCTACCAGAGCTTGAAATCTGTCCCTCACCTCACAGAAAGCGAAGAACCTGGAGAAGAAATCCCGATTTAACTATTCCTATCTATCTTCTACCTTCATTTAACTATTCTTATCTATTTATTAATCTCGATTTTTGGTATTGAACTGGAGAAGAAATCGAAGAACTTGGAGATCGATTTAGGTATTGAATAGAGAAGAAATCTAACAGAATCAAGAGCAGAGAGGCGAGAGACAGAGAAGAGAGGCGAGAGACAAATCGATTTAGGTATTTAATGAGAGACATATCGATTTAGGTATTTAACTATCCCTATGTGTCTCTGTTTCAGGAAAAAATGGTGGTTGAGAGTCGAGAGACAGAGAAGAGATGCGAGAGAAGCGAGAGCAGAGAGACGGGAGAAGAGAGACGGAAGGAATCATAGAGAGCGAGATATCCCTATGTGTCTCTGTTTCAGGAAAAAATGGCGGTTGAGAGGCGAGAGACGAAGAAGAGATGCGAGAGAAGCAAGAGCAGAGAGACGGGAGAAGAGAGACGGAAGGAATCACAGAGAGCGAGAGACAGAGAAGAGGGCAAAAATGGAAGAATATCATTTCTGAATTGTTGAGTGTGGGGTGAGATGCAAAATGGTTCAGATTCTTTTGTCACCATTCAGAGGCTAATTTTTTTTTACCAAACAGCAGGTACCTCTGACCGATTCAGAAGTTACCTCTTAATGTAACCATTCAGTGACAAAAAATAAAGCCCCTAAGCTCAGTTTGGCAAAATATACCATATAGTGGATAAACTAACTTATAACAGATAAATTATCTTATAGCAGATGAGGAAGCGGGTAGCGGATAAGCTACTTAATTAAATTTAAAGTATCTGGTAAAACTTGCGATTGAAGTAGCTTATAAAATAAAAGTACATACATAGACATCCGTAATTAATGCTTAAAATGAGAGAGAAATTCATTTAATAGAGGATAAATGAGGAGTTTAATTAAAATAATGAGGGTAAAAGTTGGAGAGAAAATGAAATGCTACAAGGTATAAGCTCAAACGCTACTTCAGTAGCGTTTCAGGAAAAACATTATAAGCTATTGAAAACACTAAGTGATCATTCTCAAACATTTATCAATAACTCATATGTTATAAGTTATCTGCTATAAGCTACCAGTTTGACGTTGCTAGGGCTGTTAACAAGCAGAGCCGAGCGGAGCTTTAACTCAATGGATCAGCGATCGTTAGAATTTTAGTCTGCTCGTGATCGGCTCGAGCTCGACGAGTTTCACATAATCGTGACCGTGATCGGCCCATCAGGTTTTCGATTTGATCATGAGCTGCTCGAAAAGCTCAACTCGGTTATGATCGCGAGCGCTCAACTCGTTTTTGCTCGCGATCGCTGGCTCGTTAAAACTTGAAAATGAGCTTACTTGTTCCAAAAAGTTACATGATTATGCAATATAAATACAACATATTAAAAAATTAATAAGTTCCAAAAATCATGCAAATATTCATACAAGACCATGCAAGAATATTCATACAAAATCATATGGAGACTATTATATTTGCTGGATCTGGAGACTGGAAGACTTATATTAGGTTTCTCTCTCTCTATAATATATATATATATATATATATATATATAGAGAGAGAGAGAGAGAGATTTAATTATAAATATATATTAATTTAATATTACTCGCGAGCATCGATCTGGGGTGATTGATTCATGATCGAACATAAGACGAGCTTGCTAGCGAGTAAGCTCGCATTGACCGATCTCGAGTTTGATATGAGTGTTGATCGAGATTTTGGCTTGATTCATTTACATCCCTAAACGTTGCCAAACAGAGTCTAAATTTTATCCAACAATAATCATGCACTGACGAAGACATATGTGACGCAATAAGTTTCAAACCCACTCAACTCCCTAAAGAAAAAAACTTATGATACTACCACTAGTACAAGGTTTAGACACCAAAAATAACAAAATCGAAAAGTTGACATGTGTTCAATATGAAATACAAGTAACATTGTCCAAATTCCTCAGAAAGAGATACAAAGTCACATTATCACTTCCATACTGTTGCTTTAAGTCCGCTGCTTTATTCTACATTATAACATTTTCCTTATACGAATCTCATCTCATCCCGTATTACGATACCTTAAGACGCGCGTCACGTGTCAAATTATGACAAATCATATTCTAACATGTGTCGTCCGTCCAATATAGTTGAGAATAGAAACGAAAGATCTCGTCTCGAGAGAGCATCATCACATTGCTAGTTCTTAAATAGTTCCAAACAGTGCTCCTGGTCCAAGTTTCTGCTCCAGAACTTCTTGTAATACTCGGCGTACGTGTAGTCTCTATAAAGGGCTCGGAATTCTCCACGCATAAGTTCCTTCGGCGCACTAATATTCGCACTATCACACGGGCAGATGAAGGAAGCTATTGAGACCCTCGGCTTATCTGCATTTACTATGGCTCGATGCCAAATGCTTTTGTACTTCCCATTGCTCAGTGCCTGCATAAATTAGTCATAAATTATGATACATCGAGATAAAAAGAAATACTACCTAATGAGGAAAACAAAAACTAACTTCTAAATTTAGAGAAACATGCCCTTGAGATTTGATAGTTGTGTTATATTTACTCCTTCATAAGCATACACGTTGAAAATACCCGCGTATTCTTGTAATTTTTAAGTTACTTGAGTTAGAGTCGAAAATCAAACCAACCTACTCAATATTCGATCGGAACTCAAATTAGTAAAAAAAACTCCTTTAATCTCGGTTCATTAACATAATTAACCAAGCTTGAACATAAAGTTTTGTTTGATATTAAAATGTAAAGGTCGACACAAGCTCGACGCGATTTGAAAAAAAAATTAAAAAATACATACAAAAAAAATCAAATTACTCAAGTTTTGATTAAAGCTTGTTCGGGCTCGGATCGCTTACTAATTAAATCAAATTCAGACAGAGCACTTAAAGCTCGATAAAAATTCAAGTAAATTTGAAAGAGGCCTATGTTGGCATTGATTTACACCTCTAAACCTAATTTCACTTAAATAGTTCCATAACTAGTATGGGTGTAAAAAAATAATCAGTTTCGGATTCTAAGATCGAATCAAGTCCAAAAATATCCAGAAAATTTTAAATTTTTCGAACGAATCAATTTAGATAATCACACACACACATACATATATACATAATGTTAAATTCTCACCTGGAGTTGATCGCCGATGTTAACTACAAAGGCACCGGGATGGGGTTTTATGGCTAACCATTGTCCGTCCTTGAGAACTTGAAGCCCAGCCACCTGCAAATCTTGAAGGAGAATGGTGAGCGAATTCGGATCCGTATGTGCGGGTAATCCGAACGTCATATCTGGTTCGGGGCATGCAGGATAGTAGTTGATGGCCATCTGTTGACCTTGGTCGACTCCAAATACATCCTTTAAGCTGCCCCCGTCTAATCCCAGGCTGTCTGATATGGCTCTCTGCAGTCTGAACCCAAGCTGTCGAACTTCCATGCAGTAATCACTCACGATATCCCTGCCATTAAAGCAAAATCGTTCAACTTAAGATTCAACTTTCCTCTGTCTCTAGAAATGGACTCGTACTTTTCTAAGTGTTTAGTACTCCCTCAGTCTCGCCTCAATCGCAACATTTAGAAGAAATTTAGTGTATTTTAGTGTGTAAGTTTTATAAATATTGATGGTAAATGTGTGTTGTATGTTAAAAGATAAAAGGTATCGATAACGAGTGTCTGGTGTATGACTAAAAAGTGAAAGGTGGTTGTTTAATTTGATTAGAGTTATTTAATAAAATGTTGCACTTCTACAGGGATATTTTTTGGATCAAATGTTGCATTTCGGGCGGGACGGATGGAGTAGTAATATTTAGGTCTAGTTTGGTATTGCATGTAAAAGAAAAAAATTGTCGCTGATGTGGACATGAAAACAATTACCTGTGTTTTAAGAGAAATGATAGGGCAACACCCTGAACCACACCTCCAAACACACCCGTGTTTTATGGGTGTTGTACCGCGTGCTTTACTATTAATTTTATTATAATATTTTTATGAATATTTTATCTGTAAAGCATGCGGTACAACACCCATAAAGCACGGGGTGTGTATGGGGGTGTGGTTCAGGGTGTTGCCCTATCACCCCTCGTGTTTTAAACATATTTGTGTTTGGAAATATTATTTTTAAAGTGCTTTTAAGGTTTTTAATTAATTTCTAGCATTTTTTTATTACATCTACTCGAAAATCCGGTGTTAGTGACCCGTAAATTCTAAAAAATGCTGCTTTTCTCATCTGCAAAACACCATCAAATTTAAAAGTTCACCGAAAAACTGATCCTTCTTAAAAATTAAGCAATATCAAGAAAAGCTTCTAAAAGCAACTCTAATGATTCTGCTAAATTCTTGTTTCAAATCACCCATCCAAACACTATTAAATTTTAAAAGTTTATCGAAAATACTGATTATTCTTAAAATTAAGCAATATCAAACGGGACCTCAATGGTCCTAGAAAAGCAGGCTTACTTGAAAGATGAGGGATTGGAAGGCCACTCGGGCACATACTTCTCCAAGGGATAGCAATGAAGCCTTAGATAGTCCCTCCAATTGTGAACTGTCTCGTTCTTCACGTTAAAGCTCGTCGAAAGTCGCATAGTTTTCGTAGTGTCATCGGAGTACAACTTCATCTTCTCCTCCACAGGTAAACTAAAGAACTCATGAGCAACTCCTAACATCTTATCCATTGTCTCCTTTGATACCCCGTGATTGATCACCTGATATATATATATAATGTATGTATATTTAGATATTCATGCAACATGAAAAACTAGAACGAGTGGGAGTATAACAATACTAGCCGACTTTCGTCAACGAATCGGCTCCGGTATCGTAATTTACGAGATTTGGCAATTTTGGTCCCGTAAATTTCGATCACATGCCTAATGTTTCTTTCTAATACTCCCTTCGTCCCATACTTAACTGCTACCTTTCCATTTTGGTACGTCCTATACTTAACTGCTACTTATTATAAAAGGAAATAATCAATCATTCCCTCGAAATATACACCCTCAATGATTATCTATTTATCATAAAATGTCATTATGGGCTCACTCAATTAACACATAATACTAATAAACAATACTAATATGATTTCAGATTTCCATTATTATCTCTCTTCAAATATCACTTTATTACGTACAATATTAATAAACAACTCTAACATTAATAACAGTGCCCAGAAAAAAATAGCAATTAAGTGTGGGACGGAGAGAGTGCCGTATAGTTCCCAAAACAATTCTTAATGATGAAATGTCCAAAAACCGCCAAGGACCGAAATCGCCATATCAAAAAGATAATCGACTAAAGTCGCAAACTTACACGAGTTACTACAAGAATAAAATTGCCACAAAAAAAAAAATACGACCGATAATCAAGCTAGTTGTTGACGGATTTTTCAAGACCTGGTTCGCACCTCATGATTTTACGCTGAGTCTCTATATTTCAGTTATTTTTTTATACCCAGAACTAGAACTCTTTACTTGATAGTTATCCTAGAGGTGCGGAGTTCGAGTTTTGTTGAATTGTAATCAATCCGAACTCTAGACTCAGCATAAAATCATGAGTTGCGGAGTACGGACCAAGCCCAAGGACAAGCCGTGAAGACCGGTAAACACCGAGTAACTTAGTGTATGATCAAACGTTATTAGAGAAACCTGGAAAAAGCCGAACTCCCGACAGGCATCGCCGATTTGTTGAACTATTAGGCTTTTATCTTCGCAATCCAAATCGATAACCGGAAGATTATCGCACTCGGCAACTTGAGACAGTTTCGGCCTCTCGGATTCTGGACGGATGTAACTGCTCGGGAGGCTTGAGAATTGGATCCCACTAATGACCATTGGCTCCATGATCAAAGCTTCCGAATACTTGTTCTATGGACTATGGGCAAGTTTTAGTGAGAGAAATAGAGAGGGAGAGAGAGAGAGAGAATATGAGGTACTAATAACAAGATTGAAGATATATACTCATTACAGTCTGTGGTTTCATATTTAAATACAGTTGAGATGGCGAAAGGACAAAGTACTGTACTGTATTAAAAAAAAAAATCCAATGGTAAGTTAAGATGATTGAGATGGAAACACATCGCGGGTTCGAATTCGTATGATAACAATAATTTGCTGAAATATTGCAAGACTGCATTAATGCACATCTTTCAATTTAACACTCGTCTGGTCAATATCTATCTATATCAAGAAAAAAAAATATTAAAAAAAAAGTTTTTTTTTTAAAAAAAGGTTATCAGGAATATCCATGCTGTCATGGTGTATCACCTCCACGTAGCTAATCGTAATTCGGTGCCTGGTCAACTGAGGGCATTACAGCTTGCGTCATAATTTGGTAAACGGTGCTGAGATAATCTGATGTCAGCACAACGTGCGTCACACTGCCAAAAAAAAAAAAAAAATTTATTTTTTTTATTTTTTATTCTTACAGGGTAAGCTTCGTTCGACCTCACATGGGTTCTCTGACTTGTGAGCTGTACGACCACGGTGTTGAGAAGTTTGACTGAAATAAATTTTAAATGATTTAGAAATTACTATGTTTATTCGTGATTTATTAAAATAAAATAAAATGAATAAAATTTGAAATTCGCGTGCTCAAAGAACTGTTTTCGAACCGTCTGATGATCCGACGACACTGCATCTTTTAGTGTTAGTAGTAATATTTGTTAGGGGGTGGCAATGTATAGTTGTGACGCAATTTATACCACATTTCCCAATTAATTTGTTTATGCTGCTTTATTCTTTTATTTTTTTTATACCACACTCCTTTATTTTATTGGCAATGAGTAGCTGCAATCCATACCACACTATAGGCATGTCCACGGGATGGACCCGCCGGGTCACCGGGTTCGATCCGTCGGGTCACCGGGTTCAATAAGAAGGACCCGAACCCTAACCCGTAAAGATGGACAACCCGCCGGGTCAGTGGGTCAACCCGCCGGGTCAACGAGTCTCGGTCAGAATTTTTTTTTATTTGTAATATAAAAATTATTTTTTGAAATACAATTGTTATTTTGTTATATAGTTTTTAATGAGGATAATATGGTAGTTTTTTTTTTAAAAAAAAAGAGGGGAGTAAAGTTTAAGTAGGAATGGACTTGAATCGGTTTCCCGATTGCCTACGTATCCTCTCGGGGAAGAGGAATCAAAGCCCCACGTAGTTCTCTTATCTTTCTTTGTATCCCCGCCGCCCTTACCTTGGTGGTTACGTGCTTCCCGCGGATCCCTATGATGGAGTGAGTGGTACTTCATCTTCATCATCCTCGGTTGATTCGTTGTTTTTTTGTGTCTTCATTTCCGCTCTCCACCAATCACTTAGTAGCACTTGAGCTTCCAACGTCTCGGGCAACAAGTTTGACCTCGTGGGATCGAGAACCTTTCCACTCCGGCTAAAGGTTTGCTCTACGGCTACCGTTGAGGCGGGAACGGCGAGAATTTGTGCCGCAATCTTGCTTAGAGTATGAAACCTCGATCTCTCCGGTCGGCTCCACCATTCCAATATGTCAAAGTCTTCTAACTCTTCTTCATGTCCAAACTCAAAGGTAATGGTTAGATAATCGCCGAGCTCCGAATTGGAACTCGACGTGGTTTTTGCCCTCTTTGGGGCAAATAAATCTCTAGCAATTGATGTCAAGTGTATACTAGTAGGTGATGATGAAGAAATGAGAGGTGGTTGTTGAGATGATTGAGTTTGATCGGAAATATGATAATGAGCATACAATTGTTCAAGTAAATTCCTAACGTTAGTAAGTATAGTAGAAACAATACATGCGGGATCATTTTGTATTTGTAGAAACGAATAATAATTTTCCAAAAAATGTTTCAAACCTTCCATTTTACGTCGAGGGTCCAAAACAAATGCAATAAGGTAGACATCCGAAATAATTTTGAAATAACTTAGCCATTTAATTCTCATGTCACTTATGGCAACATTAATGGAAGGTACGTTAAGACCGTCTTTAAGTGCAAATGCAATATTAATTGCTACGTAACAAAATAAGTTCGAAGTTGGTTTGTAAACATAACTAAAAATTTTAGTAGTCTCGTAGAAATGTTTAAAAACATCCATTACATCTCTTGCTAAAACCCAAGCTTCCCCGAAAACAAAATTACCATTAATGTGTTGTGCGGCAAAACCACTTAAAAGTTCTTTATAATCATATGATTCGGAAATCATTTTGTATGTAGAGTTCCATCTTGTGCAAACATCTTTTGGAAATTTTTTTGGATATACATTATGTTGTTTACAATATTGGTACCATTTACGACGAACACTTTTTTTAGTCCAAAGTTCATTAAGAATGCCTCGGCTAGGTTTTACTAACTCTCCAACATAAGCTAAACATTCTTGAACACATAAGTTTAAAATGTGAGCCGCACACCTAATGTGAAAAAATTTACCTCCAATAGACGGCGTACAATAAGTGATTAGTTCTTGAATCGAAGCCGTGTTAGCGGATGCATTGTCAAATCCGATTGAAAAAACTCGTGAAACTAATCTATATTCTTCTAAAATATTTGCAATTAAACGAGCTATATTTTGCGCGGTGTGTGGGTCGTTAAAAACTCGTAATGCCAAAACTCTTTTATTTAACACCTAAAACTTATCAATATAATGACATGTAATGTCCATGTAAGAATTTTTTTGAAATGAATCGGTCCAAATATCACTACAAATTGAAACTTGTAAATCACTATTTTCCATAAAATATTTAATCAAATTTTCTTTACGTGGTTTATATCTATGCATCATTTTTCTTTTTGCGGTTTGTCGAGAAATTTGTTTATATGCAGGTTGAACATGATTTGTCACCCAATCATTAAAACCAACATTTTGGGCAAAGCTAAAAGACAATGAATCAACGGCTGTCATTTCCGAAAATGCATCCATAGATGAAGAATGATCATATGAAAATAAAGAAGGAGGTTGGTTAGAGGTTGATGCGTACCCGGATAGTTGCGTTTGTCCTCGTGCCAATCCGTATTTTTCGGGATGCTTCGTCCTAATATGTCGGTAGTAATTCCCGTATCCTTCGCCTTTTTTGTGCTTGTACTTTGAGCTACAAAATCTGCATTTAACCATAGACACTTGATTAATATCGCGACCACTTTTAGTAAACCAGAATAGAAATACCGCCGCTCTAAGTTGAGCTTTTTCGATGACGTCCGTCTCCTCGGAGCCGGGCACTTGAGTCTCGAATTCTTGGGTGTTCAAGAAAGGAGGTGATTCCATATCGAACTCCTCCTCGTCCCTTAGTCCGGACACGCTTGAAGAACCGCTCACGGAGTTACGTCTTCGGTTTGACATTATGAGAATAATTTGAATTTGTAAACTTGAGAATTAAAAATTGTGAACTTGAGATTATGATAGAGTATAAGACTATAAGTAAATGATTGTATGAATTGGTGTGAGATGAATGAATTGAATTTTGGGTATTTATAAGAAAAAATGTGTATTTGTTATAAAAAAATCTGCACTGCACAATGCAGTGCAGCAGATGACCGTTGCTGACTGAGTGAGAGCAAGCAACGGCTCTATTCATACAGCCTGCATGCAACGGCTCCAAAAGTGCAAAGGTGGTGGGTGGGGGTGGGGCCGGCCAGCAATTTTTTTTTTAAATTGGACCCGCCTACTGCTGCAACGGCTCCAAACAAAGTACAAAGATTCTGCACTGCACTGTGGTGGGTGGGGGTGGGGTCAACAGTTTTTTTTTTTTAAATTCGACGACCCGCCGGGTCAGCGAGTGGGAATTAGGTCGACCCTAACCCGCAACCCGTACGACCCATGACCCGTATGACCTGTGACCCGGAGGGTCCGGGTCCGGGTCGACCCTTGACCCTTGGACATGCCTACCACACTATGATTTTTTTTAAACTTAAAATCCATTAAAACTAACACTACATTAAACATCATTAAAACTACAAACTTAAAACTAAAACAACAAAACATCAAACCTTAATCGTACAATCCTACAAACTTAAAACTACATTAAAACAAAAACTAAATTAAAACACTAGAAACTTAAATCCTACAAACTACACGTACAATGGGTTTATGTTGTATATGTTGGGTTGTATTGTGTTGGGTTGTATATATGTATGTAAAAAAAAAGAGTTGTTGCCCAAAAAAGAGCAGTTGCCCACTTCACTTCCACCCGCAACAATCCATGCCGTGTGAACCATACCACACCTCATACCGTGGGTCGGCGGCGGTGTTCCCTCACGGTATGGGGGTCGTACCGTGCTCATATAGCGGGCGTTGCCAACCGCCTTAGTTTTAAAAATATTATAAGTTTTATTTTTTTAGGGAGAGATGAGAAACTCTCCCACCTGTATCAGAAGTTCTTTGACTAGGCGGCTGTTAAATCGAAGTATGTGCACTAATGACAGTCCTGCAAGAGAGAGGGACAACGAGATACGAACCCAACAACAAACTTTATAATATTTCAGCAAAGTATTGTCACCACACGTATCGTCACCCAAATTCATGTAGTTCTTTTTATAACTAAATGAAAAGGGATACACGTTTTGGGATTTATGTGGGGTCATATCTAAAAATGAAACGGACGTAATGGGCACTTCAAAATGGATGTAACTGCACGTATTTCCGGAATGAAAAGAGTATTATTTTTAATACGGACAAGCATATCTTCCCCTATATCCTTATTAGCACTGGGATCGGTTCGGTTCTTGGTAAAAAATTAAAGAATCGGAATCGAATTTTAATAAACCGATTTGGTTTTTGACCACTTTTTTTCAGGAACCGAATTAGGAACTAAAATCGAAAAATTCGTTTTTTTTTTCAGGAACCGAATTAGGAACCGGAACCGATTTAATGTGTAAAAACCGGGTTTTTTCGATTCTTTTAGGAACCGAATTGTACAAAAAAACTGAATTTCATAAAAGAACCCGAATTTTGAGTAGAAATCGAACTTAATGTGTAATATTTTGAACAAAATACGTTTAATTTGCTTTATTTAATACCTATATTATGTAAAAATTTATATATAATACTATTTTTATTATATATATATAATCAGTTCCAAACCAGTTTTTATACATCATAAAATAGGAACTGGAACCAGAACCGAATTATTAAAATGGAACCGAATTAAGAACCGGAACCGGTTAATAATAAAAAAATCGGAACCAAAATCGAATTTTTCGATTCAGTTCTTATTAAAATTCAGTTCTTCGGATAAAAATCCCCTAGCCCTAATACTTATTTTGTAACCAATTTGACACATATCAGAAAATTCAATGCTCATATTCTGAGTCATGTTTTATTGTTCAATCAAATTTCATAATTATTATATTGCCACATAATAATTAAGTTATTTATAATTTATATTTAAATTAAAAAAGAACATAATTGGTGGAAGTCTTATTATTGTTACTAGATTTAAAAATATAAATTAATATATTTAATTATCATATCTTGGGAATAAGACAAACACTTTTGCATATTCAATGCCAATTTTGTTAATTAAAATATTTTAGTAAGATTGATATTTAATTTAGGATATTTTGAATAGTTATTTTGGTAATTAAAACTTTGCTTGTAATCAAAATTTTTAATTTTAGATTTTAATTTTGATCATTAAAATATTTTGGTAATTAAGAGATGTAAGAGTGTATATTCAATGATAATTTTTTTTTTATAAAACAGCAATTCTAAGCGAAGGCTATTTAAATATTTTGTAGTAAGATTGGTATTTAATTTTTAATTTAATTTAATTAATTAGTAACTTATCAACAATAAAATAACTTATTAAATTTTTAAATTTTTAGTTTTTTCCATAATAATAGGTATTCAACATTCAGATAAAAATATAATATATGTATAAAAAATATAATAATATCCTCAATTTTATATATACATTCAAATTCTCAGCAATTAGTAGAGAAATTTTATTACAGTTACCAAATTTTAACATACCAATTAATGTATTTTAATTATCATATTTTGGAATAAGACAAACACATTTGCATATTCAGTGCTCAGGTTTATTAATTAAAATATTTTAGTAAGATTGATATACTTTAAAATATATTGGATAGTTATTTTGATAATTAAAATTTTGCCATATTGTAATTAAAATGTCTAATTTTAGATTTTAATTTTGATAATTAAAATATGTTGGTAATTAATACATGCAAGAGTGTATATTCAATGATCATATAATTTTTTTATATAGCAATTCTAACCAAATGCTACTTAAATATTTTGTAGTAAGATTAGTATTTATTTTTTAATTTAATTTTAATCAATTAGTAACTTATCAAATATAAATAAACTTATTAAATTTTTAATTTTTTTGTTTTTCCCATAATAATAAATAGTCAATTGTCCGATACATATATAATATATTCATAAAAAGTATACAATAATATCCTCAATTCCGTACATACATTTAAATTTTCAATAATTAGTAGAAAATTGTGTCAAATCGTCCAACTCCATAATTGGAGTCGTAAAATTATAAATTTATCAAGTATGCACTAATTAAAAAATTGAGTAAAATATAACTCCGAGAAGCATCTGTTAGTAGAAGAAATAATAATCAAATAAAATTAGGATGATGCTAACGAAAAAAGTTATCAGAATTTTATTTTGCAATCCATTATAGCCGTGAGATATTAATGGTGATTATGATCAGAAGTGGTGTTTCAGGATGGATATGAATAAAAATATTAACATCTTTAACCAGGTTTGAGGATGTATGCCTATAAATAGATAAAATATGTATATACCCGTAAATTGACGAGTACTTACACATTGTCATCCTCATATATATATATATATATATATATATATATAGGGTGGGGTTATTCTAAAAAGTGTGTTATAATAAAAAGTGTAGGAAGCGATCTCAACCGTTGAATTTACATTGCAACATTAAAAAAGCAGAGTGGCATTTTTGAAAATAAGAGAAACTTCAGGGGTAAGAGATGTAGTATATAAAAAAAACGTTGCGTTAATAATTCGATTACCGCATTTCATTTTCCCCAAAAAACCCGATGATTTTCCCTGTGTCTCTCTCTTCCCCTTCTACTAATTTCTCTCTCTAAAAATAAAAACCCTAAAAAATTCTTAAAGATTACCGCATCTGCAATGGCGAAGAAGAAACTCCCACCTAGTAAGTGTATTATTAATGGATAATCATATTTTACTGAATCGATTTGATATATATTACTAAAATAGTTTATTTTTTATAAATTTAGAAAATAAAAGGAGTCGATTGTTGATTGAAGGTGCTGAAAAATCGATTACAGAAACGTCAGGTAAGTTTTATTATTCTGATGCAATAGCTGTTGAAATAAGATGCAGTAGCTTTTATTTTGTGCAATATTAGCATAAATACATTTCGCAGCAGTCTATGAGATGTGTGAAATAATTTTGTAAAACTGTTGGTTTTTATGATGTACTAGCTGTTAAATGAGATGCAGTAGCATTTATTTTGTGGAATATGAGCATAAGTTAGGTTAAATGAAGTGTATGAGATGTGCAAAATAGATTTTGTAAAACTGATGGTTTCTGTGATGCACTAGAAGTTGAATTGAGATGCAGTAGGTTTTAGTTTGAGGCGTATGAACATAAATTAGGTTAAACGAAGTTTGTGCGATGTGTGAAAACGATATTGTATTCTTGACAGTTTGTGTGATGCAGTAGAAGTTGAATTGAGATGCAGTAGTTTTAGTTTGCGGAGTATGAACATAAGTTAGGTTAAACGTAGTTTGTGTGATGTGTGAAAATGAAATTTTATGCTTGACAGTTTCTGTGATGCAGTAGAAGTTGAATTGAGATGCAGTAGCTTTTAGTTTGCGGCGTATGAACATAAGTTAAGTTAAACGTAGTTTGTGCGATGTGTTAAAATGATATTGTATTCTTGACAGTTCAAGGATGCACTAGAAGTTGAATTGAGATGCAGTAGGTTTTAGTTTGAGGCGTATGAACATAAGTTAGGTTAAACGTAGTTTGTGTGATGTGTGTGTTGTTGCCCAAAATATTTATCCGAAGATTAATACTGCTGGAAGACGGACAACAAACAACAATTGCGGGAGCACTTCCGAGAGTAGATAAATAATACAAGATTTGCCGGGTTTGTTAGGCCCGGGCTTGAATGCTCTCGCGAGATGTTATTAATACAAATATTCGTGGATACAAGTATTAATGAGAGAAATCTAAATACAATGAGTGTAAAAAGACTCTGTTAATCCGGCTCTTGACCGACGCTTGGTGTTCTTCGTCCCCGCCGATAATCTGCTGGATGAGATAGGCTGGGAGAAGTAAGACCGAATGATAGCTGTTGCCAAGAGTTGGAGATTAGCCAAGTGCTTGATGTTTGCTTCTGTGTTGTATGCTCAAATCGTGAGGTTGCAGAAGGAAGCTGAAGAAGTGTCCAAGTGCAGGGTGCCTTGCTTATATAGGGGCATCCGGGTCCTGTCCTGTAGTGGCCGATCGCCTGCCGGCCATTATAATAATGTGCCGATCGCCCGCCGGCCAATATTATAATGGGGCGATCTCCTGGGCTGTCGGGCTAAAGTCCAAGAAAGATCTTGGGCCGTCGCTAAAGTCCAAGGAAAAGGCCGCCACACTGGCGGTCCAATTAGAGCCATCACGTGTCCTAATCCCAACATGTGGCCCTACCGACAAGCTTTCGGCTTGGTTTGCCGGTTGAGAGAATCACGATCGTGGTCAATGGCCCGTGATTCGCGGATCTTGTCCCGATCTTGCACGTGGTGTCGATCTTGAGGCTCGGTCGCCGACCGGATGGCCATCGGTGGAGATCGATATGAGGCGCTCGTCTCTAGCCGATCATCGAGGTCGCCATCGGCCGGTGGATGAAGGTCGGCAATGGTCGGTCTCCAGGGTAGGTCGGCAAGATGCCGAGAGAGGATCGCCCGCTTGTCTGCCGCCGTGAGTCGGCCGAGTACCGAGAGGGGATCGTCCATTAGTAGATCGCCAGGGGTCGGTCGCCGAGTATCGAGAGGCGATCGTATCTGAGGTTGATCGCTCGATACCGGGACTTGTCCTGGGGCCTTCGGTTGGCCAATCTAGCATGCCCGCTGGGTTAAGGCTCGGTCGCCTGGTCGCTGATCGGCAGACCTGCCTTGGACGATCGGCAGTGACTCGGTCGCCCGACCTCCGAGGCGATCGCCGGTCGGAAGGTGTTAATTCTTGACACAACAATTGCCCCCCAGCTCGCTCCTATGTTGAAGACATGGGGCGAGGTGGTTCTTGCTGGTGATCGTGTTCGGATGAGGACGGGCGATCTTCTGGTGACTTAGGCTTCGGACTTGGGCTATCATAGTCGATTGGCTAGCTATCTTTCGGTCTTGTACTGCAAAAAACAACATTGGCCGATCCCCATGGAAACTTGGTGGTTTCGCTTTGTTTGAGAATCGTGCACGCGGAGATCGATGGACCGACTCCATGACCGTGTCTTGGTGCGCGAAGATAATGAGTGTCTCGTGACTCACTTTATTATGAGGGTCCTCTGTTAGCCGCGCCTCGCCTCGTATTTAAACGAAGGGCGTGCGGTCTCGCCTAGAGGAGTCCTTGCGCGGGCGGCGTCGGATGAATCAACTCCACGCCGCGGCTTGTTAGCTCTGCTTCCACCTCGGCCACCATGGAGATGGCCGACCTCGACGGTGTACGTTGAGACGGGGTTGTGGCATGTGTCCACCGATTAATGTTGGAGAGCCCTCGGACTACGCCGGCCTCGTATTTAAACGAAGGGCGGGCGATCTCGGCCGAAAGGGACCTTGCATGGCCGGGCAGGTTCCATCGACCGCCAGACCATGGCTTTATGATGTGCGGTGGAGGCGATCTTATGCCTTAGTCCGTCATGTTATATGCCGGATGTAGGTGGCGATCGTGTCCACCGGTTGCCGATGATGTTGCGATCCGGCGGAAGATCGCGATCGTCGCCGGCGGTGATCGCTTTATTCGTAGGTCAATATTGGCGATCGGGCGGCGGCTAGTCCTCATTTAAAATGGATCAGAGGCGGATCGAGTCCTCCGCTCGCTGGGTAGTAGCGATCGGCCGGGAGACTGGAGGTCGTCGACGGCGCCGATCGCTCTACTCCTAGCCGAGAAGAAGCCTTTGCACGGACAGAAATCTGCGGCTCTAGCCGGAAGGCTGCGTAGGTCGTCGGTAGGGTCTTCGTGAGATGCTGAACATAGGCGAGAAGCCACGAAAACCTCCTAGACCGCGAGAGGGCGGTCTCATCGCTACGGCTCGCCGTTGAGGATGATCATGTCAACCCGGTCGATGTAGTCCGAGTCGGACTCCTCTTCCCCTTGCCTGATCCGCCACATGCGATGGGGACCTTCTAGCTGAGCGGCCCTGGTGGCGAAGTATTCTGTGAAGACGTGCGCCAGCTCGTTAAAGGAGCCAATGGACCGAGGTGGCAATAAGGTGTACCACCGGTGGGCGAGGTCGTCCAGCGTCAGAGGGAACATTCGGCACCGGGTCGCGTCTGATGCCCCACACCCGGTCATGTAGATGTTGAACTTGTGCAGGTGTGTTTGGGGGTCCGATCGCCCCTGGTACACGGGTGTCTGAGGAGGAACGATCTTGTGCTGCACGGGGGCGAGCTCGATGTCGATCGTGAGCGGCTCGCTCGGCTCTGCGATCGTCTTCATGGCGCCTGCCCCGGATTGCAGGAGCGCCTTCACGTCGTCGATCTGACGTTGCATTGCGGCAATCGCCGCGGCTCGGCTGCTTGCGGATCGGCTTTGGGAGCGGGGGCCGAGGCGATCGTGTACGGACCTCCGGACTCCGCTGCTGCCGACCTCAGGAATCTGGCGAGCGGGAGCTGGGTAGGCCGAGCTCCTGGTGACGGACACCAACTCCGCTGCCTCGTAGGCCGGGCCGGATCGCCCGACGCTGTGTCGGGTCACCGCCTGTGCGATCGAAGACAGAGGTGCCCCGGCTGCCGAGCGCCTCTCCATGCGGACGGGAGCCTCCTGGCGATCGTTCGGCCAGTAACGCCTTGAGCTTCCGCTTGGACTTCCGGCGGGAGACCGAGGGGGTGATAGCAGGAGGCGCGTCGAGAGCACTCCGTCGTTCCTGAAGGGCGGCTATGGCCTCTTCGATCTGTTCCTTGGTGCGGAACCGATCGAGCGAGAGGCTCGGGCCGCCGTTCCGGACGGATCGAGCGCCTCGACCGCGGGCCGCCTTCCACCATCGGGCCGCGGCTGACCGGGACGGAACAGGGGGTCCGGCCGGTCGGCCGGCTTTCTTCGACGCGGAGGCGGAAGACATGTTTTTTGAAGGATTTCTTTGAAGTGCAGTAAGTGTCACTTCAAGTATCTGCCCCGAGAACAGTGAGTGTTCTTCGGGACGGTAGGTATAAAAATTCGAGGGTTGGATCCCCTTCCTCTAGCGCCAATTGTTGTTGCCCAAAATATTTATCCGAAGATTAATACTGCTGGAAGACGGACAATAAACAACAATTGCGGGAGCACTTCCGAGAGTAGATAAATAATACAAGATTTGCCGGGTTTGTTAGGCCCGGGCTTGAATGCTCTCGCGAGATGTTATTAATACAAATATTCGTGGATACAAGTATTAATGAGAGAAATCTAAATACAATGAGTGTAAAAAGACTCTGTTAATCCGGCTCTTGAGCGAAGCTTGGTGTTCTTCGTCCCCGCCGATAATCTGCTGGATGAGATAGGCTGGGAGAAGTAAGACCGAATGATAGCTGTTGCCAAGAGTTGGAGATTAGCCAAGTGCTTGATGTTTGCTTCTGTGTTGTATGCTCAAATCGTGAGGTTGCAGAAGGAAGCTGAAGAAGTGTCCAAGTGCAGGGTGCCTTGCTTATATAGGGGCAAATGGGTCTGTCTGTAGTGGCCGATCGCTGCCGGCCATTATAATAATGTGCGATCGCCCGCCGCCAATATTATAATGGGGCGATCTCTGGCCGTCGGGCTAAAGTCCAAGAAAGATCTTGTTGTCGGGCTAAAGTCCAAGGAAAAGGTCACATGGCGGTCCAATTAGGAGCCATCACGTGTCCTAATCCAACATGTGGCCCTACCGACAAGCTTTCGCGGCTTGCCTACCGGTGGAGAGAATCTGCCGATCGTGGTCAATGGCCCGTGATTCGCGGATCTTGTCCCGGATCTTGCACGTGGTGTCAGTCTTGAGGCTCGGTCTTCGCCGATTGGATGGCCATCGGTGGAGATCGATATGAGGCGCTCGTCTCTAGCTGATCATCAGAGGTCGCCATCGGCCAGTGGATGAAGGTCGGCAATGGTCGGTCTCCAAGGGTAGGTCGGCAAGATGCCGAGAGAGGATCGCCCGCTTGTTTGGCCGCCTGAGTCTGGCCGCCGAGTACCGAGAGGGGATCGTCCATTAGTAGATCGCCGTGGGTTTGGCCGCCGAGTATCGAGAGGCGATCGTATCCGAGGTTGATCGCTCGATACCGGGACTTGTCCTGGGGCCTCTTGGCCGCTTGATCTAGCATGCCCGCCGGTTAAGGCTCGCCGCCTGGTCGCTGATCGGCAGACCTGCCTTGGACGATCGGCAGTGACTCGGTCGCCCGACCTCCGAGGCGATCGCCGGTCGGAAGGTGTTAATTCTTGACACAACAATTGCCCCCCAGCTCGCTCCTATGTTGAAGACATGGGGCGAGGTGGTTCTTGCTGGTGATCGTGTTCGGATGAGGACGGGCGATCTTCCCGAGCTGACTTAGGCTTCGGACTTGGGCTATCATAGTCGATTGGCTAGCTATCTTTCGGTCTTGTACCTGCAAAAAACAACATTGGCCGATCCCCCATGGAAACTTGGTGGTTTCGCTTTGTTTGAGGAATCGTGCACAGTCGCGGAGATCGATGGACCGACTCCATGACCGTGTCTTGGTGCGCGAAGATAATGAGTGTCTCGTGACTCACTTTATTATGAGGGTCCTCTGTTAGGCTGCGCCTCGCCTCGTATTTAAACGAAGGGCGTGCGGTCTCGGTCTAGAGGAGTCCTTGCGCGGCGGCGTCGGATGAATCAACTCCACGCCCGCGGCTTGTTAGCTCTGCTTCCACCTCGGCGGCCATGGAGATGGCCGACCTCGACGGTGTGCGTTGAGGCGGGGTTGTGGCATGTGTCCACCGATTAATGTTGGAGAGCCTCGACTACGCCGGCCTCGTATTTAAACGAAGGGCGGGCGATCTCGGCCGAAAGGGACCTTGCATGGCCGGCGGCCGGTTCCATCGTTGCCAGGACCATGGCTTTATGATGTGCGGTGGAGGCGATCTTATGCCTTAGTCCGTCATGTTATATGCTGGACTGTAGGTGGCGATCGTGTCCACCGGGTTGCTGATGATGTTGCGATCTGGCCGGAAGACTGGCGATCGTCGCTCGGCAGCTGATCGCTTTATTCGTAGGTCAATATTGGCGATCGGGCGGCGGCTAGTCCCTCATTTAAAATGGACTGTAGGCGGGGATCGAGTCCTCCGGCTCTGCTGGGTAGTAGCGATCGGGCTGGGAGACTGGAGGTCGTCGTACGGGCGCCGATCGCTCTACTCCTAGGCTGAGAAGAAGCCTTTGCCTGGACAGGAAATCTGCGGCTCTAGCCCGGAAGGCTGCGTAGGTCGTCGGTAGGGTCTTCGTGAGATGCCTGAACATAGGCGAAGCCACGAAACCTCCTAGGACCGCGTAGAGGGCGGTCTCATCGCTTACGGGCTCGCCGTTGAGGATGATCATGTCAACCCGGTCGATGTAGTCCGAGTCGGACTCCTCTTCCCCTTGCCTGATCCGCCACATGCGATGGGGACCTTCTAGCTGAGCGGCCCTGGTGGCGAAGTATTCTGTGAAGACGTGCGCCAGCTCGTTAAAGGAGCCAATGGACCGAGGTGGCAATGAGGTGTACCACCGGTGGGCGAGGTCGTCCAGCGTCAGAGGGAACATTCGGCACCGGGTCGCGTCTGATGCCCCACACCCGGTCATGTAGATGTTGAACTTGTGCAGGTGTGTTTGGGGGTCCGATCGCCCCTGGTACACGGGTGTCTGAGGAGGAACGATCTTGTGCTGCACGGGGGCGAGCTCGATGTCGATCGTGAGCGGCTCGCTCGGCTCTGCGATCGTCTTCATGGCGCCTGCCCCGGATTGCAGGAGCGCCTTCACGTCGTCGATCTGACGTTGCATTGCGGCAATCGCCGCGGCTCGGCTGCTTGCGGATCGGCTTTGGGAGCGGGGGCCGAGGCGATCGTGTACGGACCTCCGGACTCGCCGCCGGCCGACCTCGTGAATCGCGAGCGGGAGCCAGGCGGCTGGATCGCCTTGTGGGAGCTGGGTAGGCCGAGCTCCTGGTGACGGACACCAACTCCGTCGTCTCGTAGCTGGGGCCGGACTGCCCCGGACGCCAGGTCGGGTCACTGCCCAGGCGATCGAAGACAGAGGTGCCCCGGCTGCCGAGCGCCTCTCCATGCGGACGGGAGCCTCCTGGCGATCGCTCGGCCAGTAACGCCTTGAGCTTCCGCTTGGACTTCCGGTGGGAGACCGATGTAACACCCCCAGAATACGACCGGGAATGTCACACGCCGTAGACCCTTATCACAAGGATCTACCAGGCTAAGCTCCAAAAGACTACTCAATGGTTGACCGACCGGGGTCAAAATTAAATGCAAAGCAGACCGACAAGGTCATTAACCCATTCAGAAAATAACGACATTCACATTACAATGACAATAATAAACTTGAACACCGAAAAGAATGACAACTCGGTTTAATAAATGAAAACTACACCCATGCAAGGGTGAATACTCGAACGACAGAGAAATACCGACCAACTGAAACAAAGGAAAAGACTCTGACTCTGGCGTGATTAGTATCATTGTCCTCCATCTCCTTCCAAGCCAATCTCGTGGATTGCTCCGAGCCGCCAAAACTCGAGCGCATAACAGGCACCCACCCCCCGAAAACTCGGGGGTTAGCAAACTGGAATTTTGCTAGTGCAAGTACATAATATACAAGATATACGAATAATAACAACACAAATCTCAACAGTCGTGAAGCCTTAACATAAACCACATATTCCCATAGTCCACACAGAATAGTATCACATATACAAGGTGAAAGATAATCACATAGTCATATTCTCTGTACGGAACATAACGCCAATGAAACTTTAAACGAGCCCAATGAGTCAGAAAAATCCCTTTTTATAAAAGGAAAAGTATTTTGATAAGAAAGTTTGAAAAACATTATTATTGACTGTGCCATCATGGGGTTTTGAAAATCAAATGGGAATACTTTTAGAAAATACTTCAAAACTCTCGGATCCTCGACCCAAAGATGTGGAAAACAAATTCCAAGAAAACCATTACAAAGATAATCGGGGTCCTCGACCCAATGCACAGAATAATCATCACAGCACAATCAAAGGCACAGCCTCTCATTCGACAATTCCTGCTCAAGACCCTTGATTAATTAACCCTCGGAGATTTCGTAAAACATCCTTGGTTAATTAACCCCAATACCAACGTCTTAAAAACAATTTGAAACAAGCTTTAAAAAAACACGAATCACAGTCTATATCGAGACCAGTATTTTAAAAGAGTTGAAAGAACTTTGAAATACGAGGATTGTTGAGAACGGGGTCTTAGCTATCACTCGAATATCCGTTACCAATAAGCCTGCCAGGCGCCTCCCTTGCACACCTGTGCACCGGCGTTCACTCCACTATGTTGGCCGCCCCTTGAACATGTCACCGCGCCGGCGATCACTCCTGACAGAGCCGCCCCTTGCACACGCATTAGGTAACACCGGTGTTCACCAAACATATGGAGCCGCACATTGCAGCGTACACCAGGCCGGAGTACACACCCCGCCCTCAGAGGTTCCCGGATACGACGTCTCTCACAACAAGCATTCACATTATTACAAACATCAAGTACACAATCAATCAATTCAACAATTATCAAATCAATACACCAATTCACACAATTTATCCGATACCCATAACCACACAATAAACAATAACACGTACATTATCAATCAAGATCCAACACAATAAGCCTTCGGCACAACCAACCAACGCTACACATATATCCTTGTATTGCGACTCAACCGAATATATATATAGATATATAGATATATATATGTATATATACATATAACCTTACTATATTATATGAATAACTATAGTTCATCCATCAATCCAAGTTGAGTACGCCAACTAGTGTTAGCATTCACCACTCGTCGTTCACCGACATAGGCATATATATCAATATACGTATATACATACATATATTTAACATATAAATATATATAAATCTATATATATATATACACATATATATATATATACACACACATATATACATATACATATCCGTATAAATACGTGCACTTCGACAACGATGATTTCACGCAGTTACAATTCGTATATCAAGGTACTTGCCTTGGTAATCTCTCGCGGATACTCCGAAAGTACGGTCGGTTGGCAAAATCCGGAACTCCAACGAAAACAACGATCGGAAGGGCTCAACACCAGATTTTTGTAGGGAAGTCGTCCCTAATATCCTATCATCGAATAAGCAATCAATCATACGAGGAAAAACATCACAAAACGACCAAATTCCTCTATGCGGCATTTCCCCGGACACTTTGAAGGCGTCAAACGGAAGTTCATGTAATTGACGAATCGGAAATGGTAAAACCGTGGAAAGATGATGAAAATGATAGAATACAACTTAATCTACAATTATCCATCAGTAATTTAAGTTCATAAGGCTCAAACGGACGAAATCTACCAAGATCCCCAAATTTCCCAAAGTTTGGATTTTAGGAAAAACTAACCTTGATTCGGTCGATTGAAGGATGTTATGGATTGATCTATCAATGATATGGACTCAGGATCTTCGTGAATTTGTTGATCAACAACATGCCTTATCGCTCTCATAACCTCTGGCCGCGGAAGGAAGAGGATGAAATGAAGAAAATGTGTTGAAACAGGGCTGCTCGGTCAAATATATATCGGGTGACTAGCGTGCGCTAGGTTGTCCGGGTAGCGGCGCTATCGGCTGCCACGCCGATAAGCGTGCGCAAGTCATCGGCAGCAGGCGGCGAATCGCCTGGCCCAGACCTACTTGGACTAATCTGTCCGGCCAGAAGCGTGGCGCGGCCGAGCCGTAGCGTGCGCTAGCTCGCTGAGTTAGCGCGCGCACTGCCGGCCAGAAGGCGCTACTCGCTGGTCCGGCGAAGTCCACTTACCGCCTAGATCGTCGGGCCGATTAGCGTGCGTTACCTCCCGGCGATGGCGTGCGCTACTCCCGCGGTTTAGCGCGCAAGAATCGTCGGCGATGCCAAAGATCCGTGCCGGTTCCTCGCAACCGTCCGGCCGGCCTACTGCCGTGGCCTGACGACTCGATTCCTAAAACGCACGGAACGAACACGACGAAACGCTCGCGGACAACAACATCGATCCGAAATGAAATTAACATACAACAAATCACCACCTATGGCCATAAACACAAAATCGATTGTCGAGAAAAATAATACCGACGCTCGGAAACCGAGAAATTTCGGTCTAAGAAAAAGAAAATTGAATAAATCAAAATAAAAATCTCGGATATTACATTCTACCCCTTAAAATAAGTTTCGTCCCGAAACTTAAAATAGAGAGCGGAACAATCAAGGAAATAACTACTTGCTCATTTCAAATCATCACGAGCAAAGCGCGAGTGCAAGGTTCGAAATACGATGAACCGACCTAGCAAGTACAAGGCGGTTTAAAATGGTCGAAAGGTGCGCAGATGAACTACCAACAACGAAAGTCGTCCCATACCGAAAATACTAAGAAGAGTACGGGTAATACATTCCCCCATACTAAGAGGACATTATGATCCCGAAACTTAGAACAACAAGAGTTGGAAACGTAAAGCAATGAAACGAAATACGATCGAAGTCACGATTGTTTGCAACAGCAACGATTAAGACATAGTACAAAATCTTCATTCTCCCATGCTAGGATCTTCAGAAGGAAACATAGGATTTCGGGACACTTCCCGGTCCTTAGTTCTGCTCTCTCTTAGGGCGGCATTCTTTGCCAATTCGGAAACTGTCTCACAATGTTTCTCCCGATGACCTTCACACCCACACCGGTAACAAGTCAAGAGTGGAAAGGGACAATTTGCACGATCATGTCCCTGACGATTGCAGTTGAAGCACCTTCTCTTCTTACCGAGAATCACCGATGTTGGCTTGGGATCCCCAGCGCTCACTCCCGACTGCAAAGACGACGCGTCCGAACGACGCGGGGGTTTGGGAACCTTAGACTCTTCATCGCCCAAAAATTTCCCAGATGTCCTCGGTCTCTTCGTTTCGCTCGTGGGCTCGACCATTAAGGACATTTCATAGGATATCGTTTGATCTTGATACTCCTTCACTGTAGCAAGAATAGTTGTCGTACGAACCACCTTGTCGCTTCCACTTCCGTCATCACACTTACGTCCGTCAAGGCCCGACATACTAATACAGATAGTACCGTTCAGCGTTATCAATAATCAGTTGCACAGTATGCCACAATTATCAACATAAGGTTTAGTTAACATCTATAGAATAACGTAAAGCGTTAAGTTTTATGAAGTCAATTTCGAGTCCTCCGACGATGACGATCATTATGTGTATGCACTTAATGAAAATAAATTTTTGGAAAAGAGGGCTAGTCACGTTGCGCCCAAGACTCATAAATACTGTCTTTTATTTCGGAAGAGGAAGTTTATATAACGACTCTAAAAATTATTTTCGAGTGATGTATAAAAGAAAAATCGGAATTGAATTGTAACTAATTTGAAATATTTCAAAAGTGTTGAGTCCCAAATACCACAATTTTGAAAATCTTTCCTCTTCTTCCAAAATGTTTATTCGAAAGGATTTTCCACCGAGATACGTGACCATTTAACATGACAACATTAAATCATGGTTTTTCACAATGTTAGAAAATTTCAAAGCACCACTTTAAAATATTCGTGATACTATAGCGTCGTGGGCCCCGTTCCGGAACCCACTGTGCTAAAAATCATTTAAAAAAATGTTCAAATTGCCAAAAAGGTCGATGTTGGTAATATTCTCGAATACTCACTAAGTCATTTATAAAAATATCAAATACCGTCATAAGAATACTATCAAAACGTGAAAGACCAAAATATCAAAAATCGGTTTGCAAGATACCAAAAGCCATCTTAAAATACTCATGCGGCGGATAAAATTAACATTCATAAGTTTATTCTAATAAGTGTAGAAACAGATAAATATGCTCGACTTAGAAACATATTACATATCCATTTTTGCTCGGACCGCATACGCATGTTATATCCTAAAACAATAATATCACCAACAAGTTCCAATCCTTAGTTCACATTAAACACGTTAGCACAATATAATCAAATATGTATATAAGGGGACTTACGATCGGGAGGCTTACCATCACAGATTGCCGGAAGATGATGTCGGAACCACGATACTAATCACAACTCGATGCGCGCGACTTACACAAGACATGGACTTGACCCAACGGCCTAGGTTTTTCGCAAACCTAAGCTCGATACCATAAATGTAACACCCCGAATACGACGGGAATGTCACACGCCGTAGACCCTTATCACAAGGATCTACCAGGCTAAGCTCCAAAAGACTACTCAATGGTTGACCGACCGGGTCAAAATTAAATGCAAAGGCATCGACAAGGTCATTAACCCATTCAGAAAATAACGACATTCACATTACAATGACAATAATAAACTTGAACACCGAAAAGAATGACAACTCAGTTTAATAAATGAAAACTACACCCATGCAAGGGTGAATACTCGAACGACAGAGAAATACCGACCAACTGAAACAAAGGAAAAGACTCTGACTCTGGCGTGATTAGTATCATTGTCCTCCATCTCCTTCCAAGCCAATCCTGTGACTGCTCCCGAGCTGCCAAAACCTGAGCGCATAACAGGCACCCACCCCCCGAAAACTCGGGGGTTAGCAAACTGGAATTTTGCTAGTGCAAGTACATAATATACAAGATATACGAATAATAACAACACAAATCTCAACAGTCGTGAAGCCTTAACATAAACCACACATTCCCATAGTCCACACAGAATAGTATCACATACACAAGGTGAAAGATAATCACATAGTCATATTCTCTGTACGGAACATAACGCCAATGAAACTTTAAACGAGCCCAATGAGTCAGAAAAATCCCTTTTTATAAAAGGAAAAGTATTTTGATAAGAAAGTTTGAAAAACATTATTATTGACTCAGGCCATCATGGGGTTTTGAAAATCAAATGGGAATACTTTTAGAAAATACTTCAAAAACTCTCGGATCCTCGACCCAGCATGTGGAAAACAATTTACAAGAAAACCATTACAACGTTATTCGGGGTCCTCGACCCAATGCACAGAATAATCATCACAGCACAATCAAAGGCACAGCCTCTCATTCGACAATTCCTGCTCAAGACCCTTGATTAATTAACCCTCGGAGATTTCGTCAAACATCCTTGGTTAATTAACCCCAATACCAACGTCTTAAAAACAATTTGAAACAAGCTTTAAAAAAACACGAATCACAGTCTATATCGAGACCAGTATTTTAAAAGAGTTGAAAGAACTTTGAAATACGAGGATTGTTCGGTAACGGGGTCTTAGCTATCACTCGAATATCCGTTACCAATAAGCCTGCCAGGCGCCTCCCTTGCACACCTATGCACCGGCGTTCACTCCACTATGTTGGCCGCCCCTTGAACATGTCACCGCGCCGGCGATCACTCCTGACAGAGCCGCCCCTTGCACGCGCATTAGGTAACACCGGTGTTCACCAAACATATGGAGCCGCACATTGCAGCGTACACCAGGCCGGAGTACACACCCCGCCCTCAGAGGTTCCCGGATACGACGTCTCTCACAACAAGCATTCACATTATTACAAACATCAAGTACACAATCAATCAATTCAACAATTATCAAATCAATACACCAATTCACACAATTTATCCGACAGTCCATAACCACACAATAAACAATAACACGTACATTATCAATCAAGATCCAACACAATAAGCCTTCGGCACAACCAACCAACGCTACACATATATCCTTGTATTGCGACTCAACCGAATATATATATATATATATATATAGATATATAGATATATATATGTATATATACATATAACCTTACTATATTATATGAATAACTATAGTTCATCCATCAATCCAAGTTGAGTACGCCAACTAGTGTTAGCATTCACCACTCGTCGTTCACCGACATAGGCATATATATCAATATACGTATATACATACATATATTTAACATATAAATATATATAAATCTATATATATATATACACATATATATATATATACACACACATATATACATATACATATCCGTATAAATACGTGCACTTCGACAACGATGATTTCACGCAGTTACAATTCGTATATCAAGGTACTTGCCTTGGTAATCTCTCGCGGATACTCCGAAAGTACGGTCGGTTGGCAAAATCCGGAACTCCAACGAAAACAACGATCGGAAGGGCTCAACACCAGATTTTTGTAGGGAAGTCGTCCCTAATATCCTATCATCGAATAAGCAATCAATCATACGAGGAAAAACATCACAAAACGACCAAATTCCTCTATGCGGCATTTCCCCGGACACTTTGAAGGCGTCAAACGGAAGTTCATGTAATTGACGAATCGGAAATGGTAAAACCGTGGAAAGATGATGAAAATGATAGAATACAACTTAATCTACAATTATCCATCAGTAATTTAAGTTCATAAGGCTCAAACGGACGAAATCTACCAAGATCCCCAAATTTCCCAAAGTTTGGATTTTAGGAAAAACTAACCTTGATTCGGTCGATTGAAGGATGTTATGGATTGATCTATCAATGATATGGACTCAGGATCTTCGTGAATTTGTTGATCAACAACATGCCTTATCGCTCTCATAACCTCTGGCCGCGGAAGGAAGAGGATGAAATGAAGAAAATGTGTTGAAACAGGGCTGCTCGGTCAAATATATACTGGCAACTGACTAGCGTGCGCTAGGTTGTCCGGGTAGCGTCTTCTCGGCCGGCCACGCCGATAAGCGTGCGCAAGTCATCGGCGGCGGCGTGCGCAATCGGCCGTCCAGACCTCCGACTAATCTGTCCGGCAGTAGCGTCGCCGGCCGAGCCGTAGCGTGCGCTAACTGCCGAGTTAGCCTTGCAGTGGCGGCGTAGCGTGCGCTACTCGGTCTGGCGAAGTCAGCACCTACCGCCTAGCTGCACGGGCGATTAGCGTGCGTTACCTCCCGGCGATGGCGTGCGCTACTCTGCGGTTTAGCGCGCAAGCTGTCCGCGATGCCAAGATCCGTGCGGTTCCTCCGCAACCGTCCGGCGCCACTGCCGTGGCCCGACGACTCGATTCCTAAAACGCACGGAACGAACACGACGAAACGCTCGCGGACAACAACATCGATCCGAAATGAAATTAACATACAACAAATCACCACCTATGGCCATAAACACAAAATCGATTGTCGAGAAAAATAATACCGACGCTCGGAAACCGAGAAATTTCGGTCTAAGAAAAAGAAAAATTCGAATAAATCAAAATAAAAATCTCGGATATTACATTCTACCCCCTTAAAATAAGTTTCGTCCCGAAACTTAAAATAGAGAGCGGCGGAACAATCAAGGAAATAACTACTTGCTCAGCCCCAAATCATCACGAGCAAAGCGCGAGTGCAAGGTTCCAGAAATACGATGAACTGACCTAGCAAGTACAAGGCAGTTTAAAATGGTCGAAAGGTGCGCAGATGAACTACCAACAACGAAAGTCGTCCCATACCGAAAATACTAAGAAGAGTACGGGTAATACATTCCCCCATACTAAGAGGACATTATGATCCCGAAACTTAGAACAACAAGAGTTGGAAACGTAAAGCAATGAAACGAAATACGATCGAAGTCACGATTGTTTGAAACAGCAACGATTAAGACATAGTACAAAATCTTCATTCTCCCATGCTAGGATCTTCAGAAGGAAACATAGGATTTCGGGACACTTCCGGTCCCTAGTTCTGCTCTCTCTTAGGGCGGCATTCTTTGCCAATTCGAGCTGTCTCACAATGTTTCTCCCGATGACCTTCACACCCACACCGGTAACAAGTCAAGAGTGGAAAGGGACAATTTGCACGATCATGTCCCCGACGATTGCGGTTGAAGCACCTTCTCTTCTTACCGAGAATCACCGATGTTGGCTTGGGATCCCAGCGCTCACTCCCGATGCAAAGACGACGCGTCCGAACGACGCGGGGGTTTGGGAACCTTAGACTCTTCATCGCCCAAAATTTCCCGGATGTCCTCGGTCTCTTCGTTTCGCTCGTGGGCTCGACCATTAAGGACATTTCATAGGATATCGTTTGATCTTGATACTCCTTCACCGTAGCAAGAATAGTTGTCGCACGAACCACCTTGTCGCTTCCACTTCCGTCATCACACTTACGTCCGCCAAGGCCCGACATACTAATACGAGATAGTACCGTTCGGCGTTATCAATAATCGGTTACAAAGATGCCACAATTATCAACATAAGGTTTAGTTAACATCTATAGAATAACGTAAAGCGTTAAGTTTTATGAAGTCAATTTCGAGTCCTCCGATGACGATCATTATGTGTATGCACTTAATGAAAATAAATTTTGGAAAAGAGGGCTAGTCACGTTGCGCCCAAGACTCATAAATACTGTCTTTTATTTCGGAAGAGGAAGTTTATATAACGACTCTAAAAATTATTTTCGAGTGATGTATAAAAGAAAAATCGGAATTGAATTGTAACTAATTTGAAATATTTCAAAAGTGTTGAGTCCCAAATACCACAATTTTGAAAATCTTTCCTCTTCTTCCAAAATGTTTATTCGAAAGGATTTTCCACCGAGATACGTGACCATTTAACATGACAACATTAAATCATGGTTTTTCACAATGTTAGAAAATTTCAAAGCACCACTTTAAAATATTCGTGATACTATAGCGTCGTGGGCCCCGTGCCGGAACCCACCAGGCTAAAAATCATTTAAAAAAAAAATGTTCAAATTGCCAAAAAGGTCGATGTTGGTAATATTCTCGAATACTCACTAAGTCATTTATAAAAATATCAAATACCGTCATAAGAATACTATCAAAACGTGAAAGACCAAAATATCAAAAATCGGTTTGCAAGATACCAAAAGCCATCTTAAAATACTCATGCGGCGGATAAAATTAACATTCATAAGTTTATTCTAATAAGTGTAGAAACAGATAAATATGCTCGACTTCCGAAACATATTACATATCCATTTTTGCTCGGACCGCATACGCATGTTATATCCTAAAACAATAATATCACCAACAAGTTCCAATCCTTAGTTCACATTAAACACGTTAGCACAATATAATCAAATATGTATATAAGGGGACTTACGATCGGGAGGCTTACCATCACAGATTGCCTAAGATGATGTCGGAACCACGATACTAATCACAACTCGATGCGCGCGACTTACACAAGACATGGACTTGACCCAACGGCCTAGGTTTTTCGCAAACCTAAGCTCGATACCATAAATGTAACACCCCGAATACGATCGGAATGTCACACGCCGTAGACCCTTATCACAAGGATCTACCGTGCTAAGCTCCAAAAGACTACTCAATGGTTGACCGACCGGTCAAAATTAAATGCAAAGCAGATCGACAAGGTCATTAACCCATTCGTAAAATAACGACATTCACATTACAATGACAATAATAAACTTGAACACCGAAAAGAATGACAACTCGGTTTAATAAATGAAAACTACACCCATGCAAGGGTGAATACTCGAAACGACAGAGAAATACCGACCAATGAAACAAAGGAAAAGACTCGACTCTGGCGTGATTAGTATCATTGTCCTCCATCTCCTTCCAAGCCAATCCCGTGATCGCTCCCGAGCCGCCAAAACTCGAGCGCATAACAGCACCCACCCCGAAAACTCGGGGTTAGCAACCGGAATTTTGCTAGTGCAAGTACATAATATACAAGATATACGAATAATAACAACACAAATCTCAACATGTGAAGCCTTAACATAAACCACACATTCCCATAGTCCACACAGAATAGTATCACATACACAAGGTGAAAGATAATCACATAGTCATATTCTCTGTACGGAACATAACGCCAATGAAACTTTAAACGAGCCCAATGAGTCAGAAAAATCCCTTTTTATAAAAGGAAAAGTATTTTGATAATAAATTTTGAAAAAATTATTATTGACTCGTGCCATCATGGGGTTTTGAAAATCAAATGGGAATACTTTTAGAAAATACTTCAAAAACTCTCGGATCCTCGACCCAAGATGTGGAAAACAATTTACAAGAAAACCATTACAACGTTATTCGGGGTCCTCGACCCAATGCACGTAATAATCATCACAAAGACAATCAAAGGCATGACCTCTCATTCGACAATTCTGCTCAAGACCCTTGATTAATTAACCCTCGGAGATTTCACAAACATCCTTGGTTAATTAACCCCAATACCAACGTCTTAAAAACAATTTGAAACAAGCTTTAAAAAACACGAATCACACTATATCGAGACCAATTATTTTAAAAGAGTTGAAAGAACTTTGAAATACGAGGATTGTTCGGTAGGGTCTTAGCTATCACTCGAATATCCGTTACCAATAAGCCCGCCAGCGCCTCCCTTACACACTGTGCCGGCGTTCACTCCACTATGTTGGCCGCCCCTTGAACATGTCACCGCGCCGCGATCACTCCCGACAGAGCCGCCTTGCACGCGCATTAGGTAACACCGGTGTTCACCAAACATATGGAGCCGCACATTGCGGCGTACATCGGGCCGGAGTACACACCCGCCCTCGAGGTTCCGGATACGACGTCTCTCACAACAAGCATTCACATTATTACAAACATCAAGTACACAATCAATCAATTCAACAATTATCAAATCAATACACCAATTCACACAATTTATCCGATACCCATAACCACACAATAAACAATAACACGTACATTATCAATCAAGATCCAACACAATAAGCCTTCGGCACAACCAACCAACGCTACACATATATCCTTGTATTGCGACTCAACCGAATATATATATATATATAGATATATAGATATATATATGTATATATACATATAACCTTACTATATTATATGAATAACTATAGTTCATCCATCAATCCAAGTTGAGTACGCCAACTAGTGTTAGCATTCACCACTCGTCGTTCACCGACATAGGCATATATATCAATATACGTATATACATACATATATTTAACATATAAATATATATAAATCTATATATATATATATACACATATATATATATACACACACATATATACATATACATATCCGTATAAATACGTGCACTTCGACAACGATGATTTCACGCAGTTACAATTCGTATATCAAGGTACTTGCCTTGGTAATCTCTCGCGGATACTCCGAAAGTACGGTCGGTTGGCAAAATCCGGAACTCCAACGAAAACAACGATCGGAAGGGCTCAACACCAGATTTTTGTAGGGAAGTCGTCCCTAATATCCTATCATCGAATAAGCAATCAATCATACGAGGAAAAACATCACAAAACGACCAAATTCCTCTATGCGGCATTTCCCCGGACACTTTGAAGGCGTCAAACGGAAGTTCATGTAATTGTGAATCGGAAATGGTAAAACCGTGGAAAGATGATGAAAATGATAGAATACAACTTAATCTACAATTATCCATCGTAATTTAAGTTCATAAGGCTCAAACGGACGAAATCTACCAAGATCCCCAAATTTCCCAAAGTTTGGATTTTAGGAAAAACTAACCTTGATTCGGTCGATTGAAGGATGTTATGGATTGATCTATCAATGATATGGACTCGGGATCTTCGTGAATTTGTTGATCAACAACATGCCTTATCGCTCTCATAACCTCGCCGCGGAAGGAAGAGGATGAAATGAAGAAAATGTGTTGAAACAGGGTGCTCGGCCAAATATATATCGCGGCCGACTAGCGTGCGCTAGGTTGTCGGGTAGCGTGCGCTATCGGCCGGCCCCGCCGATAAGCGTGCGCAAGTCATCAGCGGCGGCGTGCGCAATCGGCCGTCCAGACCCTCTTGGACTAATCTGTCCGGCCAGTAGCGTGCGCCCGAGGCGGCCGTGCGTGCGCTAGCTGCTGAAATTAGCGCCTTGCGGTGGCGCGTAGCGTGCGCTTCCTGGTCTGCCGAAGTCCGCACTTACCGCCTAGATCGCTGGCCGATTAGCGTGCGTTACCTCCCGGCAGTGGCGTGCGCTACTCCTGCGGTTTAGCGCGCGCAACTGTCCGGCAGTGCCCAGCATCCGTGCCGGTTCCTCCCGCAACCGTCCGGCCAGCGCCCGGCTGTCGTGGCCTGACGACTCGATTCCTAAAACGCACGGAACGAACACGACGAAACGCTCGCGGACAACAACATCGATCCGAAATGAAATTAACATACAACAAATCACCACCTATGGCCATAAACACAAAATCGATTGTCGAGAAAAATAATACCGACGCTCGGAAACCGAGAAATTTCCGGTCTAAGAAAAAGAAAAATTCGAATAAATCAAAATAAAAATCTCGGATATTACAACCGAGGGGGTGATAGCAGGAGGCGCGTCGAGAGCACTCCGTCGTTCCTGAAGGGCGGCTATGGCCTCTTCGATCTGTTCATTGGTGCGGAACTGATCGAGCGAGAGGCTCGGGCCGCCGTTCCGGGACGGGATCGAGCGCCTCTGACCGCGGCGGCTGCCTTCCACCATCGGCTGCGGCTCGGACTGGGACAGGGCAGGAGTCCGCCGGTGGCGGCTTTCTTCGGCGGAGGCTAAGACATGTTTTCTGAAGGATTTCTTTGAAGTGCAGTAAGTGTCACTTCAAGTATCTGCCCCGAGAACAGTGAGTGTTCTTCGGGACGGTAGGTATAAAAATTCGAGGGTTGGATCCCCTTCCTCTAGCGCCAATTGTTGTTGCCCAAAATATTTATCCGAAGATTAATACTGCTGGAAGACGGACAACAAACAACAATTGCGGGAGCACTTCCGAGAGTAGATAAATAATACAAGATTTGCCGGGTTTGTTAGGCCCGGGCTTGAATGCTCTCGCGAGATGTTATTAATACAAATATTCGTGGATACAAGTATTAATGAGAGAAATCTAAATACAATGAGTGTAAAAAGACTCTGTTAATCCGGCTCTTGAGCGAAGCTTGGTGTTCTTCGTCCCGCCGATAATCTGCTGGATGAGATAGGCCGGGAGAAGTAAGACCGAATGATAGCTGTTGCCAAGAGTTGGAGATTAGCCAAGTGCTTGATGTTTGCTTCTGTGTTGTATGCTCAAATCATGAGGTTGCAGAAGGAAGCTGAAGAAGTGTCCAAGTGCAGGGTGCCTTGCTTATATAGGGGCAGCCGGGTCCTGTCCTGTAGTGGCCGATCGCCTGCCGGCCATTATAATAATGTGCCGATCGCCCGCCGGCCAATATTATAATGGAGCGATCTCTGGTCGGGCTAAAGTCCAAGAAAGATCTTGTTTGTCGGGCTAAAGTCCAAGGAAAAGGCTGCCACAGCTGGGTGGTCCAATTAGGAGCCATCACGTGTCCGGAATCAGTCAACATGTGGCCCTACTGACAAGCTTTCGGCGGCTTGTCGGCTGGTGGAGAGAATCTGTCAGACTGTGGTCAATGGCCCGTGATTCGCGGATCTTGTCCCGGATCTTGCACGTGGTGTCAGTCTTGAGGCTCGGTCTTTGCCGACTGGATGGCCATCGGTGGAGATCGATATGAGGCGCTCGTCTCTAGCTGATCATCAGAGGTCGCCATCGGCCAGTGGATGAAGGTCGGCAATGGTCGGTCTCCAAGGGTAGGTCGGCAAGATGCCGAGAGAGGATCGCCCGCTTGTCGGTCGCCAGGAGTCGGTCGCTGAGTACCGAGAGGAGATCGTCCATTAGTAGATCGCCAGGGGTCGGTCGCCGAGTATCGAGAGGCGATCGTATCTGAGGTTGATCGCTCGATACCGGGACTTGTCCTGGGCCTTGATTGCTGGATCTAGCATGCCCGCTGGGTTAAGGCTCGGTCGCCTGGTCGCTGATCGGCAAACCTGCCTTGGACGATCGGCAGTGACTCGGTCGCCCGACCTCCGAGGCGATCGCCGGTCGGAAGGTGTTAATTCTTGACACAACAGTGTGAAAATGAAATTTTATGCTTGACAGTTTCTGTGATGCAGTAGAAGTTGAATTGAGATGCAGTAGCTTTTAGTTTGCGGCGTATGAACACAAGTTAGGTTAAACGTAGTTTGTGCGATGTGTTAAAATAATATTGTATTCTTGACAGTTCAAGGATGCACTAGAAGTTGAATTGAGATGCAGTAGATTTTAGTTTGAGGCATATGAACATTGTAATACCCGTAATTTCGATTTCCGGTAATTTCTTTTTTCCGGCGGAAGTCTGTTTTGACGACTCGCTCATGACCGTTTCGTCATTCTGGGAATGATTAATTCTACACTTTTTGACATCCGAGTTCGTTTCGGTGTCGTTTTGTTGAGTTCCGTGCTTCTTAGCGACTTTTCCGCACTTGAGTTCGGTTCTTGCGAATCTCGTTCAGAACTACTGTTTCGAGTTTCCCGTAAGTCCGTTTAACTTTGTTAGACGTGTGGTGAACTTAGGTTTGGTTATTCGATCACGTATCGTGATTTACGGGCGTTTTGGGCCATTTTGTAATTTCTTGAAAGTTACGGGTATCCGTATCTGGAATTGTTGTCTCGACCCGTTTTTTTGGTCGCGTATCATTAATTATGGTATTATGTTTTCATTTCGGGCCGTTGATGTTGTCCGCGAACTTTTCGTCGTGTTCGTTCCGCACGCTTTGGAAATCGGGTCGCCGAGCCACGTGGTCGCATCGCGGCCGGACGGTTGCGGGATGGCCGGACGACAGGGCACCGGCCGGACAGGTGCGGCAGGAACCGGCGTAGTGCACGCTACTACCGGAAGGCTGCGCGCGCTAACCGGCAGGTGTAGCGCACGCTATCGGGTGGCCTAGCGCACGCTATCGGGTCTGGGCAGTGGGGTCCTGAGGTTCTGGACTCGGTCAGGATCGGCAGGTAGCGCACGCTACTGTCGGTCGTAGCGCACGCTAACCGGCAGGGGTAGCGCACGCTGCCGGCCGACTAGCGTACGTTACCTGGGTAAGTTTGTTAGTCCAGTGGCTACTGGACAGGTCGTCAAGCGCGCGCAGGCTTCCGGCCGTAGCGCACGCTAGCGGGAGTCGGGCGGACGAGTCATGGTCGGCAGAATTGGTCGGTGGTGCCGGGTCATGCGGGCCATGGCCGAGAGTGCTCGGCCGGTGCTGGCCGATAGCGCATGCTAGTCCGGGAAGGCTAGCGCACGCTAGTTCCGGCCCAGTATATATATGACAGACCAGCCACTTTTCCCTTCGTTTTTCATTTCCTTCCTTCTCCGTCCGCGGCTGGAGATTCATGGGTGACGAAGCCATGTTGTTTAACAACAAATCCATAAAGTTCTTGAGTTCATAACATCAATAAATCATCCGTTATCATCCTTTGATCCAGCGAATCAAGGTAATCTTCCTTAGAACCCTAATTTCGTGAATTTGGGGGTTTTTGCATTTTCGTCCGATTCGTTCCGTGTTGTTGATTAATTCATGATGGGTATGATTAATATTGGTAGTATTCTTGTGTTTGACATCATTTAATCCATTATTCTTCGTCGAATCGAAGTATATTTCTTGATTTCCTTCGATTTGACTTTTTGGGGAATTTGTCCTCGATCTCGTTTTTCATCCGTTTTCGATGGATCGATTATGGTTAAATGATGTTGTTAAACATATTCTATGGATTTTATATCCATATTTCAACTTGGAATTCCGTTTTCGTGATTTGACGGAACGAATCGTGTTCTTGGCCGTTTTGGGGGAAATCCTTGAACTTTCGTCATTTGTTCTTTGAATTCAACGGCTTTGAGTCGTGTTATGGAATTCATTTTCATTGTTGTTATTGTCCTCCGTAGTTTATTATCGCGAATTGGCATTCGGTGGGGTCGGCGAGTTCGTAGTCGGTTCGTGCCAACCTACTTCGGCCGATTCTCCGCGTTGTGGTTATTCGAGGCAAGTACCTTGTCCATACTTTTCTTGTTTTGTGGATATGATGATTGGTGATCGTCTTGGTTTGTTTGTTTGTTTGAAATGAGTTTTCAAAAGATTTGGTTAGCCTTGTTAAAGGCCCTCTTTCAAAACCGTGTGTGTTTTGTGATTGGTGTGATTCGTGAATGAGTATGTGAATCTTATGGATATGTTTGGTGTTGATGATGCACTTGGTATTTGCGTGTGGATGTATATTGTTTCATTTCGGTGCATTGTGGTTTGACGTGTTGTTTTACTGAGTGTTTGATGCCTCTGGGTGAATTGTTTGGATATCCTTGGTGTGATATGTTACTCGTGCTTGAGATTATTTCGCTAGCCAGCTCGGGGGGTCCGACGGGATCACGGAGTGGGATTCGTGGCTTCGTCCCGGTCCTAGGCGACGTGTGGTACTTGAGTATTTCGCTAGCCAGCTCGGGGGGTCCGACGGGATCACGGAGTGGGATTTGTGGCTTCGTCCCGGTCCTAGGCGATGCGTGTACATGTTTTGTGAATGAGTTTGCTCACCTCGGGAGGGTTCGACGGGACCACGAAGGGAATTCCAATGGCTTCGACCTGGATTCACGAGTGAAACTTCACCGCTACGTGTGTATATTTTGTGATTGTTTTTCGCTCACCTCGGGAGGGTCCGATGGGATCACGGAGGGAATTCCATTGGCTTCGACCTGGATTCACGAGTGCGGTTGCTTATGTTTTGTGAATGTGTTTGCTCACCTCGGGAGGGTTCGACGGGGCCACAGAGGGAATTCCATTGGCTTCGACCTGGATTCACGAGTGAAACTTCACGGGTGCGTGTGTATTTTATGTCCGTCGAGGACGCATGACGTGGGTTTTTAACCTTGTGTATTATGGTTGGTTTTATTTGCGAAAACAAAACCTTTGGGCTGTGACCCTATTAATTTTTGGAAAGCGAAGGATTCGGTAATCCTAAATTGTCTCCTACTAAAACTCTCGATGGCAATTCAAACTATTTGATAAATAGTTTTCCCTTGATTTGTGACCTTTCGGTTTTAGAATGTTTTACCAAACTCTTGCCTCGGGAAGTACTTTTCTTCACGTTTGGATTTTTAAGGATTCCTGGTTATTGTTATTCGTGAAATGTGAATTGTATGGCTCGTATTTGCACTTTGTTCTTGCACTAGCAAAACAGTGGAGTTTTGCTAACCCCCGAGTATTCGGGGGGTGGATGTCTATTTTTGCATTCAGGTTTTGGAGCATAGCACAGGGTTGGCACGAAGGATGATGAAAGATGAACGATACTAATCACACGAGGATCCGTTGCTGTCGTATTGGTCTAGTTGTATTTTCTTTTCCGCTACAGTATATTTTCCCCGTTGTACGGGTGTGATTGTATTTCGACCCCTGCGTGGGCATGAGTTGTATTTGAGTTGTACATATTTATTGAAAGACCAAATCGGTCTACTGAGTCATTTTAGCCTTAAAGGCGATGTTTGATTGTAGTTGTCGGCCTGGTAGGTCCTCGAGGAGAGGGTCTACGGCGTGTAATATCCCTGAGCGGATTGGGGGTGTTACAGAATGGTATCGGAGCTTAGGTTGTGGAAACCTATGTAACACCCCCAAGATATTCGAGGTGTATTACAGCGCCGTGGACCCCTACATGGAATCCACCAGGCTAACACAAGAGAACACCTCTCGACTAACCGTCTCGGTTAGCAAGGAGACAATTATTAACAACAAGAACATAAAACAACACGCCCGGTACAACCGGCATAATAAACATCAACCGACAAATATGGTAACTCCAACGAAGTCCAAACACAACCAGAAAAGGAAAAGCCTAAGTACTCGCGAGTACAATCTATAAGTTTAGAAATATAGGAAACAACCATATCGAATTAGACAAAGGAAATAAGACGACCCAAATGCACATGTCAACGACCTGGCCAACATCCTCGCATCGTCCCGGTGCTCGCTCGTCCGGATAATTATAACACGAAATCCATAACAAGAATTTCCCCAAAACGGGTCCCCAAAGGGGTTAGCAATTACGCTAGTACAAGTAATCAAGGCAAACCAATCGCTTACACATTTCATAGTACATGCACCAATATCATTTTCAAAAGCCAAAACAGACATGTCTTTTCCGAAACAAACAGTCAAACAATTTGCCTAGACCGGGACGAAGCCACGAATCCCACCCGAGGCCTCTAAGGACCCTCCCGAGTGGCCATTTCATAAAACAAATCACGCACAGCATCGCCAGACCGGGACGAAGCCACGAATCCCACCCGAGGCCTCTAAGGACCCTCCCAGTGGCTAGCGAAACAAACTCATGAATCCAGAGTGAAGTCATAGATTCCCGAGGCCCCGTCGGACCCTCCTGTGGTGAGCAAAGCACACACAATATACATTACCATTTCATGTTAAGCATAAAGGTTTCCAAAAGAATACTTGCCTTGAATTAATGACGACGCGAAGAACGAAAGGAAAGTCACCGACGAACGCTAGGAACCAATGAAACCGAACCTAACGATTCGAAGAATACAATCACAACCATTTCTAAACGAATACGGAATTGGAATACACCCGAAAACCCGCCTACGATTCATGTATATTCGTATATAAACAACAACGAGGGCCGACCACAACCAAACCCTCTCGATTCCATAAAAATCACGAAATATACCATGAATCCGTAGGGAAACTAAGAATACCAACAAGATTAATCATATTCATCATGAATCCATCAACAAAACGGAACGGATCGGAAGAAAATCCCAAAACCCCCAATTTATCGAAAAGTAGGGTTCTAAGAGATTTACCTTGGATTAGGATGAAAGATTCGTGTTGATGTTGTTATAATACTCCAAGAACTCAAGAAAGATGTTGGATGAGATGATTGGAGGAAGAAATCGCCAAGAAAATCGCCTTGGAATCGCCTTCGCCGCGGAGACAGGAAGAAATGAGAAATTATGATTATCTCGGTCAACTCCCTGGTTTATATAGCCAGGGAGTGTTAGCGTGCGCTAATCCTTAAGGTTAGCGTGCGCTAACGGGGAAAAATTACGAGCCAAACTAGTTAGCGTCCACCCAAAGAGCGACTTTTGGCGTTAGCGTGCGCTACTCGAAACGTAGCGTGCGCTAATAACCTCTCGGTAGCGCGCTATCGACCAATAGCGTCGCTACTCGGACATCGATCCGAGTCCAGTGGCAACCGCCGTAACCCACGATACGTTAGCGTGCGCTACCATACTAGCGAAGCTTGCGCTAACTGATCCGTAAGCGTGGGCTTCCATACAAGCGTAGCGTGCGCTAACCGCACTGACCGGTTCGTGAGTAAAGCCCGATCTTTGGACACTCACGCTAGCGCACGCTACCGGGCATCATCAGCGTGCGCTAGCCTCTCGACATTAGCGTGCGCTAGCATATGTAGCGTACGCTAATACGCTAGTCCAGAAGGCTGGAAAAACAGCACTACCACTCCCAGGGCTACTCGCTAGCGCGCGCTACGAAACAAACGTAGCGTGCGCTACTAAGGGACCCCTAGTGTGCGCTATGCAGAAAGAGTAGCGTGCGCTAGGTACGAAATATGAACGGTCCAAAAAACACCGGAATGTGAACGAAACATCAAACAGAACATCTCAACAGGCATCATAACGTAGAATGGATCCACGGCAACCCCGAAACGGCGATTCCGCAAGACAATAATGGGAATAAAATCCATAGATAATAGGAAAGATACACTGAAAGATACACGAGGGTCACTACTATCGGGAAATACACCGAAAAAGAAAAATACAAGGGAAAGAAAAATGCGGATATTACATTCTACCCCTCTAAAAACAAGTTTCGTCCCGAAACTTAAGAAACAAACAACTCCGGGTACCTAGCACGCATGCTATCCTCGGTCTCCCACGTTGCCTCCTCGACACCGTGTCTCGACCACTGCACCTTGACCAAAGGGATGGTCTTATGCCTCAGTTGTTTCTCCCGATGTTCCAAAATCTTCAAAGGGCGCTCCTCAAAAGTAATATCCTCGGCGACGTCAATCTCATCATAATCGATGATGTGACTAGGGTCCGGGACGTATTTCCTCAGCTGGGAAACATGAAAAACGCTATGAACATGACTCAGGGCCGGGGGCAACGCCAAACGGTATGCCAACCCACCGATTCGCTCGAGAATCTCGAAGGGTCCAATAAATCTCGGACTCAACTTCCCCTTTTTCCCGAAACGGAAAATTCCCCTCGTCGGCGACACCTTCAGCAAAACGTGGTCCCCCACCTCGAATTCTAAAGGTCGACGACGAACATCGGCATATGACTTCTGTCGACTCTGGGCAGTCAACATCCGTTCTCGAATTAATTCTATCTTCCGTCTCGTCTCTAAAACGACATCCGGTTCGGTCCCGACCAAATCGGACGCCTCATTCCAACAAATCGGCGATCGAAATCGCCGCCCATAAAGTGCCTCATACGGTGCCATCCGAATCGACGCGTGCCAACTATTGTTGTACGTGAATTCGATCAATGGCAAATGCTCCTCCCAGTCGCTACTCCAATCGAGGGCACAAGCACGCAACATGTCCTCGAATGTCTGGATGGTGCGTTCCGACTGTCCATCTGACTGGGGATGAAAAGAGGTACTCAAATGCAAACGGGTACCTAACGCCTTATGCACCGCCTGCCAAAAGTGCGATACGAAACGGCCATCACGATCCGAAACAATAGACTTCGGAGTACCGTGAAGCCTCACAATCTGCGCGATAAACACACGAGCTAACTTCTCCGGGCCCCAAGTGTCCTTGATGCCCAGAAAATGTGCCGACTTGGTCAGACGATCAACAATCACCCATACCATGTTCATGCCCGACTTCGATCTCGGCAAACTCGTAACGAAATCCATCGATAAGTCTTCCCATTTCCATTCCGGAACGGGAAGTGACTGCAATAACTCAGCCGGTCGCTGATGCTCGATTTTGACCTGCTGGCAAGTCAAACATGTAACACCCCAATCTAGGCGGATATTACAGTGCCGTAGATCCCCGACTGGGACCCACCAGGCGAATGAAATTGAATGAATTACACAGGGTAAATGTAGTACCGAACCACATTACGAAAATAATTACTCCGATGAGGAGTTTAAGTACAACACACCAGGACAATACCGAATACTAGTGTATTTTATATGAAGATAAAATACACAACACTGAATGAAACGGAGTATCCAAAAGAAAATCTGCAGCGGAAAATAAATGACAATAATATGAATAACTGAAAAGAACGGGGCCCCCTACTAGTATCATTGGGACCACTCGCCGTCAACATGTTATTCCCGTGCTTTTGCCTTGCCATGACACAAAACAAAATCCACCGGTGGAGTGATACGTAACAACAACAATCCTCAAGGGTTGAAAATACACAATCATGATATATCCGAAATTATGAATTATTCTCATTTGAAACATACGCAATCAAACATGCTATATGAATCAACTATCAGTACGGCTCAAAGGAATGGCGCCACACTATGCCCGGGATGGAAATGTGTCCGTGCACAAGCCACCAACGATCAATACACGCGTGGTCTTGTACCTAATCAGTCTCACGAGACACATTGACTCGTGTGCACAGTCCAATGTGAGGCCAACAACCAACACACGACCATAATGTGCCCGACATGAAAATCCTACACATACCAACCGGCACGCCAGTATGACCCGGAATGCCACAATATGACAAAGTGACAACGAAAATGAATAATGACTCACCAAGATTAAATGATGGTGAAATGAATGATAGCTCAATGAAATAATCGGAACCGTCGTTCCTTATGACTGAGGTGATTAATTGACAATGACAAGTTTTGATACGGTTAATACAATGATGAATGAGTTACGATTATGAATGAACAACAACAAAAGGAATGAATATCCTTTTAACCGAGTAAGAATTAACTTACACAACACCGATGAAGAATGTCCTTCCACGAACAACGTCCTAAATGAAATGTCGGTCGCTCGAACAACCTTGAACAACAATAGTTACCAACAACCGATCAATACACGAATCAAATACGATCATAACCGACCCAAACGTCGATACAACAATATCCGAACTCGTAGATGAACTCTCACGAAAACATTGAGATACCCGTTGGTTAAAACCAAACCCGAATTATCGAACCAACTCCAACATGATTGATTCAAACCAGCAAAACATTAACAATGACATCAATAATCTCATAGAAATCCACAATTCAAGTTTATAATAACGACAATCGGAAATCCCCAAAATAATCAAGTCAACCCCAAGGGTTCTTGAAATAATTCGAAAATAACCATTAAATCCGTAAGAATATACTTATCCAAGGTAGATAATCCATATCCAACATATTCCAATGATAATCCAAGCTTACACGAAGAAATCGGGAGGAAAAACCCAAAAATCCGAAATTCTAGATCCAAGAGATTAATACCTTTGATTCGATGTTAAGGAGATGATGAAGTGATGATAATCCAACTCAAAGCCTTGAAAATGATGATTGATGATAAAAGCTCGAAGAGAACTCTCCAAAATCGCCCAAATCGCCAAGAACCGACGAGAGTATGAGAAATAGATGACAAATGACGAAATCCGGCTAAACTGTCCAATTTATAGCCAGTCCAGGTTAGCGTGCGCTAGCCCTTGTGCGTAGCGTGCGCTAACGAGTAGTTTGGGTAATCCAGTATCCACTGTCCGAACACGGTAGCGCGCGCTACGTACCTTTTGTAGCGTGCGCTATGGCCATATCATTCACGTGCGTTAATACTCATAGTTAGCGTGCGCTAACGAATTATTTGATGCCCAGCACTGGAATCCAGAAACTATCAGTCCTCTGATCTGACCTCGATAGCGTGCGCTACGACCAACAAGTAGCGTGCGCTACAATACCGCTTGCGTACACTAAACACCACTCCTAGCGTGCGCTATGAATAAATTTAATTCAGTCCAGTAGTCACTGGATTCAACCTGATCCGACCTTAGCGCGCGCTACACCAAATATTAGCGTGCGCTACTATAACCCACTAGCGCGCGCTACTTACCATTCGTAGCGTGCGTTACTTATAACTCACCTGCAGTCCAGTACCTTCTGGACTGCAGCCAGGTTAAGCTTAGCGTGCGCTAATGCTGAGTGGTGGCGTGCGCTACCTGTACTCAATTAGCGTACGCTACAGAGAGTACGTAGCGTGCGCTACTCCTCACGCACAACCCACAATGAAAATGACGATGATGATAAACACGGCACGAAACTCCAATTAGATTAGCGATGAATGACGATTGATACACGATACAATTACTCTGAATGATGAATACCATGATTGAATATGAGTGACAAATGATCAATAATGAGTGAAATTACTGAATATCAACTACTGAATGATAAATACTGAATGATAATTACTGAATTAAAACCGGGTATTACATACACCCCCCCTTAAAAGAGTTTCGTCCTCGAAACTAAGGGTAAACAACTCGGGACATGAACTATCCATCACGGTCTGCAAACAATAATGTCCAAATAGTTCTCGGGACCAAATCAATCGCACGCCCAAGTCCCCAAGTCTTGACGTCTAGGATCACAATGAACGATCTCCCAAATTATCACGAAGTCTCGGTACGACACCAAAAGGAATGCATCAAACGATCTCAAAATCTCAAGATTCTCAAATACGATCATGATAAGATAGATCAACAATAAATGATCCACAATCACGACACCTTAATACGGATTGAGTTATAGTCATCTGAAAGGCAAGGCTATATATCAAATGTACCCAACATCGATATCCTCCATTCCATCGATCTCCTCGATCACAACGATTTAACGAAGACCCAAATCTGAACTCACCGCTTAATATGACCCCGAAAGGTTACCAAAACGAGGGTGACTATGATGAATGATAAATGATTAGAAATCCGACAATGATCAAGAATAACTCGCCGAGGTGAACTAATAACGAAATGAGTGATAACTCGAATGAAATTATTGGAACCATTGCTCCCCGTGAAGTGAATGATTGGTTGACAAATATAAGTCTAAACGGGATTGATATATGATGAATTACCTATGCGAATAATTGAACGGCGATGAAATGAATGATTATCCTATTACCGAGCAAGAATTAACTTGCTCAACACCGGTGAGGAATGTCCTGTTGTAACACTGTTAAAGCATACAACAGTTGAACTCGTCGTCTAAGATGAAGATGCTCTCCCAGCACGAATACGACTAGAACGATCTCTTGAACGTCGGAGTCCGATGTCCCTCTGAACTCTTTCCATACTGAGGCAGGAAAGTCACGTGATAATTACAGATCTCGTATGAAGATTGCATTATGATTTCAAGACGGAATGATAACAATGAGCATACACGCTCTAACAAAATGAATGCATTAATAATGCAATAAAACGATCGTCGACATGACGCCGTGATATGAGAAGATCGCAAGAAAAAAAACAAGTGAGGTGACAAGCCTATCTGATGAAATTCCTGAAATGATTACCTTGAACAAGTTCACAAGGTTGAAAAATTTGATTCACAAGATCAACAACTGAACCGTGAGATGGACTGGATGGTTAATGAATTAATCGAACAATGAGATTGACTCCGTGATGAATGAATTGATTGAACAATGAGATTAACTGAGTGATGAATGAATTGATTGAACAATGAGATTGACTGAGTGATGAATGAATTAATTGAACAATGAGATTAACTGAGTGATGAATGAATTGACTGAACAATGAGATTAACTGAGTGATGAATGAATTGACTGAACAATGAGATTGACTGAGTGATGAATGAATTGACTGAACAATTTTAGAAAATCCTTCCACAAACCGCTGATAGTAATCGGCTAATCCGAGAAAGCTTCGGATTTCCTTAACATTTCTCGGAGGTAACCAATCTTGGGTAGCCTCCATCTACTGAGGATCAACCCGCACTCCATCTGATGAAATTACCTGTCCGAGAAAAGTCACTTCGGACATCCAGAAATCACCTTTGGAAAAACTTTCCATAAAGTTGCTCTCGTCTTAACACGTCGAGAACCTGATGAAGATGGACCTCGCGTTCCTCTCGGTCACGAGAAGATCAAAATGTCGTCTATGAAGACAACAACAAACTGATCCAAAAGTCGATGAAAACCTGATTCATTAACTCCATGAATACCGCAGGTGCATTAATCAACCCAACCGGCATAACCGCAAACTCATAATGACCATAGCGTGTTCGAAATGCCGTCCTCGTGATATCCGACTCTCGAATCCGCAACTGATGATATCCAGATCTTAAGTCGATCTTGGAAAATACTGAAGCTCCCTGAAGTTGATCCAAAAGATCATCGATACGGGGTAGAGGATATTTATCCTTGATCATCATCCTGTTCAACTCCCGGTAATAATACACACACGAACGAACCATACTTCTCCTTGACAGATAACACTGGTGCTCCCCACGGGGCGCACTCAGTTGGAGATAACCTTCCTCGCACAATTACTCAAGTTGAGTCTCCAATTTCTGCATTTCGGTCGGGGCCATCCGATATGGTGTCTTCGATAACGGGGGCGTACCGGGCTCCAACTCACTCGTGAATTCCACAACTCTATGTGAAGGCAACCAAGTAACCCCTTGGGGAAATACATCGTCAATCGATTTCAATGATACCACGAATGATTGAACACCTCGATTGTCTAAGAACGGCCAAAAGGTGACAATGATATAATGAATGATTAAGTAACTCGATTGCCCATGAACGGCCAATCGATGAAAATGATACAATGAATGATTGAATAACTCGATTGCCTATGAACGGCCAATCGATGACAATGATGTAATGAATGATTGAATAACTCGATTACCTATGAGCGGCCAATCGATGACAATGATATAATGAATGATTGAATAACTCGATTGCCTATGAACGGCCAATCGATGACAATGATATAATGAATGATTGAATAACTCGATTGCCTATGAACGGCCAATCGATGACAATGATATAATGAATGATTGAATAACTCGATTGCCTATGAACAGCCAATCGATGACAATGATATAATGAATGATTGAATAACTCGATTGCCTATGAACGGCCAATCGATGACAATGATATAATGAATGATTGAATAACTCGATTGCCTATGAACGGCCAATCGATGACAATGATATAATGAATGATTGAATAACTCGATTGCCTATGAACGGCCAATCGATGACAATGATATAATGAATGATTGAATAACTCGATTGCCTATGAACGGCCAATCGATGATAATGATATAATGAATGATTGAATATCTCGATTGTGGAATTCCTCTGCTTCCGTCATATTAAAAATTCCTCTGGAACAACGGGGATCACCTCCCTGAAGCACACATTCGACATCCAACGACGGAAATGATAGTGACCATATGCTTACGAACATTGAAAATGATATCGTGACAATCCATCTAAGTGACACTCAATATTATATCGTCCTTAGATAAGTTCACCACGATTAGGTCCACTAACCAATCGCGGTCATTAAGCTTACCTTGGTATAATTTCCGAAAACCTTCCATCGTTAGGTACACCGATGGTATGAGGTCCACAAGCAATAGGACTAACCGAATTAAGTCTATTCAATCATGACTCGAAAATGAATGAATGCGGTGCATCAGTATCTAAAGGTACACACGGGTTGAAATAAAATTACGAGTATACCTGAGATCGTTCGGACCACCGGATCGTTGATCCTTTTCATCACATGAATCCGGGACCTGCCGGCTCCCGAACCGGACGCTCCCGTCGATAAATATGAGCTCCACCTTTGATTGCTTCCATTGTCTTAAACAGCCCGACAAAGTAGTCGATTGAATCGCCGATTGTTTCGGGGCTCGAGATGCCGCCGGAGCCGACTTAGAGTCCTTTCGGCAAAAACGGGCCTTATGCCCAGAATTCCCACAATTATGACATGTGATAGACGGCGTCGTACACCTAGTACCGAAATGGCCGGCGCCCACGGTTGAAAGCAGATGATGGCCGAAGGCCGCTCGGGATCGAGATCCGCAGGATTAGGTGCCGTAGGAGGTCGCCGAAACGTTAGGACCCACGAGGTTTCTTGGAGGTTGACCGACCGTCTTCGGACCGATTACGCCGTTGATTTCTTGTAGACAGATGAAGGTTGTTGCTCCGCAATTTCCTTAGCAAAGAGCTTATACGTGAGAGTCCTCTCGATTAATTCGGCAGAGGCGCAATGATGATTAAGCAATTGCATATGGGTCATCATGACTGCATAAAAGTGAGTGGATCAACCCGAACATCTTGATCGAGCCGAGTCCTGGATACGATTTCCCGATAGCGAGTGATTATTTCCCGAGTTTCGGCCCGCACCGCCTCTCCCCGTGCATCCTTTGACATCTCTCTCCATACCGAAGTAGGAAGGTCGCATAATGATTATATTCCCGCATGAATATCACGTTATGATTATGTCATGAGATGATGGAAATTAGCATATGCGCTCTAACACAGTGATTACATGAATGATTAACCGAGGTGACATGATCATCTCGATGAAATTCTAGAAATGAGTATCTTGAACAAGTTAACTGTGTTGATGATATGATCTTCCAGATCAATAACCGAGTAATGAAATGAATTGAGTAATTAATGAGTTAACATGATCGTCCCGATCATAATGAATGATGAAATGAATTGAGTGATTAATGAGTTAACATGATCGTCCCGATCATGATGAATGATGATGTTTGAGGATTGTTAATTGAGGAGTGATGAATGAATGATTATTGCGAAATTATACCATGGCGTTAGAAATCTTACGCTTCTTTGATGCGATTGGCTCGGCATTTGCACAGAGTCACACGTGACGCGAAAGTCCAATGATACTAGTCCGATGATGATGATTTCAAATGAGACATAACTCGGAAGGTAGTATTCAAAACCACGCTCCGATACCAACTCTGTAACACCCCAATCTAGGCGGATATTACAGTGCCGTAGATCCCCGACTGGGACCCACCAGGCGAATGAAATTGAATGAATTACACAGGGTAAATGTAGTACCGAACCACATTACGAAAATAATTACTCCGATGAGGAGTTTAAGTACAACACACCAGGACAATACCGAATACTAGTGTATTTTATATGAAGATAAAATACACAACACTGAATGAAACGGAGTATCCAAAAGAAAATCTGCAGCGGAAAATAAATGACAATAATATGAATAACTGAAAAGAACGGGGCCCCCTACTAGTATCATTGGGACCACTCGCCGTCAACATGTTATTCCCGTGCTTTGCCTTGCCATGACACGAAAAACAAAATCCCGATCGGGTCGATTACGTAACAACAATCCTCAAGGGTTGAAAATAAACAATCATGATATATCTGAAGTTATTAATTATTACATTTGAAACATACGCAATCAAACATGCTATATGAATCAACTATCGATGCGGCTCAAAGGAATGGCGCCACACTATGCCCGGATGGAAATGTGTCCGTGCACAAGCCACCAACGATCAATACACGCGTGGTCTTGTACCTAATCGGTCTCACGAGACACATTGACTCGTGTGCACACCCAATGTGAGGCCAACAACCAACACACGACCATAATGTGCCCGACATGAAAATCCTACACATACCAACCGGCACGCCAAGATGACCCGAATGCCACAATATGACAAAAGTGACAACGAAAATGAATAATGACTCACCAAGATTAAATGATGGTGAAATGAATGATAGCTCAATGAAATAATCGGAACCGTCGTTCCTTATGACTGAGGTGATTAATTGACAGTGACAAGTTTTGATACGGTTAATACAATGATGAATGAGTTACGATTATGAATGAACAACAACAAAAGGAATGAATATCCTTTTAACCGAGTAAGAATTAACTTACACAACACCGATGAAGAATGTCCTTCCACGAACAACGTCCTAAATGAAATGTCGGTCGCTCGAACAACCTTGAACAACAATAGTTACCAACAACCGATCAATACACGAATCAAATACGATCATAACCGACCCAAACGTCGATACAACAATATCCGAACTCGTAGATGAACTCTCACGAAAACATTGAGATACCCGTTGGTTAAAACCAAACCCGAATTATCGAACCAACTCCAACATGATTGATTCAAACCAGCAAAACATTAACAATGACATCAATAATCTCATAGAAATCCACAATTCAAGTTTATAATAACGACAATCGCAAATACACAAAATAACCGAAGTCAACCCCAAGGGTTCTTGAAATAATTAGAAAATAACCATTAAATCCGTAAGAATATACTTATCCAAGGTAGATAATCCATATCCAACATATTCCAATGATAATCCAAGCTTACACGAAGAAATCGGGAGGAAAAACCCAAAAATCCGAAATTCTAGATCCAAGAGATTAATACCTTTGATTCGATGTTAAGGAGATGATGAAGTGATGATAATCCAACTCAAAGCCTTGAAAATGATGATTGATGATAAAAGCTCGAAGAGAACTCTCCAAAATCGCCCAAATCGCCAAGAACCGACGAGAGTATGAGAAATAGATGACAAATGACGAGATCCGGCTAAACTGTCCAATTTATAGCCAGTCCAGGTTAGCGTGCGCTAGCCCTTGTGCGTAGCGTGCGCTAACGAGTAGTTTGGGTAATCCAGTATCCACTGTCCGAACACGGTAGCGCGCGCTACGTACCTTTTGTAGCGTGCGCTATGGCCATATCATTCGCGTGCGTTAACACTCATAGTTAGCGTGCGCTAACGAATTATTTGATGCCCAGCACTGGAATCCAGAAACTATCAGTCCTCTGATCTGACCTCGATAGCGTGCGCTACGACCAACAAGTAGCGTGCGCTACAATACCGCTTGCGTACGCTAAACACCACTCCTAGCGTGCGCTATGAATAAATTCAATTCAGTCCAGTAGTCACTGGATTCAACCTGATCCGACCTTAGCGCGCGCTACACCAAATATTAGCGTGCGCTACTATAACCCACTAGCGCGCGCTACTTACCATTCGTAGCGTGCGTTACTTATAACTCACTGCCGTCAGTACCTTCCTGGCCGCGGCCTGTGTTAAGCTTAGCGTGCGCTAATGCTGAGTGGTGGCGTGCGCTACCTGTACTCAATTAGCGTACGCTACAGAGAGTACGTAGCGTGCGCTACTCCTCACGCACAACCCACAATGAAAATGACGATGATGATAAACACGGCACGAAACTCCAATTAGATTAGCGATGAATGACGATTGATACACGATACAATTACTCTGAATGATGAATACCATGATTGAATATGAGTGACAAATGATCAATAATGAGTGAAATTACTGAATATCAACTACTGAATGATAAATACTGAATGATAATTACTGAATTACAACCGGGTATTACAAAACATCTCGCTACAAACTGTGCGACCTCCTCCTTCATATCATTCCACCAGAAGTTCCTCCTCAGGTCCTTGTACATCTTACTCGAACCAGGATGAACGGAATAGGGTGTGGAATGGGCCTCACGCAAAATACTCTGTCGCAACTCTGGATCGTTCGGCACACAAAGCCGACTCTGGAATCTCAAAACACCATCCTCGTGAATCACAAATCCAGGAGACTTTCCTTTAAGGACGTTCTCTCGGATTTGAGTAATCATCGGGTCCTCTGATTGTTTCAGCTTAATTTCATCGATCAAGGACGACGAAATCTCTAAAGCACAAAGTTGCCCGACAGCTCCAGGCAACAAAACCTCAACATCTAACCCGATCAAAGCCCGCCGAAGCTCAGACTGAGGCGTAAGGACCTCAAGCGTTCGCAACGCAATCGGTTTCCGACTCAAGGCGTCGGCCACGACGTTCGCCTTGCCCGGATGATAAAGGATTTCAAGGTCATAATCCTTAATCAGCTCTAACCACCTCCTCTGCCTCATATTCAACTCCCGCTGAGTAAATATGTATTTCAGACTTTTATGATCGGTAAAAATCTGACATGTAGAGCCGAAAAGATAGTGACGCCAAATCTTGAGTGCAAAGACTACCGCCGCTAACTCCAAATCGTGAGTAGGGTAGTTAAGTTCATACGGCCTTAACTGTCTCGACGCATAGGCAATGGTCTTGCCGTGCTGCATTAATACGCACCCAAGACCCTGACCCGAAGCATCGCTATAAACGGCGAATCCCTCGTTGCCACATGGCAACGCCAAGACCGGGGCTGAAGTCAAACGCTTCTTCAGCTCCTCGAAACTCGACTGCCTCTCATCGGTCCAGACGAACTTCTCGGATTTATGGAGCAACTGAGTAAGTGGCCGAGCTAGTTTTGAGAAACCCTCGACGAACCTACGGTAGTAGCCAGCCAAACCCAAGAAACTACGGACCTCCTTCACATTTGTGGGCGATGCCCAATCCATTTCTGCCTCAATTTTCTGAGGATCCACACGATCCCCATCGTCTGTAATCACGTGACCCAACACATCACTTCCTTCAGCCAGAACTCACATTTCGAGAACTTCGCATAGAGTTGCTCGGTCCTCAAAATGTCTAACACTATCCGCAAATGATGGGCATGCTCTTCCTCATTCCTCGAATAGATAAGAATATCGTCAATGAAGACGACGACACACTTATCCAAATACTCGATAAAGACTTTGTTCATCAATTGCATGAACACCGCGCGCATTAGTTAACCCGAAGGCATAACTACGAATTCATAATGTCCGTATCTCGTCCGAAAAGGCTGTTTTCACGTCGGACTCTCTCACCCGGCCGATAGTACCCGATTTCAAATCAATCTTCGAGAATACCGCAGCTCCCTGTAACTGATCGAACAAGTCATCAATCCTCGGCAAAGGATACTTGTTCTTGATGGTTACCTTGTTTAGTTCGCGATAGTCGATACACAAACGTAGTGAACCATCCTTCTTCCGCACAAACAGGACCGGTGCGCCCCAAGGCGAGGCGCTCGGTCGAACATACCCCGACTCAAGAAGCTCACTCAACTGCTTCTTCAACTCTGACATCTCTGAAGGTGCCATGCGATACGGCGCCTTCGAAACAGGAGCCGCACCCGGCTCTAACTCTATAGCAAACTCGACCTCACGATCCGGTGGCAATCCCGGTAACTCGTCAGGAAAAACATCAGGAAACTCATTAACGACTGGAATCGACGGAAGCTCGACTCCACCATTTTCCGTCTTTAAGGCATAGCACCAATAACCAGTACACCCCTTTCGCAGGAGACTCATCGCCTTCAAGGCATTAATAACGAACTTCTGGTTTCCCCTCTTTCGCCCCGCGAACGAGTGATCGGTGCCATCCTCGGCTAACATAGTGATGATTCTCGTGCGGTAGTTCATGATTGCGCCATGCCGCTCGAGCCAATCATCCCCGAGAATTAGATCCTCACCCTCAATATTAACAACGATAAGATTAGAGAGCCAGGCTCTCTCACAAATAAACACAGAACAGTCTCGGACCTCTCGATCGCCAACGATCCTGTCACCGATAGGAAGTTTAACGATGAAAGACTCGCAAGGCGACAAACAGTCGAGACTCAAACGGCGCACACACCCCAGCGATATGAACGAATGTGTAGCACCAGAATCGAAAAGCACACTGACAGGATGAGAATGGATATGAACGGTACTGCCGCCACAAGAGTCGCTGGGTCATCGGCCCTCCTCATCTCGTAGATACGCGGGCAGGCGAGCCGACACCGGGAAGCTCCTCCTCTAGCGGGCGACCCGACCCCTACCTCGACCGGCACTCGGAGGTGGCGGCAGAGCAAAAGAACCCTGATTCACACTTGGCTCCAAAGGTGCTGGAAAAGAAGCCTGAGCACCAGGAAGCTTTCTTACCCGCTCACAAAGGAAGGCCTTGTGGCCCGACTGACCACAAGTGTGACAAGTTAGAGGCGGACGAGGACACTCCGGTTCGATGGCGGCTCGCCGCTTAAAGCATTTGGCATCCCGACGGAGGCACCAGCGATGCCGATAGCCCCCAGAAGCAGGCCGAATTACCTCCGGGAATATTCACAGATCGAGACCTGCTGGCCTCCACCTCTGTGACCCGAAAAATTTCCGTGGATTTACGCTTCTTACTCTCCCGAATCGCCACCGGCTGTCACCGACATTTCGTAGGCAAGAGCTCGACTCGATAATCCTTGAGGGTAGTACATACAAGTCCAGACATATAGTCCCGAATGGACAGTTTCATTCTCCTGGAAAAATGGAAAATTTTGTCGCTCTCAGCGACAACTTGGGTCTTCACATAACCCAACTCCTTGTTGAAATCAGCAATAGCTTGGGATACGGGAATATCCCGAGGTTGAGCATCGTAGAAAGCATGCACTCGAGCCTCGGCCAGGCCACGGACAATACTCGGTTTCCATCAACTCCTGAAACTCGGCCCACAAAGCAACATGATCTTTGGGACTAACGGCCTCCCACCAATCTGTAGCATCTCCCGTGAGAAAGTATTGAGCAATAGGGACCTTACGGTCCTCGGGACAATTGGTAGCAGTGAAGACTTTGGATATCTCCTTGATCCACCCTTCCCAGCCGATCGGGTCCGAAGCTCCCGAGAACTGAGGAGGATGCATCTTTATGACATCCTGAAGCCGGTCGCTCCGCCCGATTAGCGTGGGCACGATCGGGGTTACGGACCACTTGAGCTATAGCCGCCATCTGGTTAACCATTTCTTGCATAACGGCCGCAATACCAAGATCGGCGCGCTCCCGAAGAAGCATGACGTGACGGTCACCGATCGCGGCTCCCGAAGAATGCGACGTGGACGCCCCACCGGCTGCCCCACGTCCTCGGCCGCGCCCACGACCACGACCACGACCACGGTTTCCTCCGGCATCCATACTGATGTTGAGAGATAACAGAAGTATATCGATGATGAGTAAGGGGGAAAAGCAATTACGATTCAGAAGTAGAAATACAATGCAAGAAACAAAAGAGCCGAATAAGAAAACTTACGAGCACTGGAAGTACCGGGATGCTGGCAGCGGCGTGACAATGTGCAAAACAAAACACGACTAGACCCAAATGACCAACAAGCCTAGGTATCCATAAACCTAGAGCTCCGATACCATTTCTGTAACACCCCCAAGATATTCGAGGTGTATTACAGCGTCGTGGACCCCTACATGGAATCCACCAGGCTAACACAAGAGAACACCTCTCGACTAACCGTCTCGGTTAGCAAGGAGACAATTATTAACAACAAGAACATAAAACAACACGCCCGGTACAACCGGCATAATAAACATCAACCGACAAATATGGTAACTCCAACGAAGTCCAAACACAACCAGAAAAGGAAAAGCCTAAGTACTCGCGAGTACAATCTATAAGTTTAGAAATATAGGAAACAACCATATCGAATTAGACAAAGGAAATAAGACGACCCAAATGCACATGTCAACGACCCTGGCCAACATCCTCGTACTGTCCCGGTGCTCGCTCGTCCGGATAATTATAACCTGAAATCCATAACAAGAATTTCCCCAAAACGGGTCCCCAAAGGGGTTAGCAATTACGCTAGTACAAGTAATCAAGGCAAACCAATCGCTTACACATTTCATAGTACATGCACCAATATCATTTTCAAAAGCCAAAACCAGACATGTCTTTTCCGGAAACAAACAGTCAAACAATTTGCCTAGGACCGGGACGAAGCCACGAATCCCACCCGAGGCCTCTAAGGACCCTCCCGAGCTGGCCATTTCATAAAACAAATCACGCATAGGCATCGCCTAGGACCGGGACGAAGCCACGAATCCCACCCGAGGCCTCTAAGGACCCTCCCGAGCTGGCTAGCGTCGGACCCTCCCAGGGTGAGCAAAGCACACACAATATACATTACCATTTCATGTTAAGCATAAAGGTTTCCAAAAGAATACTTGCCTTGAATTAATGACGACGCGAAGAACGAAAGGAAAGTCACCGACGAACGCTAGGAACCAATGAAACCGAACCTAACGATTCGAAGAATACAATCACAACCATTTCTAAACGAATACGGAATTGGAATACACCCGAAAACCCGCCTACGATTCATGTATATTCGTATATAAACAACAACGAGGGCGGACCACAACCAAACCCTCTCGATTCCGTAAAAATCACGAAATATACCATGAATCCGTAGGGAAACTAAGAATACCAACAAGATTAATCATATTCATCATGAATCCATCAACAAAACGGAACGGATCGGAAGAAAATCCCAAAACCCCCAATTTATCGAAAAGTAGGGTTCTAAGAGATTTACCTTGGATTAGGATGAAAGATTCGTGTTGATGTTGTTATAATACTCCAAGAACTCAAGAAAGATGTTGGATGAGAGAGGAAGAAATGAGAAATTATGATTATCTCGGTCAACTCCCTGGTTTATATAGCCAGGGAGTGTTAGCGTGCGCTAATCCTTAAGGTTAGCGTGCGCTAACGGGGAAAAATTACAGGCCAAACTAGTTAGCGTCCAGTCCAGTATCCAGACTTTTGGCCGTTAGCGTGCGCTACTCGAAACGTAGCGTGCGCTAATAACCTCTCGGTAGCGCGCGCTATCGACCAATAGCGTGCGCTACCTGGACATCAGTCGAGTCCAGTGGCAACTGCCCAGAACCCACCTGATACGTTAGCGTGCGCTACCATACAAGCGTAGCGTGCGCTAACTGATCCGTTAGCGTGCGCTACCATACAAGCGTAGCGTGCGCTAACTGGCACCTGGCCGGTTCGAGAGTAAACCGCATCAAGATCTTTGGACACTCACGCTAGCGCACGCTACCGGGCATCATCAGCGTGCGCTAGCCTCTCGACATTAGCGTGCGCTAGCATATGTAGCGTACGCTAATACGCTAGTCCAGAAGGCTGGAAAAACAGCACTGCCACTCCCAGGGCTACTCGCTAGCGCGCGCTACGAAACAAACGTAGCGTGCGCTACTAAGGGACCCCTAGCGTGCGCTATGCAGAAAGAGTAGCGTGCGCTAGGTACGAAATATGAACGGTCCAAAAACACCGGAATGTGAACGAAACATCAAACGGAACATCTCAACAGGCATCATAACGTAGAATGGATCCACGGCAACCCCGAAACGGCGGTTCCGCAAGACAATAATGGGAATAAAATCCATAGATAATAGGAAAGATACACTGAAAGATACACGAGGGTCACTACTATCGGGAAATACACCGAAAAAGAAAAATACAAGGGAAAGAAAAATGCGGATATTACAACCTAGGCTGTCGGGTCAGTGGTGTCTGTTGAGTTTTGTCTCGTTGGATTTTATCTGACTGAGTCGTGTCGCGACGCGTCGTCTGAGTTTGTTGGTCGTGATTAGTATCGTGGGCGATCATCATCTTCGTGCGACCTGTGGATGTAAGTCTCCCTTCTTTGTGTTGTGCCTCGTGTGACACGAGCTATTTGTTTGATTTTGTGTTAAGTGATGGAACCTTCATGTAGATTCTTGGTTTCGTGATGCGTTCGTGTGATTCTCTTATTTCGTTTGTATGAGGAGTGTTGTCATTAATTATGTCTTTTGATCGTGATAATCGATTGTTTGCCTTCCCGATAAAAGACATGTATTGTCTTGACTTTGTGCGATTTGATGCATATATTATAATATGTTTAAACGAATATTGTTACATGAGCATTTTTGGGCATTCTAGCCCATTGAATTATTTTTGAAAACCTTGAGTATCTTAGAAAATAAATTTCGAGACGTACTTTTAAAATGAATCGTTTTCTCGTGGTACTTCCAAGGTGCCACAATATGTTTCCAAATTCTTCTACCTCGAGGACCAAAATATTTTGAGATATTTTCAATGTTTTATAAACACTTATACTTAGACCCGAGGGTCGGATATTTCTGAAAGTTTTCACAAGAAGGAAAGTGTCCTCGTCTTATCAAACGCAAGATGGTTTTCAAAGTCTCGACAATGATTTTGTTCAACTTTTTGTAAAATGATACTCAAAATCAACTAGTGTTTCCAAACTGTTTTCAAAAGGTGGCTTTCGTTTTTAAAACCCATCATTTCCTGCTTGTGGTCGGACAAAGTGTGTATGATGTTGGTATTGAATATTGTCGCCTAGTAGTGATTTCTGTGTTGTCATACATGTGCGAGTTGTTAGAGCTTGGTTTGGTATGACCGTGTGCATCGGTGATGGTTCCGTTATGTGTCGATTGTTTAATGTCTTGTTACCTTGCTCCCGTTTTTGTGCATTTCGTGGATGAGGTCGGAGGTAATATCCGTACTATTTTGACCTCGGTATTTTCTCTTTCTCCATTCTATCGACTCGCTCGTGTTCGTTGTTGCTTTCTGAACTTGTTCTGTATTTCGGTTTCATCGTCCAAACGAGTTGTGATCTTATTGTGGGTCGATCTGGTTATCGATGTGACTTTTTCGGGTTCAGTTCGATTCTTGTGAACCTTGTTCGGGAGTGACATCATTTGGTTCTATTAACTCTTCCATTCGACGTGGATCGGATTTTGAATTTCTGTATTTTCGACGCTGTCGACTCGTTTATGCTCCTTAACATTTTCTGAACTTTCCCTATCCCTTACTTTTGTTGATCGAACGAGGGTGGTATTATTTCGGAATAACTCGTTGTCATTGTGACTTTTCAATCGCTATTCCCTTTCCTGTGGATCTTATGGGAATGCATGTCTTGTAGTTCTCACCAGATCATCCTGGGAGTTGTTGCTTGAATTGTATTATCCTTCGTGTTTCGGACATGATTGTTCGATTTTTGTTGTCTCGATCGTTTGTTTGTTCGGTTTTTGTTCTCGTTTCGTGATTGTTGGGCGTTCAGGCTCCTCCCTAATTCCCTCAAGTTCGGGAAATTAGTCTCGTTTTCGATCTTCCAACCCTTGGGCGGTGGAATTCCGTATTTGTTCAGCGATTGACTCGCGTTTTGATTGATGTACCGTTGGGTCGGTCAATCTTATTGATTTTCGTTCGTTGTGTTTTGTGAATGTTCGGATAATTGACTTGACCATATTATCCGTTTGATGACGCTTGTCATCTGTTGGTTTTATTATATTCCTAACGGCGGCGTTGTGTTGGTCGCCGTGGAGCGTGTTTTCACGCCGTATGTCTCTTTGCGTTTCTTGCAGCATTTCGCCGTCGGGCACAAATTTTCGGTTTTTGTGTATCTCGTCGAGTTTCCCTGGCAGGGAATATTGCTTCTCCCTACTTGTTTTAAGTTTCGGGACGAAACTTCTTTTAAGGAGGGTAGAATGTAATACCCGTAATTTCGATTTCCGGTAATTTCTTTTTTCCGGCGGAAGTCTGTTTTGACGACTCGCTCATGACCGTTTCGTCATTCTGGGAATGATTAATTCTACACTTTTTGACATCCGAGTTCGTTTCGGTGTCGTTTTGTTGAGTTCCGTGTTTCTTAGCGACTTTTCCGCACTTGAGTTCGGTTCTTGCGAATCTCGTTCAGAACTACTGTTTCGAGTTTCCCGTAAGTCCGTTTAACTTTGTTAGACGTGTGGTGAACTTAGGTTTGGTTATTCGATCACGTATCGTGATTTACGGGCGTTTTGGGCCATTTTGTAATTTCTTGAAAGTTACGGGTATCCGTATCTGGAATTGTTGTCTCGACCCGTTTTTTTGGTCGCGTATCATTAATTATGGTATTATGTTTTCATTTCGGGCCGTTGATGTTGTCCGCGAACTTTTCGTCGTGTTCGTTCCGTACGTTTTCGGAAATCGGGTCGTCGAGCCCTGTGGTCGAATACTGGCCGGACGGTTGCGGGACTGGCCGGACGATTGCGGGCACCGGCCGGACAGGTGCGGCAGGAACCGGCGTAGCGCACGCTACTGCCGGAAGGCTGCGCGCGCTAACCGGCAGGTGTAGCGCACGCTATCGGGTGGCCTAGCGCACGCTATCGGGTCTGGGCAGTGGGGTCCTGAGGTTCTGGACTCGGTCAGGATCGGCAGGTAGCACACGCTACTGTCGGTCGTAGCGCACGCTAACCGGCAGGGGTAGCGCACGCTGCCGGCCGACTAGCGTACGTTACCTGGGTAAGTTTGTTAGTCCAGTGGCTACTGGACAGGTCGGCTAGCGCGCGCAGGCTTCCGGCCGTAGCGCACGCTAGCGGGAGTCGGGCGGACGAGTCATGGTTGGCAGAATTGGTCGGTGGTGCCGGGTCATGCGGGCCATGGCCGAGAGTGCTGGCCGATAGCGCACGCTAGTCCGGGAAGGCTAGCGCACGCTAGTTCCGGCCCAGTATATATATGACAGACGAGCCACTTTTCCCTTCGTTTTTCATTTCCTTCCTTCTCCGTCCGCGGCTGGAGATTCATGGGTGACGAAGCCATGTTGTTTAACAACAAATCCATGAAGTTCTTGAGTTCATAACATCAATCAATCATCCGTTATCATCCTTTGATCCAGCGAATCAAGGTAATCTTCCTTAGAACCCTAATTTCGTGAATTTGGGGGTTTTTGCATTTTCGTCCGATTCGTTCCGTGTTGTTGATTAATTCATGATGGGTATGATTAATCTTGGTAGTATTCTTGTGTTTGACATCATTTAATCCATTGTTCTTCGTCGAATCGAAGTATATTTCTTGATTTCCTTCGATTTGACTTTTTGGGGAATTTGTCCTCGATCTCATTTTTCATCCGTTTTCGATGGATCGATTATGGTTAAATGATGTTGTTAAACATATTCTATGGATTGTATATCCATATTTCAACTTGGAATTCCGTTTTCGTGATTTGACGGAACGAATCGTGTTCTTGGCCGTTTTGGGGGAAATCCTTGAACTTTCGTCATTCGTTCTTTGAATTCAACGGCTTTGAGTCGTGTTATGGAATTCATTTTCATTGTTGTTATTGTCCTCCGTAGTTTATTATCGCGAATTGGCATTCGGTGGGGTCGGCGAGTTCGTAGTCGGTTCGTGCCAACCTACTTCGGCCGATTCTCCGCGTTGTGGTTATTCGAGGCAAGTACCTTGTCCATACTTTTCTTGTTTTGTGGATATGATGATTGGTGATCGTCTTGGTTTGTTTGTTTGTTTGAAATGAGTTTTCAAAAGATTTGGTTAGCCTTGTTAAAGGCCCTCTTTCAAAACCGTGTGTGTTTTGTGATTGGTGTGATTCGTGAATGAGTATGTGAATCTTATGGATATGTTTGGTGTTGATGATGCACTTGGTATTTGCGTGTGGATGTATATTGTTTCATTTCGGTGCATTGTGGTTTGACGTGTTGTTTTACTGAGTGTTTGATGCCTCTGGGTGAATTGTTTGGATATCCTTGGTGTGATATGTTACTCGTGCTTGAGATTATTTCGCTAGCCAGCTCGGGGGGTCCGACGGGATCACGGAGTGGGATTCGTGGCTTCGTCCCGATCCTAGGCGACGTGTGGTGCTTGAGTATTTCGCTAGCCAGCTCGGGGGGTCCGACGGTATCACGGAGTGGGATTTGTGGCTTCGTCCCGGTCCTAGGCGATGCGTGTACATGTTTTGTGAATGAGTTTGCTCACCTCGGGAGGGTTCGACGGGACCACGGAGGGAATTCCAATGGCTTCGACCTGGATTCACGAGTGAAACTTCACCGCTACGTGTGTATATTTTGTGATTGTTTTTCGCTCACCTCGGGAGGGTCCGATGGGATCACGGAGGGAATTCCATTGGCTTCGACCTGGATTCACGAGTGCGGTTGCTTATGTTTTGTGAATGTGTTTGCTCACCTCGGGAGGGTTCGACGGGGCCACGGAGGGAATTCCATTGGCTTCGACCTGGATTCACGAGTGAAACTTCACGGGTGCGTGTGTATTTTATGTCCGTCGAGGACGCATGACGTGGGTTTTTAACCTTGTGTATTATGGTTGGTTTTATTTTCGAAAACAAAACCTTTGGGCTGTGACCCTATTAATTTTTGGAAAGTGAAGGATTCGGTAATCCTAAATTGTCTCCTACTAAAACTCTCGATGGCAATTCAAACTGTTTGATAAATAGTTTTCCCTTGATTTGTGACCTTTCGGTTTTAGAATGTTTTACCAAACTCTTGCCTCGGGAAGTACTTTTCGTCACGTTTGGATTTTTAAGGATTCCTGGTTATTGTTATTCGTGAAATGTGAATTATATGGCTCGTATTTGCACTTTGTTCTTGCACTAGCAAAACAGTGGAGTTTTGCTAACCCCCGAGTATTCGGGGGGTGGATGTCTATTTTTGCATTCAGGTTTTGGAGCATAGCACAGGGTTGGCACGAAGGATGATGAAAGATGAACGATACTAATCACACGAGGATCTGTTGCTGTCGTATTGGTCTAGTTGTATTTTCTTTTCCGCTGCAGTATATTTTCCCCGTTGTACGAGTGTGATTGTATTTCGACCCCTGCGTGGGCATGCGTTGTATTTGAGTTGTACATATTTATTGAAAGACCAAATCGGTCTACTGAGTCATTTTAGCCTTAAAGGCGATGTTTGATTGTAGTTGTCGGCCTGGTAGGTCCTCGAGGAGAGGGTCTACGGCGTGTAATATCCCTGAGCGGATTGGGGGTGTTACAAACATAAGTTAGGTTAAACGTAGTTTGTGCGATGTCTGAAAATGATATTGTATGCTTGAAAATTTACGTGATGTACTAGTAGTTGAAATTGAAATGTAGTAGGTTTTAGTTTGCGGCGTATGAACATAAGTTAGGTTAAACGTAGTTTGTGTGATGTGTAAAAATGATATTGTATGCTTGAAAATTTATGTGATGTACTAGTAGTTGAAATTGAAATGCAGTAACTTTTAGTTTGCGGCGTATGAACATAAGTTAGGTTAAACGTAATTTGTGTGATGTGTGTAAATGAGATTGAATGCTTAACAGTTTCTATGATGTTCGAAAGTGATTTTATATGCTTGCTGTTTCTTCGATGTAATAGAACTTGAACTAAGTTACATTTGGTTATAATGAAACAGATGAGGTAGAAACAGAGGAAGAAGCTACAATTGATACAGCTGCTATTGAAGAGGCTGCTAAAGCAAAATGGAATGAATTATTGGAAAGTCTTATTCTTGAACATGCGGCAAATCAAAATAAAAAAGCAGCAGGAAATCATGCTAAACATGCTGTAGTTGAGAAGATTACTAAACGTACTGCAGCTAAAGTGAAAACTGTTAAGAAGAAGAATCCCATTTCTATTACTAAAAAGAAGATTAAGGGTAAAAGGGCTACAATAGAGATGGATTCAGATTTTGATAGGACACCAGTCAAAAAGAAAAAGAAAGTAAAAATAGGAAATGAGAATGAAAGTTTGAATTCAGAACTGGCTGTTGTAACAAAAGAAGACGTTAAAAAGAACGAACCCAAATCTATCATGAATAGAATGTCACCGAGAAGTTTGCAAAAGGTTCTTGAGAATTTGAGAACTCCTCAGGTGGAGGAATTAGAAAAGATGGGATTTGGTGATTTTCATAATAATTTTAACTTTGATTCTACACCATCAGAATTAGGGATGTGGGTGGTTAGAAATTTTGAAAAAAAAACTTGCTCGGTAAAAATGAAAGATGGAAGAAAGATAAAAATTACTCGAGAATTGGTTCGGGATATGCTTGGAATCCCAATGGGGGATATGAAAGTTGAAGCACTTAAATAGAAAAATCTATTTGAAGAGACTACTGCTAAATGGAGAGAATTATTGGAAAGTATTGTTGTTAAGAATAAAATTTATATAGGAAAGTTGGAGGAACATTTGTGCAGTCTGACAGAAGTTGATTGGGAATTTCGAGTTTGTTTCACTGTCCTCTTCTTCTCTATATTTGGCCAAGGAAACAAAGATGGGCAGGTAAATGAGCGAATTATACCAATTCTCTCGAATACTGATGACATTTCTCAGATGGATTGGTGCTCGTACGTTGTAGAGTGTTTGGTAAAGGAGTGTTCCAGATATCAACCAAACAAATATTTCAGTGGACCATTGCTTTTGTTGGCTGTAAGTTTTCTATATTTATTTACTTTGTAATGCACGAATAATTCAAAGTATGATGTACTAATTATGACACTAAGATGCAGTAAATTCAAAACTGTGATGCAATAAGTTTGAAACAGGAATGCACTAGATATAAAACTATGATTGACTGATTCTGACTACTATGATGCAGTAGACATGAAACATTGATGCACTACATTTCACACTCTCATACAATGAATTTTAAACTGTGATGTAATACATATTAAACAAATAATACACTTACTATTATATTTTAAAATTAATTTATTTGTTGCAGATCATATACGTTAATTCAACAACATCTGAGTCTATCAAAGTGGAAAAAACCGTTCCAGCGTTCAAAGCATGGAGTTCAAGACTTTTGTTTCAAAGACAAAAAAGAAGAACTTGAATTTGGTTTTGGTTGTCTGCCAATTGCGGAAGGTGTGGAGGTGATTGAACCACCGATGAAAAAGACCCCAAAAAAGAAGAAATTGAATAAAAAATAAAAGAGTGTAACAGGTATAATATATAAAAATTTATTACATTTTGTAAAACTTGTTTATTTCTAATTGAATTTGATGTTGATGTACTAACAGGGGACAAAGAAGAAAACCTTGTAAGTCAACTACAGACTCCAACAATTGATCTTAAATATGGAGTATATGGAAAAGTTGATATGGATGAAGCAAATAAAGAGTTCAAATCAAAATCTTTTGAGGTATTATTAATTTAAAATCATTATTCACTGTGTATGCTTGATTGTTTCTATGATTTACTAGTGGTTGAACTGTGGTGCATTAGATTTTATATGCTTGATGGTTTCTATGATGTACTAGTGGTTGAACTGTGATGCACTATAGTTTGAACTATGATGCAATACTTTTAAACATATAAAAGTATGATGCAATAATTTTGAACTGTGATGTACTAGAACTAAACTAAAAGATACAGTACAGTAATACACTTTAATGCACTATAATTAAATTGAAATTATATACACTATGAGCAGTGATGCACTAAAAAAACACTGTAATACAGTTATCTAATTTTGTTTCATTTAAATATTTATTTAGGAAATGAAGGGGATTATAAGAGACAATCTGGTGTTGTGTAATCAGTTGATGTTGGATACTGATTACAAGTTGAGGATAGCTATGAGACTAAACCCTGAGGATGAAGAGTTGAAGGAAATGGTTGAAATTAGAAAGGATATGTTTGCTGAATTATATAAAGAAGATGATTTTGAGATGAAAAAAGATGATGAAGGTGGTAAAAAAAATGAGAAAGATGGTGATGATAAAGGAGATGAGATTGATGGTGACGATGAAAATCATAAGAATGGTGGAAATGGTCGAAAGGATGGTGATGATGGAAACTATCAAAATGATCAAATGGGTGAGCAGAATAATGAAGATCGGGGAAATGATAATATCACTGGGGGCGAATGTAGAAAAGAAGAGGGAAAGAAAGATGAAGCGAACGAGAAGCATGATTTAGTTGATTTGAATGATATTCTGAAAAAATTAAGTAATGAGAAAGAGAACTATGAGTTGCTGGGGAAAGGATTAGTTTGGGACCAAAGATAACGCTATTGTTCCATTCGATTTGGATTTATTGTCAAGCTAAAACGGAACTCAATCAGCAGATGAGTATGAAACAGAAACCCAAGAGATGCAGTATGATGATCTTGAAGATATTGTACCTTTGCCCCTATCTGAGGAACCTGAAAATATCATTTCAAGTAGTAATAAAAGAAGAAAATTAAATCCTGAAGATGATGTTACACTATCACAGCTAACTTGGGCAATGGCAGGCGAACCAAGTGTGGTTGAAACTGAGATGGTTGACAACATCATCAAACTGCCATTTCTATCTACTGGTGTAACAGGTGCAACGAAAGGGTTAGCTGTTGATGCTCTAAAATCAAAAGCTGAAGTTGCAACTCCGCCCTACCATAGTTTGAAGTTAAAGTTAAAACGCAACAGTTCTGGAAACTATGATGCTAAGAAAGTTGATAAATCAGATGTGGCAAAGGAGTCAACTATTAATGTGCTTGATGCGGTTCCTGTGAGTTCTGTTGCGCCAGAAATTTACATTCCCATGGAGAAAAAACAAAAGGAAAAAAGTATTGCTGCAACAAAATCAAAGGGAAAGAAAAGTGATAATTCAGAAGCTGCAACAAAATCCAAGGCAGAGGGTAAAAAGGCAGCAACCAACAAGGAACCGGCAAAAAAAAAAGCAACCAATGTGGCACAAGCAAAAAAGGCAGTGGGTAAACAGGGAGAAGCAAAACAGGAAATGGGAAAAGCTAAAAAAGCTCCAACGAAAAAGCCTGAGCCTAAAATAGTTAAAGAGGATACACAAAAACTTAAAAGAGGCCAAAAGAGAGGCGCAAATGCTATAGAAGACACTAAAGAGGCTGATATAGTAAAGGAAAAGCGTACAATAAAGCCCTCTAATGCTATGGTGTCGCCATTCTATAATAGAAAAGTAATGATTTTCGAAAAATGGCCTGAAGAAGACATGAAGCTAGTTGAATACATATGGAGTGACAGTTGTCCTGAAGGGTAAATTTTGTTACAAATGATAATTACTACATCAATATTTATCTGTTACTGCATCACAATTAATATTCTACTGCATCAATGCTTATCTGTTACAGCCTCAATCTTTATATGTTACTGCATCATATTTTAAATTATACTGCATCAATGCCTTACTTGATACTTAATTTTAAAATTGTGCAGTGATATTATTTTCAGTGGAAAAGGCTTAGAATTAGAATGTGTGTTTTTCTTGAGCCTTTATCCTGGAATTGAAGTTGCTTCAAATATAATTGATGTATGGAGCATTATACTAAACGATGAAGAGCAATTCAGAAACAAACTTTCAAGCAACAGAAATGTTTACTGTAGTACAACAATGCTGGTGAGTATTCATCTATATAATATACCTAATTTTAAGTTGTAACTTTTTAATGTTTATAAAACATTTCATGTTATTAAAAACAGCCTCATTCAATGGTTGAAGCTGGAAAGGATATGATGAGAAGAAGAAACGTTTTTGATGAGAATGTTAAAAGTGTTTTAGAAAATGCAGAATTGAAGGATTTCAATGATGTTAGTTTGGTAAGTAAAAAATGGATTTATTATTATGAGTTTCAGTGATTTGATTTTTATTATGAATTACAATAATGTGAATGCATTACAATGTTTACAGGTTTTCTTTCCTTGTGTAAAGATGTCTGAAAATGGATCAAACCACCATTGTGTCATCTGCTTTAATCTGAAGAAAGGTGATATAGAAATCCTCGACAACATCGACAATGGAATTGAAAATATCAAAGAAAGATATGGGAATTGTGCAACGGCACTGGTAAGTATAACTAAAAATACTAAGATTTTTTTTACTGCATCAAAATGTTATAACTAAAAACATTTAATTATTTTTACTGCATCAAAGTGTTATATATAGTGCATATAAGAAACTAAAATTAATTTAACAGAATCTTATTATTTTCACAGATTGATACATTTATCAATTACCTAGAAAGGAAAAAGCACCCAAAAATCGGTGTTATTTTAATGGCGAATCCAAGACTAGTGAAAATAAAATGGAAGACAACCTACGGTGTTGATTGTGGTATCTTTGTCATGAGGCACATGGAAACATATCTTGGCCACGAAGTATTTTGCTATGAACTACAAAAGGAAGATGAAGCTCAAAAAGGACAACTGAAAATGCTTCGCGCAATGTACTTGGCAAAGATATTACTCAAAGATCTTAATCTCAAAAAGATGGAATTAGTGAAAGCAACAGAAGCATTTGGGAAGAGGCAAGCAAAGCGCTCCAAGATTTTATCTCATATTGATGTCAAAGTGGATGAAAATTTGATGAAGAGGTTTAACGATACTCTAGTCAAGACAGTTTAAGGCTGATCGGAAATTTGCATTGGGATTACTTAAAAACTGAAATCTTAAGGATATGTGATACTGAATGGGAAGAACTTCTTTTGGTTAATGGTTGTTGAAAACAAGTACTTTAAATTCTAATGATAAGTCTTAGTAATTGCTTTTATTTATGGTTTGGGTTTGGTAATTACTGCATCAATATTTACCTGTTACAGCATCACAGTTCATACTGTACTGAATCAATGCTTATATGGTGTGCATCAATCTTTATCTGTTACTGCATCATATTTTTATATTATACTACAACAATGCATCACAATTACAGTAGAAACTCGATAATTTAATACTCGATTATTTAATAAACTCTCTAAGATAATAGTTTTGGCCGGTCCCGACTCAGGAATAGGGTGCTAAATTAATAATACATTTTTGATAATTTCTATAGGTCCCATATAAAATATAAATTAATAATTCCTTATATATTGTACATATTATAGGAATAATTTATGAAGGTTTCTTAAAAATTACTCAATTGTATTTCTTTTTTGTTGGAATCAATTTCATCTTAAATCGCATCACCGTAAGAACTTCTAGTATTGTATTCTCATATAGACTCAGCAATAAATTATTCAATATGATGGCCGCTTTAATGTTCGCATATTTTGATTTTGTATTTATAGAAAAAATATACACTGATATATTCAACACAGGACGCATAATAAGATGAGAGATTGAAGGGTTATTTTAAATTGGACCCATCATTTGATATGTACATGCATTGTACAATAATTAAGTGAAAGTTTGAAAGTTGTTTGTAAAGTAAGTATTTCATTATAAATTAATAAAATATTAATTAATATATAAATTAATAATTATTAATTTGTCGATTAATTAATAACTCTTTTAATTAATAAATTTTGGTTGTCCCAACAGTATTAATTTATAGAGTTTCTACTGTATGTAAAATTACTTTGATACAATCTATAAATCCACAACATCATAATTTTAGAATTTACTGCATCAAAAATATATAAATCTACTTAACAAGAATGTAAATAACTGTTGAAAGAAAATTTATAAAAAAAATGCATCATGATGCACTAAAACAATATAATAGCATGATGAAAATATTGTAACTAAGACAATCTTCCATTAAAACTGTATGATAAACCTTTCTTTCTTTACAATTGAATCAGTCTTCTATTTGTAAAAACAAAACGAAAAACATAAAATCTTTAAAAAAGAATATTCATTTTTTGCGTGTAGATTCTCTCAAACCAGCTCTTTTTGTTGTATCTTGTTGCTTTGGTTTCTTTGATGCTGGCAAAGCCTGTTCACAAGTCCTGGCATTGTGTCCTTCCTTCTCTCCACATACCCCACATGCCCTTCTCTTTGACAGTTCTTCAGTGGATACTTCAACTATTGGCTTCATTCTTGAAAAGACACCAGTTTCTTTAGTTTTACTCTTCAATGGATTGTTTAATGTATGTTTTTCAGGCTCTTTGACACCAAGCATTGAGACAATAATAGCTTTCCAATTCATTTTGGGAATTGTTGGAATATCAATAACAGCTTGATTCAATAACTCTTGCATCTTTTCTTTGTAGATATGCATCTTGCTCAAGTCATGTACCAAACGATCAACAGTAGACTCAAAAATCTCGTACAAATGCAAAACTTCATTCCTTATTGCATCAGATGCACCAATGATTCTGGGAAGAGCAGATTTTGAAGGTTTCACGTTCTTTAACCACCGTTTCTCTAAGTAGTTTCGGGGAAACTCCTTTACACTGTTCATCCTTAGAACATAGAATGCATGACGACATAAAAGACCATACGACTCATACCGATTACAGCTACATTGAACCTTCATCTCAGACTTACAAAAGTCAACCTACAATTTTTTTTAAAAATGATATATAAAACCTCTGATGCACTAGATATATAACTATGATGCAATACATTCAAACTAAGTGATGCACTAGATATAAAAAATTGATGCACTAACATATGATACCTGATAAACGTTGTCAACGAGTTTTCTCTTCTCAAACTAGGAATCACGAACTGTATATTTTTCCATAGTCTCAGTTTGAACAACGTTCAATGCAATACAGAACTTATAAGAAGCAAGCATCTCATCTTGCACATCAAAGAATATTGTTCTTGTATATAGGTTAGAGGCTTCTTCCTCCATCAGAAGATCTGTTTTGAATTCTGGAGATCTATACCTTAAATCATGGTCATTCTTACGCTCAATGTACCTCTGATACTCGATAGCAGTGTCGTAGTGGCTTAAGAATTCAATAAGGGAAAGATGAGGGCTGGTCCATTTACCAAAAAAATGGTTCTCACTTTCAGATCTAGAAGTCGTACGCATTAGACCTACCATATGCACATCACGCAAGTACGCTGGGATCCATCTCTCTCTCATATCAAACATATCAGCTAACCATTTATTATCATAGAGATCAAAATCATTGATCATACTATCCCACTCTCTCTCGAATACTTCAGGCAGAATCTGGTCAGTCCATACAATATCGCATATACGCTTTTTAAAATCTGTCCTATTACATAGTGCAGAACCAACCTGGAAAAACAGAAAATTGTGAATGTAAAATTTAAGTGCATCAGTTTGAAAACAATTAGTGCACATAGACATAATAGGAATGGATATAAATTATTTTACTGCATCAGCGTATGTGATAAATACAATTGCATCAGATTGTAAAAAATCAATACATAAGCTGTTCTCAATATATAAGTCTTTTCAGTATGGTATAATTGTTCACTATAGTTAAGTGCGTCACAGAAATTCAGTGAATCATTTCAAACAATTAACGCAGTATAGCCATGGATATGGAAAATTAACAACATCACCTAATATAAGCAAGTGCATCATAGGCATAAAGTCCTATAAAAGAAATACCTTCGTAGTCAATTTCTGCATAATATGCCACATACACAAACGACGCCTTGAATTCGGGAAGCATTCCTCAATAGCTATCTTCATCGATGGATCTTGATCCGTAATAACAACATTTGGTTCCTTCCCAAAAGCATTTTTGAATTCATCAAGTAACCATATGTACGCTCCAGCAGTCTCATCAGCAAGCATCCCGGAAGCAAATGTAATGCAACGGTTATGATGGTTGATACCAGTAAAAGGGACAAATACCATTTGATACCTAAATTTTATTAGATATAAACAAAATATATGTCAGTAAATTAGAAATAAAACAGTAATTAAACAAATTTTCAGAATAAGGAAAATAATGTACTTGTTAGATCGAAATGTCGCATCAAAGGATACTATATCACCAAATGTATGGTAGTCCCTAATAGCTTCTTCATCAGCCCAAAAGAGCCCAACCAACCGATCGTCATCACCTGAAACAAAACAATTAATAAAGTAAGAAACTAATGCTACATAAACTGAAGTTAATATTAAGACATAATGCGATGCACTAAATATTAAAAATTTGCACTAGAGATTATAACTGTGATGTAAGGAACAAGTGAATCACCTTTATAATAATTGACATAAAACCCAGGCGAATGAAGCTTTCGACTAAGCAACTTCTCAACAGCCATTTGAGCATCTCGATCACCAATAAAAACACTATTTTTCTTCTTATTATTCTTACAATCACTCTTTGTTACACCAACTCTATCAAAGCCGCCATACAACTGTTTCATTAACCTAAACCCTATAGCAGGACCGAAATTTGCATTCGAAACTTGGTAAAGAAAATGTTGCTTTGTATATCCCATATTCCTAGAATTCTTCATAAAGATCATATCTTTTTCTGCTACGAGAGGATGGTTATGTCCCTCTACAAGCTTAGAAACTTCATACATATTTCCAATTTTCTTAAGAGTAAGTGAGGCTGAACAACCACATCTAAAAGAAGCCTTCCTCCTTGTTTGCTTATTCTTAAACTCGCCAAACTTAATAGAAACATTACTACCATCACTTTCTCCAGATATATCATCATTTGAATTTTTATCCACGGATTTTCCTTTTGCAGGTAACCCTTCTCTTGAGCAATAGAAGTACTTTATGGTTGTCTCCTTTCCACCTGCAGCCTTGTACTGTCCACCTCTTCTACAATCAAAACCGGCCTTTTTACCATAAGATACATAGAAACTATAGGCCTGATCAATTGAAACAAACTGACATCCTTCTATAGGTTTTTCGCCGCAATCAGGATACCATGTCCTATTACCATTATAATCACAAATATAATAACCAACATGATCTCTCACTCGAACAGTTTTGAACTCAGTATCTGAAAGTTGAACAAATAGAATGTTATTAAAGAATTGAATCATAGTTTTAATTATATCACAACAAATATACAAAATCATTGCTGATATATAAAAATATCAAAATAAAAAACCTATCTACTAGTGCATCATACTCTTATCTCCACTGCATAATAATATTAAAAATAGACATACAATTTTAAAAAGTACAATAATATCACAGAGTGCATCATAGAATAATTTCTACTGCATCACAATTATAAAATCAAAAGCTAGAATTTAATAACCTATAAAACTACGAATTAAAAAAACTCAAAAATCAAAAGCATTTGAACTACTGAATCATAATCTTACATCTAGTACATCTAACCTATATCAATTTAATTTGTTTGTATATGGTTTAATATATCAATTTAATCTGTTTGAAACTAAAAATCAAAAAACTAAACAACAAAACACTATACTACTATCTATTGCATCATACACCTAAAGATACTGCTTCAAACTAGCAATAAATATTGAATAAGATTCTTACTATTAGTTGATGAATCAGTTGATGAAATACACTGATTAGTATTTGTTGATGAATCAGTTGATGAACTACACTGATTAATATTTGATGATTCAATAGACATCTTCAAAATCAGGGATAATCAACAACGGCGGTGGGTAGACGGATTATTGCGTTGGGGAATAGTGGAAGGCGGTGGTGAACAGTGGAAGACGGTGGCGAACGGGGGGAAGATGTTGGTGAACGGTGGGAAGATGATGGGAGGACGGCGGTGAACGGTGGGAAGATGGTGGGAGGACGGGGACTACGGGGAGAAAAGAATAAAAAGAGAAGAGACGATGAGAAAGAAAAAGAGATTTGTGAACGGTGGGAAGATGATGGGAGATGGTGGGAGGACGGGGACTATGGGGAGAAAAGAATAAAAAGAGAATCCAACGCGGCCGATCCTGTTTATTCAAATTGACAAAAATACCCCCGCAAGCATAAAAAAAAGGAGCAGACTAATTGGGACACATGGCAGCACTTGGTTGCTTCCTACACTTTTTATTATAACCCAACACTATATATATATATATATATATACTATATACTAACTATTATCTTTTATTTATCTTATTGTATTTTATGCAATATTAGTTGTTATATAATTTATACAAAACAAGAATATGATCATGTTGGGTGATTAGCAGATAGCTGATAGCAGATTGTATTATTAGATACGTGATAACTGGTTTAAATAGCTGATTGTATTAGTTATTCATGTATATATTTAGTAAACAGATGATAACTGATAGTTACTCGATTGTGTAAAATGAATAATAAGGATAATCAAATATCGACTTGGTTAATAATTCTAATCAATTTTGGTTCAATTTATTGAATAAGAAATTAATATTATAAAAATCTTAATCATCATCAATTTCTTGCAAATATATAAATTTTAATAGTAGCTAAACATTAAAATGATGAATATCTTGGAAACCATTACGGAAAGGTTATAAATTTTAAACGAATTTTTGTGGTCGAGTTATAACCTTATTATTTCGATTCATCGTCGTTTGACGCGGTAAACTACTAGGGATGCTTGAACTCGATCTAAATATTAATTTGTTTATTTTATTTGTATTTATAAATTATAACGTAAGTTTTTCGTCCAATTTCGAGGGGCTTGATACTAGTATGTTTTGATTTCTGATACTCATTCTTTGTAATTTCAATTCTCATGAAAAACTGCTCTTTCTAATTTTAATGCCCTATATATATCCCTTTTAGAGAATAATGACAATAATAATCATAATAATAATACTAATAACCAATCTCTACTATCCTACCAAAAAAAAAAAAATAACCAATCTCTACTAGAACCAAATGCTGAAGCACAACGACAAGCTTTACTCTATTTGTTTTCTTGTGTTTGGATTTCTCGCATGTGAAAAAACAAAAATAAAGGCTGTCCACGTGGGTGGTGGATTCACGTGGCTGATTCTGTGCATCAGTCCATGTCATTTTTTATAATTAAATTATATAATTATTTCTTATTTTCTATGGTCATTATTTATACCAATCATTACTTTAAATATACTAAATATACACTTTCTGTCAACATTTGGCGCTGTATTATCTTATATATCTAAAGATTCAGTTCTTAAATTTAATGTGGAGATCTTAAAGTTGGAAAACCACAAATCCACAACTCGAGAGAATACAAACAATCACAAAAGGGTTGCAGAATTTAAGCAACTAATGAAGGTGAATATGAAGTGTTCTTGGGAATATAAACCATTAGCAAATAAATACCATCTTTTCATTTGCTTGCAAATAATTAAATCAAACTAAGTCTTTAAATGTGAATCTTTTAAGTTGCTTTTTTGAAGATTATAAATAGACAATTATCATCATCTTCACCACATCATTTTTTTGGAACCAATCTCATCACCATGAAAAAAAAAACAGCCCGATGTGCATTTAACCACAAGCTCAACCCACAATCCCACTGTCCTAATTTAAACAAGAACAAGAACAAAAGATCTCAGCTTTTGCATTTCGTGATATATGCAAGCAACCCATCATTGATCTTTAGCAATTAAAAAACCTACCCGAGACCTTATGGTGGCTTTGTGCGATTCATTTCTTTATAAATACTATGTGTGGCAAAACTTTATAAATACTATTTTATTAAAATAGTGGCAGGTAGATTTAGAAAGGATGGGTGGATTGCTTTAGGAAATGAATACTATGTGTTCATATATTTTTCTTTCTTTGAGATTCGGTAGTTTGGTGGCTGCAAGAAATGTTGAGGCTGTGTATTTTTTGTGATAAGTGCGACTGGGGTTAACATATGGGAAAAAATAGGGTTGTCATCTCTTATATTTTACGTTAACTGCAATTTTGGACTATATGGGCTAATCGGGTTTGAAGTTGGGTAGAATGGTTTAACCGTGTTTGGGCCTTATTCGATGTATTTTTTTTGGATAAATTTTGGGTCTGCTAAGTTCATACGAATTTAAGTACCAAATTGTGTTATTTAAGAGCTGAGATATGAAAGAAGAAAAAGAAACATGTAGAAAATAACCACTAAGTCTTACGGGCCTCAAGTTAGATCTAGATTCTAAACAACTATTTTATCACATGTTTTGGTTAATTACAATAAATACATCCGAGTATGCCAATTCCATTTAAGTGCAGGTAAAGTGGTTGAGTAAAAAAATTAGCTGCAAAAGGGGCTTTGACAAATTTCTCTTAGAAAAAGGCAAAAGCCAATGGTGTACTTTGTCAACATACTTACATGTAATACAACAATGATATCGGATACATTATACATCCAAGTAGCGGATAGTTATATCATTGAAGTTTATGATAATTCTATTATTTATTGGCTTATTACTTCTGTGAGCCACGTATAAAGAATTTGAGAAATATTTGGGTTGTTATACTTACGTTTTTTTATTTTAGCATGACTATTAGTAATTTTTGTGAAAGTTTAGATAAATTGAGATTTTTTGTCAATCTCTTAATTTGATACAATTATAAAGTTTTGTGAATAACTAATAATCTACAACTATAAAGTTTTGTGAATAACTAATAATCATGTTATATAGTTTTAGTTATTCATACGTTCTATATATTTGTTTGTCATTAGGCATATAAAATTTTATGTAACGTAAAAGGAAAATGATTACTTTTATCATAACATTGTAAGAAATAATGAATTATAATGAGCAAACCATGTTCTCAAGTAATACAATATTCTTAATTAAGTGATTTATTAGAAATAAGTTAAATATTATATATTAGTTGTTTATAATAATTAAATAAGTGTTGTCGTCTAACTAAACGGGACCAAACTTTTTACATATGAGGTGCTATTATCTCTTTTAACAAGTTAACAAACCGACTCACAAGTTTACTAGATTGGTTTACACAATAGCTTATTAATAGACAAGTTAAGCTATTGACAAAGGAACAACTTGGTTATTTGAGGAAATCAAACTATCAAGCTACGTGAATTGATCACGTCGATCTTGGGCTTAACACTTAACGGTTATATTAGATTCGAGGTTCACTCAACTCATTTTAAAACTATTTTGCTAAGAATTGCAACACACGTTTCAATCAAATGCACCATTACATCTATACTTCAAGTACGTAACGAACAATTTTCACTACCAAAAATAACACTTTAGCCGACGACTAGCCGGAGAATGGCCGACGGCCGGCCGAAGTCGTCGGCTAAAGTCAGCAAGTTTAGCCGACGACTAACTTGTTGTCGGCTAAAGTAGTTTACCCGACGACTTTACTATTGGTCGTCGGCTAAAGTCAAGTTAGTCGTCGGCTAAAGTTTTGTAGTTTAGCCAACGACTTGTATAGTTTAGCCGACGACCTGCCGTCGGCTAAAGTCAAGTTTAGCCGACGGCTAGTATACTTTAGCCGACGACATGCCGTCGGCTAAAGTCTTACATGTTTTTTTGTGCAGAATATATCATCATTTAACACTTGAATAGACCATTTACAACACATTCGGAAATTACAGAACAAGAAAACGAAAAACAGTAATTTTCTCTTGTTTGATCATTCAAGAAATCATATTGAAGGTATGTTTATTGAATTTTAATATCAGTTAGTTCGTCGAATATCTCTTGGTGTGTGTGTGTGTGTGTATATATATATATGGATTTGACATCTTGAATTCGAGCTATATATGATGATTTTAGTCGTAATTTTTGTATGTTCTTGATAAATACGATGTGTAATATTGTTATTATTTTTGTTATAGGATGGATAAAAGTTGGATTGGTCTGCAAAAATGGGATCCAAGGGTCATAGATGGGATGCGAGGGTTTATTCGATTTGTGAAGGAGTATGATAGTGATAGTATGATTCATTACTGTCCTTGCAATAAATGTAAATGCCGCAGCGATATGTACCGTTTTACACTTGATGTCGTGTGGGAGCACTTGAAAAAAAATAGATTTTGGGATAAATATACATGTTGGATTTACCATGGTGAAAGATCGAATTCAATTATTCCCCATGATCACGGACAGTACAGTGGTAGCACATCCAATGACCCCACAAAAAGGTTGATTGGCGGCGTGTTTGGTTATTACGACAAGGACGTATCGGCTGAAGGTCAAGAATACCATATAGCTGATCAACCAGTCATCCGAACGCCTACATTGATACCCGTTAACACAATTTCTCTTGATAGATATAACAAGCTAATCCAGCTCCAACAGACTCTTCTTTATCCTGGGTGTCACATGACGGTTCTTGATAGTGTCATAGAGACTATGAGAGTCAAGGTGGAGAACAAAACCTCGATTAAAGTTGTGGATGATTATTTAGAACTTACAGCAAAAATGCTCCCAAAAGGTCATCATCTTCCCAGTAATCACAGTAAAATGAGACATATCCTAAAAGGTCTTGGGCTATCGTACATCAAGATCCACGTATGCATATATGATTGTGCTTTATTTTGGGGAAAGCCTAATGAAGACCTAAAGATATGTCCGGTATGTGACACAGAGAGGTATAAGTTCACCCCTTCTGCTAAAGAGAAAGCTATGAAGGTTCTTTGGTATTTCCCTCTGAAGGATAGATTGGAGAGACTTTTCATGTCTCCTCACACAGCCAAGGCGATGAGATGGCACGCTGAGCCTCGGGTGACTGACGATGATATTATGATACACCCTTCTGATGGAGAGGCTTGGAAGCATATAGATAGGGAGTTTCCAGGATTTGCATCAGATGTCCGAAATGTAAGACTAGGACTTGCATCTGATGGATTCAACCCTTTTGGCAACATGAGCCTTTCGTATAGTATATGGCCGGTGGTATTGGTTCCTTACAACCTTCCTCCATGGATGTGCATGAAGAGGGAGTATAATATGTTGACTCTCTTAGTACCTGGCCCCGGGTATCCAGGAAAGTGTATTGATGTTTATTTGAGACCTTTGATAGAGGAGCTGAAGTTGTTGTGGGAGCAAGGTCATCCGACGTTCGACAGTTACTCACATGAGATGTTCTACTTACGTGCTATGTGTATCGGTACCATCAGTGATTTTCCTGCATACGGGATGCTGTCTGGATCTGTTATTAGTGGATACAGAGGATGTCCAGTGTGCTTGAATGCTGACTGCGCAAGGTATCATTGTCGGATGGTTATCAGAATGCGTCACCGTATATGGCTTGAGAGGACGCATGTCTGGCGTACGGATGCTGCAGCATTTGATGGGACTGAAGAGGTTGGTGATCCACCACGGGAGTGGACTGGTGAGGAAATTTTGGCCGTGCTGAATGAGTATGATTTTGGGCAGTTGAGCAACCATCCTGATATAGTAGCGGCAACTCCTGAAAGACCTGACAGGTATAAGTATTGGTCCCATAAAAGTATTTTCTGGGATCTACCTTATTGGAGTAAGTTGTCGATTAGGAACTACCTAGATGTGATGCACAGAGAAAAAAATGTTTGTGAAAGTGTTGTCAGACAAAGGTTATGTTGGGAAGGGAAGACTAAAGATGGCCCTAAGGCACGCATTGGTTTAAAAGAAATGAACATTAGAAAACATTTATGGTTGAAGGAAGGGAAGGGGAAACACAAAATGCCGAAAGCTGCTTACACCGTCACCCCTGAGCAAAAGGATGAGATTTTTTCGTGGATGAAGGCTGCAAGGTATCCCAGAGGATATGCTGGAAATATAGGGAGGTGTGTTAACTTCAAGGAGAACAAGTTAACTGGACTGAAGAGCCATGATTGTCATATCCTCTTACAACGTTTGTTTCCTGTGTTTATTCGACCATACTTGTCCAAACAGGTGGTCGAGCCATGTGTATCGTTATCTAGGTTCTTTCAAAAGTTATGCACTAGGGAAGTAAGGAAGTCAGATCTCCGTCTCATGCAAAAGGAGATCATTTATATCTTATGCAAATTTGAGAGGATCTTCCCACTGATTTTTTTTGATCTCATGCCTCACCTCATGATCCATCTCCCTTGCCAACTTTTACTAACAGGCCCGGTCCACTACACGTGGATGTTTCCAATAGAAAGGCAACTTGGTGAGTACAAGGACTCTGTGACTAATAAGTCTGCACTAGAAGGATGTATAGCCGAAGCATATCTTGCATGGGAGTGTGTAACATATACCAAGTTCTATTTAGGCGTGGTGGATCCCATACCCGAGCCTATGTCAACAATTCCAGTACAATTTAATCTCTCCATCATCACCAGCGAAGTTGAAGTTCAAGAAAGATTACTCGAGTACCATTTACAACCTTACGAGCTACGAATTGCACATTGGTGGATATTACTTAACTGTCCAGAAGTTCAATATTGGAAAGACATTCACCTTTCATGTGATGCTGTGAATGGAGACATTAGATTCCACAATGAAAAATTTGCTGATTATTTCGGACAATGGGTAAGTGTTTAATTACTATTTACTTAATTTGCTTACATAATTTACTTAATTACGACATCCACCTTAATTAATATCCAGATGACGCACATACAAAGTGATGGCCACCCGATGTGGTCACGTGTGATAACTAATCGTTCCAAAACTAAGAACCTCAGGGAATAAAGAACGTATCACTCATTTAATATAATTGAATACATGGATAACCGAAGAAAAAAATGACAATCGGTTGTAGTAAAAACTTGAATCATTTATCCTAGACATTAACAAGATAATCAGTACCATCCCCGATAACCAAAACCGGCAAATAAAAACATCCGAGAAAATGAAAAAAAGAAAACAGAAATCAAAACTGAAAAATTGAAAAAAAAAAAAAAAAACAGAAATCAAAAAAACTTACCTAGGAAAGGCGGTAGATGATGAGCTGGCGGCGGACGACGAGCTGGCGGTGGATGACGAGCTGGCGGCGGACGGTCGGACGAGGGTTCCAGACAATGGACGAGGGAGGCGATTTAACGGACGAGGCGAACGGACGAGACGAGGCAGATGCGGACAGACGATGGGAAGAGCGGCGGACGACGGAGCGGGGGAGGGGCGGCGGAGATTCTGGGGAAGAAAGGAAAAAAAAAATGGGCGGCGGCGGCGGAGGTTTGGGGAAGAAAGGAAGAAATGAGGAAGAAAGGCGCGTTTTTTTTATAAGGGAACTTTAGCCGACGACAAAGACCGTCGTCGGCTATACGCTTAAGGACTTTAGCCGGCGATCGCCATCGGCCAAAACACCAGCCCCACTCGACCGTGTCTGTCGACACAGTCGGGTTATCCGTCCAGAAACTTTTGTGAATGTAGACCACAACGACTCGACCGTATAGATCAACACGGTCGGCACACTTTAGCCGACGATCGCCATCGGCCAAAACACCAGCCTGACTCGACCGTGTCAATCGACACGGCCGAGTATCCGTCCAGAAACTTTTTGCGAATGTAGACCACAACGACTCGACCATGTCGATCGACACGGTCGGCAGTTCACTTTAGCCGACGATCGCCGTCGGCTAAACTAAATACCGAAAAAAAAAGACCCAGTGGCTGCCGGGGTTCGAACCCCGGGCCATTTATGTAAGTAATATGACATTTTGCCACTGGGTCATGTTTATCATTCAAACATTTTAACCGAGTTTTATATTTATATATGTCTTTTATATAACATAATATTTTACATATTTGAATTTAATTATAAATATATGTATAATAATATTTTATATATTTAGACATGTTTTTATATAATAATATTTTATATATATTTGAATTTAATTATAAATATATCTTATAAATATTTGAATTTGATTATATATCTGTATATTAATTTTTACAGTTTTTATATAATAATATTTTATAAATTTATACTTGTTTTTTATATATGGGAGAATGAATATATAACAAAATAAAAAAAATCAGGTATATAATAATATCACTTTTTCGATTCGTTCGAGCGGTACACAACAATAAATATTTAAGGAACTTTTACAAATGATATGTCCTTCTAAGGTTCGTAGTCAGAATCACTACTTGAGTCTCTCTCGTGCCTGAGTAGATAATCGCAAAGATATGTCTGAACTCGTCCTCATCATCTTCATCAGAGTCTGTACGTAATTCATTTGTACCTACATCTATGAACCCACAATCTTCACCATGTAGCCGAACCACTCGACCTTCTACAACATTATTCAGTAGTATTGTGGAGGATGGTGGAATATTAGTTGTATCCGGCTCTTGGTATGACTTATTATCATCCTTATCGACTGCTTGTCCAAGTGTAGCCGCACTATATATATTTCTCGTAGCCACATGATTTACGATCTTCTATGCTCCTTTTTTTACCAAGTCATCGAGATAGTAAACTGGTTTAGCAGATGTTGCAAAAACAAAAGGATCACCTTCATACCAACTCGTAGAAGTATCAACAGATAATAGTCCATAATTATCCTCCCTTTCCATTTGAGGATTTGTATCAAACCACCTACACTTGAACAAGTAAACTGTCAAGCCTTCTCCATAAATTAGTTCCACTACTTCGAGAAGAACACCATAATATCCACCGTCAATCATAACCCCAGAATTTTGACACCTCCTTCTTTGATCTATGTCGATACATACAAATGTCACACCATTTACCTTCGCCATTGAATAAACTCTAGATGTAACAGGCTTCATCGAAAGAAGCATCAACTCCACTGTTTTTGGTTCAGTAGAAGTTGTATTTATTCGATGGATCATTAGTTATCAATTAGTTATCGCTGTTTTTAATGCTTCTTGATGATGACAACCGATTGATTTTTTCAAGAGGCAAGGTCTTGTTATAATTTCGTTACCTGTGAATTTTCAAAAATAATTGCTCATTAGTACTTATTAATTCAAAATGATCTTTAGGGTTTATGATGTTTTATGATGTAAAAATAATTGATTTATGTTTTCGAATTTGTACAGGTTAAATGGATAAAATTAAGAGACTAGCGTGTGGTAAGAAAAAATCGAAGACTCCGGAGTCGGGAGATAGTTCCGCAGCTTCCAATCGTGCGGATCCTGTCGGTAAATATTTGGATCAGAGTAACGCTCGCATACGTGGACTAGTAGATAATAGTGGACTGAAGTTTAAGGATGAGAACTTGTATCCGGCGGATGACACACATACTATTGCGAGGTGCTTATCGTATCAGACTCCCAGATCGCGGACGATCCCCACTACTGTCGAGACGACTCAGCCTCGTATGTCTCCTATACACCGCATTCCACCCCTCCTACTACATCTGGGAGCGACCGATCTACACCGAGAACGTCATCCGAGGTGCCTTCCGGTCCGCCGTCGACTTTATTTATGCCCCTTATGGTACCATCGATTCCAGGGGTCGATGAGGAAGGAGTCCACCGGCCATATAACTTGGTTAACCCGACAGAGGCGTATGTGTTCCAGGCGTGGCCTGAGAAAATGATTTGGCGGACATGTCGGATATCTAAGATGAAGTTGTATGCATCGCTTGCGCAGCTTGAAAATGAGGAGGGTTGTACCGAAGACGAACCAAAAAAGAAGAAGAAGACTCGTGGCCCATCGAAGGGTCTAGCACTTGACACATATGTTTCAAAAAATGGCCGTCACAAGATAACAGTTGATGAAAAATATCGACGACCCATTTTGGCTTCGGATGCTTGTACGGCATATTGTCGTAATGTTGGGTTTGTCATACGCGATAGAGTTCCGGTACTGTGGGCTGAGTGTAATATCCGTAACTTTTCCATTTTTAGCGGTTTCCATTTTTGGTGTATGTCTATTTTTATCGACTCGCTTGTAACCGTTCCGACATTTTGAATCTATTTTGTTCTTGGAGTTTTTCCATTTGGACGAGTTTTGATGATGTTTTCACGTAATTTCATTTTATGACATGTTTTGCCGTATGAACGTTCGATTCTTGTAAAACTCATTCGTTTCCGTTGTTTCTTGGTTTGTACAAGTTCGTATGGTTGAGTTGGTCATGTGGAGACTTTCGGTTTGTAAATCCGACGTCGTTTCGTGATTTTCGGTCACTTGGGCCATTTTTGTAATTTCCTAATAGTTTAGGGAATCTCGTTTTCGTTGTCGCGTTACGGACCCTTCGGTGGTCGGAATTGTATTTTTCTTTCAGCGCTTAGCTCCGTCGTCTTGTATGCTTCGCGTTCATGTTCCTGGATTCTGGTCTCATCGTGTGTATCGTGTTTCGCACCCTCCATGCCAGCTTCATCGGCCGATATGACATCAGCAGATCAATCGGCTGCTGTGTAGGTAGCGCACGCTACCCTCTGTTGCCTTGCGTGCGCTACCGAAGAACAGTTAGCGTACGCTAACCCTTATTATTAGCGTACGCTAACGAATGGTGGCAGTAGCCACTGGACTGTCACGGCCCCGTTAGCGCACGCTACATATGGAAGTTAGCGTGCGCTAACTTCACAAATATATAAGCCCAGCGGGCAGTTTTCAGAGCAGCAGTTTCATTCTTTTCCCTTCGTTTCTTCGACGTGCGACCTCAGAGGCGATTTTCATCAGTCCCGATCGGCGTTCTATTCACATTCCATCACCGTAGAGTCGTGCTAACATATCATAATCAACATAATCACCTTTCATCAGCCGAATTAAAGGTAATTCCTCAGGAACCCTAATTTTTGACGTTTTTGGGGGATTTCGGGATTTTAGGGTTTAGTTCCGAATTGTTCATCTATATTACGATATTCTTCACCGATTGTGATTATTGAATGATTCCAAATCCAGTTTCCTTGATTTTAATCCGCGAATTATCAATACGGGGAGATTTTGCGTAAACCCTCACCCGTATTGATTGAACGTCTTTTGTCGTTAATTGTAATCGGGGTTTTGGGAGTATTCCTTTCGATTATTGATGTCCGTTGGGACTGAGTTATGCTAATTCTTCATTTAGGAACCGTCGTTTTCCATTCGGATCATTGGTAGTCATTTTTCACTTCCGATTCTTCGAAGAATGTCTCAAAGGCAAGTACTTTACATTTGTTTACATGTTCTAGTATTTGAATTATGGCTGTATCGTGGTTGTTGTGGATGGTTATGTGTATGTTCACCTAGGGACGGTCCGACGGGGCCTCTAGGGATACGTATTGCCGTGAGTGTGCGTATCGTGAACTGTGGTTAGCCACCTGTGGATGTCCGACGGACTCTGCGGGTACGGTGGCCGTGAGTCTCGTACCAACGGTTAACTTTGAATTGTGATTTGTTGGAGATAATGTGTTTTGTGATTGTAAATATTCCGGAATATAAAATGTTTTCTAAAATGACTTTTTGGCGCATATATTCATCTGATTAGAATGTAGTTCAAATGGATTGTACTTGCACTAGCTGTTGTCGCTAACCCCTTAAATGGGGGAAATACTTTTTGTATTTCAGGTATTGATCGTGGGGATAAACGAGCACTCGGGACGTATGAGGATGATGGGCAAGCATGATGTTGTCCAGTATTTGATTTTCGATGTTATGTCTGTCGGTTACTATTGATGTCTGATTTTGGGATTTATGTATTATAAAATTGGTTTAAGTACTCGAGTACTTCCGGTTTGAAATTGTTAAGGTTGTGTTCCCGTTTTGGGAAATGGATTTGATGTCAGAATTTAATTGTCGGTTTGTAGTCTTTTATTTGAATTGTCATTTTATTAATGATAGCTTTTCGTTGTCGAATGTCTTGTTGGTATGTTAGCCTGGTGGATTCCACAGTGTGGGGTCCACGGCGCTGTAATATGCCCTGAACGTCTTGGGGGTGTTACACTGAGTGGAAGGATGTGCCACAAAGTGTGAAGGATGCATTGAACAATGCTATGCGGTAAGTTTATCTCAATTCCGAAAGCTACTTTGTGTATTTAAATTCAGAAAAAAATTAGTAATATATATTATATGCTAATTGTATGTTTGGTTTGAGATTCCTTCTTTCCTACTACATACTTGGTGTGATGAGGTGCAAACAACCAAGTAAGTAATTTTCACAATACGTAGTTGAGTAATTACTCGAGAAATTTTTGCATTGTTTTTGTTATTGTTAAAAATATGTATTTGTCAAATGTTTTAATAATTTATTTATTAATACAAAACAATTTGTAATTTAAAATTCACAACTTGTATAATTGGAAGGTAATTTGATTGATAAATTTAAATATGGTAAACATTCTAATTTACTTGTAATTATGAGTATTATAACATACATTTTTAGAATATACATAAAACATTATAATATTAATTATACATAAAAATAATAAAACTAACACATTAACATTATATAATCATACACAAACAACAAATATAAAATTACATATAACATAATCACTAAACTTAAATCTTAACATTCAACTGCATAATAACAACTGTATACACACAACAGATTATTTATGAATAACATAATAAACAAATAACATTATGAATTAGAATAAAACGATAACACAAATCACAGTAAATAAATAAATAAAATTTACAAAATACTTTACAAATATATTTGACTAATGTTTGCTTATTATTTATAAATATTTGTTATAGGTACAAATCTTGGAAAAATGAGCTACACATGTTTTGGTCAGCTTGTGGTAATTCCCGCGAGGCTACTCCCGAGGAGTTCAAGTATCGGGAGTACGAGTGGAGGTGGCTATGCGCACATTTTAGCGACCCGGACTATATTGTATGTAATCGAGCTCTAAATATTGTCGTAATGCTATTGTTGTTTAAAGATATGTAACATATATGAAACTTACTTGTGGTAATTTTTCTCCTTGTTAAATGAAAATTACATGTTTCTATGTGTAGGCGAGCAGTTCAACCAACACTGTTAACCGTAAGGGTTTGATGGAACACCACAGCTTAGGTTCGCGGTCGTTAGCGAGAGTTTCGCACGAGGCCACTTCTGATGAAAATGTGGTGAATGCCTTTCTCTACGTAACTCAGAAGGCATATCCTGACTATCCGGATAGACTTGTAAGTTGTAAATGTATCATAACCATTTTAATATTGCTATCAGTCTTTACCTCTGAACTTTATTAATATTCGGTTACTTTTTTTGTTCCCACTTAATTAGGAGAGAGTGACTGAAGAGTCTGAGAGGATGTTGATAGAGATGGCGAGGGAGGAGCATCCGGAGTTGGACGAGACTGGTCTCGAGTTAGCACGCCGAGAGATCGATCAGGCCGATCCCTACATTAGGGCAAGGGTGTGGGCTAACATTTACCCTCCTAAAGGGAGTCATCACCGGACGCTGATGATGGGAGCTGAAGGCACCGGATTATTGAAGAATACTACAAGGTTTCAGCGCAATCAAAGGGGCGACACTCAAAAGGCCTATTTGGAGGAGCAATTGAGGATCGAGAGGGAGCTCCGAGCTGAGGAGCAAAGGAAGTCTCAAGACCAGTTCCAGAAATTCCAAGAGGAACAAAGGAAGGTTCAACAAGATATGTTAGCTCAGCAGGCCATGATGCAGTATATGATGTCATTGAGTCAGACCGTGTGTCAATCTGGAATTTCGGTACCACCACCACCTCAATTCTTCAATTCACAAACACCTCCTCTTCTTCACAGCCTCGGGACGACGACATGCAAGACGGTAGTAATCCTTCTTCTATCTTTAAGAATTTGACGGATCTTTGAGAATTTTAGTTGTCATTGTAGTAGTTCTTTTGCTAAATATTTTTTATTTAGACTCGTGTTCGTTAACATTGGTGTTTATAGTGATTTTGTTGATGTTGCTACATGACATGTTGATATGGTTTGTTTTTAAATTATGCTTTTCGTAATTGATTTATGTTGATTGTGATGTATGGTGGTGTATTGTACATTTGGAATAACAGGTTATCTGAACAGGTTTGGTGATTTCGAAATCTGATTTTTTTTCACTGGACTTTAGCCGACGGCATTTGCACAGACCGTCGGCTAAAGTATTTATTTAAAAAAATAAAATAAAAAATTTAGCTGACAACTATGTAACTGTCGGCTAAAGTATTTATTTAAAAAAAATAAAAAACACTTTAGCTGATGACTATGTAGCCGTCGGCTAAAACATTTACATTTTAGCCGACAACTATGTACCCGTCGGCTAAAACTGGAGAACTTTAGCCGAGGACTATGTAGTCGTCGGCTAAACCTGGAACTATTTTAGCCGACGACTCTCTAACCGTCGGCTAAACTCGAACTTTAGCCGACGACCTTCCCTATTTGCCGTCGGCTAAACTTTAGCCGACCGATCTCGGCCTACCGGCTTTTAGCCGACAACTGGCCACTTTAGCCGATGATTTTCGACTTTAGCCGACGACTTTTTGCAGTCGGCTAAAGTATAAACATTGGTAGTGTTTATACAAAATGTGTGCATATGAAACTTATAACTAAACTTATTTTATAACTATTTACTTAAACATGACGCGGCACATTTCAATTAGATGCACCATCATACTTACAAACATTACGCAATGAACAATTAGATACAACATGTGTGCATCGCACGGGTCTAAATAACTCGTATAAGAGATTTTTGATATTAAATTTTCCGGCACTGATTTATAAAACTGATATAAAATACATAATTCGGCACTGATTTATAGAAAATAATATAAGATATATAAATAGTCTCAGTATAAAAAAGCAAAACAAAATAAATTGTTAGACTTCTTATATATTTTGGAGTATTTTACGTTGCAACTTTTTTATACATTTTCTCAAGTTAATCAATGAGTAATAAGCGTGAGAGCATTTATGAAACAGAGTAGTATAATATTTCACCCAAACAAATTGTCTTTTTAGAAGAGTAACAACATCTATCTATTATATATAAAGCTTATCCTCCTTAATTTAATATGCAAGGGGTTGTATTATATATAAAGTTATCCCTCTTAATTTAATGTGCAAGGGGAGTTGTGCACAAAAATTAGTATTGTACAACTAATGCATTGCACACCAAAAATAATTTCGGTTTTTATAAACTCACGAATTTACATCTACATATTAAACTCCAAGGAATACAAACAATCGTGTAATGATGGAGTGAACACAAAAGGGTTCCTGGAACTAGGAGTGGACCCGGTTCCATTCAGTTTAGTTTTTGACCGAAACCGAGAATCGAACCAAATATTTGGTTTCGGCTTGGTTCGGTTCTTTTTGAAGTTCGGTTCGGTTAAGTTCAGTTTTATAAATATTCGGTTCGGTTTCGATTTGGTTTGATGTTTTTTCGGTTCTTCACAATATAAATTCAAATATTATATGCAATAGAATAAGTTATATATAACAACAAGCCAACAAGAGTTATGTATATGTTCAAGATAAAAGCTAGAGTTGCATAGCAATTTCTAAATATCTCAAAATATATAACAATCGTAAATCATAGTAGCTCATTCTCTCAACCTAAAATAATTGAATCACAAATTCATGAGCATATTGTCGGTCCTTCTTGGACCCATGAGGGTCTTACAAAAGGAAAACGAATTATACTAAAATTCGAAACACACCAAAATCACAAAAACAAGGTCATTTTAGTATGTCGAAATTTGACTTCGGTCCATTTCGGTTCCGCCCGACCCCGAACCGAGAACCGAACCAAATTAGTTCGGTTCGGTTCTGTTTTTTTGTTTTTCGGTTCGGTCTTCTTCGGTTTCGGTTTTTCGGTTCTTTTTTCGGGTTTTTTCCGTTCGGTTTTTGATTTTCGGTTCCGAAATGCCACCCCTACCTGGAACCATGCTCTCATAATTGATGAATATGAAGTGTTGCTGAAGTATTAATGCTTGAAGCACTATATAAACCATCCAAAGACGAGAAAACAACATAGCAAAAAACCACATCATTTTTGCAGTTTGCCATATAAGTCTCCTGTTATGTTTTCTATTTATATGTAGATAAGAGGTTGTCGCTATTTTTTAATCTTGGCCTACCTTTTCGAATGTGGAGTTAAAGACTTGTTGTGGTATTCTTTAAAGATGTTTCTGTGTGCTTCTGACATTAAAGGGTTTGATGTTTGTATGGAGTTAAAGACTTGTTGTGGTATTCTTTCGAATATGGAGATCTGTGATTTGATGTTACTTTCTTTTCTTTGTTCGTTAAAAAACACAGAAATTAAATCGAAAGATTTTGAGCAGAAATATTAAAGGGTTTGATGTTGTGTTTGATTATTTCGGGTAATGAGTTACAACGACGGTAGTTTGTGTGTGAAGTTGTGTTCGTGTTTGGTGGTTGATCTGCAAAACCAGAGAAAAAGATGGATGGGAGGCGGATGTTTTTAGGATAGTGATAAAAAATGAGATGTATATCTTGGAATGGATTGGATCCCATCTTACCCGAATTTTTTTACCCCATTGATTTTGGGTTTTAATCTGTTGGACTGGATCCAACCGTAGCAAAACAATCTCAAAACACAATGAATTGATGTCAATAATCAACCGGTTGGTGTTTGCTAAAAGAAATGAAACAAAATGGATTGAAATAAAATGATTGTTTTAAAGTGTACAACACATGAAAAGCTAATGAATGGATATATGCATGTAATAATGGGAAGCTTATGTGAATACTGAGTCGGACCTCCAGTAGTTGGTAAATTTGACACATACATACATTCATCAATGCATACATAAACACGTATCACGTATGTATGCAGACACATAGGTACGATATTAGTATACATTGAATAAAGAAGCTGAAAAATATTATAGATACAGCATGGCTGCATGGTTATTTTGCTTTATAGGTGGCATTCTTCATTGGAAATTTACCTCATATTAATGATTTACATAATCAATATGCACACTTTCTCTCTATCTCATGATGATACTACTAATAGTCTCCTACAATATAATGGAGACTCTTCATGTTCATTCCTTTTGTATTATTCACTTTTACTTTTTGCTTTGGGGGGATGGTAATTTGGTAACCGTTGTGAATTAAAAACGAAATCATATCGTAGTTTCAAGATTGCATAAAATTGTAGAATGTTAAAAGAAAAGATGTTAGTATTTAAAGATTACATGTGAAGAGACTCTTTTAAATGTAACATCTTTGAAAAATACTTTTTACATGTACTCTTTTAATGTGAATAAACTATTTTAAGTACTGGAAACCTAATTAGTACCGACCATTACACTATGAATATTTAGATGCAATGGGTGCAACGCAGGGGTTGATACAACATTACACTATGAATATTTAAAATAAATACAATAGATTACATATAACTAATTACATAGACTAAAAGAATTCTACACGGAAAAAGCGTTACGGATGAGTCCTTATTCATATTAAAAAGACTACATGTGAAAAGACTATTTTAATTGTAACTTTTAATGTAAATAAACTAATTTAAATACAAAAGTTATGATAACATCACAATTAAATCCTCTAAAATAAATACAGTATAAATTCTCTAATAGGCATCTAAATACCGTCATATGCTCATTCAAGCGTCTGCAACCAATGTTCATTCAAGCGTCTGCAACCAAAGATCGTGCATCGCACGGGTTGGATCAAGCCTCGTTTCATTATATATACACGATCAAATCAAATCATTTAATATAATCACATTTATCATCAAAATCAAATCATTTAATATATATCACACATTTATCATCAATATATTTTATATATCAAACATGGGTGGATCTACACTAGGGCATGGTGGTGCACGTGCACCACCCAAAAAAAATACAAAACGACACCGTTTTAACCAAAACGACATCGTTTTGACGTTTTTTTCCAGTTAAAACGACGTCGTTTTGTCGCCTTTTCAGTTAAAACGACGTCGTTTTGGTAGTTTTTATTAAAAAAGTGAAAAATTTAGAAAAAAAAAAATTTCAGTCGTCCTTTATTTTTTTTTGTGATGCGTCGGTGCGCCAGTAGTTTTCGGATGCTAGATCCGCCTATGCTATCAAACACTCATTGTTGGCAACAGGGATAGTGGGGTTCAAGAGGGTCCATGGGTCTCTCCGGCCGACGGAAATTCTCCTGCAAACTAGAAAATCTATATATATGACTGCCCGACTTCTGCAATCTCCAGAGGTCCGAACTCCCCGAATAAACGTTCTATCCCTCACTTGTTGTCATATATATCACTTGTTGTCGCGCACACACACACACACACACACACACACACACACATCTATACTACTTAAAGCTTATACCCCTTAATTTAATGTGGAAGGGGATTTGTGCACAAAGTAACCAAATAACTACAAATTCGTTTATGATAAACTCATTTTGAATGCTCTCTTTAATTTCAAAGAATACAAATCATCTTTCACTTAATCAATTCTTAGTAATGCAAATCATGAATGCAACCATTAAGATGAATATGAAGTGTTGCATTTAAAGGGGTCTATACATATGCCCATGCAACCTTTAAGATGAATATGAAGTGTTGCATTTAAAGGGGTCTATACATATGCCCTAGAAACGTTTTATGCATTCTAATGTATAAATAGACCACTTTCATTTGAGTTAGCACGCCACACCACCCAACCCAACCCCACCAATGTCTGTTAATTTCTTATCTTTGTTCGTTTAAACTCTTAAACAATAAATAAAACCTACCGGAGACGTCATTGGATCTTGAAGCCTTAAACTTGCTATCTTGATTCGAATGGAACAAAAAATAAAGATATAGGTGCGTACGGTTTGAGTTTGTATTTGTGAGAATCGTTTTGAAGGGTTTAGTATTCGGTTATGGTTAGATGATGGAGATGAGATAAGACGTGAGTTTGGTGACAGAGAGTTGAGATGGGGGGTGGAGTATACAATGTATGTGTAGGGTTAGGTTAAGAAATGATAATTAGTTATCTTATCTGTGTTGGTTTGGATAGTTTAATGTTTGATAGACGGGCTTCTCATTTGATTTTGGGCTATATCCGGAGATTGGGCTTAAGCTAATTAAATATTATGAAAGTTATTATGATTTCTTGAATTGTTCATATCGGAACTCTCGAATAGAACGTTCATATCGGAACGTTGCCAACCCTTACTCTTCTTGAATTGTTCATATCGGAACTCTTGAATTGTTATTTATTCAAATTACATACCAAAGCTAATAAACAATATATTCTTTACTCTTCTCATATGAACGTTCGAATACACTTTATATCACAAACATATTGTCTATTTAACATGTGACCGACACGGGCCAAAGTATTTGCAAACGCAGGTAACAAAAGTGGTATCAAGGACGTCATAATCTACTAAATTATATTCGACGCCAACAAAACGGTACCAACAAAAACGCTTACCTTCAAACATAACCAAAATTAGTTCTGCACATTAAGTGAGGAATGGTTTTATAATTCGCTATGACAAAAGTGACAAATAAATAGGCAAAAAAAAATTTTATGTAACTTATTCATATTAAAAGATTACATGTGAAAATACTATTTTAATTGTAACTTTGGGGAAATTACAGTCAACTACCCTATTAGATGGCCTCTTTACACTTTAGTCCCTATTGTTTCATAAATTACAGCGAAGGACAAAAATCTGAATTGGTGTTGACTTCCATTAAAAAGACGAAAATGTCCCTCTATTTACTTGAATAAAACATTTCTTTTAAAATACATTTCATATGAAACAAATAGCTTATATTTTTTAGAAAATATTTTTTAATTTTTTCGTATAAAACATTTCAGAAAATATTTTTTAATTTTTTAATTTTTTTCGTATAAAATAGCTTACATTTCATATAAAACATTTCAGAAAATATTTTTTAATTTTTTCGAAAAAAATAAAAAATTCCATAAAATAATGTTTTTTTTCAAAAATATAATTTTTCCCCAGAAAATATTTTTTTTAATTTTTCGAAAAATAATATATTTTTTCCAGAAAATACTTTCTTTTTTGGAAAAAATAATTTTTTCTAGAAACCTTGAAAATTTATTACACTGAAGTCCAAAAATTTTATATATATTACAATGAGGTCCAGCATGTGCCACCCACGTGAGGCGAAAAATAAATGGGTAAAAAAGAAAAAGAAAAATAAAAGGGCAAATTCGGAATATCAATACTCTCTCTCCAGTGACATCATCTGAAAGTTTGACTTTTGTTCTTCGTTGTAAATATAGTTTCTGGACAGTGCAAAGTTTGTCCTTCATTGTAATATCTGAAACAATGGGGACTAAACTGTAATTAGACTATCTAAAAAGGTAGTCAGATGTAAATCGCCCTTGTAACTTTTAATGTAAATAAACTAATTTAAATACAAAAGTTATGATAACATCACAATCAAATCAAGTAAAATAAATACAATACATTACATATAACTAATTACATAGACTAAAATAAAAGGACAATAACAACAAAAAAAACCTATAAACTTCTCTAAAAGGCATCTAAATTTCGCCATATGCTTATTCAACCGTCTGCACCAACATTACGTAAAAAACACGTATATATTCAACCAAACACCGTGCAACGCACGGGTTGGATAAAGCCTCATGTAAATATATATAAGACTTGTTTATATTTACATTACATTCCTCCGGGTCACAGCCAGCAGCTGCCAAACTTTTTTTGTTCTTTTTTCTAACGCAGGCCCACCGGCAGTCAGCCAATTCTTTTTAATGCCAAGCCACTGACTTGCTTTCATCTGTTGGCAGACTAATTCTTTTAAGGCCACGTCCGCTGGTTTACTTTCCGGCGGTCCGTAATTTTTTTCTGTTATGGCGTACCCGTCGAACGACGATAGAATTTTGGGAACCAAGATATTCTATTCTTAGGAAGTAATCTGATAATTTAATTGTTTTAATTTAGTTATATCACGCCACTGTATCATTATGGCACGAGTAATCTCTAATTTTATATATAAAGACTGAGTCCTTAAATTTATTGTGAAGTCTTAATGACTCCAATTTTTATGTCTTAATTATTATGGAGTCTTAAAGCTTCAACTCATTATCTTTAACATCCGAATTTAATACACAACCATCAATACAAGAAAACCAAAAGACCAAAAAACACAAATAACCAAACGATTGGGACATGATAGGTTAACAGTTTCATTTCCTTATTGATTGATGATAGTTAATTACAATCATTCATAAGTTACATGGAGTGTGGCCTATAAATAACACATACATTTCTTTAGCTTGCCACACCTCCAAATTGATATTAAAGGCTTGAATTACTGAAAATAAGCACATGTTTGATTGGTAAAGTTTTTTTCTATCTTATCTTATCTTATATGGCGGTTGGTTGTTACAAAAACCATGAAACATACGTAGTTGGGGATGCGCATGTTGCAAATGGTGCCAAGTCGATTGGATCGGTCGAAGCTGGGACTCACACCGCTGTGCAAAGATGGGTTGGTGACTCGCCAAATCCTAATAATGGGGACATGGGTAACTTCTACTCCGCGGGATATGACCCTTTGTTTTACGTCCACCATTCGAATGTCGACCGTATGTGTAAACTCTGGAAGTAATTGGGCATTATAGGACACAAAGAATCGAGAGATATGGATTGACTAGATGCATCATATGTGTTCTTCTTTTTCATGCAGCCATTGAGAAAGAACCGAGAAAAAACTCCATGAATGCCCTCATCGAGTTGAAGACACGTTGAGGGTGAGGAATATTTGTGTGTAACTTTTGTAAATTAAGGCTGAAGAATATTCAAACTAATAAAGCACTACACTATATTAATTAGAAATAAGATGCATAAATATTTGCTGATAGATGGGAGACGATGACAATTAATCATTTGCCATCTTTTGTTTCAGTGTTATTAATTCAAACTTCATGAATCATTTCTCATCATATGTTTGGATGCTATTAATAGAAGTTCAATTTTTTTCTCTACTTAACGATTTTATTAGTTGGGCTGATTGTGTAATACAGTGGCACAACTTGCCATTTAGTCACTGAATCATTTACATTATACACCAAGTTAAATTTAACTATTTGGACATGCTACTTAAAATGCAAACTTTTCTAAGCATATGAACTTGGCTTTTGATACTCCACAGATATCTGCAACATGCATTAGCTTCTCGCTATTCAAGATAGCATATATCATTTTAAATTATAATCCATTATCAGAGCTTGCTTTTTAAATTGCGTATATGATTTTATATATTTCACTTATAGATTTCATATAGATGAATTTTGTCACATTGAATAATGAATAGAAAGAAAAAAGTACATAATTTTGGCTCGAAGACATTTGTAAATTATAATAACAAATAAAAAAGTGAAGTGTTAGACATAACCAAAAGTTCAATAGTTGATCCAAAAATAAAATCGGTGCATCGCACTCGTTATAATATAATATGTAGTCATGTTGGATTAATTACCGAGGGTACATTTGAACTAGAAACTCAATAAGCCTTTAGTAGGGTTATGAATTGGTGGTACGTGATACTTGTTTGTAGCTAATGTGAAATGAATGTAGACTTTTTTTTTTTTGATATTTTTTTTGGAAAATTTGCAGGAATTAGGGGTTCGAGTATTTGTAGGATTTGGTAGTTGGCCATTGAAGAAAATGTCTCTGAAACATATAGCGATCGCCAGAGAAGATATGGTGACGATCGTCAACTTTAATGGTGATCGGTGGTGGATTTCGTTATAAATTTATCAATGAAGTTTCATTTACTTATAATCAAAATACACTTAAAATTAATGAAATCGTATCCAAGTACAAGATTAATAAATTGAGTGACCTAATGCGAAAGTGGGGGATCTTTTTGTATTGGAAACTCAAATCATTCTTATATAGATAGGCTAGGATCATGGGCAGGTTCATGTTAGGCATGGTGGTGCACGTGCATCACCAAAAAAAATTACAAAACGACGTCGTTTTGGTAGTTTTTAATTTCCGTTAACTTTTTTTGTGGTGCACCAATAGATTATAAGTTGCCAATTGATATTTCAGCTAAAAGCCATAATCTAAGCTGAAATATCAATTATCAACTTAGATTATCTAGTGCATTAATCCAAACATACGTTATATATATAGTATTTTCTAAATTTTATTATACCTAATGATTCATTTGGAATTAAAATTAAATTAGAATTATTGCCGCCCAAGGCCTTCTGGTCTAGTGGCACCGGGGTTTTACCCCATAGCTCAAGTCTTGGGTTCGAGTCTGGGCTGTGGCGGGTTTCCCTAAAATGGCGGAGGGTATTATTCCCTCAAGGAGTGTGGCTCTGGTGGAGGTGCGGGCATTCGAGCATGCGCTGCCTCTGGGGTTCGGAGTCTAACCTCACACTAACACTAACCACTAAGCCGGCTGCCGTTCAAAAAAAAAATTGGAATTATTGCCTTTTTTTTAATGACTAGGTTTGAATTAAGAATGAAAGAAACTTAAAATCATATCCGTACGACTTTCACTGTTCTAAAAATTGCTAAGTGAATCTAGGCTATTGAGGTACTGCCTAACAATTAATTGAATAATTGAAAATCAATCGAAATATTAGTCAATGTATTTTAATATTATCTTGGTAATTTAATATAAAATTTTAAATATATAGTTAGATAATAAGGTTTAAATGATTTACTTCAATTTATATATTTATTTAATCAATAAATGTCTTTCCAATATAAATACTATAATGATTTAAATAGTTTAACTTTGTACTATAAATATATTAATATATATAAATATTTTTACAATAAAATTAAATATAAATGGAACTTGTCGACAACTTGATAACACAGCTGCAAACGGTTTTGGAGCAATGCTGGATATTATACACTTTTATTATCAGTCAGTGATTGCATAAACATCTACAAAGTACACGAAGTATGTCATAACAGATTTCTGTCGAATTAGAATCTGAAAAGTGATTAAAAGTTTTCAGAAACTTTTTTGTTTTCTAAAAAAGCTTAAAGATTATTTATGTCATGGTACTGACGGTAGAAATAACTAACGGGCGATTTACATCTGACTACCTTTTTAGATAGTCTAATTACAGTTTAGTCCCTATTGTTTCAGATATTACAATGAAGAATGACAAATCAGACCGTAAACTATATTTACAACGAAGACAAAAGTCAAACTTTCAGATGATGTCACCTGAATGAGAGTATTGATATTCCGAATTTGCCTTTTATTTTTCTTTTTCTTTTTACCCATTTATTTTTCGCACGTGGCGCATCTACGAACCTCATTGTAATATATATAAAATTTTTGGACTTCAGTGTAATAAATTTTCAAGGTTTCTAGAAAAAAATATTTTTTCCAAAAAAGAAAGTATTTTCTGGAAAAAATATATTATTTTTCGAAAAATTAAAAAAAATATTTTCTGGGGAAAAATTATATTTTTGAAAAAAAACATTATTTTATGGAATTTTTTATTTTTTTCGAAAAAATTAAAAAATATTTTCTGGGGAAAAAATTATTTTTGGCAAAATAATATTTTTTTCGAAATAAAATTATTTTATCAAAAAAATATTATTTTTTTGAAAAAATAAAATTATTTTCTGGAAAAAAATAAAAAAAATTATTTTTTCGAAAAAATTAAAAAAAAATCTGGAGGAAAAAATATTTTTTGGCAAAATAATATTTTTTCGAAATAAAATTATTTTCTGGAAAAAATACTATTTTTTTGAAAAATAAAATTATTTTCTGGAAAAAAAATAAAAAAATATTTTTCCGAAAAAAATAAAAAATATTTTCTAGAAAAAGTTATTTTTTGGCAAAATAATATGTTTTCTAAATAAAATTATTTTCTTGAAAAATTATTATTTTTTGGAAAAAATAAAATTATTTTTTGGAAAAAAATAAAATAAGATATTTTTGCGAAAAAATAAAAAAAAAATATTTTCTGAAAAAAATTATATTTCGGAAAAAAAATTATTTTCTGAAAAAAGAATATTTTTTAAAAGAAATGTATTAGCCAAACACTTTAATAACTTATAAGCTATTTTTTTCATATGAAATGTATTTTAAAAGAAATGTTTTATTCAAGTAAATAGAGGGGCATTTTCGTCTTTTTAATGGAAGTCAACACCAATTCAGATTTTTGTCCTTCGCTGTAATTTATGAAACAATAGGGACTAAAGTGTAAAGAGGCCATCTAATAGGGTAGTTGGCTGTAATTTCCCCATAACATATTTAGAACAAGACATTCAGACCCGTACGTTGTACCGATTGTCTTTTTCGATAAACTATTGAACTTTTACTTATGTCTTAAGCTTAACATTTTTAATTTATTATTATAATTTACAAATGGGTTCGAGCAAAATATGTAGTTTTTCCTCTATATTCATTATTCAATGTGATAACTGTAAGAAAAATATTTATTTGTGTTTCTTTTTATTTAAGGTTGAAATTTAGTAATGTGATGCACGGGCCTTGTTTTTTTGCTTGTGTCTAAAAGACAACTTTTTAAAACAAAAATCGATTAGTTTGTCCATTCATGAGCATTGCAAAGACCAATCTACTAAGCATATTAGTCGGTTTTGTTCACTTGTTAAAAGAGATAATAGTTCCCTATAAACTAACATACTAAATTCATATAATCTACAAATATTTCCTGATTTATTTATAATAAATCACATCAAATATTGCACTACTTGAGAACATGATTTCGTCATTACAATTTATTGTTTCGTACAATGCTATTCATTTGCCTTTTACTTCGAATAAAACAACATGTTTAACTAAAAATAAATTTCATTAATGGAAAACACATTACATAAAATTTAAAAAAGTACATTAGGACTAACAATGTAAATACATCAAGGATTAACGATGTAATAAAAACAGTCAAATGGACTAAAAATAAAAAAGCTAAAAAAAGGCAAACACAAATACAAACACACACACATAAACACTTTACTATAGTTGAACTCAACTTCTGCTGCTCGCTTTTCCAGAACCTAAATCACAAAATATCATACAAACACAAATACAAACACAACACACATAAACACTTTACTATACTTGGAACTCAACTTCCGCTCCTCGCGTCTCCAGAAACTAAATCACAAATATAAAGGCACATTATAAAACCATAATCATTTCCACATGGCAATACATATCTAACAACTTATCCGTAAAATCGCAACCTTTTTCGTTTGGAGAAGCAAAACTAATCTCTCGAGATTCGCAGCTTCCTCTTTAAAACTATCCATATTCTTGAAAGTTTCTGATATTCGTTCATCCTATACAACAAAACCACATAAATTAGATACTCGTATATAGTAATAACTAACTACATCAAAGGCTGAGTAATAACCCAAACGCATATTTTCAATAGAGAATTCACTAACATAAAGCCTAAACTATGGTGTATAATGAGATCACAAATCTGGAGAAGAATTAAAAATGATAAAGGAGACTTTGAGTTAGCCTCACAGCAAAGAGAACAGATTACACACCCAGTTTCATCCAAATCGTTTGCAACTCCAGAGATACTTTCTTCAGCATCATTAGAATCATCCAAGCCACTTTCTGCTTATGAATTTACGTTCTCCATGAGCGCCTCCATTTTTGCCTGCATTTAATATAGTTGAAAACCTGATATCAACTATTAATATAATAGTGTAAAAATTTAATTCATGTTACATAATATAAACAAACACTGTACCATTATTGCAGCTTGCCTCTCGCGAGCTTTTGCCTTCATCTCATCACTATCAGATATGGAAGCATTGTTACTTGCATCATTCTCGATAGATAAATCGCACGTTAAACATCTAGTTTTGTGCCAGTGTTGTGATATAATGTGATGTTTTTTTTTTGCATGAATGTGTTATTTATAGTATTTTTTTTCAAGTAGACACATGAAAAGTTTATAATAAATGATTGATTATTTATTAAACATGAAAAAGTTGAAAGAAATAAACAATGAAAATACTTTTGGCGATTAACAGTTCTGTTCATGACTCTATGGGCGATTATGGTGGAATGTAAAGGAGTGCAACTCTATTTTATAGCCATGAGATTATGGTTAATATTGTAACTCCAAAGATTGTTTATATTCCAACGATGGTGTAACTCCATGATGCTTTGTTTGCCTCCGATTAATGATGAGAGTGTAACTCCATGCTTCTTTGTATATCTTCGATTAATGAAGAGACATGAATGTTGTAAACGTGACATTAAAACTCGATTTTCTAATACTTCACAGTAAATTTTGGGACTCCATTTTGAGTGTTTTAATTACTCCACATTTAATCAAGTGACTCAATCTTATAACAAAATAGTTGCTCATAAAATTAAATCAATTGGATCGATAGATAAATTTCTCATGGTTAAACTAGGGCTGTGAATTTCAATCCGAAACCCGTGGAACCGACCGGAACCGAACCGAAATTCTCGGTTCGGTTCGGTTCCTGGGTGTTGAAATTATTTATTTTTTTGGAACCGAACCCGAATTTAAAAATTCGGTTCGGGTTCTCTGCAAAAATTCACAAAAACCCAAATTACCTATTTACCTTTTTTATTAACATTAGTTAATTTATAAAGAAAAATAAAAAAAATCCTAGAAGTATACCGTCTTACTTAATTTATTGAAGTTCAAGTTACTCTTTTGTTGCTTCATTTTGTTTGATATTTTGATTGTATCAACTAAACATTCAATATTGTATCTTCACTATCTTGTTTTTAATTGAATTATTGTTGTTTAGAAATTTAAATTGGAGTAAATTTATTTTTAAAGACTATTATTGTTTAAAATTGATTTTTTTAGATTGAAACAGATGAATAGATTCATATAGACATAAAAAAAATGAAACTGAAATATTATTGGAACCGAATCGAAAATTTCGGTTTGAGTTGTGTTCGGTTCCGAATGAAAAAAAATATGAAACTGAACCCGAATTATACAATTCGATTCGAATTCGGTTCCTGAAAAAAAAAAACCGAATTTGAACAGCCCTAGATTAAACGGAAATTAATCGGTATATGTGAGAATTTTTAAATCGCGGACTATTTGTGATGCAAGTTTTGCTTACGGTCGTCAATTTCGGCTGCGTGGGTCTTTGAAAATATCTTGACATGTCGGTGTTAAATTTGATTAAAAAGCCAACATTATCATACCTATATATTATTCACCAAAACAAACCAACGTCTATTTAAATATATACTCAAGGAGATAAAAACAAAAATCAGTCAATTGCACGCCTAACTTCAATGTTTAAAAAAAGAGCAATGATACATATACACATATTTATACACACATTCATACACACTTAACATGTCATCCATTCATTTAATGTGGTCCCACAATAAACAAATGGGTCCCACAATATACAAATGGATGAGATGTTAGTGTGTAGGAAAGTGTGTATAAATGTGTGTATGTGTAGCATTTCTCTTAAAAAAAATAGGAGGAAGATTAGAAAATGACTTAATAGGTCAAAGTTCGAATCCCACTGAGGACGCAAATTTATTTAAAGATGTATGATCCTCAATTTCAGCTGAGGGGTAGGCCCTAACCCCAGAGTATGTTGATGGAACAATTAAATAACTTCAAGTGATAGTATGGGAGGTTTGATCTCGGTGGGAACCCACGACTGGATGAATGAGATTCAGAATGAAGCAATCATTGGGAGACGACTGGAGGGAATCTGCGGCTGGATAGACTGAGTTCAGCATGAAGCAATCACTTAAGGACGACTCCTTGCGCAGTAGTTGAGGATATTTAAGAACCAATGAGCCGGATACACATCTCGTGATCTGACTAGTAGGAGTTCTGAGGGCTAGGACTATTGTTCCAATCACTAGTCACGTGCAAACTTGAAAACTCGGTATAAAAAAACTAACCACGAAAACCACAACTCGGATGCGTGCATTTAGTAGTTCAATAAATAAGAACGGTAACCAACTGGCTAGCCCAGGTGGCCGCCACATGGGTGTAAAAACTCACGTGGGGGTGGAGGTAAGGGTTTCTATCTCTCTTGTCTCTATTTTAAAATCTTTCCTGAGGCATATAAGCTATAATTAAGCTTTTGACAGGATCTCATACTGAATATCATCCGTGTGGGTTCGATTTGAGGGAGGACTTCATGTTCTCTTTACATGGGAGAATCTGGTTGTACGTCAGCAGAACTCAACAAGACACTGGTCAGTTCATGCACATCCCGCAATTTAACTTGGTGGCAGTAATGAGAAAATGGAACTGTTACCCTCAAATATATTTAGGTGTAAGTTTAGAAACTGAGTTAAAAAAAAAAAAAAAAAAAAAAAAACGGTAAACATTGACTAAAAGCTCAGCACAAGTTAAAAGGTTCTTACCTAATTAGAGGAATATTTTCTCAGCAAATCCCGGATGTTAGTTTCCTGCCCCAACTAAAGTCCAATCATGATCGACTTCATACTACCTCTGTTCTCTTATAACTGCAACATCTGGACTTTTACGTTTGTCAATGCACAACTTTGCTTATTAATATCTTCAATTCTTTACTTTTAAAAATTATAAAAAGTTGATATTTTAAAAGTATATTTCGAGATGAATCTAACAAGATCACACATGATTATATTTTTTCATATGTATAAATCACAAAAGATGGTCAAAAGAGAGTATGTGAACAGTGTAGTAGTCAACACGTTGCAATAATAAAAGAACGGAGGAAGTATTGAAAATGTACTTCAATTTTATTAATATAATAATTACTCCCTCTGATTTAACGATTGATAGAGGTTGTATAAGATAATAATTGACATAAATAATAATAATAAATATACAGTGAAAATTAAAATATAAAAATTATTGATAGCGAGTGTGCAGTGAAAATTAAAAAGTAAAAGATGGTTATTTAATTTGATTGTTTAAAATGATAAATATAAAGTTTTTAAAGAAAAAAAAAATAAGTGTAAATTTTGGAACGAGACGAGAAAAATATTATTTACTTGTGCAGGGAGATGAAAGTGTATATGACAAAATTAAATTTTGAGTGATATTGAATACAAGGCGATGCTATAATGACAGAAATTAATTTGAGATAAAAAGTCAAATAATAGTTGAATTGGAAATATTTAACAATTTGTGAAGATTGATGCAAGGAAAATGATACAGTAAAACCTCGATAAATGAATATTCGATAACGAATAACCTCGTCAAATGAATAATTTTTTTCAGTTCCAACTCTTTATAACATGTTCAAAATTTCTCTCCATAAATAAATAATTTTACTAAATGAATATTTTTCTCCAGTCCCGACTCTATTTATTTGTCGAGGTTTTAATGTACTAATCCGTCTCATTTCAAAAGTTCACTTTAGTTAAAGTATTGTTTTTTAATTTTGGTCATGTTAATAAGGATACCATTTGTTTAAAGCATCCATTATGGGGAGGAAAAATACATTTACCATCCAATAAAAAAAAAGTTTACTTTGTACCTCTCTTCAATCTTGGGTTGTGTTATAACACACGTTCTTTTTATTAATAATACACTCATGACTCACACTTTTAATTTTTAATTAATTGTATTATACGTATATTTTATTAATTTTTTAAATTTAAAAGAATGAGTCAAATAATAGAGAAAGTAGTTCATAGATATGTTATTAAGAAAATATGTATTAATAAGACAGCCTTAAATTTTAATTTCGCACGTAGACCCTATTTTTGCACACTGATGTTGGACAAATTCAAAGCTTTACTCTTTTTTAGCACTTGAGCAAATTCTTCAATATATATTCGTTATTTCTTTTTTTTTTTTAATTATTTTTTTTTTTTTGATTTGTATGCGTGTGCGTGCAGCTGAATTGAAACGTAATAACTGCTCCCTCCGCCTTGAACGACCAGTCATACTATTACTATTTGTGACTGGGCGGTCCTCGCGCGCCGCCGTCATTCGTCCGTCGGATCGGATCGGGTCGAAGGGGGGTTTAGGTGTAATATCTTGGCGTCTCGAAATCATCTTTTTACAGCAAGGATAAGCGCCAAAGTAAGTGGTTATTACCAAAATTAATTGATAATAATCGGATTAATATTACGATATTATCATACCAATCATAACATGTTGCCCGTTTGATAATTCCTCTATCACACTTCTCTCTCGCCCTCCTTATAAAAACAGACATGAGGGGTTCGAATTTTTCTATTGCTTTTTGCTTTGAAATTTTCTTCTCGAGTAGCATAAATATTTTTATTTTCTCTTGTTCTGGTGTGGTGATATTGCACGTTTATTCTAGTTCGCTGAGGATGCAGTGATCAATATATCAGTGTATCGAGGTGTTGTTTTATTCTAGACGCTACACAATGGTGAGAGCGAATTTACTTTAAGGAGACAGATCATCTGGACTCAACGTAGACATACTGCAAATCGCCAAATCCTTTATTTTCGTTAAACTTTGTCCTGTTAGGAAATTAACGTTTGTTTTGCACCGATATATTGTAATTCGTGTTTTACGTTTGTTTATTCAACTGCAGATTTGCAATAGTGTACATTTGAAATGACACTTTAATTTTTACATCCGTATTAAATTTAATAATATCAAATGTTCAACAATAATAAAATTTCAAAAGAACTCTTAGAATATTACTACCTCCGTCCCTATTTAGTTGTACTGTTTTGACTTTCAATGGTCAAATTGACCAATCTTTAACCAAATAATATGAATAATTCTTTTATTATTTTTAGAAAGTAAAAATTGCATATTAAAATAGATTATATGTATTTTACAATGATATAATTTTTTTATTTTATCAATTATATAAAATTCGTAAATTTCAATCAAATTTTAGTCAATTTGACCGGTCAAAAGTCAAACTGGACAACTAAAAAGGGACGGAGGGAGTAAATAGAATGGGACAATCAAATGTTCTAATTTTTCTTAGTTCTTGACGCGGTTTTCCGGCGGATCGCCGACCGTCGGGGAAGGTTTTTTTGCTGCAGCTTGCCAGCCTATTTTCTGAAGGACCGCCGGCATCTGTCGATGGACCTCCGGTGACTGATTAGTTAGTTCTTTTTATTGGAGCCGCTTGACGGCCTGTTTTTCGACGGACTGTCTGCCGGCAGTCGACAGTTCTCGAATGACTTAAAATTATTTTTGCGTCCAATGACTTACATATTTTATTTTTTAGCAAGATAATATGATAATTCTATAATTTTCAATTATTACCCTCCACCATGTCATAAAAATGACACGGGTTATCAGTGATAAGATAATAAAATATACTTAAATTAGTTAAGATCATGTATTATTCCATTTAAAACCTTACTGCATGTAAGATAAAAAAAAGTTTGAAAAAAATATCATTTCACGACGACTGAGTTTGTCGCGTCCGCTCCTCTTATGCCACTCCTAAAGCCCAGCAACGGAATCTAACCTATTGTTGTGGGTACTATATGGAGGCGTCTGGTTTCCATGGTTGCAACGAAAGGAGTTGGTAAGAAAATGACAAAGTACCTAAATGACTATCACTTTGGGGTTGGTGTGTCAGGTGACGCTCAGAGCAACAACAGCGCACGGGGTCACTTCTCCCTGTCTCTCTGACAGTTTCTTGCCACATCACCCGAAGTGGGTTTTTTAAAAAAAGTGACCCCAACTCATCCAATGTTTAAGCCCAGTTTCCACATTTTGTAGGACCCCTTATATTATTATTATATTATATATTTAATAAAATGATTTTATAATTTAATTTTAAACGGTCCACCACAACAACTTTTGATTGGTAAAAAATATAAAATATTCAAACGATCCAAGCCCGGCGTGGTGACCCCATGCCACTTTGTTTCAATTCTTCCAACGCTGTCCAGACCCTTTTTTCATTAACCAAGTCGTTTTGCTAGTCCCAGTGTAGCAACCGACCCCGCGCTGCAGTTGCTCTCAAGCTGTTTTGCATAGTGTCAGCAGGTAGGGGTGTTCAAAAATATCCGTCCGATATCCGATCCGAAATATCCGAAAATTCGAAGTTCCGGATATCGAAAATTCGGATATCCGAATTTTCGGATATCCGAAGTTCGGATATCCGGAACTTCGAATTCGGATATCGGATAGTACTTTTCAGAAAAATCGGATATTCGGATATCCGAAATATCCAAAAAATCCTATTTTTTTATTTTTTTTATATTTTAAATAATAGAAGGTATTCGGATATTCGGATATCCGATATCCAAATCCGATTTTTTTTTTCGAATATAAGGATATCCGAATAAAATTTATATTTTTTCCGGATATCGGATATCAAAATCTACTATCCGAACTTTCGGATATCTGGATATTCGATTTTGAACACCCCTATTAGCAGGGTATTGAGTGAGCGCCACACTGATGGATCTCTCGCTATGCTTACAGTGGATTTCTCGAATGCCTTTAATTTGATGGATAGATCAGCATTACTTCATGAGGTCAGGTTGATGTGCCCCTCTATCTCTTGGGTAGAGTTCTTATATGGGCAGGCAACGAGGTTGTATCTGAGAGACATGCATATCTGGTCCACTACTAGAGTTCAGCAAGGCGACCCTTTGGGACAGCTTCTTTTCGCTCTTGTTTTGCACCCGCTTGTGCATAAAATTAGAGATTGTTGCAAGCTTCTCCTTCATGCCTGGTACCTTGATGATGGGACTGTCATTGGAGATTCATAAGAGGTGGCCAAAGTGTTGGACATCATTTGGGTGAATGGGCCAGGATTGGGGCTTGAGCTGAATATTAAGAAAAATGAGCTTTTTTTCCTTCGTGTGATGGTAGAAAGCTTCATAAAGGCTTATTCCCTGCATACATTGGGAGGCCGCTATTGGTGGTGAAGCTTCTTGGAGGGGCTGTTAGCAGAGACAGGGGTTTCATTAGCAGGTTGGCCATGAGGAGAGCTACAAATGCTGTTGAGCTGATGCGTCTTCTTCCTAAGTTAGGGGATCTGCCTAGCGAGCTCCTTTTGCTTCGATCTTATATGAGTATTGCCAAACTTTTCTTTGGCTTAAGGACGTGCCATCCCGTGCATATAAAGAGGGCGGCTTTGGTCTTTGACAACGGGTTGCGTAGGGCGATCGAGGACTTGGTGGTTTGTGGAGGCCCCTTCTTTGTAGACTTCGAGTGGAGACTTGCTTCTTTGCCTATTCGGTTTGGTGGCTTGGGATTTTACTCAGCAGTAGAGGCTTCATCCTATGCTTTTGTGGTCTCCAGGGCCCAATCATGGGTGTTACAAGACCACATTTTGCATGATAATGGCACGGATGGTATGGATTCATATTCAGATTTTGCTTGTGCTTTTGGCGTGTCTTCGTGATACGATCCCGAACTTCGAATTTAGTAGTTTTACTAATAAGGAAACCGCCCCCCTTAAAGCCCAACGTGTATTGGTGAGTGCCCCTTTTAGTAAAACTGTGCAGGATATGGAAGTTCACTCTGACATGACCGTGACAAAAAGCAGTTTTCGACTGCTTACAAGCACCACAGACCCAAGATTTTCTTCTAGCTATCCCTATTGATGATCTAGTCCAACACATGTCGCGAGTGGAATATCGTACTATCCTAAGTATCGGCTTATGATTCCATTATTCCCGGTCGATGAGATATGCCCACTTTGTCACAAGGCATGCTTGGACTCCTTTGAGAGCATGCGGTGCATTGTAAAGAGCTCCCCGGTTTAAGTACCGACACGATCTAGTTAGGGATGTTCTTTTTGACGCGCTTAAGTGAGATGGGGTTTCCGCTAAGAAAGAAGCGCCCGTGAACTTCTTGACCGATCCTTTGGAATGAAGATCAACACTTAGACCGGCAGATATTTTGGTTTTTGGATGGGTAGGCGGGAAACATGCTTGCGTGGACCTATAAGTGTTTCCCCTCTAGTGGGCCTGAGGAGTGAGGGTTTCACTAGAGGACATGCCGCTTTAAAAGCTGCCCCAGGCAAAATGACAAAACATCAGAAAGCATGCATTGATAATCAGCACGTGTTTATACCATTTGCGTTTGATACCTTTAGTTTCCTAGCGCCAGATGCGGTGGAGCTCCTCAAGAGAGTCCAACGGGTCATGCACTCTAATGTGGTGACCCCCTGATCCATGGGCATTATTTTTAAAGAATTAGTTTTGCAATTCAAAAGTGGCTAATGAACTTACAGTAGTCACAAGATGGCATGTAAGCAGTCTTCTTGCATACGGCCCATGCCCAATTTTAATATTTCAAGGCAACAATAAACAAGTAAAACGTTATATAAAAGTATTTTCAACAATATAACAAGTATTGTTTTGATTAGAAATGTGTGATACTTTGTGTTATAAGTAACACAAGTTCAATTCTCACGGGCCACAGCCCACTCTTTTTTTTTCCCTTTTTTTTTTCGTTTTTTTAGTTTCACCTTCCCACCCTTTCCTTTTTTTGACCTTATTTTTTCTTTTCTTTTTTTGTGGTTTCCTTTTTTGTTAATAGTTTTTCTTTTTTTTTTTACAACTATTTTTGGCTTGCTTTTATAATGTTATGGAAAACTGATTATATTAAATATATTATATTGCTTTTGAAATGTATTCAACCAAAAAATATTTTTTTAGCAAAAAAATTAAATAAATATTTGAAAATTTCATAAAATAACTTAAATATTTTAAAACTAAAATTAATTAAATTTATATTTATTTTTTAAGAATAGTGTGATTTAGTATGCTACATCAAATTTCTATAACGAATTAAAATAGTTTTTTTAGAAATTTATTTTTTTGTAACTACAATATTTTTTAAATTTACATTTATTCTTCGTATCTTTGATTGTTGGGTATATTCATTAATAATTTTGACCCGCAAGATAAATTTTATAAAACTGAGGTGACCAATTTGATAAAGGTAGGGGGTCCATATATAAGATTTGAACTGGGACTCTCACTTATTTGGGACGCCCTTGACAACTTGTTGCTCGTTTGCCTTCCATCTCATTGTAATAAATATTTTATGAATTATTAAATATTCAAAAGAAAAAGGTGGCTAAATATCGAACTGGAAAATATTATGCATATCAAGTATACATCAATAAAGGTATTTGTGGAATATCTCAAATACTACCGAAAATAGACTTCTTAGCAAACACCCCAAAAATAGATATTAATTGGTATTTTGATTTTTTTTTTCAGATCGTACTTTGACCATAAATTATTTCAAAAAAAAATTTTTTATAAAATTTACAAGAATTATATTGCTAGATTCACGTTAATATGAAATGAAGGTAGTATCAAATTAGGGGGTGCTTCCATGGAGAAGGGGGATGCAGTGCACTCCCCCCCTTCTCAGCCATTCACGGCGCGACACGTGTAGCACACATTACATGTATCGCGTCGTGATTTGTGGAGAAGTGAGGGAGTGCACTGCACCCCGAAAAATCCAAATTGGGGGATGGAGAGAATTTTTTCAAAGTTGCTAATTCAAATACAATCTTACTTTTAACTATGTAAAGTGTAAATCGAATGAAACATCATCGTGAAAGGCCCAATGGAGTGGCTTTTCAGTTTTCACATCTATAGTTCTGACTTTTGAAAAATTGAGGAACCGAACCCCTATTAACACGGTATAAAAGTAAAACCGAAAAAAAAGGGGGGAAAGTACAAAAGATAAATATTCACTTTGTTCCCTTAAATCTTGACCAATAGTGTATATATTTTGTATAATTTTAATAATAATTGATATAATTAATGATCATAAGATTAAAAAATAAAAATATTGATAGTGAATGTGTGTTAGAGATTAAAAAATAAGAAGTGGCCGTTTGATTTGATTGTGTAAAGATGATAAATATAAATATTCAAAAAGAACAAAAAAAGAGTAAGTACAAAGTTTTGAGAGAGATAGAGAGAGTATAATACACTTAAGGAAAAAATTGGCACATATATCAACCAAAACGAATAACCACATACAGACATAGACATGTTCATACATATACATATATTGTTGGTGATTTTAGTGTCACCAGTCATTTTGTGTAATTGGAACTAATATGTGAGTTAAGGGGTTTTATAATTTGTATTCTAATATATGTTCGAGTATGTGCGGAGTGCACGCATGTATAAGATCGAATTATAAGCCGGTACGACAAAATGTAGGGGGTCCGGGGGCAGCGCCCACGATGACGGGGTAAAATTGACTAATTTCGTCAATTTGAGAAACCATAAGTCTGCCTCTAATTCCGGATAACTAATTAATCCTAATGGCGGCGGCGCCTAATGTAATCCTAGTCTCGCCCTAATGTAACCCTAATTCGACATGTATAAATAAGGCTCTTCTCCTTGACTCTAAACACACCTTTCTCAGCTATCTCTTTTTCTAATGAATTCAGAATTTCTCTAGCAATTTGGCTTACGTTTATGTGCCTAGATTCGTAAGTGTCCATTTAAATTATCCTAGACTGGATTTCTTGTAATTCGAGCATAGGGTAGAAATATCAATTCGGAAAGTGATAACACGATCCATTAGAAATCCGGATCTCCATCATAAACCTTAAACAACCCCAATATATATAGAGAGAGGGGGGTGGGGGGTGGGGTGGGGGGGAGTACGGTTTTGGTAAGAACCATCTTTGATGTGAGCATGACTAGTAAGTAGAATGATAATGGTGTAGATTGTGTTGAATCATCAATATACATGCATGACATCTAATTGTATATCATAAAAATGTAGCATGTCTGACCATTTAGTTGATTTGAGTGCCGAAGGATCGTGTGTGCTAGTTGGACATTTCATACCAATTGCAGTTTGAATCGTGCAAGTTATATTTTTTTATTTATTATTTAATTAGTTTTGGCTTATGTTCAATTAAAGCATACTCAGACTGATACATAAACAAACAAAACATCAAAATAAGACATATGACAGACGAAGTATAAACAACAATCATGTAGGCTTTGCACATCATGCATTTATATATAAAGGCTAAATGACCAAAATAGGACCTCAAGTTTGCTCATTTTAGCACTTGAGGACCTACTTTTTAAAAGGTATCAAACTAGGACTTGTTCTTTATTCCGTTAGACCACGTTAGGGCGCCAAATTCTCTCCGTTAAATACTAACGGAATACTTACTTGGCAGTTAAATGACATGTGGCATGTGTTTATTGGCTGGTCAACAGGCCACGGGTCACCGATCATCATCTCCGGCGAGGTTGATTTTTCCGGTCATCTTCTCCGGCGAATTTTCCGGCCAACTTCATTTTTTCCGATCAACTTCATTTTTTCCGGCGTAATTCCCTGATAGTAATCAAGACATATTTCAAAAGTAACCACACCGAAAAAAGTTCCAAAAACAGCAACTCTCACAAACTCTCACGGAAAAATGAAGTTACTCCGTGGCCTTCCACAACGACGGATGGTGGGAGGGCGTCATCATCGCCGTTCTCGACGGCGGAGATCGTTACTCCGTATTCTTACGGTCATCGCGGGAGCAGATTGATTTTTCCGAGTCTCAGCTTCGCCTCCACCGTGAGTGGGTTCACGGAAACTGGGTCCCTCCTCTGGAGAATGGCGTCGACATTGATGCTGGTGGTTAACTACAACTGCCTCCATCAGAAGAATGCTCTGTACCTGAAGCAACTTAGGTCTGAATTCCTTCTTCTTTCCTGACGACGAATCAGTTCCTTTTGATAGTAGTTTCTTTAGCTGTAAATTCTTGTGACCATTGCATGCATTAATCACCACGCCTCTGCTAGTTGGTTACTGTTCATATCTTGTGCTTTAGTTGCTTGAATCATTAAAGACGAGTTTGACTGTATGTGAGTCCTGATGAGTAATTTTTTAGTTTGTTCTGCTTTTTGATTGATATAGATTACTCGGGTTTGAATCATTTTTTTTTTTAAAAGCATAATGCTATGTACTCCCTATGTACGCCGGAAAAAATGAAGTTGATCGGAAAAAATGAAGCTGGCCGGAAAATTCGCCGGAGAAGACGACCGGAAAAATCAACCTCGCCGGAGATGATGATCGGTGACACGTGGCATGTTGACCAGCCAATAAACACATGCCACGTGTCATTTAACTGCCAAGTAAGTATTCCGTTAGTATTTAATGGAGAGAATTTGACGGAGGTCCTAACGTGGTCTAACGGAATAAAGAACAAGTCCTAGTTTGATACCTTTTAAAAAGTAGGTCCTCAAGTGCTAAAATGAGCAAACTTGAGGTCCCATTTTGGTCATTTAGCCTATATATAAATGTGATGTCTTACTTAGGGGGTGTTAAATTGTCTTACGGAAAGAGTTATCTCGCATCTGCTAAAATTGTAATTTTAATTCAACTTTTTATTTTATTAAGATTGTAATAGTTTGTCTTTCTTTGTAATTTTTATTGTAATTACATTATTGAAAATTAACAGAGGAACCAATAGATGCAACGGAATTTCATAAGTATCTTGTATATGCTTCGGTTACAGCTACTATTTCCTATTGTATGAGAAGAAGAGTATTCACATCCATGGTTGCTCTTCCGGTTTCCACAGCTCATTTTCCGGGCAATCAAGCTCAGGGGGGATGTTTTCTGTGTGGGGTAACTTTCCTAAATATAAATTGGGATAATTACAAAAACTACCCCTGCATTCTAGCCAAATTACAAACAAACTCCAGTAGGTTACCTTACAAAATTACAAATACCCCCCTAGTGTTACAAATGCCATGGAAAATTGCTTTTTAAGGATCGTAATTTTAGGGGTGGCAAAAATAGGACTATATTTTTTCGGGCTGCCAAAGTAGGACTGTAACTTTTTGAGCTGACAAAAATAGGACCGTAATTTTTAAAAATAGCAAAAATAGGCCTGTAAAAAGTAAAAAAAAATTCTGGAAAATTTAAGAAATCTGAAAAAAAAAAAATTCTGAAAATTCCATAAAATTTAAAAAATCTGAAATAAAATCGACACTTTTATTTTTTTAAGAAAAATTATCTTGAATAATAATATTAAAAACCAGATCTTTTATTTAAAATTCAAAAATAAAAAGTAAAAAATAAAAAAAAATCTGAAAAATTTAAAATAAAAATTCTGATTCTGGAAAATTCTGGAAAATTTAAAATGAAATTTTAAAAATTCTGAAAATAATAATATTAAAAATCAGAACTTTTACTTTTTATTTTTTAATTTTAAATAAAAAATCTGATTTTTAATATTATTGTTCTAGATAATTTTTTCTTAAAAAATAAAATTTCAAATTTTTTTTCAGAATTTTCAAAAAAAATTTATTTTTTACTTTTTATTTTCGAACTTTAAATAAAAAATTCTGATTTTTAATATTATTCCATATATTTTTTTCTTAAAAAATAAAAGTTCCGATTTTTTGTCAAATTTTTAAAATTAATTAAAACACATCAATTAATTAAAGTTACATATACCAATTTCACTGCTATAAAAATAATTCACTCCCATGAAAATAAGTTACTTCCATCCAGAAAGATTTAAAACAAAACACACATATCCGCATCCCAATCTTCACTTCTTCTCCCTTGTCATACTTTGCAAAGTTGACAACTTTATTTAGCTTTTTATGTTGTATTTTATATTTTAATTATTGCAAAAGATTATTTTTATGCACATTAATTAAACAGGTGGAATGTTTTTTTAAAAAAAAAAGGACAAGATAAACACATTTTTCATTATCATGTCCAAAAAATCTTAAAAATAATGACATGGAATTTAACTTTAAAAAATGAAATTAGTAAAAATGACGTAGAATTTAAAAGTATGTTTATATTAATAAGAATTCTCACGTGTTCAATTTGAGCACGCAAGAGGGTAATCTGAGCTTGATTTGGCATTAAATTGTTATTTTAAAAAGTTACATGCCTATTTTTGCTACTTTTAAAAGTTACGGTCCTACTTTTGTCAGTAAAAAGTTCTAAATTTACTTTTGTCACCACATAAATTCATACCTGCCACCCCATAAAGTTACTGTCCTTAAAAAAAAAATTCCCGCCGAGGAGGGGTCGTTTTTTGCATCTCGACGGGGTTGAGAGAAAAGGAAAATGCTTCTCATGTAGAAAGACTTGACAAAGAATAACTAACGAGCGTTTTACAGATTGTTGTGTTGTAGAATACAATGTGGGCACCAAATTCGGGTTTCCTCATTCATCCACGATGCTCCAAATCATCCTACAAGTACATGCAATTCATGTTTTAGGAACCGGTTAACCAAGGAGAAGGTTGAACAATACAATTCACTTTGTGCAAAACATAAATAACAAGTACTTACCAGAATATCGTCAAAGCCACAAGAACAACCAGATACCCAAGCTTGTATAGTCTAACTTTCTTCTCCCAATGAAGCTGGTTAAATATCTCGGTTACATCTACTAAGTGCCGGCCCCGAGTATATCTGATCATAGATCAACACCACTTGGCAGCTAAGATTCCAATAAATTGGAAATTTTTACAAATCAGCAGTTAAACAAATATGAGCTCAGAGGCGGAGCCACGGAGTTGACCAAGCAGGGGCAAAATTCAATTAGTCGGAATTTGGGGCAGTGCTCCGAAAAAAATTCTCGGACCCGACTACCATTGCGAAGTGTTTTTGAATGTATTGTGTTTATATCCCTAAAGTCCATGATAAATTCGACATTCTTAAAGCAAGAAAGGTTTTTAACATTTCATTCTTGACCAAAAGTCCATGATAAATTCGACATTCTTATAATTATTTGGTTTCCAGGGTAGAGCACGACATATGATTATGTATGAAGTTAAGCAAGACTGTTTTAAGTAAAATATACGATAAATCACACGAATTGCGAGAAATGCATCGGTTATTCATGAAACAAACAAAAAAAAACGGAGGAAGATGCATTAATAGACATTCTTATAATCAAATAAAAAATTTCATGCATATTGCCTAAAATGAAGAATTGCCTTCTGAAATTAACATAGCTAAAATGACTTGTTTCATATCATCTAGAAATGCTAGTATTATTTTGCTCCATTATCCTCCCCCCCAACACACACACATAATGAAGGGAGCTTTGGCGCAACGATGAGTTACTCCACTTGTGACGTACAGATTACGGGTTCAAGTCATGGAAACAGCACTTTAGCAGAGATGCAAGGGAAAGGTTGTGTAATATACGACCACCCTCCCACCTAACTCGTATTGGGGAGCGTTTTAGACCACAGCGTTAGCCCTTTATTGCCCCCACACAATGGAAAAAATATCATACTTCACGATCTATGGGTGGACTCGGTTCCATTCGGTTCGGTTTTTCACCGAAACCGAGAATCGAACCAAATATTCGGTTTCGGTTTAGTTCGCTTCTTTTTTAAGTTCGGTTCGGTTAAGTTCGGTTTTATAAATATTCGGTTCGGTTTCGATTTGGTTTGATGTTTTTTCAGTTCTTCACAATATAAATTGAAATATCATATACAATAGAATAAGTTATATATAACAACAAGCCAACAAGAGTTATATATATGTTCAAGATAAAAATTAGAGTTGCATAGCAATTTACAAATATCTCAAAACATATAACAATCGTAAATCACAGTAGCTCATTCTCTTAATCTAAATTAATTGAATCACAAATCACATGAGCATATTATTAGTCCTCCTTGGACTCATGAGGGTCTTACAAAAGGAAAACGAATTATACTAAAATTCGAAACACACCAAAATCATAAAAACAAGGTCATTTTAGTATGTTGAAATTTGACTTCGGTCCATTTCGGTCCGGTTCAGTTCCGCCCGACCCCGAACCGAGAACCGAACCAAATTAATTTGGTTCGGTTCTGTTTTTTTGTTTTTCGGTTCGGTCTTCTTCGGTTTCGGTTTTTTTTTCGGGTTTTTTCAGTTCGATTTTCGATTTTCGGTTCCGAAATGCCACCCCTAAGTCCAAGCATTAAGATCAATATCAATATCAAAATCTAGAAAGGTTCCATCTTGAGGTCCATGCTTTTCTCATGTCCACCGTAGATTATTAGGTTGACTAGGTTGTCTATAAAGCATCACTATTTAAAGAAATATATAAAAAGCATCAAATATTTGCCATGATTGTTCCAAGGAAATTGAAGTTGATAATCCTTAATCACATTAGCCTGAACTCGCAATTTTTAGCTATCATTTTGGAGACATCTCTTTCACCAAATTAATCACCGACCAAGATTTACGAGCAAATCCATTAACTGCCTTATCAAACCCCATGTTTTAGGAGTACATTAGAAGCACCAAATAAAATTAAATAAACACATGAAATTTTTTTTTTTTTTTTTTTTTACAATTTAAACACGACCTTTTAATTTTATAATGTTGGCTATTAACCTTTTATTTTAGCAATTTTGATTCACCTTCCAAAATCCGGTGGTCGAGAATGACGTGGCATGCTGTTCCATGCTGGCATGCCAAAATTTGTGTTTTTATCTCAATCTATTCGCAACTTCGAGATTTCTCTCTCCAACGTGACGCCCATCGTGGAGAATCCAACATCTACGTGACATTCAGCCACCGAAAACTCGGCACACGCACCGAATTGCAAAAATTGAAAAGGTCATATCCGTCATTGTAAAAACTAAAAGGTCGCGATGAAATTGTAAGAATGCAAAAATATCATGTATTTATCGGCAAATATACCCCACCCGGGAAAAAGACATAATACACCTCTTTACCAATTTAAACACAAAAGGAGCCTCATGTTGTCATCATAAGTGGACTACTTACAAAAAAAATAGCTGTTTAAAGGTTGCATACAGACATCATTTTAGAGAAGAAGAAAAAAAAAAAGGTTCAGATGAGAGAGACTTACAATGTTACATTGTAATATGCATATGGAACACAGAGCAAAAACATAACCCAATGTCCCGTAACTAGATGGATGAGGCACGAAACTCCTTGAGCAACAAACTCGGGCAAAACAACCATATTTATTCTAGAGGCTGAGTCATACATGTTGATATAATCATACTCAAGGTCAGCCAAGCACATTAACTGCAAAAGGGCAAAGACATTCAACATCACTTTTTCTGAAAACATAAAGGAAGGTAGGAGATGGAGTGAATCCAAATACATAAGTATACTATAATTCTTGTTGGTGATTTTAGTGTCACCAGGCATTTTGTGTAATTGGAACTAATATGTGAGCTAAGGGGTTTTATAATTTGTATTCTAACATATGTTCGGGTATGTGTGGAGTGCACGCATGTATAAGATCGAATTATAAAACGGTACGACAAAATGTCAGGGGTCCGGGGGCAGCGGCCCCGGTGACGGGATCTAGGGGCAGCGCCCCAAAAGGTCTTCGGAAATTTGGATTGGTAACTTAGTGAAAATTCCGAATTTTAGAGGGAGACTATGGTAAAATTGACTAATTTCGTCAATTTTGGAAACCATCAGTGAAGCCTCTAAGTTCGAATCACTAATTAATCCCAATGACGTCGCCGCCTAATGTAACCCTAATCTCGCCCTAGTGTAACCCTAATTCGACAATAAGGCTCTTCTCTTTGAGTCTAAGACAACCTTTTCCGAGCTCTCTCTTTTTCTGACGAATTCAGAATCTCTCTAGCAATTTGCCTTACGTTTTTGTACCAAGATTCGTAAGTGTCCCTTTCAATTATCCTAGACTGGATTTTTTGTAACCCAGGCATAGTGTAGAAATATCAGTTCGGAAAGTGATTACACGATCTATTAAGAATCCGAATCGCCATCACAAACCCTAAATACCCCAACAATTCTTAACTTAGCCCTTCATCCAAGGAATTAACAAGCCATTTCTCTAGATCTGTGGATATCAATCCTATCCCGATGGCGACTCGAACCCGAGACCTCAGTCCCAGATTACACTGATGAAATTTCACTTATCCTCGTTTTTTATAACATTAGTTTCTTACACATATGACAAGATATATGGTTTGTTATTCATAAAATACATAAAAAAAAAAAAAAAAAAACTTGGGGTAAATTTTGCATCAGCTTTTAACTCTATTCATGAACTTTCATCTCAAACAAAAAACAAACAAAAAATAAAAAATTACCCCATGAAGTAATCAATAAAATATCTTGCTCCGATTGCATTAAATAACATTATAAACTAAAATTAAAAAATAAATCTGCAGATTGAGACAGAACTAGTCAGAGCGAAGTAAAACAGATGAAAAATTAGCATAAAGTTATTACAATACGCGTAAGAACAGAAAAAGAGAGATACTAAATTTACCTGATAGATAATCATGCCAATTAAAGCTACGACGGTAAAAAAGGAAATCAACCATACAAATAAATCCCCCATTCCCAGTCTCTTTCCCTTTCTTCCTGCTATTTGGTTCAGATGCTCTTCTTCTTTCTTCGGTTCTGTTTTTGCAGCTAGGAGGAGGAGTGTCTGGTTGCTTTATTTTTTTACAGCTCGACATTCAAAGGGGAGGTAAGTTGTGTGATAGGATAGGACAATGAAAAGGACGGAATCTTATTATTGAAAATGTCTAATTTAGCCTTCATTTACATGATTTGCATATGATATATTTATTTATTGTATATATGATTTTATATATATCACATGTTTACATAGATATTTTTGAAAATTACTTCTTATAGAGGTATATAATCCGGGGGGTTCCGAGTAGACCCGACAATTTACCACACGACACGAAAATTTAAGGGGCGTTCTATTTGTATTTTGTTTTGTATTTTTATTTTGTAAAATATTTATGTTTTCTGTTTTTATTTTTGTTTTCAAAGTTGTTGAAAACACGTTCTGTTAAATTTATTTTGCAAAATACTTTTTTTTGTAATATTAATATTAAGTTCATAAATCTTTATTTTAAACTTAGTTTCAAATTAGGATACTCCAAAAAAAAAAGAAAAAAACTCAAAATGTATTTTGAGCTTTTTCAAGATTTTTTGTTGAAATACACACAAAAACGCTCAAAACGAGGTTTTGGGTATTTTGCGTTTTGTGTACAAATATTTTTTTTATTTTCCAAAATGTATTTTCGAAAATGATAAAAAGAACGCGTTTTTAGTGTTTTCGAAAATAAAAACATAAAATGACCTCAAAACAGCAAAGAGAACAGGGCCTTAGTGTTTGTTTTTGCATTTTGAGTACACGACACGAAAATACACAAACATGAAAGTACACGATCGAAATTTAGTATCGATTTTGTGTTTACCCTCTGAGTACACGACACAACACGAGATACACGAAATAAATAAATAAACATATATATATATATCATATTTATTAAATTAGATAAAAACATTGTACTAAGCTTTAAAATTCAAAAATATAAGATGAACTTTCATAAATTTCGTGTAAACATTCGTGTTTTCGTTGCCATTCGTTTCGTTTCGTCTACTAAAATCTATACAAATAATATTAAAATATTAAAATTGTTATATTTATTTTATATTATGTGTCTGACACGAAAACACGATACGAACGTATTTACGTGGTACACGACACGAATTCATTTCGTGTTGTGTATGGTTTGGACTTTTGGTACACGAAATACGAAAGTACACGACACGAAATACACGACACAAATGATTTGTCAGGTCTAGTCCAAGGGGGTCCACGGACCCCTCCGACGCTGGGAATTCCCCTATAAAATAGCGAAAGCTATATATGTAGTTGTCCGATTTTCGTAATTTCTATAGTTCCGGATCCTCCTGAGTAAATGCACTGCTTCCGTCACTATATACAATTATATTTCGAAATTAATTTTGTATGATGAAATAGATACAATAATAAAGCTGGTTCATTTAGGAACCCTTTCCTGTATAGGAGCTCGGAACCCATCTCAGCCATTAATTATGTAGAACGGGGCATTATCCAACTCGTGCGATGCACGGTATTTGGTTGAATATCTACGTGTTTTGTACGTAATGTTGGGGCAGACGGTTGAATGAGCAGATAGCAGAATTTAAATGCCTTTTAGAGAAGTTTATATGTTTTTTTATTGTTATTGTCCTTTTATTTTAGTCTATGTAATTAGTTATATAAAATGAGGCTTTACTAACTCGTATGTTGCTCCGGGGTTGTTTTTGGTTTATTCAACCCGTGTGATGCACCGATTGTATCTAAGATTTCATAGCTAAAATTTAACCATCTTGTAATTTATACTATCATTTAAAAGTTCATTTTAATCACCTTGTGTATTAGAAGGTGCATTTGCATTGTGATGTTTATCATAACTTTTGTATTTAAATTAGTTTATTTATATTAAAAGTTACAATTAAAATAGTCTCTTCATATGTAATTCCACCTCAATAATTGCTGCCGTTTACAAACTGATGTTTCTCTCCCCAAAATACCCTTCTGCAATCTCTTTGCTAAAACCAAAAATTAATAAATAAAAATATGAAATTATGATAATAAAAATTAATAAATGAGACAGCTGTTTCGTCTTACAGAACCTCAAAATACGCCCGCCCATCTTTTGAAGTTAGGTATAATTATAATTTTTAAAATTTTTATGTATTTTGTTAGATCCTTTTATATTATATATTTAAATAAGTGATATAAATCCCCCTCCAAATTAAATTAAGAAAGATAAGTTTTATATAATATAGATTTGATAATAAGGATTTTTTCTTTGCACATGTCTGTTTATTAGAGGTGAAAATGCAGCCCAGTTCGTGGGCCAATCCGACCAGACCAGTATTTGGGCTGGGCTTCTCTGATCCGACCCAACAGACCGACGAATCGGGCAGACCTGATGGAATTTTACACTGCATGGATCGGGCTGGTCATCAAAATAGCCACTTAGTAGGTGCAAATTCCGTCGCTGTTCTTTTTAATAAGCCACGAGTTTTTTTTTTTTTGGAATGGCTTGTAGCAAAAGGCGAAATTTCTTGTCCTCAGAGTTTTCACCGTCGCTGTTTTTTTGGGAATTGCTGTTAAAAAATAAAGTTGATGTTAATCCTTGATCATATTTACTTTTTTTAGTGAAAATTGGTTCTTATTTCCTGTACATGGTTCCTAGTTTATGTATGGAGTGTGTTGTTACCCAAAATATTATCCGAAGATAGTATTGCTGGAATGATCGAGTAACAAACAAATGCGAGAACACTTCCGTGAGAAAAAGATAACACAAGATTTGCCGGGGTTGTTAATCCCGTGCTTGAATGCTCTCGCGAGATGTTATTAATAAATATACTGTCGAGTACAAATATTAATGTTAGAATCTATTACAATGAGTGTAAAGACTTCTAGTTATCTAAGCTGTAGAGCGTGTAGATTGCCGGAAGAACCAGATAAATGGATCTGTGAGTTCTTGCTTGGGATGTCTGATAAGTGTGTATTTTGCACTGTATTTATGGTAAAATCGCGTCCCCTTTGGCCACTGCAGTGAGTTCTCTATTTATAGGGGACAAGGTAGTTGGGACCTATCAGGCGATCGCGGGCGGCCGCCGTTTTCTATATTATAATAAGATGGCCGATCGTCCCGTCACGTGGGGCTGTTCCCTTGAGGTCCGAGGTTGCTGCTGGTGGCCAGCTGGGCGAACCAATGAGGAGCCAGCACGCGTCATGAGTCGCTGTCTGGGGAGGACCCACCTTGTACCTTTCGGCGGCCTTGTCGGTAGGTGAGGTAGGTGACAGGCTGTGGTCAAATGTCCTATCTGTCGGCGCCCTCTGTGGATCTGCACGTGGGCCACCGTCCAAGATTCGGTCTTCGACGACTTTGACGGATGTTGGATCCATACGTGGCACGAGACGATCGTCTCTAGTTTGGACATCAAAGACGATCGCCAGTCAACAAAAGACGATCGCTGGGTACCAAAAGACGATCGCCGTGTGCCGGTCTCCGGGTGTTTGCCCCGAGTATGTCTTCTATGATTGGCTTCTCTGATCGTGATGCCGATCGCCTATCGAGGCGTATTAATCGCCGCACAACAATTGCCCCCGGCTCGCCTCGATATTGAAAATACGGGGTGAGGTGGCACTGTTGGCGATCGCTGATGTTTAGCCGATCAGCCGATCTGAATTCAAATCTGGAGAATCTCCTTTTTGCGCTGGGAGCAGCGGGAAATGGAGGCGGGCTCTCGAAAAGCTGCAGGGACACGCGTCGCGCTTCTGTTGGGGGAGTCCGACGGTTTGTCAGACTTGTCGGCTGGTGTGCCCTCGAAAAGACGCGTACGCTGGATTCGAGGGCCGCATTTAATGCGTCCCCACTCTGACGGTTGCGATCCAGCCCTCGAGACTTCACCTATTTGCACTTAGAACCCCGCCCCCATCTATAAAAGGGCTAGGGCATCTTCTCTTTCACTCTTTACGCGTCCTTGCATCCATAGCCGAAACTCTGCAAAAATTTCTGGAGCTTCCTGTGCCGATCTTCTTCTTTTCTCTAGGTAAGAAAAATCAATCTTCTCTCTCCCTTTACTTTCTAATATGTCGGGAGGATCCAAAACCTTCGAGACCGGAAGTTCTTCCGCCGCCGCAACGTCGCCTGAACGGGAGGAGATTCCCGTTGGAGTGGATATGGAGACGACCGTTGAAGCTATTCGTGTGGGGATTGCACCCCCAGAACTCGAAGAACTTTTCAACGAGGCCGAAGTGGCGAGGACGACGGTGACGGCGGAGCAGGGGGCTCGCCGGTGGAGGAGGATGATTTGGTGCGGGTGGCCTGGGAACGAGAGAGTAGATTCGGCCCTGCCTATATGGCTTTCGCTCAGATGATGGAGGCGATCGCCGGACCCTGTCCGGAATTCGACTTCGAAGCCTATTCCGCCGCTCACCCTTATGAACCTGTGACGCGGACAGTTTTTCGGGTCGCCGTCCCGTCTCCGTGGACTCTCGGAAAGATCCGGAGTACGGCGACCAAGAAATACTTGAGCCGCTGTAGGGCAAAATATCACATCCCCTCTGACGTTTCCCTGCGCGTGTCCTCGGAGAATGAACGTGCCGATCAACCGCCCGAGGATATGGTTGCCGTCAGTGAGATGATTATGGAGGCCGGTCTGTGATTTCCTCTGCCATTCGCCGTCTCCCACTTGCTGATCGCCTGGAATTTGGCGCCTCTTTAACTGACGCCGAACGCTTGGCTACAGGTCATCTGTACACTGACACTGTTTGGCGGTCATCGGTTGTTCCGTCACCTTACTGCGATGGAGATGAATTATCTGTTTAAATTGGCCGCGCATAAAGGGTCGATCGGCGGCAATCATATCCAAGGCCGAATGGGGAGAGTGGTCCTCGGTGTGCCGAACAAAACCCGAGGCGACCTGGCGAAGTGGTGCTGGGTCGGCGGAGCGTGGCGATCAGCATCGAGTGACAGGCCGAATGAGGAGTTGGAGATTCCCACCACTTTTCGGGAGAGGAATCCGAGTAAGGATTTCAACTCTCCCTTTGATTGAGCTTGTCTTGAACTGATCTAATTTCATTTTCTTTTTGCAGGACCTCTCGTTCCAGCGACCGTCGATCTCCCTTTCGATTTCTTGATCGTTTGGGAGCGGATTCGCGCTTTGCCGGATTCTTTTATTGAGGTTCGCTCGCTTTGTAACGAACTTCACCGGTTGGGGGCTCGATTGTTTCGCTTCCCTCGACACCTGAGAGTTCCAGGTATAAACTCTATTCCTTCTGCCTTGTTTGACGATCGTCTTCAGGGGGTCGCATCGTCTAAATAGTTGTATAACTTTTGTGCTTCTCTTTTGACATAGATTTATTTTCCTCTTTTTGGCGAGCCACCACCAGAGATTGCCATGTCGAACCCAAGAGTCGTCGGTCGCCTTCATTTGGGTAAGAAGACTGGTCGCGTTCCTGCGATGACATCTCGCCCTGCTCCGGTGGTGAGGCCTGCTGCGGTGCCGGTCGTCGAGCCGGTAGTTCAAGATGAGGAATAGCTTCAGCGCCGCAAGAGGCGGAGGTCGGAGGAGTCCCTCCCGATTTCTGAGGCGGATATTTCCATTCTGGAGCCTTCGATAGCCGCGGCCCCTATCTCTGCCATCCCGATGACGGAGGGATCAGGCCGTAGGCCCTCGGCGTCCGGCTCCCGGTCATCGGGCGGCCCTACAAGGAAAGTGGTGATCGCTGAGGCGGAAACCTCTAGGGGCAAACCTTATTTTGGCCGCGATCCCGAGCTGGTTACCAGGTAAGATAAGATCGAAATTTCCGAGTTATGCATTTTGAGTGCGATGTAGACTAACTCCTTGGCCTCTTTGGTTTGTGCTGCAGGGTCCGTCTTGCCGACCCGGATGTCGCTCCTATGGTGTTGGACTTCTTGTCGAGTAAGGCTCCGCAAAAGTCTCTCGACGTCCCTACTTACGTCCAGTAGGCTATCACTTCTCTGCCCAAGGCTTGGACGACCGATCTTGATGCGATCGCTCGTCGGCGATCAGGAGATGCTATGCAGTCGACCGTTGCCCTGGCTCTCCAGACGGCGACGATGGCCGTCCAAGCCGCTAGGGATTTTGAGGGGCGACCCTCCACTGCTCATCTCCATAGCGACCTCGAGGCCGCCCGGAATAAAAACATTGAATTTGCCAACCGGATTCAGTCCATGGAGAAGGAGTATGTGGAGACGGCCAAAAGGGCTAAGCAGGACGTTGACCGATTGAAGCAGAAGCTGAGTCGCTCTAAGGAGGCTGCCGATCGGCTCCGTGATCAGGAGAAGGAAACCCGTCGGAAGCATGCGGCTTCGCAGGAGGAGGAGGCCGGGCTGAAGGCGACGGTGGATCGGCTCAGCGGTGAGCTGGAGGCGGCGAAGAAGGAGCTGGAGAAGGGCAAGGTAGAGAATGCCGCCATGGTGGTCGAGCTGGCGGAGGCTGAGAAGACGACCGGGGAGTTGAAGGGGCAGCTGAAGGCGATCGAGACCGATCCCTATCAAAATGTGGCACTCGTCGGCGAGTTCGCTTATTATTTGGCCTATGTCGATGCTGTTCGAGCTGTCAAAAAAGCACGGATCGAGATCGGTCCCTTGATGGAGAGCTTCAAAGCCTATGTGCTCGAGCACCCTCTGCACCCGGAATTCTCTTTGCCGATCCTTGACCTTGTCGACTTCGGGATCGACTTGAGTTGGTATACTGGTAAACTCATTCATCCCGAGGGCGATGGGGGAGCCCAAGCCGATCCGCAATCTGAGGGCGATGACCAGCCGGTGGGGCCTTGAGAGATATTTTTGTTTTCCTTTGGAACTTGTACTTTTCTGCTTTCTTTTTGTAATGCCTTCGGGCCCCATAATGTACGAAACTTATGTTATGAATAATCATGTCCCTTTTTTGTACTTCTGTCTTTTTATATACGATCGCCCTTGAATGTTTGTATGCGAATTCTAACAAGTATGTGTATGATTGCATTCGACGTCTTGTTCATCCGACCGATTGTCTGAGTGTTGAATGTATCGATATGCTTTGAATCGAAATTCTTACTTGTAACTATTGTTGAATAATGGCGATCGTCCTGCGTATGTTTGAGCGAAGCCGATCGGGCGTGGTTCCTTTTTGTCCGATCGCATTTGGGATTAGCTCGACCCATCTCTGCCCCCTTGTTTTTGTTTACTTATTGTAAGTAAGGGAACAAAAATTAGTTTGTCCGGCGAGCTATCTTCAGTTTTGCCGATTCTGAAGAATCGTGCACTGTCGGGGAGTTCGATGGACCGGCCTCCCTAATCGTGTCTTTGTGTGCGAGGGACACTGTATATCCCGCGACTCACTTTTTTGTGAGGGTCCTCCATTAGGCTGCGCCTGCCTTGTGTTGAAAAGAAAGGCGGGCGATCTTGGTCTGGAGGAGTCCTTGCACGGGGCGTCGTCGGCTTATTCGACTCCACGTCCGCGGCTTGTTAGCTCTGCTTCCACCTCGGCCCGCCATGAAGATGGCGACCCTCGATGGTGTATGTTGAGACGGGGGTAGTGGCACGTTGCATTGCCCGGGTTCACCATGTTAGATGATGTGCCTTGAGGACGTGCGAACGTGTCCACTGATTATTTTGGAGGGTCCTTCGGCTACGCCGGTCTCGTATTTAAACGAAGGGCGGGCGATCTCAGCCCAAAGGAACCTTGCATGGGCGAAGTTGTCGGTTCCATCGACCTCCAGGACCATGACTGCATTGATTCTGCCTCGGATCATCCTGATCAACGATCATCGGCGGTATGCGATATGCCTAGTGGGGCGATCGCCAGAATTGATGGATAGGAAAAAATCTCATTATATTCCTTGTACATCATTGAAATTGAATACAAAATTTTCACTGGTAGTATTTTTTCAGATGCACGGCGTTCCAGGGGTATTGATCCGGAGTACCGTCAAGATGTTCCAGTTCGTAGGCTCATTTAGTTAGCCATCTGGATACTCTGAAGGGGCCTTCCCAGTTCGGACCAAAGACACCTGTATGAGTTTGAATCTTCTTGAGGACAAGATCGCCCACTTGAAAACTTCTTTCCTTGACCTTTGAATTGAAGAACTTTTCGGATCTCCTTTTGTGGATTGTGTTCTTCATTTCTGAGGTCAGTCGTCGTTCTTCGAGCATGTCAAGGTCGATTCGTCGGGCCACATCATTGTCGGTCGTCATCTCTTGTTCGGTTCGATGGCTGAGGACGGCGATCTCCGAGGGAATTACCGCTTCTGTTCCGAAGGCGAGGGCGAATGGGGTTTCGCTTGTTGAATTGCGGGTCGTGGTTCGGTAGGACAACAAAAGGTCTGGGAGCTCGCTCGCCCATCGTCCTTGCCTGGATTCGAGTCGCGCTTTAATCGTGTGTTTGAAGATCTTATTCACTGCCTCTACCTGCCCGTTCGTCTGAGGGTGATAGGGCGCTGAGAATAACCTTTTGATTCCCCACTTTTCACAGAACTGCATGACTTCTAAGCCGTCGAATTGTTTTCCATTGTCAGAGATGATGGCCTCGGGCAGACCGAATCGGCATATGATGTTTTTCCAGATAAACTTGATCACCTGTTCTTGGCCGATCTTGTTAAGTGGCTCGGCCTCAGCCCATTTGATGAAATAGTCGACCACTACGATAGCAAACTTACAGCCTCCTGGAGCCGTCAGCAAGGGACTAATAAGGTCGATGCCCCATTGCGCGAATGGCCAAGGGATGTACATGGAGGTGATATGTTCGGGGGAGAGTTTGGTGTTTGGGCCCATTATCTGACACCTGTGACACGACCTAGCATAGGTGATTGCGTCCTTCTGAAGTGACGGCCAAAAAAAACCTTGTCTGGTTGTTTTATGGATGAGAGCTCGTCCGCCAGCATGGTTTCCCCAGATCCCGTCATGGATCTCGGCTAAAATGAGCCGACCTTCCTCCGGTGTAATACACTTGAGGAGGGGAAGGCTGAAAGCTCGCTTGTAAAGCCGGTCGTCCAATAGGGTATATCTGGTCGCCCGGAGCTGGAGCTGACGAGCTTTGACACGGTCGTCAGGGACCGTTCCGTCCTTTAAGAATTTGATGAACGGAATCATCCAGTTGTCCTCGGCGACAGCAATCATGGTAACCAGGCTCCTATCGATCGCCGGCCTTGCCGACTTTGTGATTTGGATATTGGAGAAGTCGGCAGCTCCGTCTGAGGATGCTAGCTTGGACAGGGCATCGGCCTGGGAATTGTGCTCTCTCGGGACTTGTTCGATTAGCACTTCTTCAAATTTCGTGCACATTTCGGTGACCAGCTCTTGGTATTTGACCATCTGTTCGCCGCGCGTCTCATATTCTCCCTTGACCTGGTTCACGACCAGGAGGGAGTCCATGAAGATATGAAGGCGACGAACATCTAGGGCGAGGGCTAGATCCAGCCCGCCTACCAAAGCTTCGTATTCGGCTTCATTGTTGGTTGCACGAAAACCGAAACGCACAGCATTTGTGAAACTTTGTCCATCGGGGCTGATGAGGACAATCCCTGTCCCTGCTCGCAAATTGGTCACCGAGCCATCCACATATAACTTCCAGGCAGGTCGACCGATCTGGGTCGGACTGTGAGGGAAAGTCAATTCTACCACGAAGTCCGCCATAGCTTGGCCTTTGATCGCCGTGCGAGGAGCGTATGTGATACCGTATTGGGCGATCTCCAGCGACCACTTGAGGAGTCGCCCGTTGGTGTCTGGTCGGTGTAGGACTTGCCTTAGTGGTAGAGTTGTTAGGACTTCCACTTGGTGATCGAAGAAGTAAGCCATCAGCTTACGAACACTCATGACAAGGGCATAGGCGATCTTCTCCAATGGTGTAGAGCGCGTCTCAGCATCGTGGAGCGCTTGACTAACATAATAGATCGGCAAGTGGACTTGTCCTTCTGCTCGCACCAAAATGGCACTCAGCACGACCTCCGAGGCCGCTAGGTAAAGGAATAATTTCTCACCGGGGATCGGCTTTGCCAGGATCTGGGGGTCAGATAGATATTCCTTTATCTTGGCGAAAGCTATCTGACTTTCCTTCGTCCATGCGAACTTCTTGTTTTTGATGGTCGCGAAGAAAGGCTTGCTTTTATCGCCGAGCCGAGATATGAAGTGGTTAAGGGTGGCTAGACAACCTGTGAGGCGTTGCACCTGCTTGATGTTTCGCGGCTCCTGCATGTCAAGGATCGCCTGTATCTTGGTGGGGTTCGCCTCGATCCCCCTTTGGCTCACAATGTACCCCAGGAATTTCCCGGAGCCTACCCCGAAGTTGCATTTCTTGGGGTTTAGCTTCATGTTGAATTTTTTGAGGATGGCGAACGTCTCGGCGAGATCATTGAGATGATCTTCCTTCTTGAGGCTTTTGACCACGATGTCGTCAATGTAGACCTCCATGGTCTTGCCGATCTGATTGGCGAACATTCTGTTGACTAGCTGCTGGTAGGTCGCCCCTGCGTTCTTCAAGCCGAACGGCATTCTGACCCAAAAATATATGTCTTTTTCCGTGTGGAAAGATGTGTGTTTTATGTCTTTCTCCGCCATTGGGATTTGATGATATCCGGCGAAGGCATCCATAAACGACATCATTTCGCAACCTGTTGTGCTATCGACCAAGTGATCAATATGAGGCATCGGAAAGTGATCTTTTGGACATGCTGCGTTGAGGTCGGTGAAATCGATGCATAACCTCCAGGAACCAGTTGGCTTCTTGACGAGCACCGCGTTGGCGACCCATTGAGGTTCGTCTGTAGCTACCCCGATTAATTTGTTGTTGAGTAACTTTTGGACTTCTACGTCGAGCGCCGCGTATTTTTAGGGACCGAATTTTCTACGTTTTTGGTGAACAGGCTTCATTGCCGGGTCGATCTTTAGATAGTGGCACGCGTGCTCAGGACTTATGCCAACCATATCTTGATGCGACCAGGCGAAGACTCCGATGTTCTTTCGTAGCAATTTGATCAAGTGCCCTTTTAGTTCGCGGTCGATGCTTGCGCCGATCTGTACTTCCCGTTCTGGATGAGCTGGATCCATCGTAATACTTTCCAATTCTTCGACGGGGACGGTCGCCTCTCGTTTGGAACGATCTCCGGACTCGATCCTTGGATCGATGTCGAGACTTGGCTCGAAACCGATCCTTGGCTCGATGTCGTCCGTCAATTGATGAGAGATGGCGTCCCTCGAGTCGGGTTGGTATGATGTGCTTGGCTCGTCGATCTCCATGGGTTGATCGTCGATCATTTCAACGTTATACATATTATGGGAAGTATTGAAAGCAGTAACGACATAGGAGTAACTCAAACATCTTTTTGTCATTAGCTGATCTCCTTTTACAGTACCGACCGTCCCATCGACAGTGGGGAATTTGATATAGTAAAAGAAAGACGAAGCGACTGCCTCAAAGGTTTCTAGAAAGGGACAACCTAGGAACCCATTATAGATGCTGGGCCTATCTATGATTACAAAGTTTAGGTTCCTAGTAATCCTAACCTTAGGATCATAAAAGCATATTAGCTCGACAGAGAGCTTGATCCTTCCGTAGGCTCAGACCGTGCTGTCGCTGTAACACCCCCGATATATTCAGGAATATTACAGCGCCGTAAATCCTTTACGTAAGGATTTACAAGGCTGAAGAATTGAACAGACATTAAAAGGTACTAACGAATGGAAATAACGGAAATTAAGATGCAACAGTCCTGACCAAATACTGAAAGTACAATTGTTCAACAGGGACTTAATAATACATCACCAAATTCAAATTCAGCATAAATGATTTCGTACTCGAGTACTTATTGAAATAACCAATAAACAACAGACAAATAAACCCGGTCGGGACATCACTCTGCACCCTCGTCGTCATGCAGCTCCAGTGGTTGTTTTCCCGCTCTCCTGGATCCTGAACATAAACAAAATGTTCACCCCCGAAGGGGTTAGCACAACGATGCTAGTACAAGTACCACAACATATTATTCAACGTCACACGCAGAATAATAATAACAACGTAAATGATAAAATGTCAAATGAGTCTTCTCCTGCGAGAAACTCAAACATAACATACACAACTGATAATCACAACATGATATCATAACATATACATGGTAATTCCGACGATCCAGCGTTCACTGCCTAGAACCCACGATGATCCCGTCAGACCAACCCGTGGTGGAAAAACCCGTCCGATGATCCAGCGCACGCTAGCATAGATCCCCAGATGATCCCGTCGGACCAACACGAGGTGGACATACAACAACGACATACATGCACGACAATATGTATAATATCAATACATAAAACAAATAAGGTACTTGCCTCGATTTGAAGACAAGAACAATACTTCCGCGAAAACGAACACTCGAAGGTCTTCCTCCTCAATCAATCACGTAACAAGATCAAACCTTAACAAAAGAAATAATATAGGATTTATCTCACGTCGTACGAATGTTTAACAATTAGATTTACGGCCAAAAGTTCATAAACTGTAATCTGCCTGAACTGCTTAGCGCACGCTAAGTACTCTGTGTAGCGTGCGTTAAGTCTGCTCGATAGCACGCAAACAACAAAGCCTAGCGTACGCTAACTATGCATGGTCAGTACTTCACTGATCAGTCGACTGACTCGTCTGATGGCCTAGCGTACGTTATGTACCAAAGTAGCGTACGCTAACTCGTGCTCGATAACGCACGTTAATCTATATAGCTTAGCGTGCGCTAACTCTGCATGGCAGTTTACTGCTGGACAGTAAACTGTTCTCATCATGATCAAAACAATGAAATCTTCCGTGATAATTCATGTTACCTCCATGAATATCATGTTCATACGATTATGAATGATTTTACGGACAACAACAACTTGGATTCAAGGATATGCATGCCATTATAAAACCATATTCCATTTCGACTACAAATCTTCATACAATGATTCGAAAGACTTAACGGTTGATATCAACACCTTTATATCCATCAAAATTATCATGATGTAGTTGTTTAACATTCCATCTATACTAGATAAATCCTTCCATGATCAATCCCTTAGATTCATCTAACAATAATGATGTTAAAGTCAAGTCCAAGATTGTTATGAAGTCATCTACTAAATTCGGATTACCAATGATAGAAGCTTCCTTTACTTGTTCAATGTAATAAGATTCGAATCATGATGATCATAATCAAGGTACTTAAGGCTTATTCTTCTCAATATTCCAAACATGATGTACTTTGGATAATTCACTTATGAAAATCAATATCTCGTTAATATGATCATCCAATTCTTTAGAATCCAACTCTAAGTCTAGAGATAGGTTGAACATACCTTAATATGATGAAAATCACTGAACTGTAAGGTAGAATCCGACTCCGGTTGGTTGTATGCCACTCCAAGGTGCTATTCCACTTCAATGGTTACTCCCAAGTGATAACCAATATACAAAGACCAACAAGACGTGTTCTAAGTGTGTAGAAGGATTATTACAGCTCTCTGGCCTCTCAAGAATGAAGAATGGACGAATGAAATGTAAGCCAAAATGGGTTGTTGTCCCATTTATAATATTCTGCATTTCAACTGATTAGCGCACGCTACTAAGCTATCCTTAGCGCGCGCTAATAAGAGTTGACTTCAGAACTGTCCAGGTTCGTCCGCGAAAATCTTATCCGGACCCATGTCCCGGCTGGCGCATGTGCTAGCCGTCCCGCTCAATAATTGAGTTCTTAGCGCACGCAACTCCTACATGCATAGCGTGCCCTAGTAGTAGCCCGATAGCGCGCGTTAAGCTACATTCGTAGCGTGCGCTATCACGAGTTTGCATGAGAAATTTTGCATGTTGTTATACTCATGTACAAAGATATCAATGTAAGAAATATCATACTCCAATCATCAAGATTACAATTCCGAATAATACAGGGTTCGAATACAGGCAAAATACACAGTAATAAATCCGGATATTGCAGTCGCCAAACCCTTGAAGTACGGTGTTGAAAGGCTTGATGAATTTGGTCAAGTTGCCGAGTTGGTCTAGGGCGGTTTTGAATATGATGTTGCAGAAACTCCCATTGTCGACCAGCACGCGATCGACCGTCTTCCCAAGGATACAAGCGGAGATCACCAGTGCATCCTCTTTGGGGCATTGTACTCCCTCCCTATCCTTGTTGGAGAAGGTGATGAGCGCGTCTTTAGAGATAGTCGGCTCCGGAGGTACCACGACGTGGACTCCGGCGAACGCCCTCAGCTCGGCTTTTCGCTTCCTGTTTGACATGGTGGAGACCGGGGAAAGGCCCCTGAGGTTTCCACCTCCTGCTTGAAGCATGTTGATCCGACCGCCAGGGTTGATCGTAGGGATCGACTCATCAGAGTACTCCGGCTCGTGTTCGATTCGGGCGACCAGATTGGGAGGAGTTCTTTCATTTGGTCGGCGTTCGCGCCCTCCGGCCCTCTCCGTCCTAGGCTCTGGCTTGGTGACCAAGTTGTCCAATTTGCCGTCCTCAAACAGTCGCCAGAGTTGTTTGAGGAGGTCACGGCATTGGCTGGTGTTGTGGCCGGGACTCTTGTGGTATGCACAGAATTTGCTGCGGTCTAGATGATCGTGGTCCCTTATCGGCTTTGGCTTGGAAATCCACTCGCGCCCCTTGATTGCGTTGAAGATGTGGGCCGGAGATAAGTTGAGGTTGTGGAGAAGGTGGACCTCCACATCCTCGAAGGCTTTGAACTCACCATGCGGCTTGGCGACCGCCTTTCTGGGCTTAGCGATTGCTTTCTTCTGGACCGGGGATGGTACCTTTACTTACCCGGACGGTCCCTCGCCTAAACGGAGGGAGAGCATCCTTTGCCTGGCCAAGAAGTCAGCGGCTCCGACGTGGAAGACCGAGTAGGTCGGAGGGATGTCCTTGGTGAGGTGCCTGAACATGGGGGAGTGCCCGCATAATCCACCCAGTACTGAGTAGAGGGCAAGCTCATCGTTGATGGGCTCGACGGTGAGGACTATCTCGTCTACTCGGTCGATGTAATCCTCGTCCGATTCGTCCTTCCCCTGCCTGATTTTCATCATGCGTTGGGGGCCTTCAGGGCGAGCGACTTTGGCGGCGAAGTACGACGTGAAGTCGCTCGCCAGCTTCTCAAAGCAGTTGATTGAGCGCGGTGGTAGTGAGATGTACCACCTGTGGACGAGGTCGCCCAGGGTTAACGGGAACATTCGACACTTGGTCGCATCTGATGCTCCGTATCCGGTCATGTAGATCCGGAATTTACTCAAGTAGGTCTCCGGATCCGACCTCCCCTCATATGGAGGCGTTTGTGGGGGAGCGATCTTCTGTTGAACCGGGGCGAGTTCGATCTGAACCGCGAGTGGTTCATTTAACCCAGCGATCGATTTTCTGGTGCCTGCCCCAGTTTCCGGGAGCGCCTTCATCTCGTCGAGCTGGCGTTGCATGGCGGCCATCGCCGTCGCCTGACTGCTCGCCGATTGGCTCCCAGAGCGCGAGCCAAGGCGATCGTGTACTGATCCCCTGGCCCCGTGGTGAATGACGAGCTCCCTGCCACTGGGTTCATTTCTTGGGCGAGCAGGAGCTCGCTGACCGGCCTGTCTCCTGGGAGTCGGATATGCCGAACTCCTGGTAAAGGATTCGGACTTCGATGTCTCCCGACTGGGGCCTGAGTGCCCGAGTCGCCATGAGGGATCGCTCCCTAGGCGACTGAAGACAGAATCGTCTCGCCTCACGAGAGCCTTCTCCTGTGGCTCGGGGCTTTCTGTCGATTTCTCAACATAGATCCCCTTAAGCTTCCGTTTGCCCGCCCGGCGGACGGCTGACGGAGTGATGGTGGGTGAATCGCAGGCCTTCCGTCGCTCCCGGAGGATGGCTATAGCCTCCTCAATCTGTTCCGCTGTCTGGAACTGATCGAGTGAGAGGCTAGAACCGTCCCTCGGGGACGGGAGTGAGAGCCTAGCATCACCGCGGTCGCCCTCCGCCGTGGGCTGGGATTCGATCCGGGCCGGAATGAGATTTCCGGCAGATCGTAGGGCGGCTCTCTTGGAGGTCGTTGCAGATGTCATTTTTTGAAGGTTTTTTTTTATTGAAGAACAGTGAGTGTTTCTTCAAGTATATGTCCGGAGAACAGTGAGTGTTCTTCGAGACGGTAGGAATAAAAAATGAAGGTGTAGATCCCCTTCCTCTAGCGCCAATTGTTGTTACCCAAAATATTATCCGAAGATAGTATTGCTGGAATGATCGAGTAACAAACAAATGCGAGAACACTTCCGTGAGAAAAAGATAACACAAGATTTGTCGGGGTTATTAATCCCGGGCTTGAATACTCTCGCGAGATGTTATTAATAAATATACTGTCGAGTACAAATATTAATGTTAGAATCTATTACAATGAGTGTAAAGACTTCTAGTTATCTAAGCTGTAGAGCGTGTAGATTGCCGGAAGAACCATATAAATGGATCTGTGAGTTCTTGCTTGGGGTGTCTGATAAGTGTGTATTTTGCACTATATTTATGGTAAAATCGCATCCCCTTTGGCCACTGCAGTGAGTTCTCTATTTATAGGGGACAAGGTAGTTGGGACCTCTCAGGCGATCGCGGGCGACCGCCGTTTTCTATATTATAATAAGATGGCCGATCGTCCCGTCACGTGGGGCTGTTCCCTTGAGGTCCGAGGTTGCTGCTGGTGGCCAGCTGGGCGAACCAATGGGGAGCCAGCACGCGTCATGAGTCGCTGTCTGGGGAGGACCCACCTTGTACCTTTCGGCGGCCTTGTCGGTAGGTGAGGTAGGTGACAGGCTGTGGTCAAATGTCCTATCTGTCGGCGCCCTCTGTGGATCTGCACGTGGGCCACCGTCCAAGATTCGGTCTTCGACGACTTTGACGGATGTTGGATCCATACGTGGCACGAGACGATCGTCTCTGGTTTGGACATCAAAGACGATCGCTAGTCAACAAAAGAGGATCACTGGGTACCAAAAGACGATCGCCGTGTATGCCGGTCTCCGGGCGTTTGCCCCGAGTATGTCTTCTATGATTGGCTTCTCTGATCGTGATGCCGATCGCCTATCGAGGTGTATTAATCGCCGCACAACATAGTGGAAATTGATTCCTAGTTCATATATATATATATATATATATATATATATAAAGAGTGAATTTTCGGGTGGTGTGAGAACTAATAACCACTCTTGTTCATTAGATCAATCAATAAGGATGGTCTAGGTTTTGCACATCGTCACTTATAAGTGGCGTGTAGATGTCGTTAATTAAGGAGAATGGTAATTTTGTCCATTCATAAATAAATTGTTCCATTTAAAGTACAATGATTTATTCGATTTTTATCCATTTAAATTAAAAATATTTCAAATAAATCGTATTCTATGATCTATAATTTTAGATGCATATTGCATAAAAGTATAAAAAACTAAAAAGCAGTGCATTTGTACACTATGAAGCAGTGCGTTTGAATATTCTTATAAAACAAGCATCCTCACACTCTCCATCCAAAGTATCATAACTCTATTTATACTTACTATTTTTAGTAGAGTATTTTTGTTTTTTGGTTGGAAACTAAATTACATGGCTTTCAATGGTATATGGCATGACTCTTAATATATATGCAATGAAAGCAACTTATTTATTGAAGCTGGCGATTTGAGGAGGAATTTTTATGCAAATTTGAAGCAGAAGCAGTACTTTATATACTATGAATCACTGCATCTGTACACTATGCAGTAGTGTATTTGTACATTGAAGCACTATAGTTATAGGTTAAGAAGCAATATGTTATAAGTCAAATTTTGAAGCAAAAGCAGTATTGTGTATACTATGAAACAGTGAATTTGTACACTATGAAGCAACGCATTTATATATTCTTATAAAATAAGCATCCTCGCACCTCCATTCAATGCATAATAACTCTCCTTAAACTTAATATTTTTTAGTGCCGTTTTTTTGTTGGAAACTAAATTCCATGGCTTTTAATGGTATATGGCACGACTCCTGATCCATACCCAATAAAACAGTTTATTCATTGACGTTGACGGCTTTATCAAGAACTTTTGTATGGATTTTAAAGCAGAAGCAGTACCACACTATGAAGCAGTGCATTTATACACTGTGAAGGAGGGCATTTACACACTGTGAAGCAACGTATTTGTATATTCTATGAAGCAGTGCGTTTCTATCTACAATTCACACTAATTTTATTATTACTATGTACTGCATCTTTTTAATATTTTTAGACATGCAATATGCATCTTCAATTTTACATCATAAATAGACGATTAATTTAATATATTTTCTTTAAAATGGATATTAACGGAATAAATTATTGTACTCCAAATGAGAATAATTTATTTATAATGGACAAATGTATCCTTCTTCTTGGCAGATTGCAATTTCAGTATATGTCGAACTTAAATGTGGTAAATGTCCGTTCGGCAAATTAAGGCGGTGCTTGTGGGATTTGTCTGGCCGAGTAGGAACGTTTGAGTTACATTATACGAGTCATTCAGACCCGGGCGATGCCCCGGGCTGTATATAATGGTACTCCCTCTGTCCCGGCCAAAGGTTGACAGAGGGTGTATATTTGGTGTATTTTAGGTAATGATTGGTATAAGTAATGATTATTAAATGTGTGGTGGAGATTAAAAAGTAAAAAGTATTGATGATGAATGAGTGGTGGAGATTAAAAAGTAAAAAGTGATTGTTTGATTTGATTGTAAAAAGTGATATATGTAAACTTACTAAAGGGACTACTTTTTGATAGAAATGTAAACCTTTGGGCGGGACGGAGGGAGTATTATATATTTAAATTGTTATTGTTCAGCACAAATTTTCGTCATTTTGATCATGGATCCGTCATTTATTTTCGTCATTTTATATTCTGAACGTATTTTTGTCATTGTATATATAAGTTGTCATGGTACCATACATTTTGTAGCATGATACGTATTTAAAATAGTTTATTGACATGTAATCTTTTAAGATGTATTTTTTACGTAATATTTTTTGTCTCTTTATTTTGGTATTGACTCTATCATTTTTAATTGAAACTAACTAATATTAATACATTGGGCTAAGTTATAACTATTTCTTATGATAGTCAACGATGCCCGTGCGATGCACATGTACTGTATAGAAGTTTTCATAGATTTAAAATACGTGCGATGCACATGGGCTACATAGAAGTTTTCATAGCGTAATATTCGGCATTTATTTTCGTCATTTTATATTTAAGTTTTCATGGTGTCACACATTTGCTAAGCTTTATACGTACTTAGAATACTTTAATTTATTGAGTTGCACATGGGCTGTATATAAGTTTTTATATCGTAATCTTCAGAACTTATTTTCGTCATTATATATCTAAGCTGTGATGGTATCACATTTCTAAGCATGACACACATTTAAAATAGTTTATTGACATTAAAAGAGTATATGTGAAGAGATTTTTTTCAAGATGTTACATTGAAAAGAGTCTATTCACATGTAATTTTTTAATATGTATAAGTTACATAAATTATTTTAAATATGAAGCGATGACATTAATGTTGGAGACCTTTTATATTCATCCACGTGCAATGCACACAGGTTTGGACTGCCTCAGGACCCATGCGATGCACTCAGGTTGGATCTAATTGTTTTTTTCATAATGTTTGGGACTAATTTTCGGTTCATGTTTGAAACTCTCATTTTTTTGTGAAAGACGGACTTCGTTGTTCAAATAAATTACATTATTAAAAGCGAACTATAAAACAAATTTCCTTTTTAACAAAACTATAAAAACATAAAACATTAAAGTGATTAGTATATTCAAGAGTATAATTTATAATTCGTATAATAAATTATAATTCGTATAGTAAAATATTGCATGTTTAATTTGTAACGTACTATTAATATGAATGCCAGGTATTCATCTATATTGACACCGGTGGCCGTGGCGTTGTCCTTGTTATTGTTGTTCTTGTTGTCTTTGTCGTTGTTGTTCATTGGCATTTTGCATGTTTTGTTCTTGATACAATTTTCGTGACTTGTCAATCTCTTTCTTTAATGTGAAGAGGTTTTTTGCAAAATGTTATATTTAAATGAGGCTTTTCATATGTAATCTTTTAATGTGAGTAACTTACATAAATTATTTTTTAATTAATGCATTATTAAAATATTTTTCCATAAACTATAATATCGAATTTGGAGCATTCATTAGTAACTCATTCTAAGTATTTACAGTATGACGACATAAATCACATGATCTCAAACTCAAATGCATAATGCTTACCTCGTGATATGTGGATAACATTTGAAATATACTTTTCTTCTCCTTTATATAGTTCTTCGATTTAGAAGATTCTCATTGTTATGATGATAGTGTGAAGATATTTTTATTATATTTCTATTATATACTACCATTTGCAATATGTAACATCGACATAATTTACACAGTCATATCAAATATCAAAGTCACACAATATTCCAAGACGTTTAATTAAAAAAGTGACATTAACACAACGCAAGACAAAAAACTACATTAAGAGCAAAAATATTAAAATGCACCAACAAAGTGTAGTAATAATTATTGACTAAAAATTGATGCTCGTCACATTATTTTCAATAAACTTACTTGCTAACGAATCAATAATATTAGCCCGTTTATCGGTATTACATGAAGTAAAATATTGCATGTTTAATTTGTAACGTACTATTAATACGAATGCTAAGTATTCATCCCACCGGTGGCCGCAGCGTTGATCTTGTTGTTGTTGTTGTTTTTGTTGTTGTTGTCTTTGTCATTGTTGTTCATTGGCCTTTTGCATGTTTTGTTCTTGACATAATTTTTGTGACTTCTTGATCTCTTTCTTTAATACTTCTTGATGCGCTACAAAAAAATAGATATAGTTGATCGTTAGTAACTTAAATACAGTTAATCAATATATTGCATTTTCGATCAAAGTAAAAATGTCCGTGCATGTTCCACTTAATTGATAAGACAACGATGTGTAGGATCTCTTAAACCATTAGAAAAGATGATGTTACTACCAAATCTCCTAAGCTACCATCTTTATGTCCTACATTGTTACACACAAAAAAACACACGTGAAATTTACATAAAATAATATAAATCAATATGCTAAATAAGTAAGACGATATGATGCTTACTTTACCACCATAATAAGTTGTAGCCCAATGTGCACGCGGTGTGGAGGAAGTTGTGGTTTGTTGTGTGTAATTTTTGACACATTATATAGTTGATAAAATATTTGTAACTCATGGACGGGAAGGTAAAAAGACTAACCACTAATTGATGTGTTTAATTTATGCATTCATGGCATTTTTGGTTTGTATTCTTTGAGACTTTTGTGCACGATTCCTATGTACTTACCCTTATGCATGACTATTAAATCAATGTACTAACACATGAACCTTTCATATTTCACTTTCAATTCATGAAACATTTATTGTGAGCACTTTGCATTTATAAGACAACTTAAGCTTTTAGTATATAAGATAAGATGCCGACAATACTTCATATATATTTGATCCATATCTACTGAACTGTTTGTTTCGTGAATGATTGGGATTTTAGTTTTGGATTCGATGAAAAAAAAAAATACTCGCTCCGTCCCACAAGGGTGTGCTCAGTTTGTCATTTTCCCTTATCCAATAAGAGTGTGCATATTCCATTTTTAGAAAATACCCTTTATGTTTATTCCACATTTTCAACTTATTGACAACAATACTAAGGATGAGTAGGGCTGTGAACGAACATAAATGTTCGATTCGATTCGTCATATTCGGCTCGAAATATTTCGGTTCGACGTTCGGTTCGGTGATCAACGAGCCAAGCCGAACGTTTATTTTTGCTATTCGGTGAATCGAGCCGAATAGCTTGAACATGTTTGGCTCAGTCGTTTTTTTTTTGAGAAAATTATATATATAAATTAATATATCATACATATTTATATTAATTATACACACTAGTCAAGAACTCCAGATCCAATAAGCTCAAGCCCATTTCATGATTTATGAGAAAATTGAATGATATTGTAGATTTTGTCTAACACGAGCCGAACATGTTCGAACTGTTCGAAAAAATCCAACCGAATCGAATTGAACGTTACAACAACAACATCTAAGCCTTAGTCCCAAAATGATTTGGGGTCGGCTAACATGAATCAAACTTTGAAACCGTCAATAATCGTTACATAAATAACATAAAAGGAAAAAAGAGGGAAAAAGTAGACATAAAAACAAATAAAAAAAGAGAATGAATGTAAAAAAAAAATCCTGAAAAATAAATTAAAAGATAACATGAAATAAAAGAAAATAGGAATTAAAAAAAAAGGAATCATGTTAGCCGAATAACAAAAGTAAAAGCTCGGCCCTTTCGAAACCGAATCGAACCTAAAGTTTGAATAAGTTCGAGCCGAGCCAAACCCAGTGAAGGTTATGTACTGTTCGGCTTGTTTACAGCCCTAAGTAGGGGTGAGCTCGGTTCGGTTTGGTACGGTTTCTAGCTAAAACCGATACCGAACCGTATCTTATCGGTATCTAGCAGTTGAGTACCGAAATGATTCGGTTTTAAATTGGCTCGGTGTGATCGGTTTCGGTGTCGGTTCGGTAGCGGTTCGGTGTCAATGGGCTAATTAAATGGGCCACTTAAGTTGGGCTTACACGAGGCCCAAATTGAACTACTTGGACTAAATCAGACAATTGTAAGTTCAAATAGAAGGATTTATACATAATTCATCCACTTCAAAACTTGAATAAAAATAAAATCTACTTCAATAACATGATAATAACTAAGGATTCAAAAAATTCAATATCAGATTAAACAAAAGTCTTGAATTTCCTCCTCAGCACAGGTCCATCAATTCATAACAACCTGCACAAAGAAAAAACAAAGTCTGCAGAATAGTCATCTGTTTTATCGGTTCGGTTCGGTTTTTAAAGTCGGGATCCATATCTAAAACCGAAACCGAACCGCATAATTCGGTTTTCAAAATTTTAAGAATCGTACCATACCAATATCTTATTGGTTCGGTTTTTCGGTTTCGGTTTTTTCGGTATTTTCGGTATCGGTTTTTGTCGGTTTTTCTGCTAACCCCTAGCCCTAAGTATGACTCGCACCATTTATCCTTTAATTAATCAACAACAATAATTGACATACACATACAATAAAAAGTAGGACTTTTTTTCCACTCAAATCTACCAATACTTAATTTTTATTAAAATTTGTGCCCATAAAGAGTGAGCACACTCTTATGGGACGATGGAGTAAATATTTTATAGTAATTTTAGATGTTTGCAGTTAATACTATTAATTTAATTTGACTTTGTGGGTTGCATTATTAAATTGTCATTATATTTTCTAACGTGTTTATTAATTAGGGGCACTTTCTCTAAACAAATTTCTAGGAATGTTGAGTTGGATAGGGTATGGATATGTTCCTCATGTCTTATCTTATTTTATTCGTATCGGGTTTGGATACTGTTTATCGCATAATTGGATACTCAATTGATATTTGAATACCATATACTCTATATTTAAATATAAATAATTTTTAATATATGCACATATAGTATAATTAATAAATTCATTTAATATAATAAATATGTAAAGTATTATATTTTACGAGGCCTTACGAACCCGTGCGATGCACCGGCTGTGCTTTTGGTTGAATATCTACGTGTTTTGTACGTAATGTTTGTGGAGATATTTATATACTTTTTATCAAGGTTGCGTCAATGTTTGTAATATAAGTTTTACATAATCAGTTATATGTAATGTATTAGGTTGTTTATTTATTTATTTATTTTGTTCAATAAGTTTGTGATTTGTGTTTGTTATCACGGGATGAGGCTTTACGAACTCGTGCGATGCACCGGCTGTGTTTTGGTTTAATATCTACGTGTTTTTACGTAATGTTGGTGCAGACTCTTGGCCTTCATAATCACTGTCGCAATCATCTTTCATCACCTAACAATCCGTATCATTGTTAGAAGACGATGATGGCAAATATGTAGCAATATTTGATGTTGTCGAATCAGTTATTGATAGTATCAACCTCATTGTTTTTTCCCTTTCATTGACTTTATAGTTTAATTCTTGTTGTTGTCCTTTTTTTTCTTTTTTACTTTTTGTTTTTTTTTTATTCTTAATTTCTCAAAATTTGGGATTGCTTAAGATGGTTTGGTTACACATTATTATAAATTTGCATTATTAATTAATTTCTTTAATAAAACAATAACCATAAAAGAGTCAATCAATCTGCCATACCATAGTCTCGGTCAAAAAGCAGAAACCCACACGTCTCATAACATTGCGATATTGTATAAAATTATTTGCTACATAATGTTTAGCGTAAAGTTTTAGAAATGAAGATAAAAGTATCTATTTGAACAAAACGGGCATCGTAATAATGAGAACCTTTATAAAAAGAGTGTAGTGTTTGTAAGAACACAAATTGAATGTATTTAATCATTCGATAAATAGGATGGGGTTCAAGTTATGTCACTATGTATTTCATTAAGTTATATATCACTTTGTATTCCATTAATTGAAGCGCAACTTCAGTTGCATGGGTACAGGTTATTATAGCACAGGGTTCTATCCATTGAACTTTATTGCATGGTTATGATTCATTATATTAGAAGTTTCTCTTAGTTGTTAAAATTACTTCAAAAGCACCATCCAAATACCCTCCAAATCTGTAATATCCGCATTTTTCTTTCACTTGTAATTGTATTTCCGATGTAATTCTCGATTGTAGTGACCCTCGTGTATCCTTCAGTGTAACTTTTCCGTCATCTTTTGATCTGATTCTCGTAATTGATGTGCGGAACCGCCGTTTCGGGGTTGCCGTGGATCTATTCTATGCTATAATGCGTTTTGAGGTGTTCCGTTTGATGTTTCGTTCGTATTCTGGTGTAGTGGACCGTTTATGTTCTGTACCTAGCGCACGCTAATTTTTCTGCATAGCGCGCGCTAGAAGTCTCTTTGTAGCGCACGCTACGTTTCCTTCGTAGCGCGCGCTAGCGAGTGAACCCTGGGGGTGGCAGTTCAACTCCCAGGCCTCTGGACTATCGGATTAGCGCACGCTATCTTGACTAGCGCACGCTAATATTGGGAGACTAGCGCACGTTAAGTTGTTCGATGGCGCTGCTAGCGTGATCGATCTTGGGCAGGTTTCTTCGCCGAACTCGATCAGGTGCTAGTTAGCGCACGCTACGCCGGTATGGTAGCGCACGCTAACGGATCGTGGGTTCGGGCGGTTTGTCACCGACTCGTCGATGTCCGGTAGCGACGCTATTGATCGATAGCGCGCGCTACCGAGAGGCTATTAGCGCACGCTACGAAGTAAACGTAGCGTACGCTAACGGCCAGAAATCTGGCTACTGGACTGACACGCCAATTGTTTGTTCTGTATTTTCATCCCGTTAGCGCACGCTAACCTTGAGGATTAGCGCGCGCTAACACTCCCTGGCTATATAAACCAGGGAGTTGACCGAGATAATCATAATTCCTCATTTCTTCCTCTCTCATGGCGAAGGCGATTCCGAGGCGTTTTCTTGGCGATTTCTTCCTCCACTCATCTCATCCATCATCCTTCTTGAGTTCTTGGAGTATTATATCAACAACAACACGAATCTTTCGTCCTAATCCACGGTAAATCTCTTAGAACCCTACTTTTGGATAATTTGGGGGTTTTGGGATTTCCTTCCGATTCGCTCGTTTTGTTGGTGGATTCATGATGAATATGATTAATCTTGTTGGTATAATTAGTTTTCCTACGGGTTCATGGTATATTTTCATGGTTTTGCGAAATCGAGAGGGTTTGGTTGTGGTCCGCCCTCGTTGTTATTTTTGTACGAATATACATGAATCGTAGGCGGGTTTCCGGGTGTATTCCATTTCCATAATCGTTTAGAAGTGGTTTTGATTGTGCTATTCGAATCGTTAGGTTCATTTTCGTCGGTTCCTCGCGGTCGTGTTTGATTCTTCCGTTCCGTTCATGTCATCGTCTATTTAATCGAGGCAAGTATCCTTATGAACTTACAATCTTGACATAGTAGTATTGTATGAGAATTGGTGTGTGTGTGTGTGTGTGTATGCTCACTACGGGTTAGATCCGACGGGGTCTCGGTAGGGGTCCACGGAGGGGTGGATCCGCGAGCTTGCTTTTAACCACTACGGGTTAGATCCGACGGGGTCTCGGTAGGGGTCCACGTGTAATACCCGTGATTTCGATTTCCGGTAATTTCTTTTTTTTTTTTTCTCTTTCGGCGGAAGTCCATTTTGACGACTCGCTCATGACCGTTTCGTCATTCTGAGAATGATTAATTCTACACTTTTTGTCATCCGAGTTCGTTTCGGTGTCGTTTTGTTGAGTTCCGTGCTTTTTAGCGGTTTTTCCGCACTTGAGTTCGATTCTTGCGAATCTCGTCCGAAACTGCTGTTTCAAGTTTCCCGCAAGTCCGTTTAACTTTTTTAGACGTGTTGTGAACTTCAATTTGGTTATTCGATCACGTATCGTGATTTCCGGGCGTTTTGGGCCGTTTTCGTAATTTCCCAAAGTTTGGGGTAATTACTTTCCGTTGTTGAATTTCGAGCCTTCGGGTGGTCGGAATCGTGTGTTCTCTTAGTGCTCGGATTCGTCTTTGCGAGTACTTCGTAACCGTATCTTCGATTCGTACTCAGGTTCGGGTTTCGGGGTCGTTCGGGCCGTCGGAATTGGTCCCGGCCGAGTCATGGCCGGGCGTGCTCGGGCCAGGCCAGCCCTGGCCGAGTAACGTACGTTAGTGCTCGGCCGTTACGTACGTAAGGCCGGTTACGTACGTAAGGCCCTGGCCGGTAACGTACGTAGCGGGCCGGCAGTTTTGGGGCAGTGACTCGGTTACGTACGTAACCCTTGGCCGGTTACGTCACGTAACGGCCGGCGATCGATCTATAAAAGGCACAGCGGCGTTTTCTTGACCATTTCTCATTCTTTTTCTTCCCATACACGGTGTGGGTGTGTGAATAATCTAGAGATGTTGTCGACGATGAATACATGAAGTTTTGAGGTTCATATCATCAATCATCCGTCCTATAACATCCTCCGATCTACTGAATCGCCGATTTCCTAGAAATCTAGTTTTGGGGAATTTGGGTATTTTGGTTGTTTTCGTCCGATTAATCCGATTTAACTTAGGATTATGATGGATTGATGATTATTTAGATGTATTATATCATTTCCCTTGTTATTCCATGGTTGGATCGTATCGATTCGTTATTTGGGTCGAGTTCTTGACCGATGCCTTGAAGGTGTCCGGTAAAATGTCATAGAGGGGTTTTCGGGCGTTATTCGATTATTCTTCCTCGTTTGATCGATGATTTATTGATTATATATTGTTAGGGTCGAATTCTTGTGAAGGACTCGAATCGGAACCCTCCCGTTCGTTGTCTTCTTCGGGGTCCGAGCTTCCCGGTTGAATCGTGTTCTTCGGAGTGTTCGGTAGCGGTCATTAAGTCGAGCTTTCCCGTTGCTCCGCGTGCGTTGGACTTGAGGCGAGTATCTCGTCTATATTCTTTATACTTTGAGAATGTGATGTGTCGTGAATTTAACGTGGACTCGTTAGTGACGGTATATTTAACCGTAACCTACTTTAAATGAAGATGTGATTTTATGAAGGTAATTACCAACGTAAACTTTAGTTTCAAGAATAATGATAACTACCTCTTCATGTTATTTTGTTAAAATAAATACTCGAAATGAGTAGTTAACTGAAGAATTGTGGAATCACGTAATACTTGTATTATTTGCTCGTTGGCCTTTTTCCTGAATGATGGTTTGCTGTGGATGTTATGCCTTGGTGGAAGTTATGTTACATTAACTTATATGTTACGTGTTTCCGGTTGTAGTGAATATTGTGCCTTTGTTGTTGTTGTGTATCTTAGCGAATTGAGATGTTGTCCGGGTAGGGTCCCGTCGAGGCCTCCGGAGGAGCGTGCTTGCGAGTACGGCCAGACGTTATGTTGTGACCATAAGGTTATCAATTCGGGTAGGTCCGGGAGGGCTCAGAATCGGCACTTGCGAGTGCGATGTCATGATAACTTATGGGCGTGCTTGAATGGTGTTATCCGGGTAGGGTCCGTCGAGACCTCCCGGAGCGCGTGCTTGCGAGTACGGCCAGATGTTACGATTTGACCATAAGGTTATCTAATCGGGTAGGTCCGGAGAGGGCTCCGAGAATCGTCACTTGCGAGTGCGATGTCAAGATAACTTATGGGTGTGTTCGAGTTTATTCTTGATGACTAATCCGGATGGGACCCTTCGGGGCCACGGAGACGTTTTATTTGTTGATTTAATATCTACGAATTGTTTATGTTTTGAATCTTGAATCCCGATTATATTGGTGAATATGGTTTTGGTCTTGAGGTTTGAGTTGAGAATAAAATCATTTGTATGATTTTGAAAGAAAACCTTTTGAAAAGGAAAAACATTCATATTTCAGGATTTTACACCGAGACCCCGAAGTCTCTAAATAATCTCTTACAATGATTTACGGAGTAATTCCCATGGTTTGTTTTAAGGGAATAAATTTTCAAAAGACTTTAGACTCGGGATCGTGTTACTACCTTGTCGAAATGTTATTTTCATAACGGTTGTATTCTTGATGTATAATTGTATAGCTTGGTTACTTGCTAGCGATTCCATCGCTAACCCTCGTTGGGGATTTTGTTATTTATTCCGTGTTACATTTGGAGAGTGAGCAACCACAGGATTGGCTCGGAGGATGATGCAATGCGGCGATACTAGTCACGGTTGTAGTCATCAAATGCATCGGTGATATGTCGGTTTGAGTTCTTGTCATCCTTGAGGGATGGACATTTTATGTACTATGTGATCGAGTTGTAATTTAGTTTCATCGGATGTACGGTTATGCTATGTTTAGAGAGACCTAATCTGTCTACGGTATAATGTTTTGGTCAAGTTGACCGCATGTGGGTTTTGATTTGTAGTCTCCCGCCTGGTAGCTCCTTGTGGAAAGGGGTCTACGGCGTGTAATATCCCTGAGTGGATTGGGGGTGTTACATAAATGGTATCGGAGCTTAGGTTTGCGAAAACCTAGGCATTTGGGTCTAGTTGGGTCTTGTCGAGTCGTGTCTTGTCGGAGTCGTGTCTTGTCGTGTCACCCGGGTGAGCAGTTGTGAACAAGCGAGATCATTGCGATCCGTTGTGATCAATTGTGGTTCGTGTGATTAGTATCGTGTTGCAGCCATTATCTCCGTGCGACCTGTGGATGTAAGTCTCCCTTCTTTGTGTTGTGCCTCGTGTGACACGAGCTATTTTTTATTTATTTTTTTTATGATTATTTGTTAAGTGACGGAATCCTCTTATGGATTTTGATTTCTTGATACGTGACTATTTGACTCTCATATTTCGTTCGTATGAGGAGTATTGTTCTTTGGTGTGCATGTTGAATCGTATTTCTTTTATCCATTGCGTGAGTTCTTTTGTAATGACTTTCGGTATTTTACCGATGAGTTTTATTTCGAAAACCGATTCCCTTAACCGAGTTTTGGCATTATGGCCTTGATCGTTTGGCAAAATTCTTATGACGGTATTTATTATTTTCTAAATGGCTTCGTAAGTTTTGAAATACTACCGTCATCGGCCTTTTTGGCGTTTTTGTAAATGGTTTTTAGCACAGTGGGTTCGTAGCGGGACACACGGCGCTATAATGTTCCGTGTAAGTACCTAAACTTTTGGGCATTCTAGCCCATTGAATGATTTTGAAAACCTTGAGTATCTTAGAAAACTAAAATTCGAGACGTACTTTTAAAACGAATTATTTTCTTGCGGTGTTTTCAAGGTGTTTTCTAATGCCGCAATACATTTCAAAAATTTTCCGGTTGAGGACCAAAAATATTTTGAGATATTTTCAAATGCAGTTGCTTAGACCCAAGGGTCGAATATTTTGAAAGTTTTTCACTAAAAGAAAGGTGTCCCCATTTTTGTTCAAACGCAAGATGATTTTCAAAGTCTCGATAATGGTGTTTGTACTACTTTTTGTAAAATGATACTCAAGATCAACTGTTGTTCCCAAACTGTTTTCAAAAGGCGGTTTTCGTTTTTAAAACCTATCATTCCTGTTTGCGGACCGGAAATGCGTGTATGGTTTTCGAACTTTCGTTACGATGTTAACCCCGAATTGTGATTGAATTGGTGGTGTGAACGTTGAGTCGTTCGCCACGCATATGTTTTGTTAGCCCTCTGTGAGAGGTGGGAACTGGTGTTTACTGTTTATCGCCTCGTGGTGATTTGCGTGTTGTCGCACTAGTGTGAGTTGTTAAAGCTTGGATTTTTGTGCGTTATACACATGGGTGATTATTTCATGATGTTTGTGATTGTGTGCTGGCTATCGTTCGGGCCGTTGTAATCGTCGAACGATGCTGTTGTTGTGGTGATTTTCGTATGCGTTGATATGTTGTGTGGTATTGGCATCTCGGGTTTGTTGCTTTGTGATCTTATGTTCCATTGTGTCGAGCATTTGTATTTTCGGTATGCCAAGCCGAGACGTTTCAACCGTGATGTGCCGGGGCATGCACGTGTATATTGTCCTTCTCGGTAACACATTTCAAGTGTGGACTCGATGGACACCGAATTCAATTTTGCGGGTGGCTACCGAGACTTTCGGAGTTCGCGCTCCAGCGCGATTATCGAATCGGCTTTGAGAGGCCTTTGAAGGATGTTTCGTCGGTTGCTTGTTGTGTTGTCGCCTTGATTTCGTTGTTGTGAATTTCGGGGACGACACTTCTCTTAGAAGAGGTCGAATATAATACCCGTATTATATTTGGCTCTGCAATTTCTCTTTCTCAATTCTATCGGCTCGCTCGTGTTCGTTGATACTTTCGAACTTGTCCTGTATTTCGGTTTCATCGTTCAAACGAGTTGTGATCTTGTTTTGGTCGATCCGGTTATCATTGTAACTTTTAGAGTTCGGTTCGATTCTTGTGAACCTTGTTCGGAAGTAACATCCTTTGGTTCTACTAATTCTTCTATTGGAAGTGGATCGGATTTGGAACACTTGTGTTTTCGACTCTGTCGACTCGTTTATGTTCGTTGATATTTCTGAGCTTGTCCTGCCCCTTGCTTTTGTTGATCGAACGAGTGTGGTATTATTTCGGAATAACTCGTTTGTCGTTGTGACTTTTCTATTGCTATTCCCTTTCCTATGGGTCTTATGTGATGCACATCTTGTTGCTTTTACCGGATCATATGTTGTCTCGAGCCGAGACGTGAACCTGGGAGTTGTTGTTTGAATTTTATTGTTCTTCGTGATTCGAACATGGTTGTTCGATTTTTGTTGTTGTCTCGACCGTTGTGGTTCGATCGTTTGATTGTTCGGTTTTTATTGATCTCGTTTCGTGATTGTTGAGCATTCAGGCTCCTTCCTAATTTCCTTATATTCGGGAAATTTGTCTCGTTTTCGATCTTCCAACCCTTGGGCGGTGGAATTCCGTATTTCTTCAGCGATTGGCTCGCGTTTTGATTGATGTACCGTTGGGGTGGTCAATCATATTGATTTTCGTTCGTTGTGTTTTGTGATTGTTCGTATAATCGACTTGGTTATATTATCTGTTTGATGATGTTGTCACTTGTTGGTTTTATTATGTCTCTATCGGTGGCGTCGTGTTGGTCGTCGTGGAGCGTGTTTTCACGCCGTACGTTCCTTTGCATTTCTTGCAGCGTTTCGCCGTCGGGCGCGAGTTTTCGGTTTTGGGTATCTCGTCGAGTTTTCTGACAGTGGATATTGCTTCTCCTACTTATTTTAAGTTTCGGGACGAAACTTCTTTTAAGGAGGGTAGAATGTAATACCCGTGATTTCGATTTCCGGTAATTTCTTTTTTTTCTCTTTCGGCGGAAGTCCGTTTTGACGACTCGCTCATGACCGTTTCGTCATTCTGAGAATGATTAATTCTGCACTTTTTGTCATCCGAGTTCGTTTCGGTGTCGTTTTGTTGAGTTCCGTGCTTTTTAGCGGTTTTTCCGCACTTGAGTTAGATTCTTGCGAATCTCGTCCAAATCATTTTGAGTTTCCCGCAAGTCCGTTTAACTTTGTTAGGCGTGTTGTGATCTTCGGTTTGGTTATTCGATCACGTATCGTGATTTCCGTGCGTTTTGGGCCGTTTTCGTAATTTCCCAAAGTTTGGGGTAATTACTTTCCGTTGTTGAATTTCGAGCCTTCGGGTGGTCGGAATCGTGTGTTCTCTTAGTGCTCGGATTCGTCTTTGCGAGTACTTCGTAACTGTATCTTCGATTCGTACTCAGGTTCGGGTTTCGGGGTCGTTCGGGCCGTCGGGTGGTCGGCCGAGTCATGGCCGGGCGTGCTCGGGCCGAGCCGCTGGCCGAGTAACGTGCGTTAGTGCTCGGCCATTACGTCGTAAGGCCGGTTACGTCGTAAGGCCACGGCCGTAACGCACGTAGCGGGCAGCGATTTTAGGCGATGACTCGGTTACGTCGTAACCCTTGGCGGTTACGTCGTAACGGCCGTGATCGATCTATAAAAGGCAGCGGCGTTTTTCTTCAGCCATTTCTCATTCTTTTTCTTCCCATACGCGGCTGTGGGTGTGTGAATAATCTAGAGATGTTGTTGGACGATGAATACATGAAGTTTTGAGGTTCATATCATCAATCATCCGTCCTATAACATCCTCCGATCTACCGAATCAGGTCAGATTTCCTAGAAATCTAGTTTTGGGGAATTTGGGTATTTTGGTTGTTTTCGTCCGATTAATCCGATTTAACTTAGGATTATGATGGATTGATGATTATTTAGATGTGTTATATCATTTCCCTTGTTATTCCATGGTTGGATCGTATCGATTCGTTATTTGGGTCGAGTTCTTGACCGATGCCTTGAAGGTGTCCGGTAAAATGTCATAGAGGGGTTTTCGGGCGTTCTTCGATTATTCTTCCTCGTTTGATCGATGATTTATTGATTATATATTGTTAGGGTCGAATTCTTGTGAAGGACTCGAATCGGAACCCTCCCGTTCGTTGTCTTCTTCGGGGTCCGAGCTTCCCGGTTGAATCGTGTTCTTCGGAGTGTTCGGTAGCGGTCATTAAGTCGAGCTTTCCCGTTGCTCCGCGTGCGTTGGACTTGAGGCGAGTATCTCGTCTATATTCTTTATACTTTGAGAATGTGATGTGTCGTGAATTTAACGTGGACTCGTTAGTGACGGTATATTTAACCGTAACCTACTTTAAATGAAGATGTGATTTTATGAAGGTAATTACCAACGTAAACTTTAGTTTCAAGAATAATGATAACTACCTCTTCATGTTATTTTGTTAAAATAAATACTCGAAATGAGTAGTTAACTGAAGAATTGTGGAATCGCGTAATACTTGTATTATTTGCTCGTTGGCCTTTTTCCTGAATGATGGTTTGCTGTGGATGTTATGCCTTGGTGGAAGTTATGTTACATTAACTTATATGTTACGTGTTTCCGGTTGTAGTGAATATTGTGTCTTTGTTGTTGTTGTGTATCTTAGCGAATTGAGATGTTGTCCGGGTAGGGTCCCGTCGAGGCCTCCGGAGGAGCGTGCTTGCGAGTACGGCGGACGTTATGTTGTGACCATAAGGTTATCAATTCGGGTAGGTCCGGGAGGGCTCAGAGAATCGGCACTTGCGAGTGCGATGTCATGATAACTTATGGGCGTGCTTGAATGGTGTTATCCGGGTAGGGTCCGTCGAGACCTCGGAGGCGCGTGCTTGCGAGTACGGCCGGATGTTACGATTTGACCATAAGGTTATCTAATCGGGTAGGTCCGGAGAGGGCTCAGAGAATCGTCACTTGCGAGTGCGATGTCAAGATAACTTATGGGTGTGTTCGAGTTTATTCTTGATGACTAATCCGGATGGGACCCTTCGGGGCCACGGAGACGTTTTATTTGATTTAATATCTCTGAATTGTTTATGTTTTGAATCTTGAATCCCGATTATATTGGTGAATATGGTTTTGGTCTTGAGGTTTGAGTTGAGAATAAAATCATTTGTATGATTTTGAAAGAAAACCTTTTGAAAAGGAAAAACATTCATATTTCAGATTTTACCGAGACCCCGAAGTCTCTAAATAATCTCTTACAATGATTTCTGGAGTAATTCCCATAGTTTGTTTTAAAGGAATAAATTTTCAAAAGACTTTAGACTCGGGGATCGTGTTACTACCTTGTCGAAATGTTATTTTCATAACGGTTGTATTCTTGATGTATAATTGTATAGCTTGGTTACTTGCTAGCGATTCCATCGCTAACCCCTCGTTGGGGATTGTGTTATTTATTCCGGTGTTACGATCGAGAGTGAGCAACCACGGGATTGGCTCGGAGGATGATGCAATGCGGCGATACTAGTCACGGTTGTAGTCCGTAGGTCATCCGGTGATATGTCAGTTTGAGTTCTTGTCATCCTTGAGGGGATGGACATTTTATGTACTATGCGATCGAGTTGTAATTTAGTTTCATCAGATGTACGGTTATGCTATGTTTTGAGAGACCTAATCGGTCTACGGTATTATGTTTTGGTCAAGTTGACCGCATGTGGGTTTTGATTTGTAGTCTCCCGCCTGGTAGCTCCTTGTGGAAAGGGGTCTACGGCGTGTAATATCCCTGAGTGGATTGGGGGTGTTACACCACGGAGGGGTGGATCCGCGGTTAATTGTGGTGCATTTTTACAAATGTGATTTGATATTGGCATTTCCGGAAATGAGTGCTTTCGAACGGTTTTCTTTATTGCATGCATTTACTATATGTGTAAGATGTAAGTTGTTCATCTGGTTACTTGTACTAGCGTAATTGCTAACCCCTCTGGGGACCCGTTTTGGGGAAATTCGTTTTATGAATTTCAGGTCAGGTTCATCGGGACGAGCGGGCTGGACGATTACGGATGATGGCCATGCGTGATGATTGTGCATAAGTGACGTCTTAATGTCTTTTTGGCTTTTCATCTTTTGTGGCTTTTGAACTAATAAGTTGTACTCGAGTACTTAAGAGTTCTTGTTCGTCCGGATTGTATTGTTGTCTATATGTTTGTGTTGATTGATGATGTTATGTTTGACCGGTTGAACCGGGTGGATTATTCTGTTTTGCGTCCTTATGACATGGTGTTGTTTTGTCGTTTATGTGAGTCGATGAGTATGATCTTTGTTCGGCTGGTGGGTCCCATATAGGGATTCACGGCGCTGTAATATACCTCGAATATCTTGAGGGTGTTACAGAAAATGGTATCAGAGCCCTAGGTTTATGGATACCTAGGCTTGTCGGTTTATTGGGTCTTGTGGTGTTTTGTTTTGCACATCATCGTCACGCTGCCATGATTCCGGTACTACCAGTGTCCGTAAGTTTCCCTCCCTCTGTTCATTAATTCCTTGTATCGTGCCCTTGATTCTCGACTTGTAATTATTCTTTTCTTGTGCTGATCCTCGTATGGCTTTTGCTACTTATTTAACTCCAGTATGGATGCTGGAAGAGGTCGTGGTCGCGGTCGTGGTCGTGGACGCGGCCGGGGACGTGGGGCAGCCGGTGGGGCGGCCACATCACAGTCTTCGGGAGCCGGCAGTACCGGCGACCGTCATAGCCATGCTTCTTCTCAGGAGCGTGTCGATCTTGGTATTGCGGCCGTTATGCAACAAATGGTGAACCAAATGACGGCAATAGCTCAGGCGGTTCAGAACCCGGATCAGGTCCATGCTAATCGGGGCGGAGCGGACCGTTGGCTCCAAGATGTCATCAAGATGCATCCTCCTCAGTTTTCGGGAGCTTCAGACCCGATTGGCTGGGAAGGGTGGATCAAGGAGATATCTAAGGTCTTCGTTGCCACTAACTGTCCCGAGGACCGTAAAGTCCCTATTGCTCAATACTTTCTCACAGGGGACGCTACGGACTGGTGGGAGGCCGTTGGGCCCAAAGACCATGCTGCTTCGTGGGCTGAGTTTCAAGAGTTGATGGAGACTGAATATTGCCCGTGGCCAGTCAGACAGGCTCGGGTACTGTTCGCTATATTTTTAACCAATCCACAAGTGTACGGAAAATATGTAGAAAGCGGCGAGCAAGGTCGTATTCCACAGAGACTAAATATTTTTATTGTGTTGAGTATTAGATTGTAGTGTTCTCGCCTTATCTAGACGATCGAAAGGTAAAATGGACGATTAATGAAATAACATACAATAATCACAATAAATTGAAACGATTGAAAATATCCGAATGGAAGCGAATTGCAAGAGTTTAGAACGGTAGATTCCAAGGCTAGGTTTCCGTTGATTACTAAATTTAGTCGGGATTGGTTTCAAAAGTTCTAAGTGTGTTTCCAAAATGATAATCACAATAATATTCTAAAGTCCCTCTCGAGATGCATTAAAACGTAGATTAAACAACTTACAACAACGTCTCCGTTTACTATAAATTATCTAACTCCAAAATGTTCATAAGATTTAGATATCATCATAGTTCATCACCGATTTCTCAATCCCGTAATTTACTACGTCAAATACTCGAAACCTATTAATTCCCTCTTCTCTCGAATTATGAGCAATTAAGTTTAACATGTAAAAACATTGATCAAGTGTCTAAACATGAATCAAACCAAGTATTTGATAAAGAAATCACACTAGGTAAATATAATTATCAATCCCTCAAAATCATAGTAAATCAACGTACTCCCATGCCCTAATCTAAAGAGTTTAGCCGGACATGGAATTGAAAGGAAGATAGATAATCATCATGTTCATGCTAATAAAAACAACAAAATGAAGAAAAGATAGGAAGAAGATAAAACTCGTGGTGTGTCTTGGTCGATCCCGGTTGAAACCTTCACTTGTTCTTGTTCTTCAAGAATTTCTTCAAAACTTCTTCTTTTTGGAATGAAATTCCTTTGATTCTTTGTTATTCTCTCTCTCTAAACTCCCCAATCTTGACATATCCTCTATCCTACCCCATATATCCCTTTTATAAGGATAAAACATCCACTTTTTCCACAAAAATCTCTCAAAAATGTCAAAAGGAGATATTTCCACGAAAAGTGACACGGCCGTGTCAAATGACACGGCCGTGTCATAGTATGCTCAAAAGCCCAAAACACATTGGACGGGGGACTCGGCCGTGTCAAATGACACGGCCGAGCAAATGACACGGTCGTGTCAAATGACACGGCCGTGTCATACTCGTCTGGATAAGCACGCAGGCCACGGAAGTGAGACCCGGCCGTGTCAATATGGCACGGCCGGGATAATGACACGGCCGTGTCGATTGACACGGCCGGGCTCGTGTCGGCTCGTTTGACACCGTTTTGACTCCGATCTCTCGTTTCGCATTGCTTGATATGTATTGGGGTTGGAGACTTCGTTCTTGCTTGATTTATGTCCATGAAGTACCTATAAAATCAATAAAACGTACCCAAGCGTGATCGAGTCCAATAAACATAATACAGTATAAACGACACGATTCTACACATTTTAGGATCTTAAAACCCGGAAAATCGATGTAAATATATGTGTAAAAATGAGTGTTATCAAAATCCCCCAAACTTGAACGTTGATCGTCGAGCAATGCACTTTAAAATAACCACTCTTAAGGGAACTCGTCCCTCAACATACCTCAAAGGATCATTTTGAAAATTTATCAATACGCCTCAAGAAATAAATAAGTCGAGTTCTATAAAGTATTCAAATCTAAGGTGCTTCCTTAACATCATAGCTAATACTTGAATAATACGAACCTCGCCGGTCAAGTGTATTCCCTCACTCTCAAAGTGTATAAAGGGATAAGTAACGCTCAAAACTCATTCAATGAAATAAGAATCCCCATAGGCTTGCCAATCGTCTACATCTCTACCACTAGTTGTGCATGCAAATTTGGTGAATCAAAAAGGACTTTAATGGTTGTATTGTAGGCTTTTTGGTCGGGGTAGGATACATATGGCTTAAAGTGACTTGACTTGAGCAAATTAGAACATTATCTCTTCAATCACTTCGCTCAATTAGAAGCTCAATAATCCCTTAGGATTTTGTTTTTTCCAACCCCTTGATTTGAATATCATGGCACTAAGTAGTTTTGAAAGTGAAAATCACAACCTTATTCCTCCTTATTGCTTCATACATCTCGTTTCTTTTGTGTCCACCATTTTTTTTTTTTCATGTGGTGGACAACATCATCATTAAATCACACCAATCTTCTTTCAAATTTATTTTGATAAATCATTGCATTTCGAACCAACAATCTTCCCCGTCGCCTCCACATATCTTTTCATTCTTTTGCCAATTTGTTCTAAGTAGCTCAAGTATAGGGACAAAAGTTTATAATGGAACGGAAAACTCATAATGTGGTTAACAAGAAATAGGCTTTAAGCTCAATCGGGCTAACTAGGGAAATAAAATTTTCGGGTTGGCCACAAGGTTTGAAAGGTTGTCAAATAAAAATTGCCTTAAATCATTTTCACTAATTTGCAAGCACACTTGTAGTTTCGAATAAGATACCAGGGCAAGTTCTAGAGTCTTAAAACATGAATGGAACACTCGACAATGAAACTTGCTTATTTAATGATGCACGAAGGCTCAAAAGCTCACAAGTTAGATTTGTTCATATTTCCAAGAGATTAGGCTATTTATTCAATTTCACACCCTTTTGATTATTGTACAATTTTTCCTCTTCAAATTATCCTCGATTTGTATATCAAAATAACAAAATAAATCCCGAGGCATCCAAGACAAGAGTTCATTCTTTCGAGTTTCATCAAAGTTCATCATCATCAAAACACACCAAGTTCGAAATAACAATCCACACCAAAATCCAAGCAAATCTTCACACTAAAATTCGAAAAAAATAGAAACAAACAAATAATAAAATAAACAAACAGAACAAAAAAAACGAACAATATAAGTATATCTTGGCCCAATATCTCCCCCCAAACTTGAATTAAAGAATGTACACACGAAGGGGGTATAGTATTTAAGCAATAAAAACTTTGGGTCAAGAAATACTTACAACCGGTCATATTGATTGGGCGGAGGGAAGTGGCCTTGTTGGACATGCCACGTGTCACACCTGCTCAGATTTGCCAAAAATCGTCTGCCCACCTGACCCGACCGTGTCAAATGACACGGCCCATGTCATACTTGCCCAGAAACTCAAAAAACGTCTGGATGGCCAACCCGACCGTGTCGAATGACACGGCCCGTCGCATCTTGCTTTGGATAGTGCGCTCGGTCTCGGATCTTTTCCTGCGAATTGGACAACTACGGTTGAACCGGCCGATTCCTCATCAAGTAAAAATAGAAATAAAATGCGAATAAGAATAAAATAAACTAACAAGAACCATTGGGTTGCCTCCCAATTAGCGCTAAGTTTAACGTCTTGATAGGACGCAAGTGTTGGGTTGCCTCCCAACCAGCGCTAAATTTAACGTCTTCAGCCAGACGCATGTTTCCTTCATCCCGGTTCATTCAACAAGCTCTTATAATCCAGTTTACGTGCAATTTTATCGGGAGGAGTCATCAAAAATACAACATTTTGACTATGCGTCCTAATCGTTAATTCTCCTCGATCAACATCAATTAATGCTCGTGCAGTGGCTAAGAACGGACGTCCAAGTATTACTAGACCATTTTGCTTCCCATCATCATCAAGCACTATAAAATCAACGGGGAAGGCGAACTTATCAATTTTTAAAATTACATCCTCCACAATTCCCTTTGGGTAAGCTAAAGATCGATCTATGAATTGTAAGCTCACTGGAGATGGTCTCAACTCTTCTAATCCAAGTGTCCTGCAAATAGACAAAGGCAATATATTGACACTTGAACCATGATCAACAAATACATCATTTAATGAGCAACCCAAAATAGAGCAAGGAATTGAAAAACTCCCTGGATCCTTAAGCTTAGTCGGTAGGCGCTCCAATTCTTTTTTCTTTGACGCCATGTCTTGCACGAAAACCTCAAAATTTTTCTTCTCCTTGATATGCTCAATATCGGACCGATCCTTCACCTCATTCATGGAAACTATCAAATCAACTTTATTAGACAACACGGTTGCATCTTCGTTTTCATTCTCCGATTTGGTAGCTCTTCATTCACGGTATACGAAAAATAGCATTGCATTGTGCTTTTGGATTTTCTTCGGTGTTGCTTGGAAATTGGCCCTTTTGATGTTGGCTCCCCACAATCTTAGCCAATTGACCGATTTGCGTTTCTAAGTTTCTCATTTGAGCTCCAACGGTGGTTGCTAATTGAGTGACATGATTTTCAATCCGATCAAGCTTTTCTTCATCTCGGGTAAACCGACTTTTTGTTTCCATCATAAAAGTAGCCAAAATATTCTCTAGATTAGAATTTGGCTTGGACTCTTCTATCACTTCACCATTCAACACTTTAAATCCCGTCGGTGGTTGTAACACATTTCTCGAATTCCCGTAGCTAAGATTCTCGTGATTCTTATTTGAAGGATGATAAAACCCCGAATGAGGATTATTTCGATAGTTATTGAAATTATGGTTATTGATATAATGAGCTTCCTCCAACGGGTCGGTGGTGGTGCACTTCCTTTTGGATTTATTTTTTCATTTGCACTCTTCGCCGAATTCCCAAATGATTGGTCAAAATCGACATTTGTGCGATTAAAGCCTTTATAGGATCCGAGTGCAAACTTCACCACTCTACGAATATTACTCCTCTCGGTAGGCCATTGATAGCTATTCATGGCCATCTCCTCGATCAATTCATAAGCTTCCTCTGCACTTTTAGCTAGCAAAGCTCCTCCGTGAAGCGTCAACAAGATTTCGTCTCTCCGCCAACCCATTATAAAAAAACACATTTGTTGGTCTTAGGAAACCCATGACGAGGACATCGTCTTAACAAATCCTTGAAGCGTTCCCACGCCTCATATAACATCTCCGAATCCATTTGTCGGAATTGCATTATTTCGCTTTTCAATCTCATGGTCTTGTTGGGGAAGAATTTGAAAAGAAACTTTTCACCCAACTCGTCCCATGTACTTATGCTCCCCGAAGCAAGAGTTCCAAGCCAACTACGAGCCTTTTATCTCAAGGAAAACGGAAATAGCTTCAATCTTATTGCATCGTTTGGCACCCCATTCATTTTAATGGTATCACAAATTTGAATAAAATGGAATAAATGGGCGTGCGGATCTTCTGTGGCAAATCCCCCAAACTGATTTTGTTGAACCATCGATATTAATGAAGGTTTCAACTCAAAATTGAGGGCGTTGATAGGAATATGAGAAATTCCCCCATAATTTTGGTCAAGCCTCGGCCGAAATCCATCCCGAATCGATTGAATTGATTGCGGGTGCACTTTCGGCCGTACGCCTTCATTGTTTGGATTGTGGGCTATTGCATTATCATTACCCATGTCGGCAATTACGTCTCCCGCTCTTTCCATTTCGTCAGATAGATCCCTTCGTAATTTCCGTGTAGCAACACTTGTTCTTCGAGCAAATGCCTCTACTTCGGGAATAAAGTTTTCCAAAGGTTCTCGAGAGGAGCGGGTGTTCATGTACGTCCTGTAACACGGCCAAAACAACACGGAAGTAACAAAATAAAATAAAACAGAAAAATATGTCTAAAGTAAGACCGGAAACACTTATCGTAATATCAATACAAACAAAAATAAATTCGTTCCCCGGCAACGGCGCCAAAAACTTGTTCGCTATATTTTTAACCAATCCGCAAGTGTACGAAAAATATGTAGAAAGCGGCGAGCAAGGTCGTATTCCACAGAGACTAAATATTTTTATTGTGTTGAGTATTAGATTGTAGTGTTCTCGCCTTATCTAGACGATCGAAAGGTAAAATGGACGATTAATGAAATAACATACAATAATCACAATAAATTGAAACGATTGAAAATATCCGAATGGAAGCGAATTGCAAGAGTTTAGAACGGTAGATTCCAAGGCTAGGTTTCCGTTGATTACTAAATTTAGTCGGGATTGGTTTCAAAAGTTCTAAGTGTGTTTCCAAAATGATAATCACAATAATATTCTAAAGTCCCTCTCGAGATGTATTAAAACGTAGATTAAACAACTTACAACAACGTCTCCGTTTACTATAAATTATCTAACTCCAAAATGTTCATAAGATTTAGATATCATCATAGTTCATCACCGATTTCTCAATCCCGTAATTTACTACGTCAAATACTCGAAACCTATTAATTCCCTCTTCTCTCGAATTATGAGCAATTAAGTTTAACATGTAAAAACATTGATCAAGTGTCTAAACATGAATCAAACCAAGTATTTGATAAAGAAATCACACTAGGTAAATATAATTATCAATCCCTCAAAATCATAGTAAATCAACGTACTCCCATGCCCTAATCTAAAGAGTTTAGCCGACATGGAATTGAAAGGAAGATAGATAATCATCATGTTCATGCTAATAAAAACAACAAAATGAAGAAAAGATAGGAAGAAGATAACACTCGTGGTGTGTCTTGGTCGATCCGGGTTGAAACCTTCACTTGTTCTTTTTCTTCAAGATTTTCTTCAAAACTTCTTCTTTTTGGAATGAAATTCCTTTGATTCTTTGTTATTCTCTCTCTCTAAACTCCCAATCTTGACAGATATCCTCTATCCTACCCCATATATCCCTTTTATAAGGATAAAACATCCATTTTTCCACAAAAATCTCTCAAAATGTCAAAAGGAGATATTTCCACGAAAAGTGACACGGCCGTGTCAAATGACACGCCCGTGTCATAGTATGCTCAAAAGCCCAAAACCTTTGGACAGGGACTCGACCGTGTCAAATGACACGGCCGAGCAAATGACACGGCCGTGTCAAATGACACGGCCCGTGTCATACTCGTCTGGATAAGCACGACAGGCCCTGGAAGTGAGACCCGACCGTGTCAATATGGCACGACCGGGATAATGACACGGCCCGTGTCGATTGACACGGCCGGGCTCGTGTCGGCTCGTTTTGACACCGTTTTGACTCCGATCTCTCGTTTCCGCATTGCTTGATATGTATTGGGGTTGGAGACTTCGTTCTTGCTTGATTTATGTCCATGAAGTACCTATAAAATCAATAAAACGTACCCAAGCGTGATCGAGTCCAATAAACATAATACGAGTATAAACGACACAGTTCTACATATTTTAGGATCTTAAAACCCAGAAAATCGATGTAAATATATGTGTAAAAATGAGTGTTATCAGGTACATGCTTTTTATGACGCTCAACCGCGGGATATCCCCGTGGCTCAAGCTATTGCTGATTTTAACAAGGAGTTGGGTTATGTGAAGACCCAAGTTGTCGAGGAGAGTGACAAAATTTTCCATTTCTCCAGACGGATGAAGTCGTCGATTCGGGACTATATGTCGGGGCTCGTATGTACTACCTTGAAGGATTATCAGAGTAGGGCCCTTGCCTACGATATGTCTGTGACGGCGAGTGAGGCGGCCCGCGAGAGTAAGAAGCAGAAGTCCGCCGGGAATTTTTCGGGCCACAAAGGTGGGGGTCAGCAGAAATTTCAGTCTGCTAACTTTTCCAATGGTGGTGGCCCAGCTCGATCTACTGGGTTTCCCCGCAGGGCTGCCAGTGTCCCTTCTCGAGAGGTGAAGTGTTTTAACTGTGGCCAACCAGGCCACATCAGTCGAAATTGCCCGAGTCCTTTGTTGATATGTAATCAGTGTGGCCAACCGGGCCACAAGGCGGCTTTATGTGCCGAGAGGGAGAGAATTGTGGGTGCCCGGACTTCCATCCCAGCGCCTAGGGAACCAAGTGTGAATCAGGGATCGTTTGCTCCTCAGTCTCCGCCGAGTGCTAGTCGGGGGAGAGGTCGGGGTCAGCCCTCTAAGGGGGGAGCTTCCAGTGTCGGCTCAGCCCACCCGCGTGTCTATGAGATGCGGAAAGCCGATGATCCAGCGGCTACCGTGGCGACAGGTACCGTTTATATACTTTCTCATCATGTCAGATTGCTTGTCGATTCAGGTGCTACGCATTCGTTCATATCTTTGGATTGTGTACGCCGTTTGAGTCTCGACTGTTTGATGCCTTGTGAACCCTTCATCGTTAAGCTTCCTAGCGGTGATAGGATCGTTGGTGATCAGGAGGTTCGAGACTGTTCTGTACTTATTTGTGAGAGGACTTGGCCCTCTAACCTTATTGTTGTGGATATTGAGGGTGAGGATTTGATTCTCGGGGATGATTGGCTCGAGCGGCATGGCGCAATCATGAACTACCACACGAGGATCATCACCATGTTAGCCGAGGATGGCACCGAGCACTCCTTCGCGGGGCGAAGGAGGGGAAATCAGAAATTCATCATTAATGCCTTGAAGGCGATGAGTCTCCTGCGAAAGGGGTGTACTGGTTATTGGTGCTATGCCTTGAAGACGGAGGATAGTGGAGTCGAGCTTTCGTCGATTCCAGTCGTTAATGAGTTTCCTGATGTATTTCCTGATGAGTTACCGGGATTGCCACCGGATCGTGAGGTTGAGTTTGCTATAGAGTTAGAGCCGGGCGCGGCTCCTATTTCGAAGGCGCCCTATCGCATGGCACCTTCAGAGATGGCAGAGTTGAAGAAGCAGTTGAGTGAGCTTCTTGAGTCGGGGTATGTTCGACCGAGCGCCTCGCCTTGGGGCGCACTGGTCCTGTTTGTGCGGAAGAAGGATGGTTCACTACGTTTGTGTATCGACTATCGCGAACTAAACAAGGTGACCATCAAGAACAAGTATCCTTTGCCGAGAATTGATGACTTGTTCGATCAGTTGCAGGGAGCTGCGGTATTCTCGAAAATTGATTTGAAATCGGGGTACTATCAGCTCCGGGTGAGAGAGTCCGATGTGCCGAAAATAGCCTTTCGGATGAGGTACGGACACTATGAGTTCGTAGTCATGCCTTTCGGGTTAACTAATGCGCCGGCGGTGTTCATGCAGTTGATGAACAAGGTTTTTATCGAGTATTTGGATAAGTGCGTCGTCGTCTTTATTGACGATATTCTTATTTATTCGAGGAATGAGGAAGAGCATGCCCATCATTTGCGGGTAGTATTAGACATTTTGAGGACCGAGCAACTCTATGCAAAGTTCTCAAAATGTGAGTTCTGGCTGAAGGAAGTGATGTTTTTAGGTCACGTGATTTCAGCCGAGGGGGTTCGTGTGGATCCGCAGAAGATTGAGGCCGTGTTGGATTGGGCACCGCCCAAGAATGTGAAGGAGCTCCATAGTTTCTTGGGTTTAGCTGGCTACTATCGTAGGTTCGTCGAGGGTTTCTCGAAACTAGCTCGACCACTTACGCAGTTGCTCCAGAAATCCGAGAAGTTCGTCTGGAATGACGAGAGGCAGTCGAGTTTTGAGGAACTGAAGAAGCGTTTGACTTCAGCCCCAGTTTTGGCGTTGCCATGTGGCAACGAGGGTTTTGCCGTTTATAGCGATGCTTCGGGCCAGGGTCTTGGGTGCGTATTGATGCAGCACGGCAAGACCATTGCTTATGCATCGAGGCAGTTGAGGCCGTACGAGCTTAACTACCCTACTCATGATTTGGAGTTAGCGGCAGTCGTTTTTGCGCTCAAGATTTGGCGTCACTATCTTTTCGGCTCTGCGTGTCAGATTTTTACCGATCATAAAGGTCTGAAGTACATATTTACTCAGCGAGAGTTGAATATGAGGCAGAGAAGGTGGTTAGAGTTGATTAAGGATTATGACCTCGAGATCCTTTATCATCCGGGTAAGGCGAACGTCGTGGCCGACGCCTTGAGTCGGAAACCGGTTGCGTTGCGAACGCTTGAGATCCTTACGTCTCAGTCTGAACTTCGGCGGGCTTTGATCGAGTTAGATGTTGAGGTTTTGTTGCCGGGAACTGTCGGGCAACTTTGTGCTTTGGAGATTTCGTCGTCTTTGATCGATGAAATCAAACTGAAGCAGTTAGAGGATCCGATGATTACTCAAATCCGAGAGAACGTTCTTAAAGGAAAGTCTCCTGGGTTTGTGATTCACGAGGATGGTATTTTGAGATTCAGTCGGCTTTGTGTGCCGAACGACTCGAGTTGAGGCGAGTATTTTACGGGAGGCCCATGCTACACCTTATTCCGTTCATCTGGTTCGAGTAAGATGTACAAGGACACGAGAAGAAATTTACGTGGAATGATATGAAGGAGGAGGTCGCACGTTTGTAGCGAGATGTTTGACTTGTCAGGTCAAAATCGAGCATCGCCGACCGGCCAGGTTATTGCGGTCACTTCCGTTAGGAATGGAAATGGGAAGATATATCGATGGATTTCGTTACGAGTTTACCGAGATCGAGGTCGGGCATGAATATGGTATGGGTGATTATTGATCGCTTTGACCAAGTCGGCACATTTTACGGGCATCAAGGACACTTGGGGCCCGGAGAAGTTAGCTCGTGTGTTTATCGCGAGTTGTGAGACTTCACGGTACTCAAGTCTATTGTTTCGGATCGTGACGGCCGTTTTGTATCGCACTTCGCAAAGCGGTGCATAAGGCGTTGGGTACCGTTTACATTTGAGTACCTCTTTTCATCCCGATCGGATGGACGGTCGGAACGCACTATCCAGGACGTTCGAGGATTTGTTGCGTGCTTGTGCTCTCGATTGGAGTAGAGGCGGGAGGAGCATTTGCCATTGATCGAATTCACGTACAACAATAGTTGGCACGCGTCGGTTCGGATGGCACCGTATGAGGCACTTTATGGCGGCGATGCCGATCTCCGATTTGTTGGAATGAGGCGTCCGATTTGGTCGGGACCGAGCGGATGTCGTTTTAAAGACGAGGCGGAAGATAGAAGTAATTCGGGAACGGATGTTGATCGCTTGAGTCGGCCAGTCGTATGCCGACGTCCGTCGTCGACCTTTGGAATTCGAGGTGGGAGACCACGTTTTGCTAAAGGTGTCGCTGACGAAGGGAGTTTTTCGTTTCGGGAAGAAAGGGAAGTTGAGTCCGAGATTTATCGGCCCCTTTGAGATCCTCGAGCGAGTAGGTGGGTTGGCATACCGTTTGGCGTTACCTCCGGCCTTGAGTCATGTTCATAGCGTTTTCCATGTTTCCCAGTTGAGGAAATATGTCCCGGATCCTAGTCACATCATCGATTATGGTGAGATTGATGTCGCCGAGGATGTTACTTTTGAAGAGCGCCCTTTGAAAATTTTGGAGCATCGTGAGAAACGATTGAGGCATAAGACCATACCTTTGGTCAAGGTGCAGTGGTCGAGACACGGTGTCGGGGAGGCAACATGGGAAACCGAGGATAGCATGCGTGCTAGGTACCCCGAGTTGTTTGTTTCTTAAGTTCCGGGACGAAACTTATTTTTAGAGGGGTAGAATGTAATATCCGCATTTTTCTTTCCCTTGTAATTGTATTTCCGGTGTAATTCTCGATTGTAGTGACCCTCGTGTATCCTTGAAAGGTAACTTTTAGTCATCTTTTGATCTGATTCTCGTAATTGATGTGCGGAACCGCCGTTTCGGGGTTGCCGTGGATCTATTCTATGCTATAATGCGTTTTGAGGTGTTCCGTTTGATGTTTCGTTCGTATTCTGGTGTAGTGGACCGTTTATGTTCTGTACCTAGCGCACGCTAATTTTTCTGCATAGCGCGCGCTAGAAGTCTCTTTGTAGCGCACGCTACGTTTCCTTCGTAGCGCGCGCTAGCGAGTGAACCCTGGGGGTGGCAGTTCAACTCCCAGGCCTCTGGACTATCGGATTAGCGCACGCTATCTTGACTAGCGCACGCTAATATTGGGAGACTAGCGCACGTTAAGTTGTTCAGTAGCGCGCGCTAGCGTGACTGTCCAGTACTGGACAGTTTACTGCTGAACTCGATCAGGTGCTAGTTAGCGCACGCTACGCTGGTATGGTAGCGCACGCTAACGAATCAGGTGGGTTCTGGACAGTTTGTCACTGGACTCGACTGATGTCCAGGTAGCGCACGCTATTGATCGATAGCGCCCGCTACCGAGAGGCTATTAGCGCACGCTACGAAGTAAACGTAGAGTACGCTAACGGCCAGAAATCTGGCTACTGGACTGACACGCCAATTGTTTGTCCTGTATTTTCATCCCGTTAGCGCACGCTAACCTTGAGGATTAGCGCGCGCTAACACTCCCTGGCTATATAAACCAGGGAGTTGACCGAGATAATCATAATTCCTCATTTCTTCCTCTCTCCGCGGCGAAGGCGATTCCGAGGCGTTTTCTTGGCGATTTCTTCCTCCACTCATCTCATCCATCATCCTTCTTGAGTTCTTGGAGTATTATATCAACAACAACACGAATCTTTCGTCCTAATCCACGGTAAATCTCTTAGAACCCTACTTTTGGATAATTTGGGGGTTTTGGGATTTCCTTCCGATTCGTTCCGTTTTGTTGGTGGATTCATGATGAATATGATTAATCTTGTTGGTATAATTAGTTTTCCTACGGGTTCATGGTATATTTTCATGGTTTTGCGAAATCGAGAGGGTTTGGTTGTGGTCCGCCCTCGTTGTTATTTTTGTACGAATATACATGAATCGTAGGCGGGTTTCCGGGTGTATTCCATTTCCATAATCGTTTAGAAGTGGTTTTGATTGTGCTATTCGAATCGTTAGGTTCATTTTCGTCGGTTCCTCGCGGTCATGTTTGATTCTTCCGTTCCGTTCGTGTCATCGTCTATTTAATCGAGGCAAGTATCCTTATGAACTTACAATCTTGACATAGTAATATTGTATGAGAATTGGTGTGTGTGTGTATGCTCACTACGGGTTAGATCCGACGGGGTCTCGGTAGGGGTCCACGGAGGGGTGGATCCGCGAGCTTGCTTTTAACCACTACGGGTTAGATCCGACGGGGTCTCGGTAGGGGTCCACGGAGGGGTGGATCCGCGGTTAATTGTGGTGCATTTTTACAAATGTGATTTGATATTGGCATTTCCGGAAATGAGTGCTTTCGAACGGTTTTCTTTATTGCATGCATTTACTATATGTGTAAGATGTAAGTTGTTCATCTGGTTACTTGTACTAGCGTAATTGCTAACCCCTCTGGGGACCCGTTTTGGGGAAATTCGTTTTATGAATTTCAGTCAGTTCATCGGGACGAGCGGCTGACCAGATACGGATGATGGCCATGCGTGATGATTGTGCATAAGTGACGTCTTAATGTCTTTTTGGCTTTTCATCTTTTGTGGCTTTTGAACTAATAAGTTGTACTCGAGTACTTAAGAGTTCTTGTTCGTCCGGATTGTATTGTTGTCTATATGTTTGTGTTGATTGATGATGTTATGTTTGACCGATTGAACCGGGTGGATTATTCTGTTTTGCGTCCTTATGACATGGTGTTGTTTTGTCGTTTATGTGAGTCGATGAGTATGATGCTGTTCAGCCTGGTGGGTCCCATATAGGGATTCACGGCGCTGTAATATACCTCGAATATCTTGAGGGTGTTACAAAATCAGTATAAACACAAATGACATTGTCCTTTAATGATTTCAGAAACAAATAACAAAACTAATTGTTTTGTCTGACTTTTTAATTTTCTGGACAAAGTGATTGAGTATAAAAAATTGTTGCCTAACAATGAACTTGTATTATATATTGTGTTTGAAGACATGGCCTATATGCTTATAACGTGGAAGTTTATTATATGACGAACATTCGTTCGTACTTTGTTGTTTAATAGAGTTTGAATTTTCTATTTTTAGCATGATCATGATGATAAAAAGTTAAAGAATATAACTTTCACAGCATGAGATTACAAAATTAAAGCTCAGATTCATTATTCCTCCAACAATTCAGTATATACATATATGGATATCAAAGAGTCAAAAAGATTAAACGCAAACAAAATATTAACATTCAGATCCATCCAACTATTGAGTGTCGCAATGAATCATGGATAAAATTTATGAGAATGAGACTGATTAGAGGATAATTCAACTTCATATATTGTTGACAACCGAAGCCTAAAGGACCGAACAGCCAATCGAGTTTGCCTCGATGAATATCTTTGCATTTCCCTGGTTGAACATGATCTCGACACTCCTAAGCTCGAAGACGATTATTGTTGGCTTCTTTCTTGTGAGGAAAGACCCTAGTTGTTTTGCTTTCTTCTTCTTCTTCTTATTCTAATTCTTTGTTTTTTCCTTCATCCATTCCCTGACATTTGGAAAATCGATAAGACATAGAACAATAGAACTTAACTTTATCCCCCACAAATATTTTTTCTAAGAAAACGAAATGAATGAATTTGAGTTGGCCACCCCCTCCTCATACATGAGGGGTTAAATAAAATCAAATACATTTTACGTGTGTATGTGTTTGCTTATATAAATATATTTTGTAAAAGGGAATGAAAGAAGACATACGGTTGTTGGCGAAGATATCATCTCCTACACCATGTTCTTGCCCAAACCTATCATGCAACAAAGAACGACACATATAAGATTACTAATAATCAATCATTAACAATACAATCACAAACAAATATATTTTTTTAAGAAAACGAAATGAATGAATTTGAGTTGGCCACCCCCTCCTAATACATGAGGGGTTAAATAAAATCAAATACATTTTACGTGTGTATGTGTTTGCTTATATAAATATATTTTGTAAAAGGGAATGAAAGAAGACATACGGTTGTTGGCGAAGATATCATCTCCTACACCATCTTCTTGCCCAAACCTATCATGCAACAAAGAATAACACATATAAGATTACTAATAATCAATCATTAACAATACAATCACAAACAAATATGTTTGCCAACGACGTTAATCATTCTGGAGCTGCTCATTACACACGACAACAATCAAAACTAAACTTAGTACCATATCACATTACCAAAAGAAACAATTCAAATAAATAAAATATACATCACATCAATTTTTCAATACCTTCTTCATCAACGACTCATGCACGCCATGATGATTAAAATGAGATGTGTTGAACTATGCTATTTATACTTTGTAATGTGTAACTATTCAGGATACGAAGAGATTGTAACTAATGAAATTGGTTACAACAATTACCTGTGATCAATATTCATAAATTGATTTCATAAAGGACTTCAATTCGAATTCCCAATATTTATTTGCAGCAACAATTCGCATTCTCAATCCCAACATTTATTTGCAGCACCAATTCGCATTCCCAATATTCATTTACACAGCCCTCCCTCGTAGATGCATGCTTTCAATCATTAAGACTTCACAATCAATGTAGAGACTTATATAATTTTCACTTCAAAATTGATGTCATTAATACTCTCCAATGATTTTTAGGACATAATCTTTATATGATATATGATGGTAGAAGATTTAGGAAAGCAATTATAATTTATAGATGCACAATTTTTGATGATGGACATTCTTATTACATGTAACCTTCACAATCATAATATCCGTAATGAATACACGTACACTTGGTATGCCTCACAATAAATACGCTCGGACCTTTCATATTAGTGTAATTACTACACGGTGAATGTCTCAATGAATACACCAACACTTTGCATGCCCCTCATTAAGGTATTGCCCTTGGCATGGAATTTTTAGCTTAATAATTGGTGTCATTGCCCCTCATCAATAAATTTTTTGGATGAATCTTTCAATATATATGATGTTATATTTAATATATAATATAATAAAATATTTATGATTATATAATAATATATTTATATAATTTAAATGGGTATACTAGTACTACGGATTATAATGAGTTTGGTCGATACGTGATCCTATTATCGGATAGGAATAAGGTTGATATCCTACGAATTTCTGTCCAATATCTTGAGAGAAAAGACATCAAAGAGCTCAAAAGACCAAAAAAAAAAAAAAAAAAAAACAAAAAAAACGGAAGTGAAGTTCATAAATCTCGATTTCTTTAACTTTTGCTCGCATCTTCCTCGGTGATTTATCTGTCTCCGTCATGACGAAACAACAATCAAATTGGTCTCCTTATGACAACAATGGAGGGTATATGCTAAAACCCTAGCTCGATCGCTCTGAACAGTAAAGGTAGATGTGCCCTAGGCACATTCGAGATGCTGATTTGACGCTATGTGCTGTGTGTTTCGTGCAGGACGTGCGTCGCTGTTGCTGGGGCCGGTTACTGCGTGATTGCGGCGGACACTCGAATGTCCACTGGCTACAGCATTCTTACTCGCGATTACTCCAAAATCATTCAGCTGTAAATATGTTTTTTCACCTCATCTTAGAACGTTTTCGCTCATCCTTTGATTTGTTTCGTTTTTGTCTTCTTTATGTTTGTGTTTTTGTCTGTTTGTGTGAAGTTAGGGGAATCCTTATAGTTTGATTAATGTAGTTATAATCTGTTAATTCTGGACTCGTAGACAATGATAATTGATTTGTGGAGTACCACTTATTAATAAATTTAATTAGTTTGTTTATCCCCTCATTTCCATGTGTTGTCCAACTAGGGAGTGGTCACCTAATACCCTAGGTGCCACATCACCTCTATCCAATAAAAATCCTCCAACTCAAAACTACCCAATTCTACCCTAACACTACCCTAAGTGGAGGGAGTGGTCACCTATACTACCCGATTTTTTTTTGTTCATACATAAAATCACATACAATATTAAAATAAAAACATACCATTTCATTAAAAATAAAAACATTACATAATACTTAAAAAAAAACATTACATAAAAACATACCCGATTTTTTTTTCATACATAAAATCACATACAATATTAAAATAAAAACATACCATTTCATTAAAAATAAAAACATTACATAATACTTAAAAAAAAACGTTACATAAAAACATACCCAATTTTTTTTTTCATACATAAAATCACATACAATATTAAAATAAAAACATATCATTTCATTAAAAATAAAAATATTACATAATACTTAAAAAAAAAAACATTACATAAAAACATACCATTTCATTAAAAAAAATGAGTGTATGTTATTTGGTTTTAAAGGGATTTTTTTTTTTTTTTTTTTTATACTCAAAAGAGCCCATTTTTTTGAAAAAGAAACCCCCCCCACCGATCGGCTTCAGAAGCCGCATGGTAACACCGCCCGCCTTACCCGAGGCCCCGGCGGCGGTGTTACCGCTCGGGTAAGGGTACCCGATTCCCTTACCCGAGCCCCACTCCCTCCCCCCTAAGTTCACATATAAAGCGACATTGGATATGATGATGTTTTTGCAAGGTAATTTAATTATCAAAATATCTTAGTCTGCTCGGGAATGGATGGAGAGAAGGATTTTTTGCTAGGAAATGATTGCGGACTAAGCACACAAATCATATATTTTTGAATTTGGCACTTTTTCCGTTTCTGTAGTATCTTGGAAAACCATGGAAACGCCTTTCCATTCTGGCCACTTGCATATTTTGTTCTTTTACTCACACGTGATGCTAAGACTAATATCGCCTTGAGCTGAATAGTTGGTTCGTGAATTTAAGAAAATGTGTTTCTGACAATGATCCTAGTAGAGATGCTATAAAGGGACTTGTTCAACTGAATTATAGTTATGAACTACGGTGTTAATAGTGAGGTCAAGATGACTAATTTAAATTGTTTATGAATTCTGCTACCTTAGCTGAAAGGTTCGTGAACTAAGTCATTTTTTTTTTCAAATGCATTGCCTATGACCCATTGGAATTTTTTTTTATATGATCATTTTTCTCTCTTTTGTACTCCCTCGGTCCCAGCCCAAGTGCCACATTTAGGAAAAAATTGGTCTATTTTAGGAGAATGAATGGATGTGATGAATGTGCAAGTTTTGTAAGTATTAATGGTGAGTATGTGGTGTAGATTAAAAGGTAAAAAGTATTGATAACAAGTGTGTGGTGTAGATTAAAAAGTAAAAGGTAATTGTTTGATGTGATTTGAAGTATTTAATGGGATGTTGCACTTCTAAAGAGACACTTTTTTGAACCAAATGTTGCACTTCGGGCGGGACGGAGGGAGTATTCACTTTGATGAGTTGCTCCAAAGTTCTCTGGTATAAATACCATCGCTGTACTGTAATGTATGATGTCGTTCACTTGATCATGTAGAGCGGACAAATCATTGATGGCCTCCTCAGGTTTTCAGGCTGATGTCAGAGCTTTGCAGAAGGTCTTGGCCGCCAAGCACTTGGTGAGTTATTTACGTTTTCTAAGTTTGAAAATTCAGTTAATTCCTATTATCTCCTCTTTGCTGCTGCTGCTGTGTGTATATGTGTGTGTGTGCGCGCGCGCGCGCAAATAGGGGTAGCAGTGGTGTTTGGGACATGCCAATGCATCTTTTGTTTTTCTATTTATATTTCAGCTTGTTGTCTATCTGTAAATTAGCATATCGACCCAAAAAAAAGTTCAAACTTTGTTTGCAACTCTGGAGTTGAATCTCATGCTCGAGCTAAAGGGAGTAAGAGGCTGTATGAATGGTGAATTTATGTGGGAACGCATGTATAGTGTCGGATTTATTTCATTGGAACTGATGTCTAATATAAAATTTGATTTCTTTATTCGGATTCCAGATCTATCAACACCAACATAACAAGCAAATGAGCTGTCCTGCAATGGCCCAACTGCTCTCTAATACCTTGTACTATAAACGTTTCTTCCCGTATTATTCCTTCAATGTCTTGGGTGGTCTCGACAGTGAAGGTAAAAACTTCTGCTAATTTAGCTTATTAGCTTACTCCAAATCATTGCATTGATTATAATTTTTTTTTTTGTGTGTGTGAAAATCTAAAAGGAAAAGGCTGTGTCTTCACATATGATGCTGTTGGGTCTTATGAAAGGGTGGGATACAGTGCTCAAGGTTCTGGTGCTACTCTTATCACACCTTTCTTGGACAACCAACTGAAGTCTCCGAGTCCTCTCCTATTACCTGCCAAGGTTTCCTCCTGGCAACATTTTTTTTTGGTAGTAACTTTTTGATTCATATTTTTAGCAACTCCAATTGGAACCTGAAAATTGATGCAGGACGCGGTTACTCCACTTTCGGAAACAGAAGCTGTTGACTTGGTCAAGACTTGTTTTGCATCAGCAACAGAAAGGGACATATACACGGTAAGTTTAGGTCATTTTTTTTGTGCCAACCCCATTTATATGCACTAAGGTTTGCCGTTTGAATATTTAGGCCGGAATTAGAAATATTTGCCTCATTGTCAAATATTTTTTCTGCATATATATTTTTTTCTTTTGTATTCCAGCTTTCTAGGAGTTAAATATGCTTTATAGTTCAATTGACATCACATTTTAGTAAGACATATCATGTGCATTCCAAAAAAATAAATACCCCCGTCTCACAGAGAGTCATATAGTTATTTTCAGACAGGTTAAGAAACTTATGGTTAATTTACTTGAGATAAAAATTTCACCTTATTTTGACCTCTATACTTACACATCACTAATTGATATAGAGTAATATCGAACTACATTAATGATGGGCATCTATGTAGACGATAGATTGATGATACATTTATTATGGAAAATGGACTATTTTGGAATGGACGGAAGTAGTTTACCGGACTATAGAGGGAGTACATAAGTATGTTTTAGATGGTTTGACATGAACACATGGTACCTCACAAGCTCAGATTTCTACCACCATTTTATCTTGTGGGTTTTTACCCTTTTATTTCTGGAAGGGGCTTTTTCCATTGTCTTTTTTTTTTTTGCTTAATGTAAGAAGCAAATGGCCTATGTTAACCACGCCTTCTGTTAATTTTTTTTTAATAATATAAGCATCGCTGATGTGGATGAGCAGGAATCTGATTTTTGTCTAACTGCAAAAATTCATTGAATTCAAAGCAAGGTTGTTAAGTCGACAAGTCGAGCCCGAGTACCGTGGAATTGACTAGTCGACAAGTCGCCCGACTAGTCGTAAAAAGTCGTAAATAGTCGACAATATCCTATTTAGAGTAATTATAATATATAATATAGGTAAACATACTTCAATTTCATAGTTCAAATAAAAATTAATAGATAAAAAGTTCAAGTACCCAAAATCAAACATCTATAAGCAAATAAAAACATAATTAAATAATCAAATCAACTAAACAAACACAATCATGCATCAAAGTATGGTTATATAGGACGGGGTTCGGTTCGAAACGAGGTACGGAAACGGATACGGGAAACTTTAACTTTGATGAACCCGGTACGAGGGAACGTATGGGTACGAGGGAACGTACGGGTACGAAGGATAATATATTAATATTAGGTTTTTATCTAAATAATACTATATCAAATTAGTATTCAAAATTAATATCATAAATGTTTTTCAAATTACTATACTAATTCAGAATTAATATTTAAATATTTTCAAATTAATTTTATAATATTTTTTTAATATGAAATAGAACCTATATAAAATTTGAAAGATAACTGCAAAAGATTTGTAAAACTTAAAATAATGTAGAAGCATTTTTTTTTAATAATTTAAAGATTAAGTTTTATTTTTATATCATAAAATAATAAAAAAGTTAAAACTTTTCTCTTCCAGATCTACTTTTCTTTCGAGGCATTGACTTTCTCCTCCAGATCTACTTTTCTTTCGGTCCTTTCCTCCTCCTTTCCTCTTCTTCCTACGTTCTTCTCTTTTTTCTTCTGTCTTCTGTCTTCTTTTCCTCTCCTTATACTCCTTTCTTCCTTCTTATACCGGAAAAGATGCCGGAATCACAGAACTCGTCGGAGTTGGCGATCTGGGACGCAACTCCGCGATCGTTCCGCGTCGAACGGACGACCCAGATCGCAAAACGGGGGTCGACTATCACAGAAGTCGGGCCTCGACTTTTTCAGGCATGTCGACTTTTCGACTAGTCGGCGACTAGTCGGCGACTAGTCGTCGACGTGACAACCATGATTCAAGTAAGTCTCCTGTGAGACCTAATAAATTGGTCTCACCTTGAGATTGGTCAGCTATCATCATCATCGGCTGCACCTTAATTCTAACTATATTGAGTACAGTGACATGAAAATTATAGTGTCAATTAATTATCTAAGGTTAATTTAACATTATAAATTCATGCAATAAGTACATAATTCAACAAGAAATTTCCTTGTTCAATTTCTAATGAATCAAGATAACCATTTGTTCCGGTATAAATAATCATTATTTGTTCGTCTACCGTAAGAGGAGCTGATTGGGATTGTTTAAGCGATTCACGCAATCGTCGACCTCTTGCCAATTTATTTTTAGTAGCTTTATCAAGATCCGAAGTAAATTGTGCAAAGGCTTCTAATTCTGCAATTGCGCCAGCTCCAATTTTAATTTACCAGTTACGTGTTTCATGGCTTTAATTTGAGCTGAAAATCCTACTCTGGAAACGGAGATACTCACATTAATAGCAGGTCTGATTCCAGCATTGAATAAATCAGCAAATAAGTAATAGAAATTACATTAGTAGGAATATAAGCCGAAACATTTCCCGATTGAGTTTCAACTATTGATAAGGCGGTCATACTTCCTTCACCTAAGCTAGAACTTAATTTAGCGGCTCTTTCCAAAAGGCGTGAATGCAAATAAAAAACATCCCCTGGATAAGCTTCACACCTTGTCGCAACCTTCGTACGAAGGAGAAATGAGATGAAATCCAAAACCGCCAATAGCATAGGCTTTTCCAGTTACATGAAAAATATTTGCATATCACATTACAACCTCAAAAACAGAAAAAGAAGATGAAAACTAAAACCCCCAAAAAACCTAAAAAATAAATTAAATAAAAAGAAAATACCCTAAAAAACTCAAAAGCACTCAGAAAAATTTTGCAAGCCCTGAGCAACAAACCCCGGTGTCACTGAACACAAAACGGGCTTTATAAAGATGTTAAAAATTTGAAAAAAAAACAACTGAAAATTTGAAATGTTGGCTCCATCTCACACTATGAGACGTGGGTGATCTCACCAAAGTATGGTTATGGATATACATTTCTCAACGTCTCTCATGGATTTGCTGTTTGTTGTACAGGGAGACAAGCTGGAGATTGTCATTCTGAATGCTAGTGGAATACGTCGTGAGTATTTGGAACTTAGGAAAGATTAAATTCAGTTCCCTTGTCGTCTCCCTTGCCACCTGCCTTTTCGATCAACTTACGACACATTTCTTACTTGTTATTATGCTTTGCAAAATTGCTCTCTTTCATTGAACCTGTTGTACGATTTGTTTTCCATCTGGAGAATTCGGATTTCTGTACTTGCATTGAAGTCGTTGGCTGTGTTTAAATTTTAGTCGTTGATACATGTAATGACTGCTGCTGATTGACATCCAGGGTTCTTGTAATATTTGTTTGAACCCTAAACCTTAACCAAGGAGCTGATTGGTGTTGATATAGCAAATAGCATGTCTTTTCTAAAAATAGTTAAACTTTTTCCAAAGAAAATTGATTTTTTTAGCCATTTTGACTAAAATGTTCTCGATTAGGCTCGACCCGAGTGGTAAACTTTCCTTGGCCACCTACGTTATTTTCTTGATTAGGGTCCGCCGAGTACTATTTATACCTTAGTCCAAGACTACTTGCCTAGGGGCTAGTCACTGGTCGGACTGCTCAAATAGTGCCTAGCTAGAACATTGATATTATATTTGTATAAAAATTACATTAATTTTTATAGTTAAATATTTCAAAATGTTAAATTACAACCTGTTAAAACTTGTAACTTCTCTTTTACAAGTCACAAAGATAGCGAATCTCCTTTTAGTGAGAGAACAGAAAACTATTTGGCTGAACCCTAAAGTGTAGATTAGTATTAGGGTCTCTTTACTTTTTTTTCCATTAATCTCTGAATGGATTAAGCTGTTTGAGTGGATTAATCTATCGGATTTGGAAAAATATCTTGTTTCTTTTTTCTGAATGAACTATCTGAATGACATAAATAACCATTTTACCCCGCAATATGAATTAAGTCATTTTTGATAAAATGTTCATCATCATCAACAGCACCTTAATCCCAACTATGTTGGGGTCGGTGGCATGAAGATTATAGTGTCGTTTAATTGTTTAAAATTAGTTAACACCATAACTCATTCAAATAACAAAGTGACAAAGTTTTACGCCGGATGTCCTTCCTGTCGCAATCTTCATATAAAGGAGAAATAGAACGAAATTCCAAAACCGTCAACATCATAGGTTTTTCCATTTATATGGAAAATATCATGAGACGGCGATGAGTTTGAGATAATTGCTATTGTCATGTCACAATACGTGATTGATATTGTAAAATCAACACATACATCATGGAACATGACTCGATTTTTGATAAAATGTTCTTTAAAAAAAATCTTCGATTTTCAATTTTATTATATAATATAACATAATTAGACAATATTTTAATTTCAAAAAAAATCTTTGATTTTCAGTTTTATTCTAATACCAAATTGAGTATATATATAATATAACTTAATATAACATAATATATATTTTAATTTATATTATAATATATTATATATATTCATAAATCATATTATAATTTTCAGTTATATTTGAATAATCAGACAATATTTTATAAATATATTAAGTTATATTTTAATATATAGTTATATTAATTTTTTATCAATAAATAGTTTATATTTTATGACTGTTAAATATATAATATTAATATATATTTTAAATATATACTATATATACTCAATTATAAATAAGATTATATGATAATTTATATTATATATACTCAATTCTTTTATTATTAGAGAGTGTAATTTTGGTATATTGTGGAAGTATTTCTGTCTTAATGTTAAGGACACTTCAAAAGATGCTTAATGAAAAATCATTAAGTTAAAAGTAAACAACAAGATATAACTGACCGATTAAGCTGATTAAGCATTAAGCTGATTAAGTAAAAAATAAACAGCCCTGGTAGGAGCAAAGAGAATGTGTGATCTGAGTAAAGGCCTGATACTCACAAAGAGTGTGAGGCTCTTTTATAGCATTTACTTTTTTTTTTTTTTTTTTTTCGTTCTCACTTGATGTATATGAACATTGTGCAGTTTCTACATATGTAAATTTCACATCCTATTACATTTTATAAAAGAATTAGAGATAATTAGTGCATTAAAATAGTAAAATTATCATATTTCTTGTTAAAAAAATATTGATTTTCGAAAATCTATCGGCGACTGACGGCTTGTCGTTAGAAAAAAAGGGAAATAAAATTGATGGATCGTCGGAAAACATGCCAACATGCCCAAGAAAAAGGAAAAGATGGTTGGCTGCCGGCTGTCGAACGTCCGGCGGTGGCCCGCTGTAAAGCTGGCCCGTCGGTCTGGCGAAAAAAAAAAAAATTGGCCGTCTGTCGGAGGTATGCCGGCGGCTGCCCCATCGAAAAAATTGGTCCATCCGGAGGTCCGCCGGAGATCCCATTAGGAAATATCTTTTTTGAAGATTAGTTGACCCTTTAGTTTAATTTAATATTTTAAGGAATTTTTTGAAATTTATTGTTATTGAACGTTTAATATTGTTATTATTAAATTCAATACAAAAAGGAAGGGAGGGGTACTTTGGTTCTTTTAGGTGCGGACTACGATAAAAAATACGGTTATCCTTTATATTATAGATTACACAGATATTATAAGAATAAAATAATTACAAGAATAATAACTTGTATTGGTATCCAAATATCTTATATATAAAGATTCAGTCCAATCATTAATTGTGGAGACTTAATGACTTCAATTTTATCTATAAAATTATAAAATGAATCGAAACATCAACCATTCATTTTCATGCCATAAAGTTGAGTCTTAATGATTTATATATCAAAATTAAATATTTTTGTATAGATAAAAAATATTAAATAACTTAGAGATGCAAAGTAACCTTTGCTGATGTGGTAACAAAAGGACGTGAAAATTCCATTCTAAACGGTTTTGAATTGTCTGCTTAATATGGAGCATTTAATCAGAGTAAGGTTTATTGCATTGTCTCTTTAAAGAATCGCTTCACCTTTCATCGGTTACAATACAACTTACAAACAAACCATAGAATGCCATTATATAAGGAGCTTCAATTTCAATAGTTACGATATGTGCTATGTGATTTCTATATTCTCATGTGTTTTTTTTCTTTCAATTGCAATAACTTTATTGACATTGCTTAAACATTTAACGTGTTTCTTTCTACATGTATGAAGTATTTTGGAGATAACAATGACACTTTTAAACATAAAGTTCCCATATTCTCTTAATCGTAAGTCTCAAAGGTAGAGTATATGTGTGATCATTTGTTTTTTAATGAACATGTATGCAGATTCCGAGAGAAATTGATTATGGTCTGTAATGTTTTATGCATCGTGCGTGTTAAATGCAATGAACTAAAAGTTTGATTTTGTATATAGTTTTACTTAATCGTGCATGGTAAATAGGTTAAATTCTACTACTTGAAATCAACCTCCTCCTGTTGTATCTAAAGATTCCATGTTGATGCATGCCAAATAAGATATACAATTGTTTGATATAGTAAATAACTACTTTGTCAACTTCTATAGAACATAACAAACTCGCTTCTATATGTCATCGTACGGCTTATGTGCGTTTGCATATCTTATCTTTTGTTGATGTTACCTATATATAAAATCATCATGGTTTAGTGTGCAAAAGACAAAGTTATATTATGACAGCGCAGGCAAGCCTCATATATAATGAATCACTTACGTACATAAAACTCAATACACCATTAGCTAATTCTATGATTTTTTTTCATAAGGTTACTAAGGTGAATTTCCAGGTGGTAGATTTATATTTATATTATATAGAGGCTATACATGTGCACATTTTGATTCTTATGGACTACTTTTTAAAACAGACACATCTCGGGCTATTCTTAAAACATGACAAGACTCGGGCTATGGTTGAAATATAACAAGAGTCAAGTACACAAGAAGCCTTAGCCAAACCCGTTTAGACCGATTCGTTTCAAGTCCTTTATTCAATAACTTACATAAAGCCTTTTTTTATAAAAGTTGGCGATATTTTATTGTCTTAACTATTTGCTAAAAGAATTATGAAGCACATTTTATTAAAATACGCACTTTTATCTTCACTTTTAAAACTTTACACTTAACATTACGTAACAAAAAGAGTTACACAATGTTTGTGTACGTACATACTTTGCGAATAAAACCTGTAAAACCACATGTACCTGTCAAAACCATTTCTACATAAATGCATAAAATTGCACGATTAGATTTACACTTCAACGATTTACGATGAACATTACATGCTGTGCGAATACACAATTAGATTTATACTCTAACGACGCTGAACATTACGTACGGAATAATTTTATACAAACTGTGTGCATCGCACGAGTATGAACGCCTCCTAGTATTCATATTATCAAATTAGTGCATGTAAGTATCCAATAACAATATATTAAATGCTTCAGTTTTGTAATTATGTTCTCTATATTAAATTTGTATTACTAATTTAACAAATATTGTATACATATGTAAATAATCCTTTCTACATTGCCTCATAAATTAGATTTTTTCTAACAAGAATGTATTATGTGCGACACGTCACACGTCATTAATTTTAGTAATAAAAAAATAAGAAAACTGAAATAAAATATTCTTAAGATATATAAATTAATCAGATAAATATATAATTTTACTAGTACTGTAAAACATTAATTCAATTAAATAAATATAAGAATCTATAATTAAATATTAAATACAAACATTTAAAAAATAAAATTAAAATATGATAAGCTAATATAATATAAATGATTTAATTAGATATTGATAATGTTTTAATTTGCTTTTCTCTTTTTAAATTTACTAAATGACTATTTACATGTTAATTACAAATTTTGTATACTTTTTATTTCATAATATTTAAGCTTTTATTTCTTTTCATTTTTTGTATTGTTTAAAAAAGATTGTTTAGATTAATTGTAGAATTTTATATTTATTCTAATAACTTTGGTATTTATCTATTTCTTCGAAGCAAATTTTCTTTTTAATTTTTTATATTTTATAATTTTGTATTATTAAAATTGGTATGAGCAACATATGGAACTTGGAATACACCGGAGAAAACAAACCAAAATATATTTTAGATGGTAAAATCGAAGAAACCTTAGACTTTGGAGGGCAAAAAAGAAATTTGACTTCTACTTATTTTTTATTATAAAAAATGTTAACGTGACGCATATGAGGGGTATTTTTATGGGGGAATGATATGCCTACAACTATTAAATGCATTTGATAAGTTCTCTCAAGTTTCTGGATTGAAAGCTAATAATTGTAAAAGTTCCATATATTTTGGAGGAGTACAACATGCTGTGCAGGTATCTATTCTACAGGAGTTCCAATTGGTGAAAGGAGAACTGCCACTTAAGTACCTTGGAGTTCCACTATCTGCCAAGAAACTCTCAATAGCCCAATGCCAACCACTCATCCAAAAAATCTTGGCAAGGATTGAGTGTTGGTCTGCCAGATTCCTATCTTATGCAGGTAGGCTCCAATTAATAAAGTCAGTGCTGAGTAGTATACAAACATACTAGAGCCAAGTGTTTCTCCTTCCTCGGAAAATAATGAGGATGATACACTTGTAGAGCTTTTTTATGGCTGCTTGTAGAGCTTCTTGTGATGGCTGCCATGAGGATGATACACTTCCCAAGCAACTAGGTTTCTTCTTGTAGAGCTTTTTTAGGGTCTGGGAAAGCTGCCATCACAAGAAGAAACCTAGTTGCTTGGGAACAAATGTGTTTACCCAAAGAAGCTGGGGGATGGAACATCACAGATATGAAGATATGGAACAGAGCTGCAATTTGTAAGCAACTGTGGAATGTGATCAAGAAAAAAGACAAGCTTTGGGTGAGGTGGATCCATGGTTACTACATCAAGCAACAAGACTGGAAAACTATGAAGATTCCTACTCAAGCTGCCTAGGTGTTCAAAAAGATATTAGGGGCAAGAAATTACATTGCCTCTATGACAAATGGGGAAGTTTTAATACAGAAGGATACTTTCTCAATTAGAGAGGTATATCTTGCTATGAAAGGACCAAAGGAGAAGGTAGCGTTGTAACACCCCAACTCGGCGGATATTACAGTGTCGTGGACCCCCGACTGGGACCTACAAGGCGAATGAAAACTGATGAATTAAATAATATAATTGTAGTACCGAACCACATTATATTACCAAATACTCCGATGAGGAGCTTAAGTACAATACACCAGGACAATACAGAATACTAGTATATTTTATATGAAGATAAAATACACCACCTTGAATAAATAAACATCTCAAACGGAATTTGCAGCGGAAATACAAATGACGGAAATGACTGAAATGACTGAAATGACTGAAATAGCCGGAATGAGTATCACTGGGACTCTTCGCCGTCAACATGCTCTTCCCGTGCCTTTGCCTTGCCGTGACCTGAAAAACAATATCCCCTAACGGGGTCAGTTACACAGAACAACAATACTCAAGGGTTGAAAATACACAATCATGATATATCCGAAGTTATGAAATATCCTTAGTTATGAATTACGCTGAAGAGGAGTATCATAGTACGCCCGTAGTGTTCTGTGCAAGTGTACAAGACGGATGACCGGACACACCCGTCCTTGTACCTAATTAGTCTCACGGAGTTAATCTTTACCGTGTGCACAGTCCAATGTATCACTCCCAATACATGGCCATCACGTGCCCGACTAAAAATTCCACACATCCGCACCCGGCCACGCAATATGAACCCAGAAGGTCATATGAACGAGAATGACCACAATGAACATCAATAGATAATAATTCGACAAGGTCAAGAATGACTCACCGAGATGAAAATAATAGTGAAGTGATTGATAACCCAATGAAATGATTGGAACCGTCGTTCCTCGTGAATGAAATGATTATTCGATAATTACAAGTCAATACGGTTAATACAATGATGAATGAGTTATGATTATGAATGAACAACAACAAAAGGAATGAATATCCTTTTAACCGAGTAAAAATTAACTTACTCAACACCGGTGACAATTATCCTTCCACGAACAACGTCCTAATTGAGATATCGGTCGCTCGAACAACCTTGAATAACACAATTAGCAACAATCCGTTCAACATACGAATCAAACATGAATATAACGAACTCAAAATGTCGACACGATTAAACCAAGTTCATTGGGGCATTATATCGAACACTTTGTGGCCAAACTTCGATTGATTATAACCAAACCTCAATAATACCAACATCAAATCCCCAAGAAGTGTTTCAAACCAACAAAACATCTTCAATACGATCAATAATCCATTATGAATATTCAAATTCGTGATTACAACAACGATTAATCGAAAACCCCCAATTCCAATACAATATTCAAAGTGTTCTTGAATAATCCTTCAATAATCCAATGAATAATCAAACATATCCATAATCATGCGTATATCACTTCATACAACATGATCTTAACATTCAAAACATCATATCTCAATACAAAATCGAAATCCAAGATGTTGAAGAAATTACCTCTTGAAGATCCAAGCACTTTGATCCGAAGAACACGCGTTAGATCGACTATCCGGGCTTCACGATCGAAAGGAAATGAAGAAAATCAAACCCTCAAGTGATGGATGATGAAAAGTTCCTCCCCTCAAGCTCTCTCTCTCGCAGGTTGAAGAAAATGGAAGAAATGAGCTGAACTCGCTCAAAAAAACGCAATTATAGAGTTGACTGCCCTGTGTGTCGCGGCCCGGCCGAAGTGTGCCGCGGCACAGGGCCAAAAATGCCCCCAATGATCGGCAGTGTGCCGCGGCCCGGACGAGTGTGCCGCGGCAGTGGCTCGGCAGTGTGCCACGGCCCACGGTACAGAAGGGTTGTGTAATATCCGGAATTTCTACTACAGCTGTTTAATATTATTTTATCCGAGTTATATTGTACAGCATGGAATCTGTACAGTATAGATAAAATAAATGAAGGACTGAGATGTCAGTATCGGTATAATTGTCGTACTTGGTCGACAATTGTATTAGAGGATATAGTGCGTCATGTATACGTATCCAGTATGTCGAGACGGACGAGAGACGTTAGAAATGGCTAAGTGTAACATTATTAGCGCACGCTAATAATAACGAGTAGTGCACGCTATCGTGCAGGTTTAGCGCACGCTACGGACATAACTTAGCGTACGCTAGTGAAGAACAGCTCAGAGGGAATCTACGCGTGGACCAGGCCACTTTCGGCGCATGTTCTGATTAGTCAAATGATGTTTGTCGTAAAGGATTAGCGCACGCTAATGCTTGTTGTTAGCGCACGCTAATATCAGGCGGTCAACAGGGAATCTTGGTTTTATTGGTTGCTTTCGGCATGTGGGGTCTCGAGCATATTCGGGGTAGGTGCAGACTGTAGTAAGTCAACTTCGGATAGCGCACGCTAAGGACAAAGGACTTGCGTACGCTAAGACAGTGTAAGTTACGTACGCTAATGCATGGACATTACGTACGTAAGCACATATACGAAGCCAGATAGTAGCCTCTGGACTGCGATAGCGCACGCTAACAAAGTCAGTTAGCGCACGCTAAGTGTGTAACGTACGTTAACTGAAGATGTTAGCGTACATTAATAATGTACAGTATATATATAAATGCAGTTGGCTATTGCTCGTCATTTTCATCCATTTCTTCATGTGAGCCGATAGAGAGAGCCTTGAAAAGTATTTGAGGTTCCAAACACTGGATTAAGGTGGAGTTAATCATCCATAACAACATTTGAAGCTTGAAATCATTGGTGATTCTTGGAAATGGATTCAACCTTGTAAATCAATCCATTCCTTTAAAAAGGTAATTACTCTTCACTTTGAGATTTCGTTTTGGATTGTATATGATGTTCTTGAGCTGATGATTATCATATAAACAAGTTGATAAGTATGACTATGAGTTGGATTACCGGATTATGATAATGTTATTGTTGATATGAAGATATTGATATGAATTGGATGGTTTCGAATGTGTTGTTTATCTTCAAATAGATATATTGGCTAATGTCTTCCTTCAATTCGGATCTGTGATGTTGTTGTTGTTGGTTCCTTCATATGATGGTGAACATGGCATGATTATGAGTTCTTGGTGTTTAGGTTGTTGATATTAAGGAAGATGAAATATGAATATATGACTTGAATTAAAAGTCGGATGATTACCTATATGTTAAAGGATATTGGATTTCGTTGTTTGATAGCTATGAACATGGTTCAGAATCACTTAGAGTTTTTGATAATCGTCATATGTTGATCGGTATCCGAAATGCATGTAACTGCACGTCATTAGCGCACGCTAAGCCTACTGGCTAGCACACGCTATCGGGAACAACTTAGCGCACGCTACGGTAAGAGATTAACGTGCGCTAAGTCAACAGGCAGGGTAATATATTCTGTTTCGGTTATGAATTCGTGATGGTTTGATTTGGTTTGTTCTGACTGCATTTATTCGAGGTTGTGTTGAACCGTTGAGTTCGATTGGTTAGTTTTGTCGGTTGTTGATTGTTATCGGATATATGTTATTTGATTACTTCGATAGGTTGAGATTATTGATCGACGATTATAACCGGATGTTGCGATCATGTTCGAGTATGTTCGTGAATTGCTTCGGTCGGGGCCGAGGAGCTCATAGACGAAGGCATTGTGACTGGTAGCGGCTTCATCATCATCATATCGGTATCGAGGCAAGTTATTACTTGCTCAGTTATAATGTTTAATGAATGGTTTCAGTTTCAGTTCGTTTATAATTCATATAGCAATGATTATTACTGCAAATTCTGGAGATTTGGATTTTGTGTTGTCTTTCCGATTCTGGGAGTTAAATCATAAGGTTTATGATTCATTTCGGTTATTGGAATTTTGGGTATCGAGGATACATTATGATAAAGACGAGGATATGAGTATCTGTAGTCCATGGTACGTTTGGATCGCTGAGCATTGTGGATAATCGTCGGTGATGGTTTGATATCGATATTACTCCTGAAGGATTCGGGACAAGTATCTTAGTCTGTTTCGGTTTAATATTGATGATGTTGATCATGCAGGTTGTTATTTATGTTGTTGAACATGAGGTCGTCCTAGTTGTTTCATCATAGTGTCGTTCATGTTTTGTTATTGATTCATACGTAGTTCATGTTGATGCACATATTGATTTGCATAAGTGTATGCATATTGTGTTGTTTATGTTGTGTTGATCCTGTGAGATCATGAGGATCTATGTTGAGGGCGCTGGATCGAACGTCCACCTGATTTTGATCTTGTAGGATCATCACGGGGATCTATGCTGAGGGCGCTGTATCGTTGGACAGGTCGTCCACCTGATTTTGATCTTGTAGGATCATCACGGGGATCTATGCTGAGGGCGCTGGATCGTTGGACAGGTTTTCCACCTGATGTTGATCTTGTAGGATCATCACGGGGACCTATGCTGAGGGCGCTGGGTCATGGGATTTCCATTGAGTATACATTGTTGTTATTGTTGTGATCATATTGACGTGGTCATATGAGTATGAATTTGTAGGTCTTGGATTAGGACCGTGTCCGTATTGCATTGATCTGATCTCGGGTTAGACTGATATGATTGTCGTGGCACTTCATATCTCGAGATATGTTCCGTATTTTCATTTGATAACTGTATTTTGATGAACAACCGGTTATCGTCTTGGGATTTAATGATACTATCCGATGGATCGTATTGGTCAGAACTGGTACTTTTCCGTATCGTGAGTTAGTGATGATAGTTTGAGAATCTTGAGTATTGTTTGAGGTGCAATACAGATATTATGTTCGAGTTTATTGGTTAATCGAGTACAGGATGTGAAATGTGATAATGGTTATTCTGATGAGAATTATTTGAGTAAGCAAAGTTATGGCGGTAAGATTACGTTGGTCGTATTCTTATGTTGTATTCTCATTGGTATGTAATTATTAATGTGATGTGACGGTTATCATTGTTGGATATTATGGCTGAACCCGTCGTGGGATTTCTTTTTAGGTTCTTGGAGTATCGAGCTTGTAGCGGTCGTGAAGAGATGAGCTTCCCGGAGGATACTGGCTAGGACATGTTTTGTGCATTGAGTTTCTTGATTGGTTCTTGTATTCCGCTGCTAGAGTATCTTTATGGTTGGTCTTTTTCCGCTGCGTGAGTATTTTGAAATGCTCTTTCTGAGATTACTTTGGAAATCGTTTCCTAAACTTTTGAGTGTCGGCCGTTTGGCCTTGCGATTTCAAATGAGTTTTTACGACGGTTTTTGATAAATGGAATTTATAAGTCTTTGTGCATTTTTAAAGATAGTACCGTCGTTGGCCTCTTGGGCATTTGTAAATGTTTGCGAAAATTTCTTTTAGCCTTGTGGGTTCCATCTCGGGGCCCACGGCGATGTAATATTTCCGGTTAAATCTGGGGGTGTTACAGAATATGGTATCAGAGCTTAGGTTGAGAAAACCTAGGCATTTGGGTCGACTTGGGTCGTGTTTTGGTCGCGTCATTCGAGTTGTCAATTGACTAATACTAGAGCCGTGAGTTTTGTTGTTCACTCGGGCTTATGGGTTATGTGATTTATCAGTGTGGTACTGGGATTGTTGTAAACTTTTCCAAATAGTGCTAACGTGATTCTCTTGAATGAGATGTGTCGTGTTCTCGAGTTCAACTGATTTTTGCAAAATGCGTGTTTTCAAAATATCTATGTCGAGTATTTTCTTGAGTCGAGACATGTGCCAGTATCACGAGGAATCGTCGGCTTCACGATCTGTAAGTATTTGGATTTTTGAATTTCATTGAGATTTATTGCCGTTCTAAGTTGATACGTTTTGAGATTCAGCATATATTATGCGTTACAGTATAAGGTGACAGAGTTGGGACAGGATTGATTATCTCGAGGAGTTATGATTTTGAGAATCAGTATGTTGGTTAGATTTTGGAACGGAATTGTGTATTCGGGAGAAGGACTATGGATTGTTGAGAAGAACATGTAGTCATGTTAGTTCATTTTGTGATATATATGAACTGTTTTTGAGCATTTGTAAATGATAATTTTCAAAATGAATATTTTACGGATGTTTTACGGGAAATGATTTTTGGGCCGAGACCCAATTGATTTTGAAATAGTTTTACAACTCAGGACTTGGGGTCCAAAAAGGGTTTTCTACTTTTTAAACTTCTTGTAATACGGAATGAGGTACGGGCTGAGACCCTAATGTTTCAAAAGGCTTTTTCTTGTTTTCTAAAACTCCCGAGATTTGTAAAAGACTTTACCAATCATTTACCTATGTTATTTCCGCCTTTCGAGGCTTTGGTTTACTTGTTCAAATGGAACTTCTCGGGAAGTCTTTCGCTGTGTTTGATTTATTGATTTGTTTCAATGTTTTGTCATATCATATTTGAGGTGATCCAGGATGGATTAAGGATTGACGTTGCGGGTAGTATGTGGAGGAGGAGTTTTTATCAGGGTCTATATATTGAGATTTTGGAATTAATCGTGTAGTTTTCCGATGGAATGTCAGTGGAATTGGTGATGAGCCGAACGGGTATACAGGAGTATGGATGTGATCAATCATTTGCATATTTTTCATTTTAAAACTTCAAAATCGTATGGATTCGAAGGAAAACTGTTATCGAATACTTGGCACCAGCGAGCCAATTTAATTTTTCGAAAATTGATTTTTTTTTGGTCTTACCAAAATTTATGTTTTTGAGTTTTGAAATTTTTGAAAGAACTTTCGAAAAATTTGTCTTTTGACAAGACTATATGATTTCAAACTGGTTTTGAAAATGTGATCGATAACCATACGCATTTAGTGTATATTACATATCATGGTGAAGTTGTGAGTGTGACTCACGAACTGGATAATATATCAATGTGGAACGTGGAATAGGGATCCAAACTTTGGTATGGTCGTTTGGTTATCCAAGGATGATCGATTGATTTATCGGATAAGAGAAATATGCGGCGTGTTATAGATCCATGCACAGGATGTAATTTTGGAACTTTGGATTTCGTGAAATTGGGACATATGTGCTATATGATTCCATTGGTTGGTAGTAGTGTGATTTTTTTTACCATAATGATTTTTGAAGGATTTCTTTGTAAGTGTAGGTTTGGGAATGGTAACCCCATGCTGGTTGTTTTGAGTAACGATTGGTCATTTCCAGTCCATGTATGATTGGATATGTTCGAAGGATTGTGATTGGTTGTTTGTATGCTGAGGAGTATGTTCGACAGTCAGGTGTCTTTATTGAATCCACTGTATGTGACTGGTGTGTCGTTTTGAGAACTTTATTCGTTCGTATATCGGTTTCTGTGGTTCTGTATTGATCGTGTTGGAGCTTACCGTTTGAAGGTATTCTCGATTATCGTTGACCGTTCATTGGTCGTATTGGAGTTTATCATGTTGATGATATTCTCGATTGTGTTTTGACCTCTGGTTAGTCATATTGGAGTTTATCATATTGATGATATTCTCGATTGTGTTTTGACTTCTGGTCGGTCATATTGGAATTTATCATGTCGATGATAAATTCGGTTGACTTATTGGTTGATCATTGTTGGTGATCATCTGAGCGTTCGGATTTTGTGTCGGTGTCTCGGGATTCGTGTCGTTTTGGGCAGTTGTTGTAACATCCCAATTCACAAACGGGACATTACACGCCGTAGAACCCCCGTGAGGTCTACCAGGCTAACTCGTGACACATGAACCACAATGATAACATGAAAGATGTACCCAAAAAGTAAATAAGGCCGTGGCCTCGGCCAAAACATTTTAACGGAGTACATGAGACATAAGTTAAATACCAAAATGTTGCCCACGTAGGGGACTTAAACCATGTTCAAAAATAAACAATCTATCTCCAGTACTCAACAGATGCAATGACAAAACAGAAAAATGCAGACTCGAGCCACATCATCATCATGCCAACCCATCCTTTGCATGCGCATCCCGTGCCAGCTCCTCACTGATCAAGACTAAATGCATAAGACGCATTTCCCCCATTTAAGGGGTTAGCATTCGAATAGCTAGTGCAAGTACATAATTACACAACATTATATACATACACAATTCAACGCAAATAAATCGTTAGGATAGATCATTTTGAAAATCAATATTCCGGAATATCACATTAACACCAAAGCAGTGTATTAACAAGTTTCTCACATCACAATTATCCACGCTTGGTAACTCGCGACCGTACCTATTAGTATCGGCCCCCAGAGGTCCCGTCAGACCGTCCCCAGGTGAAAAACCACTTCCGCGGCCGTACCCATTAGTATCGGCCCCCAGAGGTCCCGTCGAACCGTCCCCAGGTGGAAGAACATCAACACACGCACCCAATTCCACTTCCATGGCCGTACCCATTAGTATCGGCCCCCAGAGGCCACACGCCATCCCCAGGTGGAAGAGAAACCATCACATTCGTTCAATAAAACCATTTACATCATTCGCATCAAAATCATACGCACATAACGGAATGTAATACATGTACTTGCCTGATTAATACTAAGTGAAGGAAACAGCGAACGGAAAGGTTTCGGCCCGAACAACCTTCACAAATCCGATCCTAACACAATAACGATGGACAATAAATCTTAATACTACGTAAATGATGGAATACATCCTAGTTCAACCCATTGAAACCCTTAGTCGAACAAATCGGGGTATCGCCGACTATAAGTGACGAACAATGGAAAACTTGGAATTTAAAACCACAAATCATCGATAAACCGAAGGGTTACAAGTGCACGATCGAAGTCCAGTGATAACCCGGTAATAATTCGGACTAAAAGAGTCAAATCCCAAGAAATCCCCAAAATTCCCAAAATCTCAAAACAAGGGTTTTGGGAATATTTACCTTGATTCGGATGGTGGAAAGTGATTAGGAACTTGAAGAATTCACGCAAGGATTGCACGGTGGTAGCGAATGATGATCTACGGTCGAAATCGGCCCTAACCCCGCTGGAATCGCTCAAAACCGAGAAGGATAGGAAAAGAAGGAAAAATGACGAAGTTGATCATTGGCCCTATTTATATTTAACAGACTTAGCGCACGCTACGCACAAGCATTAGCGTGCGCTAGCGGGGCATGGCGTAACGATCGACTTGAACTCCCGTTAGCGTACGCAAACTAACATGGTTAGCGTGCGCTAGAATCGGGATTAGCGCGTGCCCGATTAGCGATGCCGCTCGGTCCAGCATCAAGGCATCGAACCCATCGACCAAATCGCACGAAATCGATAGCGCACGCTACGAACCTGTGTTAGCGTCGCTAACCACACAATGATAGCGCACGCAGTAAATCCCGAGTAGCGTCGCTACTCAGAAGCAGCAAGATTACCCATCGCCGCTAACAAAGCACAAGTGCCGAAAAACGAAGCAAGACCAGAATCCAGAATCGTAAACACGTAATAATCAAGACGACAAAGTTGAGCGTTGAAAGAGAATACAATCTCGATCACTAGAGAGTTTGAAACGAAGCAAATAAGGCGAAATTCCCCAAACTTATGAAAATTACAAAAATGGCCCAAATGCCTGAAAAATCGCGATACATCGACGGATTAACAAACCGAAAGTTCCAACACGACCAACTCAACCATACAAACTTATACGAATCGAGAAACAACGAAAACGAACAAGTTTTACGACAATCGAACGCACATGCGGCAAGATATAATTCAAAATGAAATTATGCGAAAGCATCCTCGAAACTCGACCAAACGGAAAAACTCCAAGAACAAAATAGATTCAGAATTCCAAAACAATGCTAAGCGAATTGTCCGAAACGAACATACATCAAAAATAGAAATTACCGAAAATAGAAAACGCGGATATTACAGTTGTTTCACAGATATATCGGATATTATTCGTTTTATCGGAATTGGAACTTGATCATGTGATCAGGCAAACAGGATTTGTCACAGATAGATTATTTCATCTGACGATGATATAATTTTGTTGAGACTCATGGAATTGTGATCGTAAGCGTGTTGAAGCTTTACAGTGAGATCGCTGGCTAGTATCTCTGGAGATCGTCGACCTGCGTATTTGTAAGTATGCGGTTTTGGCTATTCAGAATGATGATGATTGATCGTTGTCGTGATGGTTTTGGGATATTTTGGTTGAACGGTATGTTTGTTTATTTTTATGACGGATTGCAAGTTCCGAGGACGAAACTTATTTTAAGTGATGTAGAATGTAATATCCGGAATTTCTATTACAACTGTTTAATATTATTTTATCCGAGTTATATTGTACAGCGTGGAATCTGTACAGTATAGATAAAATAAATGAAGGACTGAGATGTCAGTATCGGTATAATTGTCGTACTTGGTCGACAATTGTATTAGAGGATATAGTGCGTCATGTATACGTATCCAGTATGTCGAGACGGACGAGAGACGTTGGAAATGGCTAAGTGTAACATTATTAGCGCACGCTAATAATAACGAGTAGCGCACGCTATCGTGCAGGTTTAGCGCACGCTACGGACATAACTTAGCGTACGCTAGTGAAGAACAGCTTATAGGGAATCTACGCGTGGACCAGGCCACTTTCGGTGCATGTTCTGATTAGTCAAATGATGTTTGTCGTAAAGGATTAGCGCACGCTAATTCTTTTTGTTAGCACACGCTAATATCAGTCGGTCAACAGGGAATCTTGGCTTTATTGGTTGCTTTCGGCATGTGGGGTCTCGAGTATATTCGGGGTAGGTGCAGACTGTAGTAAGTCAACTTCGGATAGCGCACGCTAAGGACATAGGGCTTGCGTACGCTAAGACAGTGTAAGTTACGTACGCTAATGCATGGACATTACGTACGTAAGCACATATACGAAGCCAGACAGTAGCCTCTGGACTGCGATAGCGCACGCTAACAAAGTCAGTTAGCGCACGCTAAGTGTGTAACGTACGTTAACTGAAGATGCTAGCGTACGTTAATAATATACAGTATATATATAAGTGCAGTTGGCTATTGCCCGTCATTTTCATCCATTTCTTCATGTGAGCCGATAGAGAGAGCCTTGGGAAGTATTTGGGGTTCCAAACACTGTATTATGGTGGAGTTAATCATCCATAACAACATTTGAAGCTTGAAATCATTGGTGATTCTTGGAAATGGATTCAACCTTGTAAATCAATCCATTCCTTCAAAAAGGTAATTACTCTTCACTTTGAGATTTTGTTTTGGATTGTATATGATGTTCTTGAGCTGATGATTATCATATAAACAAGTTGATAAGTATGACTATGAGTTGGATTACCGGATTATGATAATGTTATTGTTGATATGAAGATATTGATATGAATTGGATGGTTTCGAATGTGTTGTTTATCTTCAAATAGATATGTTGGCTAATGTCTTCCTTCAATTCGGATCTGTGATGTTGTTGTTGTTGGTTCCTTCATATGATGGTGAACATGGCATGATTATGAGTTCTTGGTGTTTAGGTTGTTGATATTAAGGAAGATGAAATATGAATATATGACTTGAATTAAAAGTCGGATGATTACCTATATGTTAAAGGATATTGGATTTCGTTGTTTGATAGCTATGAACATGGTTCAGAATCACTTAGAGTTTTTGATAATCGCCATATGTTGATCGGTATCCGAAATGCATGTAACTGCACGTCATTAGCGCACGCTAAGCCTACTGGCTAGCACACGCTATCGGGAACAACTTAGCGCACGCTACGGTAAGAGATTAACGTGCGCTAAGTCAACAGGCAGGGTAATATATTCTGTTTCTGTTATGAATTCATGATGGTTTTATTTGGTTTGTTCTGACTGCATTTATTCGAGGTTGTGTTGAACCGTTGAGTTCGATTGGTTAGTTTTGTCGGTTGTTGATTGTTATCGGATATATGTTATTTGATTACTTCGATAGGTTGAGATTATTGATCGGCGATTATAACCGGATGTTGCGATCATGTTCGAGTATGTTCGTGAATTGCTTCGGTTGGGCCGAGGAGCTCGTAGATGAAGGCATTGTGACTGGTAGCGGCTTCATCATCATCGTATCGGTATCGAGGCAAGTTATTGCTTGCTCAGTTATAATGTTTAATGAATGGTTTCAGTTTCATTTCGTTTATAATTCATATAGCAATGATTATTACTGCAAATTCTGGAGATTTGGATTTTGTGTTGTCTTTCCGATTCTGGGAGTTAAATCATAAGGTTTATGATTCATTTCGGTTATTGGAATTTTGGGTATCGAGGATACATTATGATAAATACGAGGATATGAGTATCTGTAGTCCATGGTACGTTTGGATCGCCGAGCATTGCGGATAATCGTCGGTGATGGTTTGATATCGATATTACTCCTGAAGGATTCGGGACAAGTATCTTAGTCTGTTTCGGTTTAGTATTGATGATGTTGATCATGCAGGTTGTTATTTATGTTGTTGAACATGAGGTCGTCCTAGTTGTTTCATCATAGTGTCGTTCATGTTTTGTTATTGATTCATATGTAGTTCATGTTGATGCACATATTGATTTGCATAAGTGTATGCATATTGTGTTGTTTATGTTGTGTTGATCCTGTGAGATCATGAGGATCTATGCTGAGGGCGCTGGATCGAACGTCCACTTGATTTTGATCTTGTAGGATCATCACGGGGATCTATGCTGAGGGCGCTGGATCGTTGGACAGGTTGTCCACCTGATTTTGATCTTGTAGGATCATCACGGGGATCTATGCTGAGGGCGCTGGATCGTTGGACATGTTTTCCACCTGATGTTGATCTTGTAGGATCATCACGGGGACCTATGCTGAGGGCGCTGGGTCATGGGATTTCCATTGAGTATACATTGTTGTTATTGTTGTGATCATATTGACGTGGTCATATGAATATGCATTTGTAGGTCTTGGATTAGGACCGTGTCCGTATTGCATTGATCTGATCTCGGGTTAGACTGATATGATTGTCGTGGCACTTCATATCTCGAGGTATGTTCCGTATTTTCATTTGGTAACTGTATTTTGATGAACAACCGGTTATCGTCTTGGGATTTAATGATACTATCCGATGGATCGTATTGGTCAGAACTGGTACTTTTCCGTATCGTGAGTTGGTGACGATAGTTTGAGAATCTTGATTATTGTTTGAGGTGCAATACAGATATTATGTTCGAGTTTATTGGTTAATCCAGTACAGGATGTGAAATGTGATAATGGTTATTCTGATGAGAATTACTTGAGTAAGCAAAGTTATGGCGGTAAGATTACGTTGGTCGTATTCTTATGTTGTATTCTCATTGGTATGTAATTATTAATGTGATGTGACGGTTATCATTGTTGGATATTATTGTTGGGATTCGGTGCCTAAATCGAAGGCCCAGCGGAAGCGGTAAAACGAAAATTAATTCGATCCGAATCCCTACGAGGATCGATCGAGCTACGTATATACGAATATCAAAACGAATAACAAGAGATATAGAAACTCACCCTTGTAGTCCGTTGATTAGATGGATAACCTTCTCTCGAGCTATTCCCCGAGCTTTAGGCGATCTCCTTTCAATTCAATCCGCTCCAAGCTCTTGAATGATCCAACGCCGAAAGCACCGCGTCTCTACTTGCCACGCGCCGGAGAAACGACCGGAACGACAATCACCTTGCTATCCTCCGAGGATACGGCTAGAGCTAAGTGATGAAGCTTCCAATATGAGATTATCACACTCTAAGTGTATAACTCACAACTCTCATTTATTTCTTGATTTTTCTCCAAGAATCACCAAGAACAAGTTGAAGAAGAAGATGAAGATAAGTGTTTGAACTCAAAGTCTCACTTTCTCTCTCTCTCAATGTATCTCACGGATTGCTTATTCCTCTAAAGAGAGTGAGAAGTCTTCTCTTCTTATTCAATTCCTTTCCACATGAGAACAACTCATGTTTAACCCCACCTTGAAAAAGATATCAAATATCTATTCATTAAACACCTAATGAAGATTCCAATTGATTTAAAAATCAAAGTCTTGTCAAGGTGTGGGGAAGGGGGGACGGCCATGATGAAGAAATAGGACGAGTTCGGTTCGTTTCGGACTCCCGTGAGTCCAAACAGATAAACTCCGATTCCGTTCCGATGTATTTATATCGATCAATTAATCTAATTAATTAATCATATCAAATACATAATAACATAATTAATTTCTCCAAGAAATAATTATATTCACGAATTAAATTAATCACCCAGTAATTTATTTAATCCATTAGGCCGTAAATCAATTTATCCAATAAATCGATTTAGACATCCAATGTCCCAAATTAGATATCCAATATCTAATATTTATAATGAGAGATTAAGCTCGATTCATTCCGTCGTCAATCCTAATGCGCGACTCGGTAGGTCCGTCTCAGTCAGCAATGGGAGGAACCAAAGAGTAGTAGCACCACTTAGCCAGCCTGGTGGCCTACACTGTACCCCGACTGAGAACGAATGATTGGGATCATTCAAGAACCATTCTGTCGTGAATACCAGTATACGTATAAACCCTTCTTTCAAATGTCCCGATCAAGTTATAGGGTCACGGTCAGTCAAACCCTATCTGTACTTGACTCTATGCATGCGTTAATGCAAATTGAGATCATCGAGCTCTCGTGTATCTAATCTGACTAGCTCCAATGCGAAGGCCAAAGACATATGATCTCATCAGCCACTAACCGCAAAGGACATAAAACCCGTACACTACCAGGAGAACGAATTCTATCTTGGTATTGATAGGACTGCTACTTGCCCATCAAGATGCACGTCGAGGTTGACCCCGCCTTAGGTTTACAGGTGGTCGAACTACTCTAATGAAAATATTGACGTCACAAGCACATCCCTACTAAATCCTCAAGTCGAAGGTTCACGAATACCTATCACAACCTTTCGATTCCGTCATTGACTGTCCCGGAGTGAAATCCGTGTGACGAATCGAGGGTGAGTCGGTTCGAGTATACTAATCTAATTAGCATACCTATAACGTGTGCTCCCACTAACCATTAGTGTTCGACAGGCACTCTCCATGTCAAAGAACACGTCATACAAGTCTTCACATAAACTTAACGCCCAGTCAAGTTTCATCGACTTGCGAACGATTAAGTATTTGAGCTATAAACCTTTCCAGTGCCGACCCCTTTATCCAATAAGGAGTGGAACGTTTTGTTCTCAAATACACGGACTAGTTTCTATATGTATATTTACGAGTTAGGAATGCCAGTAACTACCAGTAAATAAAGAAACATTCCTTTGCCTTATATAAATGGTTTACATAATTACAAGTACAATGCCCTCACTCAACAACCTCTGAGTGGCATTCGAGGGCATACTCCTAACAATTATGGCTGACCCCGTCGTGGGTTTTGTTTTTAGGTTCTTGGAGTATCGAGCTTGTAGCGGTCGTGAAGAGATGAGCTTCCCGGAGGATACTGGCTAGGACATGTTTTGTGCATTGAGTTTCTTGATTGGTTCTTGTATTCCGCTACTAGAGTATCTTTATGGTTGGTCTTTTTCCGCTGCGTGAGTATTTTGAAATGCTCTTTCTGAGATTACTTTGGAAATCGTTTCCTAAACTTTTGAGTGTCGGCCGTTTGGCCTTGCGATTTCAAATGAGTTTTTACGACGGTTTTTGATAAATGGAATTTATAGGTCTTTGTGCATTTTTAAAGATAGTACCGTCGTTGGCCTCTTGGGCATTTGTAAATGTTTGCCAAAATTTCTTTTAGCCTTGTAGGTTCCATCTCGGGGCCCACGGCGCTGTAATATTTCCGGTTAAATCTGGGGGTGTTACAGGTTGGCCGATAAGTTGCAACACGAGTGTGCCACGGCCCGGACGAGTGTGCCGCGGCAGTGACTCGGCAGTGTGCCGCGGCCCTGCCGGCATGTGCCGCGGCCCACAGTACAGGCTGCTCGGCCAAAAACTGGACAATGTGTGTGCCGCGGCGCACACTCCTTGTGCCGCGGCCCACACCCCCTAGGGTCTTAAAATGATGAAAAATGATCAGGGAAGAGAATAAAAGCAATAGGAATCAATATTTGGGAAACAATAACACGAAATGGAATTACGGAAACCCCAAAACGGTGGTTCCAAACCATGATTACAAGTGTTCGCCCAACAAAACACAATTTGAACAATGAGGAGATTAGAAATGACATGAACTCCAACGTCAACATCGGCTAATGAATCAATTACAACAATCGAGATAACACACTTGTCTCGTTTCCCGAGTAAGGTAGATACACTGAACAATATCGATACACAACTCGAAGTTATTCCGAACGGTGAACACAGATGAATGATTATTATCAAGTGAAAAACTACATAGTGACAATTACCGAATGAAATTACTGAATGATAGTGACTGAATTACAACCGGGTATTACATACACCCCCCCTTAAAAGAGTTTCGTCCGCGAAACTAAGGGTCAAACAACTCGGGATAACTCTCCCGCATACTATCCTCGGTTTTCCAAGTAGCCTCTTCGACTCCGTGTCTAGACCACTGAATTTTAACCAAAGGGATCGCCTTATTCCTCAACTGTTTGATTCGCCGCTCTAAGACTCGTATGGGATGCTCCTCATACGAATGATCATCAGCGATCTCAATTTCGTCGAACTGAAGTATGTGACTCGGATCGGCAACATACTTTCGCAACTGAGAGACGTGAAACACATTATGAATTCGGCTCAACGCCGGAGGTGAGGCCAAACGATAAGCTAGCTCGCCTACTCATTCCAAAATCTCAAACGGTCCAATAAATCTCGGACTCAACTTCCCCCGTTTTCCGAAACGGAAAATACCTCGACCAAAACGTGGTCACCCGTCTCGAACTCTAGTGGTCGACGACGATTGTCTGCATAAGATTTCTGTCGACTCTGAGCGGTCAACAAACGACTCCTGATCAAAGCTACCTTCTCACGGGCGGCTATAAGCATATCGGGCTCGGTGCCGATTGACTCTGATAAGTCATCCCAACACAAAGGAGATCGACAACGACGACCGTACAAGGCCTCGTAAGGTGCCATCTTAATCGAAGTATGCCAACTATTATTATACGTGAACTCGATCAATGGTAGTTGGGCTTCCCAATCGTCTTTCCAATCGAGGACGCATGCCCTCAACATGTCCTCTAATGTCTGAATAGTCCTCTCTGATTGCCCGTCGGTCTGAGGATGAAAGGCGGTACTGAGATTAAGCTGAGTTCCCATAGCACGATGAACTGATTTCTAAAAATGAGACACAAACCGTCCGTCATGATCGGAAACGATACTTTTAGGAGTACCGTGCAGTCTCACTATTCCTTTGATGAACAGTTGAGCAAGTCTCTCGGGACCCCACGTATCCTTAATTTCGAGAAAGCGAGCTGACTTAGTTAAGCGGTCCACAATCACCCAGATCGTATTCATGCCACGACGACTCATCGGCAAACTCGTGATAAAATCCATAGAAATGTCTTCCCACTTCCATTCTGGAATAGGGAGAGGTTTCAGCATACCCGCCGGTAGCTGATGTTCAATCTTGACTTGTTGACAGGTTAAGCATCTCGAAACAAATTCCGCGACTTCTCGCTTCATATTACTCCACCAGTAATTTTGTTTCAAGTCTTTATACATCTTGCTAGATCCCGGATGAACAGAATAAGGGGTAGCATGAGCTTCTCTCAAAATCGAGTTTTTCAACTCGTCATTTGCCGATACGCACAACCGATTCTTAAATCTCAAAAGTCCATCCTCGTGGACCACGAATCAAGGGGCTTTCCCCTGAGCCACATCCTCACGGATGCGCAACAATGATGGGTCTGAATCCTGATTCTCTCTGATTGCCTCCTCAAGCGGCGATGAAATCTCTAACATGCAAAGTTGCCCTTGCACTCGCTGAAGCCAGACCTCGATCTCGGGTCTAAGGAGTTCCTGTTGAAGCTCTTTATGAACTGTTAAACGAGCCAGCATCTGCTCCTGAACGGACTTACGACTCAAGGCGTCGGCGACAACGTTCGCCTTGCCCGGGTGGTAAAGGATCTCGATATCGTAATCTTTGATTAATTCCAACCACCGTCTCTGTCGCATATTTAAATCCTTCTGAGTAAATATATACTTTAAACTCTTGTGATCGGTGAAAATCTGACAGGTGACGCCATAAAGGTAATGACGCCAAATCTTCAACGCGAAAACCACGACTGCTAACTCCAGGTCGTGGGTCGGATAATTAACCTCGTAAGGTCTCAATTGCCGCGAAGTATAGGCAATAACCTTCCCATTCTGCATGAGTACACATCCGAGACCCTGCCCAGACGCATCACTATAAACCACAAATCCTTCCGTCCATTGCGGCAAGGAAAGTACAGGTGCTGAAATTAACCGACTCTTGAGTTCCTCAAAACTCCGTTGACACGCGTCGGACCACGTGTATTTCTTATCCTTTCGCAAAAGGTTCGTCAATGGTTGAGCAATTTTAGAAAATCCTTCCACAAACCGCCGATAATAACCGGCTAATCCGAGAAAGCTTCGAATTTCCTTAACATTCTTCGGAGGTAACCAATCTTGGATAGCCTCCGTCTTCTGAGGATCAACACGCACTCCATCTGATGAAATTACATGCCCGAGAAAAGTCACTTCGGACATCCAGAACTCACATTTGGAAAACTTTCCATAAAGTTGCTCTCGTCTTAACACGTCGAGAACCTGATGAAGATGAACCTCGTGTTCCTCTCGATTACGAGAATAAATCAAAATGTCATCGATGAAGACAACAACAAACTGATCCAAAAAGTCGATGAAAACCCGATTCATTAACTCCATGAATACCGTAGGTGCATTAATTAGCCCGAACGGCATAACTACGAACTCATAATGACCATAGCGTGTACGAAACGCTGTCCTAGCGATATCCGACTCTCGAATTCACAACTGATGATATCCAGATCTTAGGTCGATCTTGGAAAATATTGAATCTCCCTGAAGTTGATCTAAGAGATCATCAATACGGGGTAAGGGATACTTATTCTTGATTGTCACCCTGTTCAACTCCCGATAATTAATACGCAAACGGAACGAACCATCATTCTTCTTGACGAACAACACTGGTGCTCCCCACAGGGACGCACTCGGTCGGATATAACCCTTCTCGAACAACTCTTCAAGTTGATTCTTCAACTCCTGCATTTCGGTCGGGGCCATCCGGTACGGTGCCTTCGATATTGGAGATGTACCAGGCTCCAACTCAATCGTGAATTCCACATCTCTCTGTGGAGGTAAACCAGGTAACTCATCTGGGAATACGTCGGCATATTCTCTCACTACCGGTATATCCGCCAACATTATCGATGATTTCTCGGTTTTAGTCATATAGCACCAATAACCAATACATCCCTGATTGAGTAATCTCACTGCTTTCATCAAATTAATAACTCTTCCAGAACAGCCGGGATTACCTCCCTGAAACACACATTCGACCCCATCGTCTGAAATGATAGTGACCATACGCTTACGGACACTAATGATGGCATCATGACGATCCATCCAATCAATACCCAAGATGACGTCGTCTCTCGGCAAATATACCACGATTAGGTCCGCTGGCCATACACGGTCATGAAGCTGAATCGGACAATTCTGAATCTCACGATTTCCGATAATTTGTCTACCATCAGGTAGACCAATGACATAAGACCCACAACTAGTAGCACTACCCATACGTAGTCTACTCAAACATGACTCGAAAATGAATGAATGCGATGTACCGGTATCAAAAAGGGTACACACAGGTTGAGATAGAATATCGAGTGTACCTGAGATCATTCGGGCCTCTGGATCGTCAGTCTTCTTCATCTCATAAATCCGGGGCTTGCTAGTCCCGGCACCGGACGCTCCCGTCTGCTGGCTATAGGCTCCACCTTTATTCGCTCCTGTCGTCTTGAACGACGTAGACTGAGTAGCTTGATTCTGAACGGCTGACTTCTTCGGGGCCTGAGATGCCACCGGAGTATTTTTTGAGTCTCTTCGGCAAAAACGGGCCTTATGCCCAACAATTCCGCAATTATGGCACGTGACAGACTGTCTCGGACACTTGGTGCTGACATGACCAAGATCCCCACAGTTAAAACAGGTGATGGCCGAACTGGCCGCTCGTGATTGAGATTCCGCAGGCTTAGGCGTCACAGGAGGTCGCTCCGAAAAAGCAGAGCCCGCACGAGGTTTCTTGAAAGTGGCCTGACTGTCGTCAGACTGATTACGGTTCTTGGACTTTTTGCTAGCAGATGAAGGTTGCTGCTTAGCAATCTCTTTAGCAGTAAGCTCATAGGTAAGAGCTTTCTCAATGAATTCGGCCAACGTGGTGCAATTATGATTAAGCAACTGTAGTCTCATACGGGGTTTCAGCCTCTTGCTGAAATACTTGATCTTATCCGCCTCGGAGTGAATAATAGATGAGGCGAACGGAAGAAGTTCCTGAAATTTCTCGGCAATGGCGAGAACATCCTCGTCTGCTGAGGGGTCGGGAGTGAGTAATTCTGACAGCTTGGCCTCTCTGAGTGGGGCCGGATATACCTCTCCATCATGAGAGTCTTGAATTGATCCCAAGTACATGATCCGTCGGTGGGCTTCAACGACAACCACCAAGAATGTGCGCTTTTACCCAGATAGTAAGCCGCAACTGAGACTTTGTGTCCTTTGGGACACTCTACCATTGCGAATAACTTCTCGAAATGTTCGAGCCAATGAATAATATCCGCCGGCTCAGACGAGCCTTCAAAAGTAGGTGGCCTTTGGCGAGAGATGTCGCCGATGATACTGCTCACATTCCTCTCTTGCCTCTGAGGTGGCGGCGGAGGAGCCTGTTGATTTTGATTAGCTAAATTATGCATCGTCTCCATTAGTTGTGCCATCTGCGTCATTTGGGCCATCATGCCCTGCATAAAAATGAGTGGTCAACCCGAACACCTTCTGACTGAGCCGTGTCCCGGGTACAACTCCCCGATAGTGAATGATCACGTCCAGGTGAATGAGTGGCAGCGTCGCTGCTCGATGAATTAGCATTATTCCTTGCGTTCGCACGTGTATTCACACGAGCTCTCGGGATTCGGCCCGCACCACGGCCTCGTCCTCCTCGTCCTCTTCTTGCTCTCTCCATATAGGAAAGTCACATGATGATTATATTCCCCGCATGAATATCACGTTATGATTATGACATGAGATGATGAAAATGAGCATACACGCTCTAACACAGTGATTACATGAATGATCAACTGAGGTGACAAGATTATCTGATGAAATTATTGAAATGATTATCTTGCACAAATTAACAAGATTAATGATATGATCTTCCTGATCAACAACTGAGTAATGAAATGAATTGAGTGATTAACGAGTTAACATGACCGTCCTGGTCAAAATGAAAATGATGATTGAGGATTGTTAACTGATGAATTATGAATGAATGATTCTTATTGCCAGAAATTATACCATGGCGTTAGAAATCTTACAGTTCTTGGTCTGATTGGCTCGGCATTTGCACAGGTCACACGTGGCGCGAAAGTCCAATGATACTAGTCCGATGACGATGATTTCAAATGAGACATGACTCGGAAGGTAGTATTCAAAACCACGCTCCGATACCAACTCTGTAACACCCTAACTCGGAGGATATTACAGTGCCGTGGACCCCCGACTGGGACCCACCAGGCGAATGAAAACTGATGAATTAAATAATATAATTGTAGTACCGAACCACATTATATTACCAAATACTCCGATGAGGAGCTTAAGTACAATACACCAGGACAATACAGAATACTAGTATATTTTATATGAAGATAAAATACACTACCCTGAATAAATAAACATCTCAAACGGAATTTACAGCGGAAATACAAATGACGGAAATGACTTAAATGACTGAAATAGCCGGAATGACTGGGGCCCCCTACTAGTATCACTGGGACTCTTCGCCGTCAACATGCTCTTCCCGTGCCTTTGTCTTGCCGTGACCTGAAAAACAATATCCCCTAACGGGGTCAGTTACACAGAACAACAATCCTCAAGGGTTGAAAATACACAATCATGATATATCTGAAGTTATGAAATATCCTTAGTTATGAATTACGCTGAAGAGGAGTATCATAGTACGCCCGTAGTGTTCTGTGCAAGTGTACAAGACGGATGACCAGACACACCCGTCCTTGTACCTAATTAGTCTCACGGAGTTAATCTTTACCGTGTGCACAGTCCAATGTATCACTCCTAATACATGGCCATCACGTGCCCGACTAAAAATTCCACACATCCGCACCCGGCCACGCAATATGAACCCAGAAGTTCATATGAACGAGAATGACCACAATGAATATCAATGGATAATAATTCGACAAGGTCAAGAATGACTCAGCGAGATGAAAATAATAGTGAAGTGATTGATAACCCAATGAAATGATTGGAACCGTTGTTCCTCGTGAATGAAATGATTATTCGACAATTACAAGTCTCAATACGGTTAATACAATGATGAATGAGTTATGATTATGAATGAACAACAACAAAAGGAATGAAGATCCTTTTAACCGAGTAAGAATTAACTTACTCAACACCGGTGACAATTATCCTTCCACGAACAACGTCCTAATTGAGATATCGGTCGCTCGAACAACCTTGAATAACACAATTACCAACAATCCGTTCAACATACGAATCAAACACGAATATAACGAACTCAAAACGTCGATACGATTAAACCAAGTTCATTGGGGCATTATATCGAACACTTTGTGGCCAAACTTCGATTGATTATAACCAAACCTCAATAATACCAACATCAAATCCCCAAGAAGTGTTTCAAACCAACAAAACATCTTCAATACGATCAATAATCCATTATGAATATTCAAATTCGTGATTACAACAACGATTAATCGAAAACACAATATTCAAAGTGTTCTTGAATAATCCTTCAATAATCCAATGAATAATCAAACATATCCATAATCATGCGTATATCACTTCATACAACATGATCTTAACATCCAAAACATCATATCTCAATACAAAATCGAAATCCAAGATGTTGAAGAAATTACCTCTTGAAGATCCAAGCACTTTGATCCGAAGAACACACGTTAGATCGACTATCCGGGCTTCACGATCGAAAGAAAATGAAGAAAATCAAACCCTCAAGTGATGGATGATGAAAAGTTCCTCCCCTCAAGCTCTCTCTCTCTCGCAGGTTGAAGAAAATGGAAGAAATGAGCTGAACTCGCTCAAAAAAACGCAATTATAGAGTTGACTGCCCTGTGTGCCGCGGCCCGGCCGAAGTGTGCCGCGGCACAGGGCCAAAAATGCCCCCAGTGATCGGCAGTGTGCCGCGGCCCGGATGAGTGTGCCGCGGCAGTGGCTCGGCAGTGTGCCGCGGCCCTGTCGGCATGCGCCGCGGCCCACGGTACAGAAGGGTTGGCCGATAAGCTGCAACACGAGTGTGCCGCGGCCTGGACGAGTGTGTCGCGTCAGTGACTCGGCAGTGTGCCGCGGCCCTGCCGGCATGTGCCGCGCCCCACAGTACAGGCTGCTCGGCCAAAAACTGGACAATGTGTGTGCCGCGGCGCACACTCCTTGTGCCGCGGCCCACACCCCCTTAGGGTCTTAAAATGATGAAAAATGATTCGGGAAGAGAATAAAAGCAATAGGACTCAATATTTGGGAAACAATAACACGAAATGGAAGTACAGAAACCCCAAAACGGTGGTTCCAAACCATGATTACAAGTGTTCGCCCAACAAAACACAATTTGAACAATGAGGAGATTAGAAATGACATGAACTCCAACGTCAACATCGGCTAATGAATCAATTACAACAATCGAGATAACACTCTTGTCTCGTTTCCCGAGTAAGGTAGATACACTGAACAATATCGATACACAACTCGAAGTTATTCCGAACGGTGAACACAGATGAATGATTATTATCAAGTGAAAAACTACATAGTGACAATTACCGAATGAAATTACTGAATGATAGTGACTGAATTACAACCGGGTATTACAAGCGTGGCACCCTATGATTAGTAAGAGTCTAGCACCTCCCAAGTGTATATTCATTCTTTGGCTAGCTATATTGGGGAGGCTGGGAACAACTGACAGATTGCTTAGATTTGGAATCAAATGTGATCAACTTTGTTGCTTGTGCAGCAAAGCAAATGAGTCTTTGAATCACCTTTTCTTTGTTTGTGATTTCTCTAAGGAGGTGTGGAGGAAGCTGGCAAGTTGGTGTGGAGCAAGGCAGCAGGTGTTGGATTGGGAACATGAAATGGACTACTTGAGAGCGCAAGGATCTTCTCGCACAGGAAAACAGATGATGTATAGATTGCTTGTGGCCACGTCAGTATATCATATTTGGAGGGAAAGAAATGAACGTCGGTTTAACTCCAAGAAAAGCAATGAAGATAATGTCATTAGGCAGTGTCAAATTGTAATGACCGTTAGGGGAAGTAGGAACCTGAAGGTTCAGAATTTGTTCTTGAACTAGGTTGTTGTTTTTTGAGATTTATTGATGTAAGGTGGAGGTTTGTCGTGCTATGGTTAAATAAAAATTCTATTTACCAAAAAAAAAGATATGCCAACAACCTACTATCAACACACTGCTTTGTAGAGATTGTCCCGGGTGCTTTATAAATTTTTTATTATAATATTAATTAATATTATTTAACACCCATACTACTTATAAAGTACTCGGTACAATCCTGCAAAGTAGGGTGTTGTAGGTGTGTTGATAGTAGGGTTGTTTGATGTATCATGCCCCATCTTTATGCCTGAAAATTAGGGCTGGGACTTAGGACCCGAATAACCGAATAACCGAACCGAAAAGGTAAAAACGGTTCGATTATTGGATAAAAAAATCGTGTTTTTTTTTTGGTTATTGGATCCTACTTCAAACTAAAGTTCGGATAACGGTTATTGATTTTCCGAACTCCGAAATACCCGAAAAACCGATATACATAAAATTCATGTTAAAAATAACCAAAATACCCGGATATTCTATATATTTTCGGTTATTCTATATGTTTTCGGTTATTTTACATTTTTGGGTATATACTATATTCTACATATTTTCGAATACTCTTGGAAATATATAATATATACTATATTGTCACCTGTTGGAAATAACCGGAGAATCAATAAAACTACCCGATATAATTTCGATTCGGGTATTTTTGGGTAATGAAAAAAAACGAGGAACCGTACCCAAAAATTTGAATTCAATTCGGATAATGGGTACGATTTTTTTACTCAATAACCGAAAGTCTCAGCCTAGTGAAAATTTTAGTTTGGAGGGCAAGGTAGTAATTACATATAAATCAAAAGAATAATATAGATAAAAAAATATTTTAGATGGTAAAAGTGTCCACTTCTTTTTTTTTTTTTTTAACAAAGGAGAATTCTACGACAAGCTAATGTTTAATTGAGTTTTGAGGCCATAACATTCAAGAAATTTCACATCCACCCCCTCCCAGTGGCGCGGGAATAACACTATAGAAGCAGGAGAAGGCGGACCAACCCTTGCACCACTGTTGGTATAACCCCTTCCTTCGTTCCACCAAAATTTCTGTAATTACATGCGGTAATATGGCTCGAAACAAGGTAATTTTCACTTTATTCCTCTCTATTTGGTACTTAGTTCATGTGATTTATGGTATCATAGTTCGGTTATGTGATTCTGTGTATATATATATATATATAGATATTTGGTCGAGTGAGGAAAAAATGTTATTATATATTGTGATTGTGTGTAGCTATAGAAATTTACAGGAGTTTCGTTTTTTTTTTTTTTTCATTTGCGTTACAGGAGGGTCTGGTTTTGGTGCTTGATGTTGGTCCGTCGATGCATGCTATGCTGCCGGAAGTCGGAAAAGTTTGTTCTATGCTAATACAGAAGAAGGTATGTAAAACTAGTTTCAGTTGAATAATATGTCTAATGTTGATTACTGTTTGCCCTAATGTAATTTTTCCCAAATAGAAACAATCTTCCATAGCTTACAAGTTGCAGTCGTTGTCTTTTATGAATTTGTGTTCAGTGTTTCGTGGATTTTCTTTTGTTTGTTTTAATATTCCATTCTATGCAGCTGATTTTCAGCAAGTCTGATGAAGTGGGAGTCGTGGCATTCGGCACTGCAGGTACTCTCCAAGTGTTCTTATTGATGTATATGATATTTGAGGACTGTCAGACATTTTTTTTTTGATATTTTCTGTAGTTTTAGGTTAATATTTTTTGAGTGGATTTCAGTTACTTAATGGGTTTATGCTTTAATGTTGATCGAACTAATAATGCAAAGTGCGGAGGATATTTGAAGTTCTTATAGTTAGTCAATCATTATTTTCATCATCATCATCAACAGCACCTTAATCCCAACTATGTTGGGGTCGGTGGCATGAAGATTATAGTGTCGTTTAATTATCTAAAATTAGTTAACACCATAACTAATGCAAATAACAAAGTGGCAAAGTTTTACGCCGGATGCCCTTCCTGTCGCAACCTTCATATGAAGGAGAAATAGAACGAAATTCCAAAACCGTCAACATGATAGGTTTTTCCATTTATATGGAAAATATCATGAGACGGCGATGAGTTTGAGATAATTGCTATTGTCATGTCACAATACGTGATTGATGTTGTAGAATCAACACATACATCATGGAACATGACTCATTATTTTAGTCAATCATTATTTTATATGAAGTAATTTTGCAATTTCATATCTTTTTGATATATGATATTTGATTTTACTCCTATCCATTGTCTGATATCGTTTATATAAAAAAAGTAATGTTTATCAAATGGTTGAAACCTTTTCAGATACGAAAAATGACTTGGCAGTGGAAGTGGGTGGATATGAAAATGTCAAGGTTTTGCGGGATATAAAAGTTGTCGACGGAGAGCTTGTGGAAGCTTTACATCATCTTCCTCAAGGAAATGTACATGGAGACTGTATCCAATTTAGTGCACTATAATCTCGTGTTCAGAAAAATCGGTGCCGACATGGGCTTTGAGCTACAATTATAGATAACTGCTTCCTTTTACTTAATGTCTAATGCTTTTTTTAGAATAAAAAAAGAATTAAATTGATTCAAGAATTTCATTTGGTGACAACATTTGATCGCATGATGTAGACTTGTAATTGCCTGAAAAAATGATTTCATTTGCAGTTAGTATAGATTTAGTTTGAATGTTTTTTTTATGTCACCGTCACCTATTTCCTTAACTCTGCTGAAGTTCTTGATGCAATTGTTGTTGCGATGGACATGATGATTAAGAAATATGGGCGTACTAACAAGGGAAAGAAACGCTTGTGTCTTATAACTGATGCAATTACTCCAACCAAAGACCCATTTGAGGGATCAAAGGAGGATCAAGTGAAAACAGTTGCCCAACAAATGAACACACATGGCATGAAGATGGATTGCGTCATAGTCAGAGCAAATCAAGGTTTGAATTTGAAGAAGGAGATTTTGGAAGAGAATGATTTCTTATTGAATATATTTTGGAACAAAGCTTCGAAGGTGTATGTGGAGAGTGCAACTTCATTATTAGGTGCACTGAGGACTCGTAATATATCACCAGTGACTATATACAGGGGTGATTTGGAGCTGAGCCCTAGCATGAAGATCAAGGTGAGACTCACATCATACGGCACTTTTAGTTTTACTTTTAGCTACTTTCTCTCTCTGACAGTGAATGATATATTTTGGGTTATTTGCACTCTTGCATCTGCTCACGGCGAAATCACTTTATTTATTGTATAATAAGGGCCTTGTTATGTTACTGCTCCTATGATGCAACATTGTAGATGGTACTGCTCATAATTGTGACATTGGTACAGACTGCGTAAATCTGCATATTTTGAGCATTTTACATTTTCTCCTTTTCACCTGACAATATATAGTCATGCATTAAAGACATATGGTTTTGTTCTTATTTTTTATTCCCTAGTCTCCTACACTTAAAAAATTACACTGATTCCCGTTGAAAGGTATTCCATAAACCTATTACTCCTAACTTTAGGAAGTGATGCTTAAAGGACTAGATCTTGTCTTACACGTGCGTTCTCACATCATTTGATCCATGTTTTAGATTTTTTTTTTTTGTGTGTGTGTGTTTCTGTTTACTTTTATTCTATATGGTAAGACAACTGGAAGCATCAAGTAAAAGATTAATAGTCTTCTCATATTCAAGCTTTACCTTAAAACTAGGTATGGGTCTATAAGAAAACATGTGAAGAGAGGCTTCCTACTTTCAAGAATTATTCTGATAAAGCGCCTCCATCGGATAAATTTGCCACGCATGAAATTAAGGTTGATTATGAGTACAAATGTATTGAAGATCCTAATAGAGTCGTACCACCCGAACAAAGGATCAAAGGCTACCGCTATGGTCCTCAAGTAGTCCCCATATCGTCTGCTGAATGGGATGCTGTGAAATTCAAACCAGAAAAGGGTCTGAAGCTTCTAGGTTTTACAAAGGCTTCAAATGTCATGAGGTAAACGATCTTAAGTGCTTTTTCGCCGAACCTTTACTATTTTCTAATTAGTTTATTTTTTCCTGGGGTATTGAAAAATTCGCTGTCATCAATTTGTGCGTGAAGACACTATTACATGAAAGATGTCAACATCTTCATTGCCGAACCTGGAAATACAATGGCCATTCACGCAGTTTCAGCATTAGCAAGAGCAATGAAGGAAATGAGTAAAGTAGCTATTGTACGTTGTGTTTGGAGACAAGGACAGACGAACGTTGTTGTAGGGGTCCTAACGCCTAATTTATCCGAGAAAGATCATATTGTAAGTGAATGAGAGCAAATTTAATTCTGCCCTCGACTGTATGGATATATTAGCTTGTCACTAATTTGTCGTTTCCTTTTCAAAATTTTGTAGCCAGATTCGTTTTATTTCAACGTACTTCCTTTCGCAGAGGATGTGAGGGAGTTCCAATTTCCTTCATTCAGAAATCTGCCTTCGTCAATGCAGCCAAATGAACAACAGCAAGAGGCTACAGATAATTTGGTCCAAATGCTCGATCTTGCTCCGACCGGCAAGGAGGAAGCCTTGCAACCCAACCTCACACCCAATCCTGTTCTTGCGGTAAATTAATTACACTAATTATCTTTTGGCATACTACCTAAATTAATCAAAAGAATGGTGTGGATCGCTGTAAAAACTTTGTTGAAGCTTATTTTCGTTCCGTTTGTGTCATCACTGTAACCACAGGGCTTTCTATGTCATGCAGCAGTTCTTAGATTATCGCCAAGGTTAAACTTTGGAAATAGTTGAATTAATGAAAACAGAAGAGAATGTTGCTTGAAGCAAATCTCAAAGTGACTTTTACCAAACATAATGAAATGTGTCGATGAGTGTCATTTGGATGCCAGAACATGATATAAACTTATGGTGAGCTAAAAATTAGGATGAGACATAAGTGTTCTTTTAAAAAACAAAGGCAACCTGGCCTTTGATTATGTGGGTCGAAAAATAGTTCAAATTTCAGTTGAAGGTGAACGAAAAGACTGATCATGATTCATGATTCATGGAGAGAGAATTTTTGATTGAATGTATATCCTACAATTAACAGCATTATATATAAATTCCAGCGTTATTACCGCACACTTGAGCTGAAATCTAAGGACCCACAAGCAGCAGTCCCTCCACTTGATAAGACCCTGAGAAAGATAACAGAGCCTGATCCTGAACTTATTTCTCTAAACGGAGCTGTGATTGAGAAATTCCGTAGGTGCTTTGAACTCAAACAGAATCCAAAGGTTATATCATCACGGTATCTCATTGCATAACTATTAAGTCTTTCTTTTCTTTTTGAATTTTTTTGATGCCGTGATCTATCGTGCAGCTGAAAAAATCATCTCGAAGAGTGTTGAGAGAAAAAACTTCTGGATCGAATGAGGAGGGGGGGGAGGGTATCGGTACTTCTGGCCAAGCCGTGGATGCTGTTGAATATACATCCAAAGTCAAAGTCGAGAAGATAGGGGATACTGATCCCGTTCAGGATTTTGAAGCCATGATATCTCGTAGAGATAGTCCGCAATGGGTCAGTAAAGCTATTCAGAGTATGAAAGATAAGATATTTAATCTAGTCGAGAACTCATTTGATGGAGATACCTATCTGAAAGCACTCGAGTGTTTAGTTGCTCTCCGCAAGGGTTGCATTCTCGAGCAGGTATGCCTTCTTTCTATATTATAATAATCACTTGAAGAGGGGTGTTTGTGATTTTAGTAGATTTTTTCTGAATTTTCTAAACCTCAGGGGCGTCTTTTGTAATTGTTCGCTTTTTGTTTGACAGTTCCATTACTTTTTTTTTTCCTAATAATGATAATTTCAGATTTTTTTTTTTCCTTTTTTTACAGGAACCGGTACAGTTTAATGATTTCTTGCGCCATCTCAACAAATTCTGCCTCGAGAAGCATCTCGAAAGCTTTTCTGAATATTTAGCATTGCATGGGATGATGCTGATAAGCAAGACTGAAGCATCCGAGAGGTTCGACCTTATCCTTATCGTCTTTTTGTTTCTGCATTTTATAGGGCTTTTCTCTTCTCATCTTTGCCATACAAAATTATCATTCTTAGATTTTTCTTTTCCATCCTCTCTGTATGTAGTGACATCCCGGAGAATGAAGCCAGACTTTTAATGGTGAAAGAGGAGCCGAAATCTCAGCAAGGATCCCGAGATAATATCCGTTGACGCGTGAAGTATAAAATATATAAGGAGAGTTTGCTGAAACTCTTTTTTTTTTTTTTTTTTTTATTTTTTGGTACCAAATCTATGGAGAATGTTATGATCCTTGAATGGCGTTTTGATGCTTAAATCATATTACATCAACTACAGCTGATGCTTTTGCGGCCAAGTAATTTTGTGACAAAAAAATGTTAGGCAAAATAGTTCTTTGAGACTACCTTCTGAAAGTTAGTTTTTCTTTTCTTCGGTTTTTAGTTAATTTTTTTTTTTTTAGTGTTTTTCATGCTCAGATGTCTAGCTTGTTTTACATAACAATGGCTGACAAACTGGTCTGTCCCGTCGCCATCGACATCACCAGTCTGAAGCATTTTTTTAATCAAAGAGATAATGAGCAATATCAACCTTAAGATCCTCAGGGCAATGAATGTCCTCGAACATCTTGAGGGAATTCATTACCCTGATGATCGTAAAGTTGTCATTGCTCATTACTCTTGATTAAAGATGCTTCAGATTGGTGGCGGGCCATCAGGCCCCAGTATCGAGAAGTGGGCTGGACAGAATTCAAAGGGATTTTCTTTTGCTTTCTATTTATTTTCCCAGTATTTTGAGATTTAGTTTTTAGGGTGGATTAATTAGGTGTAACCAGATCTACTCAATTTATTAAAGTATACTTTCGGTTTTCGTTATTTTGTTACCTTACCAAGCCATAATAGTTGATGCAATTGTTCAAAGTGAATTCCCAATCTTGTAGCAAAGTCGAAATCCCTCGCCCCCAGGACCCCCACCCCCGACCCGACAGGGATTGGTGAAGTGAACTTCCAATCTTGCTGTGTGATAAAGTGGTCTTCCCAAAAAGGGCCATAAAATTGATTCAATTGTTGAATATTAGTAAATTATTAGTTCCCTAAATGTAGATATGTTTTACTGCCTAACTTTATTTTTCAAGTACTCCAAGTTAGTTGAAGTCAATGAATCATTATTGGCAATGTTTATAAAATTATTTAAAAATTCACATTTAAAAGGATTATACTTGAATAAAAAAGAAAGATCGTGTCACTGAATCTATTTCAGTTTAATACGATCTGCAACTAAAAATCACGTTCTGTAGAATTTGAACCTACGACATCGGGTTATGGGGACCCACATTCTAGTGAACTAAGAGTGCTTTCTTATCCGAATAAAAGAGTGTGAGACATTTTTTTTCTAAAGCAACAATTTCATCGACGGCTTCATTCAGTCTGTCTCTTATCATACAAACAGAAAGACAGAAAGATACCACTGCTCAGATGGACAAGACTAAAGAGATAAAAATAAAGAGAGCGAGAGAACAGGCAATTTCAAAACACTTGCCACAAGAAGTTGGTGAACTACTTTATACCAAGACTGCGACCACTCCGCTAGTAGCATAATACTAGGATTGAAATGTATCTCTATAAAGTGGACGAGAAAAAAAAACCAAAGAAATGTTCGACTTCTAAAACCTATTTTCAGCTGGACCGTTAGCTTCAGACCCCATTTCACAAATCCTCTTCTGCTTAAAGCCCAAAATGCTATTTACGTACACCAATCAGTTCGATATCATACACAAGCCACGAGTTTGGTGGGACATCTTCTCCCATGCCATGATCTCCGAAACTGCACCACGGATATAAAGAATCTAATATAAGACAAATGGAATGATACTTTCTGTTTTTTTTTTTCCTTTTCCCGCTCTTTTTTTTTTAAGATTTAAGACATACCCCATTGAAGGTGGGATGGTTAGCCTCCTCTTATCACCAACGCGCATACCTGAGCGTATCATATTTCAAAAGAATTATAACAGCAGGTGAGGGGCGCTGACCGGGAAACAAAAGAAGATAAGGGGAAAAAAAGTAATAAGGATCAGTTTCTACCATTGATACCAATATTCCAGCCGTCAATATATTCTTCATCACCTAACCGGAACTGGAAAGCAGGTTTGCCGACATTGGAGTCAAAAACATGCCCAGTCGCCTTCAACATGGCAGTATAATAAATTTTGACCTGATCCAGAAGTTGAAACTCAATCAGTTGTAGCAAGTGACATTATAATAATAATAATACTAAATATATTGAGCAAACCATGACAGTCCGAAACAAAAATATACCTTCCTACCAGGGGTAGCTACTTTTCCATCTGGTGGTCCACCGGCCAATTCCTCAATAATCAGCTCATTAGACAAAGTCGTCTCTGAAATTGGGGCTGCATTTGCGGTCTTATCCTCGTAATCCATTGACGTGGTATTGCTACTATCTGTCATCGTACTAAGGCATGTGTTCAACTCTCTCTCAGCTCGAGTTTTCTTCTTTTTCTTTTTCTTTTTCTTAGATCGACCATCACTAACTAGTATCTCCTTATTGATCATGCTGATGATACTGCAAGTAGAATGCTCTGTTATAAAATACAATACTAGATTGGAAATAATTACTAATATTGATGCCGCTTGACAGCCACAATCAAATTATTTATGAACAATTTTCTCAAGAGATTTACGGGCTTTTAGAAAGAGCCGTGTCGTGGGAAAGATTGCATAGTAATTTTGGTAAGTCTGAATTGCTTTCATGAGCATACAATGCTTACAACTTCTTAAGCACCTTGGAACAATATCTGATGTTTTAAAGTTCAGTCCAAGTTTAGGTTTGAGGATTTATACAAAATTTTTTTTGAGAAATTGTTCTGGGACTTCCCTATGGAATCTAATCCGAAAGCTGAAGGTAACAAGCCTGGAACAGCAAAAAAACTACCCTCTTGTACTGCTTTTCAACATAGAAAATCTTCATCAATTTCACTTTGGCCGTCGAAAAATCTAATCTATTTTGTTATTATACATTTTCAAAATGTTTCACGCCTAATATTCACATAGTACATTTTAGAATTGCGACCTGTAAACTAAACCATAACCAGTAGTAATTCAATTTAATTTTCAAATTTCAATTTTAGAATAATATGACCGGATTCCTACCGTACGGTTTCTTCTATGATCTATGCAGGATCAGTAAATATTGGAAATAAGGAAAACATAGAAAAAAGCAGAACACTAACTTATCAAGCTGTTGTTCTGGATATCCTCCACTTTCTAAAGGCAGATCCTCATCAATGCTTCCAGCATGTGGCAAAACTTGCACGGATTTGTCCTCTTTAGATATATTATGAGAAACTACGCCAGTTTCTTCGGTACGGATGTTTTCTAACCCCGGTTGCTCCTGATTTTCTCTATCTTCAACTGACAGATCCCTTGTCAAGTTGTAAGCATGTTGTGAACCGAATTTATCATCTGCAAGTACATTTTGATATTTTTTTCTGCCAGCTCCTTCTATATTTGTTCCTTCCAACTGCAGTTCATTTCTTCTCCTTTTTGATTTTTGACCGTCTTCAGAATTTTCATCAATCTCCCTGATCAAGCATGTAATATTAGATGAAGAACTCATCAAAGTTACGAAGCAGAAAGTAAGAACGATAAAGATGAACCACTGAACAGACCGCATGCTGATAGATCGAACACATAACGATCTTACATATTAGTGGTGGCCCCAACCTCATGCTCTCTATCCTCTCCGAGAACACTGTGATCCTCGTCGCCTGTCTGATTGTTGCAGTTCTCCACCTTCTTAGAGCATTTTTTTCTTTTCTTTTTTGATTTCGCACTGATCTCACACCTCAGAAAGGCAGTAAATGAATAGATGGCAAGTCAGGCCACGTAAAAGAGCTGAACAAAATGTAGGTATACAACACATTGTTAGATGATGCTCACAGATTAGGGGATCGCATCTGATCATTCCCAATGCTCTGAGGCAAACTCTGATCGCCGATTGCGTCGTTTGCATTGTTTTCATGAATTCCATCACCGATTAAGACCTTTTCATTGGAAACAACAATTTCATCAAGATTCTCCACTTCCTTGGAAAGTTCATTCTTTTCATCCCTGACCTCAGTCTTTTCATCCGATGGTAGCTTTGTCACCCTATGTAAATAAATGGAAAATAAAAAAATAGAGGAAAAGTGAATGCAGAGTCTGTAATAGTATATCGATTTATTACCATTGTGGTTTTCCACTGTCAGCTAGCTGATCAACCTTTTCCTTTGGTTCAATGACACATACACTAGCATCTTTTGCCACGACCCCCATTTCCACTGTTACCTTAGGAATCTGTTCTTCAGCATCAGCTATCGTCACAGCTCTTTTACTCTTTAATACAGATAAAGGGTTGCCATCCGCATCTTCAGTTTCATGTGAATTAGCATCATTATCTGACTCTAACATTCGGTATTTCTTTCTAAGTTGTCTACCAAGACCCTTTCTGTCCCTCAACTTATCATCGTTCAGTGTAGCTTCATCCGTTTCGACAACAAAAAGACCAAAATATAAAGCCATGATAGCCTTATTCCATATGATAAACAATCAACGAAGGGAAGTTTATATGCACTAAGGATGGCTGATGAAATATTAAACTCTTTTAAACAACCAAAGTCATGAATCTGGAGGTTTAAAAAATTACATCTAAAATATACACACGAGCGTACAGTTGTAAGAAGTAAAAACAGATAGCATTGACACTAGATGCCTCTAAAACATACCTCGGTTGTTTACAACTGGATACTGTGAAGAAACTTGTAATTTATCATCATCACCATCATCATTAATAAAACTGTCTTCATAGTTATCATCATCACTGCAGTAACTAGACCCCTCTGTAGGGGTGTGATCAATATCCACACCATATGTTTCTCTATCATGTCAGGTTAAGAAAGATACAAATGATATCACGGTAAAGGTGATCATTAGCATTAAGAGAATGAAAAAGTTAGATGGATACGTATCGCTGTGGGGATCTGACTGTCGAATTCGTTGGACGTAATAACCAGTGAGGTAGACACTTCGTGGGCCGAGAACGGAAAAAACAACATCGTCCGCCTCCTCAAATTCCAAATCTAAATGGCATGACTCTGTTTTGTTGGGCAGCAATGCACATAGAAAGACCGGACTTCTGTTAGCCACATTACACTGTACGATAGTCCTCTTAGCAGCCTCGCCGATTCCAAGAGTTGCCTAAACCATCCGTTACAGCAACAACATCAGCAAAAAGGGAATAAATTTAGTAATAAACAGTACCAGAGTTACAGAGCAATGTGATATACATATAAATGCAAATCCAAAGAAATCTCTAAGCGTGTCATTAGCTCTATCTGTTATTCTAATAATAAACACCTGGGAAATTCGAAGCCTTCCTCTGGCCTTTTCACAATAATGAGTGATCGGCTTTCCAGGTTTTACCTCTATACCTGAATCACAAAGGTAACATTTTAAAGGATAGAACAAATAATAAAAAAAAAAAAAGCTATGTACCAGACAGACACACACGCGCCGCAGTTGCGTTTCGTTCTTCCGTTTTACAAACAACTAAAAAACAAATAAAAATCGTGGTTGAAATATACTGCAATTGTTGAATTTTCAGAGTGTCCCTGAAAAAGATACAGCACACTCGCGCGCGCGCACAACACGCAATCAAAGATGGGGTGAAAGAGGAAATGCTAACCCCAGAAAGCCATTGTTGCGTCGAGTGGAGGATTTCAGGTTACGTATGTTGGAACAGAGATGTCGATTCGGATATACCACGCACTACAAGAGGTTTTTGATGCTCCTCCCTTTAAACCCTAGAGAGAGAGAGAGAGAGGCAAGCGTTTCCCGCTTAAAACCCACACGTCGTACAACCGGAGTGGCTTTATATAGGGGTGTTCAAAACCGGATATCCGGATTTTCGGATATCCGACATTTCGGATATCCGAAAATTCGGATAGTAGATTTTGATATCCGATATCCGAATCCGAAATTTAGAATACGGATATCGGATATCCGAATATCCGGAAAAAATACGAATTATGTTCAGATATCCATATATTCGAAAAAAAATTCGGATTTGGATATCGGATATCCGAATATCCGAAAAAAAACTTCGGATATCGATATCGGATATCCGAATATCCGAATACATTATATTATTTAAAATATAAAAAAATAAAAATTTTAATATTTTTCGGATATTTCGGATATCCGAATATCCGATTTTTCTAAAAAGTACTATCCGATATCCGAATCCAAAATTCCGGATATCCGAACTTCGGATATCCGAATTTTCGGATATCCGGAACTTCGAATTTTCGGATATTTCGGATCGGATATCGGATATTTTTGAACACCCCTAGCTTTATATTCCTCGGTTAGTCTTATCTTTCTATTTACTCCGTACTCGCCCCTTCCCAAAGTTTATTTTGGCCAACTTCTCGTCCACATTTATGCTTACTTCTCGAGTTTTAGTAAAGAAAAGAAAAGAAATGGAAAGAAAGTTAGGAGAGAAAAGAAGAGAAAAGAAAATGAAAGGAAATTATATTTTGTGTTCTCTAGTTTGAAGGAAATGAAAGGAACATTAATCATTTTATTCCATTCTCTCCAAATCCTTCCAAATCGGAAGGAAAGTTAGGAGGGAAAATTTTCCATTTCATTCCGTTTCTTTTCATTAAAAAACTCAGGAACAATAAATATTTTTTCTTTCTTCTTATTTCCATCCATTTCCCTTCTTTTCTCTAGTTAAGTTAAATAAGGAATGTATGTCTTCGTGAGGTGGCCAAAACCTGGTTTGGGCCGGTCTCGGGTCCAACCCGTCGGGTCCACGGGTCAACCAACTTGGACCCGACTCCACAGGTCGGCCGCGGTCCGGGTCCGACCTGTCGGGTCCTTGGTCGACCCTTGATTTTTTTATTTTTTTTTAATGTACTTTAAGATTTTATTCATTATCATTTTATACATCAAAAAACAAACTAACGAACAGAAGAAAAAAAATTAAAAAAATAGACTTGTAATTAATTTTAAGTTTTCGCTTAAAATTAAATTGTCTACATATCATCGTGAGGAATCAAAGTCCTACGTAGTTTTCTTACTTACCTTACTTACCTTTCATTGAAGTTGATGTCGTCGTCGTCTTGATCGTCGGTTTACCTCATTTGACTAAACTCTCCTTGGTGCCTTTTTGATAGGCATCTTGGTTCGCTGGTAGGTCATCTCACCTATTGTCTTGATCTGGTAGCTCGGTTTTTGTTGCGTCTTTAAGCATCATGTGATCCTCGAGATTTTTTAGCGTCAATTTGGGATCTCCGCTCGTCCAACATATAACCTCCTTCAACGAAAGTGCTCTCAATGGGGGGACTGTGCGTCGAACTTGGTACGCCATGAAGAGTGCGTTCAAATGTTGCATATATTTGTGTTAACATAGCTTCATCGATTTCGTGGCTCATTTCTTATTCAATGTGATGCAGCTGTTGACGATTTGAGATACGTCGTACTCCGCGGGATTCAACTTCGTCTCAAGTAGTAGTTGTGGTACTAGCATGATAGATACTTCCAAGTACCATAGCACCATCTTCATCACGTTGACTTTCATTCTCAAATACGGGTGGATGTTGAATTTGACGCTCTCGAATATACATGCAAGATGATTTCTTGGATTTGCCCCAAAGAGTCATTCGTTCTAAGTGGGGACGTAGCAATACTCTTATAGGTTTAAATTTTGATTTTTTATATTTTAGTTTTTTGGAAAATTAGCCGTTGGACCCGCCGGGTCATGGGTCCGACCCGAGGGGTTCTAACTGTCGAAGTTTTTATATTTTTTAATTTTTGAATCCACCCTTCGGGTCCGACCTGACGGGTCGGCGGGTCTGAAATATAGAGACCCGGATCTGACATGTGTAGATCATGGGTTCGGGTCTGCCACAATCCAAATCGGCAGATCTGTGTCCTGTGGGCACCGTGGAGGAGCATAATTGGATTATTAAATTATGAGATTACCTTACTAATTGGAGGTTTGTTGACGTCCAGCACACGGCATGCCAGAAAACAGGTTGTCAGACTAGGGATATCAACTTTATCAGTACCCAATCCTACCCATCGGATAAACCCGAAATCGAGTCGGTATCGGTCGAACCCGAAATTTTATGATCGCTCACGGCTAGAGTATGGGCATAGTATATTACCCGATTACCCGACCCGCGTACCCGTTTGAATTATAAAAATATATTAATATTATATATTATATATAAGTATTAAATTATATTATATATTATATACATTATTATATAAAATATTATATTTTAAATACGTATTATACTAGATTGAATTTATTAATTACGTTATATGTATATATGATATATATTAAAAAATATTTATATTCTTAAATATAGGGTACACGGGTACCCGAATACACATTGGGTACCCGATTACCCGATGGGCAATACCTGATTACCCAAATATTTATATTCTTAAAAAAATTTCAGTCAATATTAAATTTTTTAATTGTAATATTCTAAGATTTGTTTCGAAGTTTAGGAGTAACTTTTAATTTTTGATTTTATTAAATGTAAGAAGCAAAATGGTCTTTTCAAGTGCACACTGCGACTAAAAATTATTATTGTCCGCCATATTATAAATTATATAGTTCACAAATTTAATGTATAACTTCGTCAATATTTGTAATAAATATATTAACAACCATTATAAAAAAATAATATTTTTAAAGTATATATCGAAATAAATTCAACAACATATTACATATTAAAAATATAAATTTATATTCGCATAATAAAGTATATTAATTAATATGTGAATTAGCGAGAACTACCAGAAAAAGAAAAGTAGAAGGAATTGCAACTAATATTCAGATGGATTAACATGCGTTAAAAGAAACATGCACAACAAAAATAAAAACAAATGTTAGCATTTGCTTTTTATCCAAATGAAAAAAAAAAAACGAGAGATAAACACGTAATTCCTATCAACCAATAAAATTCCAGTATTTTCTTTTCCGACAGAGAAAAAAAAAAATTCCAATATACTCATAGAAAATGATGACAATCAGTGGCGGATCACGGTCTTCGGACCTGGCCGAGACTTGTTCGGGGACGGGACCGATAAAAAAAGAACTCTTGGCTCTTGTTCAACCTCTCATTGAAGTCTATTCCGTAGGTGTATTAAGATAGGCGAAGTGAAATATTTCATGACTGGTAGTAAATAAACTTGGAAATAGATCCAATAGTTCAGTTCGTTCGAACGACCTGCTCGCTTCGGGATTTAAAAAGTGGATGTTCCTTCCACACGTTGGAGTTTTTTGTAAAAAAGAATTACAAAATTGTAAGAAAAAAAAGCTAAAAAAACTAGGTGCTCCTAAGACTAGGAAATATATAACAATTAGGAATATATTAAATGATGAAAACATACTTAATTAGGAATATACTAAGGAGAAAAAATAGATGTAAGAGGAAGTTCAGTTAGATATCCAATTTATATATTATTGCTCACATGAAGACAAACTGCCCGTCTAGCTCAGTCGGTAGAGCGCAAGGCTCTTAACCTTGTGGTCGTGGGTTCGAGCCCCACGGTGGGCGCTGTTTTTTATATTTTTATATGGCGTCATATGAATAGAACAGGTGCGCAAATATGTCAATTTCCGACACGACACCATAACCTACACATTAATTTCGTGTTCGTATAACTCGGTAATATTTATATATTTTTAGCATTAATTTTGTTATCATTTTAAATATTTTACGTTTATTTTCTAATTTTTTATTTGAATTCATCGATTCGTGTCGTATCGTGTCGTTATCGTGTCGTGTCAACACGAAAAATATCGTGTCATATCGTGTTCGTGTCGTGTCCGTGTTTCAACCTTTCGTGTCGTGTCCGTGTTTCAAGCTTTCGTGTCGTTTTCGTGTTCGTGTCGTTTTCGTGTTCGTGTCGGGCATATACTTAACGGGTCGTATTTGTGTCTGACTATACTTAACGGGTCGTGTTCGTGTCGACCCGACACGCACGAATTACCAGCCCTACCAAATATTCCACTTGGACCGGAAAGAATGCGTCTCTTGACTAAAATTCGTATTTAAGAGTAGAAATGGCAATGGGGCGGGTTCGGGGCGGGGCAGGCTATCCCCGTCCCCGAACCCGAAATCTGAATCCTGCCCCGTCCCCGCCCCGTTCTCCGTCGGGGATCTTATCGGGGCGCCCCATTGGGGCTAGAGCATGCCCCGAACCCCGCCCCATTACCCGTTTTTGCCCCGTTTTATATATTTATATAGAATTATATTATATATATATAATATAAAATATATATAAAATAATATATATATAATATATTATATATAAAAATATATATATATACATATAAAATATATTATATATATTATTTTGCCCCGTTCTATATATCTATAAAAAATATATATAATATATATATAATATAATTTTATATATATAAAAAAATATAAAAATATATATAATATAATATCGGGGCGGGGTGGGGTCACTACCCCGAACCCCGAAAAAATCCCCGTTAACGCCCCGATCCCCGCCCCGTAACCCGATAATGTCTGCCCCGCCCCGCCCCGTTAAGATCGGGTTTCGGCTTTCTCCGTCGGGTTCGGATTTTCTTGCCATCCTTATTTAAGAGTTGCATTACTTCTAGACTTGGCAAATGGAAGGGTTCGGACCAAACAGATCGGACAAAAATGGGTGGATTTTCTCGATCGGGCTAAAAAGGCCCTTTTTTGGGTATGAATATAATTTTTTGAATAAATGTAAAAATATTTTTAGATCATTATTATTATATTATTTACTATAATATCACAATCAGAGAAATAAATGTCCAATTATTTTTATTTGATAATTACATTATTTACTACACTACCACAATCAAAAGATAATATACAAATATTTTTATTTGATCATCATCACATTTATCACTACGATTTTCTTTATAAAAATCATAAAATAATATGAGATACTACTGAGTAATCACAAAGTCCAATAAAAAAATAAAATTACATCATTAATTAATATGTAGATGTAATAGTATGATCTAACAAAATACATAAGGAAAAAATTTAAAATATTATAATTACACATAACATAAAAAGAAAAAGAAAAAATTGGATCGGGCCTCCGCGGACGGGCAAAAACTGGGCCAGGCCGAAAAAGTCTATTTTTTTAGCACAAAATATGAAACCCAATACTCGTCCAAAAACGGGCTGGCTTGCCCGACCGTTCTGCCTGGGCCTATTTTCCCTGTTCTAATTACTTCGCTCAAAAAATATGATATCTCTTCATCTTTTTCTTACTATGTGAAATTACGCTTTTTTTTTTTTTTTAAATTTGTTTTCAATATAGTAAAACAATCTCCAAAATATATAATCGGCACGCAGAGTGATAATCATATATATTGAAAGATTAGGTCCTAAAAATTGACTGTGGAGTATTAATGACACCATTTTTGAAGTAAAAATATATGTAGATTAATGTCATGACATGCGAAGTGCGAATGTAATTATTGAGGAGTTATGATATATAGACCTACATAATAGACATACAAATAGGCCTACACCATTCACATTTTGACAAGTTTCAAACACTTTTTCTGTCTCTTCATATTAACCATTCAAATTTTTAACTTCACCAATCATAGTTGTAGTTCTATTTGTAGGTATATTATGTAAGTCTATACATCATTTTTCATTATTGAGATCCAAGCGAAGTGTTCATGTAGTCATTGAGGTACGAATTGATTGGAGTATTAATGACTTCAATTTTAAAGTGAAAACTCATTCATATCAAATAGCTTTTACAAGAATACCGTATGTATTGTTAATTCCTTTCATATTGTGTCAAATTTAATGAAGTAAATATTAATTGCCTAAAGTTATCAAATTCTTTTCAAGTCTCCTTCATTTAATCATTTACCCCTTTCATTTGCCTTCAAATAAATGCACAAACCCTTCAACCACCATCATTTGATACTATGAATAACACCATTTGAAGAGCAAAAAGTACAAACTGTTCGAATGGTCAAAGCTAGAACGTAGGAAAGCGTTTGGAGAATTTACCCAAGACATGGTTTTACAAACGTGTATTATGGGTGGATGTGATTATTTACATATCCCAGAAGTTGGCGTATCATGAGCCATCCATGCTATGAGAGATCGTAAAGGTGTTATGAGAGAGGAGTATGACTATCTCAACGTACATTTATGATCTCGCATGTGATTTTCTCATTTTCCTACTTTTAAAAGATTCTAAGCATTTGCACCATGTTACAGGTTATTGAGGATGCGGGCGCGATCGATGCAACTCCCAAAAATATTAACGGGTGTACAACCCCGACAACAAAACTATAGTCCATCTTACAAATATGGCTTCCGAAAGAGAAGAAGATTTCTGTCTCATTGTATGGCGGTGGCTCATTGTATGTATAAAATAATGAGTTTGTACTAAACAAAATTTTTGTCTTCTAAGATTTTTTCCATTTACGTTTACAACGATGTGTTGAAAGAATATGAGAGCATAATGAGAACTTTATCTAATAAAATCATTGAGATGCTGTTGATGTGTTTGGGGGAAGATTTTAAAAAGAAGTTTGAATATGAGTTTAGAAACTCAGAAGGGTACTTGCAGATTAATAATTAATCTCCACCCGAAAATACGGAATAAAGCTTTTTAGTTGATTATTAATGGTGGGATTATGGGGAAAAAATTCTGTTAAGGGTGGGAGCAATAGCATCAAATATTATCAGTAAGTTGTAAACATGAAAATTGTGAGACATGTAATGGAAGGTATTGCTATTCTAAGGCGTATTGGCGTAATATTTATAAGAGATATCTGTTTTCATGACAATATAATTTTTATCGACTAATATAAAAAATTATGCACGCACATAAGTCTATACATGAGGTACATTTTATCCTTGGTATTTCAGCTTGCTTTTTATTTGAGTCCCGAATATTAAATGTGTGAGTCTTAAAGATTTTTAAAGATGATTTTATGGGATATAAAGGAAGGGGTTGACACTCTACTAAAAGTGATAATACGATTCAAGTAACATTTTAATGATGTTCTGGAAATATACATGAGTACCGAATTTGTTATCCCCATGAGAGGCTAAAAAAAGTATTTTTATTTGCTTGATATGTAGTCAAATCAACGAAAGAAAACGTCCCATGTTTTGGTGAAAAATGTAACTCATTATCTAAAACTTACACTACAAACATTTTAAAAATAAAAAAATACCAAGACAACAACAAGAAATAAACTATAAACTCAACAAAATGGTTACATTTAAGTAAACATTAACGAAATACTTAAAACAATAAACAAAGATCTCCCGCGGCAGCCTTAGTTATAGATTGTTGTATATTCGGCAATTTACACAAACATTATGCGATGAACACTTAGATACAACATTTGTGCATCACACGGATCAGTGAGTTTTTTAGTACATCTAATTTGAACACATAAACTAAAAGAGTTTGCTAAAATAATAAAATTCGACATATTAAAAATATCACCTTGAATAATGAATAGAAAGAAAAAAGTAAAAAAGTTGATTTTTAGGCATAAGAAGAATGTGCCCCGATTTACCACTCCAGTTAAGCATAAGAAAATTAAGACAAGCGTGTTTCAAAGCAACTCACAACAAGAAAAAAACAATGAGGTTGATACTATCAATAACTGTTTCGACAACATCAAATGTTACTACACATTTGCCATCATCATCTTCTAACAATGATGCAGATTGTTAGGTCATGAAATATGATTACGGCAGTCATTACGAAGGCCAAGAGTAGTTAAATTTGCATATTTACCTTTTACAACATTAGGGAGATTTACTTAACTACAATAACGAGTTATGGAGAGTGCAATTTTGTATCATTTATGATATATGAAATGCATATTAAGACGAAAATATTATACATAAGTGTTATATTGATCGATCTTAATATTGGTCGAAATTATAACTACGAGATTTCATTAAAATATATAAACTAACACAATTGATATACAAAAACTTGGGAGAAATAAATAGACAATGAGCCACATCACATAACAAAGTCCATTTACTTTGTATTGAATATAGGCCATCTAAGACCAATACTCTATTATGAAACATCAAGCACATATCAACTAAAATAATCCCAATACATTACATATAACTAATTATATAAAACTTATATTACAAACATTAAAAAAAAGGCTATAATCTTCTCAAAAAGCAACAAACAAAATCCGACGCAATCTTGATAACAAGTATTCAACCATCCGCACCAACATCACGCCCAAACCACGTACATATTCAAGTAAAATCACAGCCGGTGCAACGCACGAGTTCGTAAAGTCTCGTTAATAATTATGAAAACCACTCAAATAATTAATATGACCAAAATAAATATTTCTCATGTTCTTTTAAACTGTTCAATTGAACCATTGTATTAATCGGCTTCACAACTCTCCCCGTTAAAATATATGCATAGAATTGAAAATTCCAATAGTGTGAGTATGTGAGACACATGTAAGATGGTTAATTAATAGGTGAAAAAGAAATACAACCTTAAGGTATTCAACGGCTCGATCGAACAGATCGAATCGTCGATTTTGAACCGTTGACTGCAGTTCGGTTCAAAACGAGAACCGTCAACCATTTTAAGACGATTCGTTTCCAGTTCGGCGTATTGACGAACCGCGAATCGGCGGTGACGACGAACAGCGAATTGATTGACGACGAACCGGGAACCTGACGTTCAACCGCCGGTTAAAGAAAAATATTCAAAATTTTAATTTTTAAAATTTAGGGGGGAGCATTAAAATTTTGAATTTCAAACTTGACATGACCGTTGCTCAAAAACCATCGGCTCAAATCGGGAACCGGTGTTTTGTAACAGTCACAAGTCTTTTTTTATTTATTTTTTAATACATTGTAACACCTATAATATCACCCTCCCACCCTCCATTTTCCTCATACCAACTACAATTATCTATTATTTTTTTTTCTACTCTCTCAAGTCTTACTTTTTTCATATTAATTGAAAAAAGATGTCAAGTGGATAATTCATCCGGGGAGAGGGAAAGACTATCACCGACATTATTCGACGAGAGAGAGGTGTTGCTAACGGTACTCCTTCTCTTACTCTGAGTTCTACTTCTACTCCAAGTCCGAATTTTGGGACTTATGTTCCCGAAGAATTAATCGAGAAACAAATCAATTAAATGTTTAAAGCCTCAAAATCGATTCATAATATCGAAGATGATGAAGATGATGACCAACAAAACGAAACAATAAAAATTATCCAACATCAAATATCCATTATTTGCGGTGCATTATTCAAAGTTGGACGATATTGCTTCGATCCCGGTCATTTCTTGGTCAAGTGCAACTATTGCGAGAAATTCTATAAGTTTAACAAATGAGGAGGTTATGTGACACTAAATGGTCTACAAAGACAACATCCCCATAAAGTTGACATATAGTCTAATCAAATCCAACTTCAAGGTACGGCGACATCGTCTAATGCCACCAATCAAGGTACTAGTTTCTTTATTTAAATTTGGTCCACTTACTGCTAGCAAAGAATTAGCTAGATTTGTATATGGTAAATCTCTCCCTTTTAATTTTTCCTACGATCAAATGTATGAAAAATTTTACTCAACTAACTATTAATCCCGCTAGTAAATAAGTTTCACGCTGTGCCGAAACTCGTGATATTAGAAAAACTACTAGTGCGGCAAAATTAATTTTAGCTAATATGTCTTTAATACTAAGGTTTGTATATGCTCTGATACTTGGAGTGATCATTGGCAACTAAATTCATACATGTAAATTACTTGTATTTGGATTGACGATTCTTTGACTATGCAAAAATATCTACTTGGGTTTAGAGTGTTTAATACCGCACATACCGTCCAAAACCTTTATATAAAATTCATACGATTTTATCTGAATAAAATTTAGTACAAAAAGTTTTTTCAATTTCCTTTGATAATTCTAGCTCCAGTACAACTAATTTAAATCACTTATTGCAGTATGTGGGCCATCTATTAGTGGTAAGTTTTTCCATATTAGTTAATTTGTCATGTTCTTAATTTATGTATTCAAGATGGTTTAGGCCCTGTTCTTTTGGACTTATAGTTCAGGTCCATTCAGTTCAGTTCAGTTCAGTTCAGTTCAGCTCAGTTCTTCTTCTTCTTCTTCTTCTTATTATTATTATTATTATTATTATTAATCTTAATTATTATTATTATTATTACTAATAATATTACTATTATCGTTGTTGTTGATTATTATTATTATTATTTACCACTATTATTATTATTATTATTATTATTATTTACCCTTAATATATATTTGATTGATTGATTCGATTCAGTCCATTCGATTCGATTCGATTGGGTCAGTCCATTCGGCCTAATTGGCCTCGATTCGATCCATTCGGCCTGGGCCGATGGATTCAATTGATTCGATTCATTCGATTAAAGAACAGAGCCTTAGTTGTTTTACAAGAAGCATATGCTCCTATTCTCTTGATAAAAAATATAGAAGATATTGCCTAAAAAATAATATGCATCCAATTTTTTTTCAAAGGTGTGCCAAATCGTTGGAATTCTACTTACAATTTGATAATGATAGTTACAATATCAATATCATATTGTATTGTGCAATTTTTATAATGAAAAACAATTACCCGTTTGTTTATTGCCAAGTCATTGAGATAAGTGTTCTAGTTTAATGACACTTTTAAAAATTTTTAAAGAGCCAATTGAGTCTTTGTCCGATATTTATTATCCCACTTCTACAGTTAAAATAAAACATTGTGTTAAAATTATACTTGTATTCAAGTCTTTAGTTAAAATTCTCGATTGATTTGATTGTATAAAAGAAATAAGAGATAAATGGACAAAATATTTCACCAATATTCCTGCTTTTTTAGTTGCTAAACTTTTAAATCAGAGGAAGGTTTGCTAACATTATTACACTTTACTACAATGCTCTATTTCCTATTTTTATTCATAATTTTATTCCTCCAAATCATAGCGATTGTGTTCAAAGTGCCAAAGATTATTTATCTGATCTTTATCGCGAATATGTTTGTAGTTATAATGGTAGTCTTGATCTTGGTATGATTTTTCTTCTCCTATTCACATTCCTTCTAGTAGTAATATAGTATATCTTTTTTTGGTTCTGTTATTCTGGATCTTAGTGAGTGGAATGCCTATGAAGAAGATCTATCACGAAAATGAAAAAGGTACCAAAGTAATGCATATCAAGAACTTGAAATTTATTTAACTACTTTTGATTTGGGAGCTTTACAACGTGGACTAGATGGTAATAGCAATCCTCTTAAGTGGTGGGCAAAAATGTCTACAATTTTTCCTATAGTTGCCACGATCGCAAAAAAAATACTAGTTGTCCCTGCCTCAATAATTTCTGTTTAACAACCATTCAGTGTGGGAGACTACATTCTGGATGAACGACGTCTCAAAATCTTAAAATCCAAGCATTAATGAATAATTGGGTGAAGGCCGAGTTACGCCAACAAGAACTAAATTATAATGAACAAGGTCCGCATGGGCAGCTCAACTGGTTTCTGGGTGGCAGATTGCTACAAGGACGCAGGCTCGAGTCCTGGCAGCCGCAGTGTGGGAGTTTTATCCCTCCAATGTGGGGGATAGCTCCTTGTGGGCACCCGACACTGTTCCTCCCACCTAGTGGGCCGTTGAGTCACCATGATTTAATTCCTCCATCAATCCCTATCGGGCCAGTGGGTGGGGGCCCTGGGGGCGAGGGATTTCGCCTTTTTCTACAAATTATAATGAACAAGAAGACAGTGACACATATGATATCGAATCTAGCAATGATTCAAGTGACTTGGATGATTGAACCATCTCCTCTCCGCCTCCGCTCCCTAAGGTAAGTACAAGGTAAGTGAACTATGAGGACTTCAATTCCTAAGATAAGGGGATAGGAATGCAACTTAATTCAATATTCGAAGTTTGAAATTTTTAACGTTAACTTTAAATATTTGAATTAAGCTCAAGTCCATTACTTTCTCCCCCCTTCCCCCAAGTTCTAAAAGTGAACTACAAGATCTTTGATTTTGATTCATAAACTCGAAAGTTACAGATAGCGGATACGTAGACGCTTAATTCAAATATTTAAAGTTAAATATTTCAATGTTAAATACTTGAATTAAGCTCAAGTCTATTTTTACCCCATATTTTTTAAAATTTAATTAAATTTTTTAAAAAAAAATCATGAAGCGTCAGTTTCGATTTACTTCGAGACTGGCGGCTCACGATTCAAAACCGAATTGTGAACCGCTATGTAGGTGTAAAATACACTATAGTTTTACACAATAGCTTACGTATCACTAATTATATTTATACCCAAGTGTTGTGCAACACAAAAACATGTACACAATGCATAAATTTTGTACACAATATTTATGGGGCATAATTCTACATTCTCTATACCATATGTAACCATCCTTTGCAGCCCCGCAAAGGCCAAATTTGTAACACCCTACGATGGCGAAATACCGCGAATCCAATGGAAAAGCCTTCCTCATCCCGACTATGTCAATCATCCCGACTATGTCAATAGGGCGGAGACCGGATTAGGTCTCCCCACCTCAACCCACCACATATATATTAGATAGGGGTGTTCAAAAATATCCGATATCCGATATCCGATCCGAAATATCCGAAAATTCGAAGTTCCGGATATCCGAAAATTCGGATATCCGAAGTTCGGATCTGACTTCGGATTCGAATATCGGATAATACTTTGCAAAAAAATCGGATATTCGGATATCCGAAATATCCAAAAAATCTTAATTTTTTTTTTATATTTTAAATAATATAAGGTATTCGGATATTCGGATATCCGATATCCAAATCCAAAGTTTTTTTTCGGATATTCGGATATCCGATATCCAAATCCGAATATTTTTTTCGAATATAAGGATATCCGAATATAATTCTTATTTTTTTCCGAATATTCGGATATCCGAAATTTCGGATATGGATATCGGATATCAAAATCTATTATCCGAATTTTCGAATATCCGAAATTCCGAATATCCGGTTTTGAACACCCCTATATTATTTCGAAATTCCGAAATTTTAGGTATAATCTAATTGTATTATTTAAAAGAACTATATTATTATTTTTTTTATGTAATTGGCGTTACTATGTCAACGGAGCGGGGACAAAACCAGGTCTCCCCGCCTCAACCCACCACATATGTATAGGGTATACTAGGTACAATCTATATTTAATGTAAAAAAATTATGATTATTACTATTATTATTATTTTAAAATAATATCAAAAATTTATTTTTTGAGCAATAGATGGTGATTTATAGAAGTTCTAACAAACCCAAACTTAAGACGTAAAACTTGTCATATGATGACATATTTATAGTTTTATTAAAATATTTAAACTGACTTCAAAATTATTTAAAGTTGCCGCGTTTATGCCTCGATTTTCCGCATGTTGGGGATGGGAATCCCAAAACCGACCCCGACCTGACTCATTGCCAACCATAACTAGAAGCAAAAACAAGGCAAAGTTTCAAAAAAAATTGGGGAAAGAGAGCAGAAAATTGGGCTGGGGAGGGTTAAGGGTAGAGGGAGTGATCATCTTGAGAAATTAAACCCAACGTAATCAATTCAAAAACCCGCTCCGCGCATCGACGGTGAAATCTTACGCTCTCAGTAGATTCCACAGAAAATTCATACCAAGTTTTTAAAAACTTCAATCAGTAAAAACTATAAAAGTAAATGGGGCTCAGCACTGACCAAAATTTTCTAAAAGGTAAAACCAAAACTTGCTACTCGCTACCGTCTCTCTGTCGAAAGAAGAGAAAAAAGATGGAAAAAAAAAAAAAAAACAGAACCAAGATTGCCTGATCATCTTCCGAACTCTTCGATGGATCAGTACAGCATCCCACATATTGGACCAAGTAATTTCTAATTAGAAGTTACGACTGAGGCTCACAACCGTGATGATTCGTTCTTGAAATGTACTGTGCCCTCTGACCCGAGCCCCATCTCAACAATGGTCAAATTTTTCTTTTTGTTCGCCAATCGAAAATTTTTTCTTTTTATCAGGAGGAACGAAGTGGTGGAGCAGCCCAGAGCTTCACCTTCTTGTCATTGCTGGCCGTCGCCAAGACGGCCATCAGCTTATTTTCTGCAGAAAGAGAAGAATACAACATAAATTGTCAAAAAACTTCATATATGATGAGCTTAACAACAAAAACAAGCACATCAAATAATAACTACAAAAATAAAATAAAATAATGAATCGACCATCATCATCATCAGTGGCGAAGCTAGAAATTTTTCTGTGGGGGGTCGGGATCTAAATTTTTTTTTCCTAACGCTATTTTTCGGGTAATACCGAAATTTTGGGGGTCGAAACCGAATATAACGAAATTTTTCTACACGAAAACTATATACCCCCTACATCGCAAAAAAAATTTCGGGGGGTCCCCCCCCCCCCCTATGCAGCTGCGCCCCTGATCATCATCATGTGCACCTTCATCAAACTATGTTGGGATTGGTGGCATGAAAATTAAATTGTCAAATAATGGTCAATATTAGTTAACACTATAGAATCATGCAAAACACAAAGTAGCAAAGTTTTACGCCGGCTGCCCTTCCTGTCGCGGCCTTCATATGAAAGGAGAAATGAGATGAAATTTCAATAACCGTCATCGTAAGTTTTTCCACTTGCATGAAAAATATCGTCAGACGGCGATGAGTTGAGGTAATTGTTATAGTCATGAGTCATGACCAGTTACAGGATTGTCAAAATAAATGGGCCAGGGCCCCACCAGATACCGGTATAAAAGAAACAACCGACAAGCATACTATTGAAATGCAAATAAGAATTTACCCGTTGGAATAGTTCTAGGTGCCCATGCCATGTCTGTGATATCACCTGCATCAGAATGTTGCCCAAGTCAAATAATTGAAGGTAAATCCACTATCTAGTTCCAATATTAGAAATACAATACAACAAAAAGCTCCCTCCAGCCCGCCCGTCCGCCCTCAAATTATTGAAGGCAAATCCACTATCCAGTTCCAATATTAGCCATACTATACAACAAAAACCTTCCTCCCACCCCACCCCCCACCCCCCCCCCCCCCCCAAAAAAAAAAAAATTATTTTTTATAGTTTTTATTAATATATAATCACATATCAATATAGTCAAATTTACACATTCAATTTTTCTCTGTTGTATCTATATTTCAAACAAAGTGTATGTCAAATTGTAAGGGGCATTTTGTGTACAGTCAAAACCAAAAATTTTGAACAATGAGCAATCTAACCATCTTCAGCATAGTTGTTAAAGGCGAAAGGCGCACCAAGGCGATTCGGGCTCCCATCGCCTGAGGCGCAAGGCGAGGCGCGCGCCTGAGAGATGTGAGGCGCATAAAAACTAAAAAATAAATTAAATTGAATTATAAAATTTATAAGAACATAGTCACAAGAAAATATAACTATCCATAAAAACTTGATAATTAATAAAATTGAAGTGTCAATACAACCAAATAACTTTTAGAATATTCTGAAAAAGAAAGAAAACAAACAAAAAAGAAGTCCTATTGTCGAGGCGCGCCTGAGGCGCACCAAGGCGCAGCAAAAAGGCGCACCGAGGCGCACCAAGGCGCGCGCCTGGCTGAGGTCGCCCGCCTGGAGGCTTAAAAGGCGACCTGCCTTTTTTTCTGCGCGCCTTGCGAGGTGTGCCTTTAACAACTATGATCTTCAGTGATATTATTATGGAAGGGGGACCATAATTTCCCACTATCCTACACTGATAGGATCAGGTGAAAATGTATACTACACCCTCGAACATACAAATAAAAAGTATCAAACTGGAAATTTTTAGAAAATAGATACACATACCATCATGGGCTTTTTCAGCAGTGTCCAAAACCTGTCCAGTCTCAGCACACAACCATTGCAATGTCGAACCATGAGTTGCTGCCAGTATCTTCCCATCAGGAGACAGACTAAGACGATCGTAATGCAAAGTAGTGCCATTTGCATCATGAAGTGGAATTGGGAAAACCTTCAAAGTCTTTGGGTCCTCATCTAAATGATATCGAACTTCATGGGACAGTAAAAAGTCAGCAAATACGAATATGCCATAATGATAATTATAAAAGGAAGCAGAATTTAGTAGTTAAGATAACACGGGCATCTAGAGTAAGACAACAAATGCTCAGCAATAAAAGATCATCCTTCAAGACATGTACTAGTTTTTATCACTGATATAAGTCAATCTCAACTGTAAAACAATCGCAAATTTTAAGAATTGACAGTGCTGAGAGCTTTGTGTTATGAAACTTCCACCATAATAATTATTAGCACTGTCCTTAAACTCGTACTCATCTAAATGATATCGAACTTCATGGAACAGTAAAAAGTCAGCAAATACGAATATGCTATAATGATAATTATAATAGGAAGCAGAATTTAGTAGTTAAGTTGACATTGGCATCTAGAGTAAGATTACTAATGCTCAGCAATAAAAGATCATTCTTTAAGACCTGTACTGGTTTTTATATTACTGATATAAGTCAATCTCAACTATACAAATACACTGTAATCTCAAACTTTAAGAATTGACAGCGCTGAGAGCTTTTTGTTATGCTTCCACCAAAATAATTATTAGCACTGTCCTTAAACTTGTACTTCCTGACCATCTAATTTATAGGTTCAGAAGAGTTCGATTGAAAAAGTTATGGAAATTATTCATACCGTTGATATTCCATATTCTTATTGAACCATCCTTGGACACTGTAATAATATATTCGGAATTTGGACCAAAGCAAAGCCAGGTTACAGCACTCTGAACGTCAACCATACAGAAATGTTAGAATTACGGAATAAAGGACAGAGGAGGAGGAAGAAACAAAAGACACATATTTAGACACATAGTATGATGTAAGTGCCACTTGCTTAATATGAAAAACTGGATCGAGAAATAGTTGGATGTGCAGCTTGAGTCAGGACCTACTGCCAGGGTTCATAAGAAAATGAATCTACTTTTCATATTCCAACACACAAGTTCAACTTGAATACTCTCTCCGTCCCATAACGAGCCCACTTTGGTTAATGTACAACTTTTTAATTTAGTTCATTCCAACAAAGGTACAACTCATTTTAAACCATTTTATTTCACTTATTTTTTCAATTTCCTTTGTCCGATCAACTAATAACGTAATTTATATGACATAAAACATTCACTTGAAAAGTATTACTATAAATTTCAATTAGACATTGATGGTGATTTTTGAAAGTGGATTCTTTTTCTGGGACAAGATTTGCTTTTCAACGTGGACCCTTTTTATGGGACGGGTGGAGTAATAGGTACCAAGATAAAGATTGAATGCTTTAAATATATTGTCCTCCTCACTCATTCATTTTCCTTATTTTTTTCTTTCCTAAGGTGATTGCATCAAACACTGAAGATCACCAATAAGGAGGAAAAAGGTTGGTATAAACCTGAATGTGAAGCAAAATATAACATACAAAGTGCTAAAGTAACAACCAGATAAGTGAAATTTGAGTTGTGAACCTGCAACACTCTACTTCCATTGAGTACTCCATCAGTATAATAAATTAATTTCCAATGGTACTTTATACACGAATCGGGATAGTTAATCACAACATTAAGTTTGAAGCACAAGCAACTTGTAAACCTCTACAAGAAAAATCACAGGTCCCGACTCATTTAGCACAGAAGGAAGGTCTTTGCCACAAATCTTATATTACACAATTAAAGGACTGCAGCTGAAGTTTAAATTTAGTCCAAACAGTAGCAGTGAAACACGATGGGATAAAAGAATGATAAGCATGCAAAGAGTTACAAAGCATGCACGCAAACACCACCTTGTGACCTTTGAGCTGCATAGCTTTCACAATCTCCTTCACTGAACCATCTTTTGAATACACAATTTCCCAAACCTGTAACTTAAAGCTAACATAATTAATAACCTGGCCGAGAAAACTCAAAAGCAGCACACTTACATATTCAAAATAAATAGACAAACAATTTGGCAAGATCAATTTGGAAGGTAGGTCTTCATCTTTCGATAGTTTCTGTTGCCAGATATTTTATAGAAACGTAGAGGCCAAAGAAACTACAGACGACTACTTGGTACTATTACATGATCAATCTAAAGGCACTGAGAAATGGATCATAAATAAACAAAGAAGTCATTTCCACTCCTCACACACAGGCAAACATGAAATAAAAACAAGCACGAAAATAAATGTCACCTTCACATCAGCAGTAAAAGCAGCGGCAGCAATGAAACGACCATTTGGAGAAATAGTGGCCATTGTATTTTTTAGCTGATTTGTGTCAACATTACCCAAAATCTTTCCACTTTTTGCATGCCAGAGTATAATATCAGTACCTGACAAGGTACATGAAAAGAACAAGGAAAAAGAGCACTTTGGTGCAGATTTGGTAAAACCCCACAGATCCAATAGCTAGATAAATGAAGTGGCACAATAACGAGTATCACAAAACTGACCAATGGGCATGACAAACTACATGCATCTTACCACATTTATATTTCTACAAAGCATCTACATTTTCATAAAAGCTACAAAGAGAAAATAAGAAAGAAAAGCAGTTGACGCTATACTCATGAGCGATAAACACCAATATCATACCAAGTTGATAATCGTCTTTAACCTACCACAGATTAATGAAACTCATTTCATTACCCTTACAAAGAGAGTGTAAAACATAATACAGGAAAGTTCTCGTGACATTAAAATTTTCGTCAATTTAAGCTGAGAATTCGAACGGGAACACATAACATCATAGACCATAAAGTACCTTCAGAGCACGACAAAATAATTGTACTTCCATCAGCACTGCCAAAAGTTGCCTTAGTTGCAACCAGAGTTATTATGGACCTCATATCATGAACTTTATGATGTTCCCATTTGATTTCAGGGAGAGGGAGCTTGCCCTGTGACTTTTGGTTGTCAGTTGTTTTAGTTTTTTCTTCTCCATACATGTATAGAGATGATCCTGAAAGTGCATGGGACGCCACCACTACAGATGACTCATCACCAGCAAAAGTAAGCACTGATGGATGACCTCCAGCAGGCAGGCTAATTCTTAGAAACCTAAACAGAAAGCACTTTCATTGTCAGAATTTGCTGAAATAAGATTCTTGCACCAATTCGATCAATAAAAGTCAAGAGATTACTTGAAACTTTTGCTTGAAGCATCATCCAGCCTGAAAACCCTGACAACACCATCCCCACAAGCTGTATAAAAAAACAGCATGTAAATGATTCAGAACTAATATCAACCATAAAGTCCGAACGAAGATGAAAGGCTGTGAAACACCGATCCACTAACAAGTTTAAACAAGAGAACATATTTCATGCTGTCATGTTTTGCATGAAAAACACAAGTCACTTGTTGAGTTTACAGTTTTACATAAAAATGCTATGCCGTTCCAACATAAGCAACATCATCATATGCACCTCAATTTCAACGATGTGGTCGGAGGCATGATGATTTTAGCATGAATTAATAGTCAAAATTCGTTAGGACTATAAAATCACAAAGTTCTATGCGAGATGTCACAACCTTCATATAAGAAAGGGCAGCCCGGTGCACGAAGCGTCCCCGCAAGGCGAGGGTCCGGGGAAGGGTCCAACCACAAGGGTGTATAGGGGGCAAGCCTTCCCTTGACAATTAAATTGGCAAGAGGCCGCTCCTAGGACTCGAACCTGTACCACAGGTCACACGGCAACAGCTCTTACCGCTGTGCCAAGGCTCCCCTTCCTATGAAGGAGAAAATTCCAACTTAAGCAATACAATTGAAAAATTATAGAACAAAAACTAAAGCTGAAACATTCACCGGTTGCTAGGCTACATCCATCGGGTGAAAAACAAAGGCCGGTGACAGCATCTCCGTGCCCTTTCAAAGTATTCAAATCCAAATGATGATGCTTCTTATTAGCAACGCCCTACAAATCCACCAAATAACACAACTGTCAGAGATCAAATAATCCAAAACCCTAACAAAAGAACATTACAGTTAAACCAGACAAGAAACAGAAAATTTCCATCCTCACTTTATCAGCTGCATGGGAATGTGAGTGAGATTTGTGCTGGGGTTTCTTGGCACCCAATGGCCTCGGTGCCGTCTTCGGGTTCTGATTAAGGGCTCCGGGACTGGTAATGGATTGAATTTCTGATTTTCTCTTCCGGAAATAGGTACCAAATATGAGAAATGCGATCAGAGCTCCGATGATCACCGAGAACGCGATGATTAAGAGAATTCCAGCCATTTCTGAGATGTGCAGGTTAAATTCGCTGCGAATTTTTTGAATTACCAATTCTATATTCAGCTTTTACTATGATTATATTGAAAACCTCTGTAGTTCTGCTCAAGGGAAATGCAATGATAATTGGTAATGTGAAGAAACGGTATACAATGTCGGATTGATTCAGTTTGACATTGATAGATACTTGGGCTGGGCTACGTTATTCGAAACCTTGGTTAAGTCGACCACGCACGCTACTAGTGTTTCTGTCCGATCCAAGATGAATCATGGTTTGACAGGATTGTATTCAGACCAAAAACCTTTGAACATTACAAGACACATGGGTTGAGATTAAGAAAATAAAAAAAGACTAGGGAGTATAGACTGATGGTAAGTTGTAAGGTGATTGGAGTGGAAACACCCCGACATCACGGGTTCGAATCCGTGTGGTAACAATACTTTACTGAAATATTGCAAGTTTTGTTACTGGGTTTGTGTCTCGTTGGTCCTCTCCCTTATTAGTGCACATCCCTCCTCTGATACAAGTGAGAGGAGTTTCTCGTCTTCCTGAAAAAAAAAAAAGAAAATGAAAGAGAGAGAATTCTATGTAATTTATTATAAAATAAATTGATGATATATAGGATCTAAAATTGGATATGTATAATCATTGTAATAGGAACCGAACCAAACAGGATGGTTCAATAGGTCATTGATCAGAGATTCTACTCTGATACCATATTAAAGGTTTGAGTTCAAATCTCAAAACAAATTGGCAATGAAATGAGTAGTCCGGTGCTTCAACATATACTAATTTTATGATTAAATTGTTAATGTCATTCAATTAAAGTAATTCAATTAAACTCATTCCTCTATTTACGAATCAAATAATTCATTTTGTCATTAAGAAAATAAAATATGTCATAAATCATCCCAAATATTATTAAGATATATTGTAGTTAAGGAAACAAGTTTTATTAATCAAGTATTATTAAGAGGACCCCAAAATTGATCCATCTGAAGAAAATAAGTATTACTAAGAAAAATTTATTTAAAAATTAATGAGTAAATATAATAAAAAAACTATTAATTATTGAGTTAAATATAAACATAATGTGATATGGTATCGAATATACCTGTTAATTTTATCATGATTCAGAGCACGAATTTAGATCAAATTAAGAAAATGTAGCTAACTACAATGAAAATGCAGCTAACTATAAATTTAGGGTTCAATGTTCTATAATTCTAACCTAAATCATGCCTACTTCACTAATTTTATGTTATATTGCTTTTAGCCCTATGGGTGCAATTCTAATTTGGTCGTCGGAGTCCCTACGCTGGTAACCCTCTCAATGCCGTTTTGCAGATTGATCTAGTTTACGGCTGAATAACGAGACGGTTCAATCCGATTTCTTGTGGCCAATCTTTCTATGTACATCGCAATGTTATGGAGCAAGTAATTATTCAACTTTAGGAAAAAAAAAAGATCGAAAATCATCCTAAATTCAAAAAAGGTTTATATTGTAATCATTTAGACAAAAGGCTGATGACTCTATACCGTGAATTTGGTTAAAAAAATAGTACTTTACAAAGTTACCAATTAACCAATATTTGCTATCCCTCTAACATAATAATTTGATTAGTACCCTAATTGAAATCATATTTTACCATCTAAAATACATTGTTCTACTTGTTGACTGCGGTGGTCCAAATATTTTGATCTTACAGTTGAATTGGTTTCAAATTTTTATACTCTCTCCAACCGTCCTCAAGTTAAGGGTGGTATCCGGTGGAATTTCAAATTGATAATGAAGCTGTAGTTTTGCTTTGTAACTCTGATTCGCGTGGTGGAGTAGCGATTTCTAGTTTGGTCACTCAAATTCGAGCTTTGCTTGCCTTAGATGGAATTGTTTGTTTCCGAAAAATTTATCGTGAAGCAAATATAGTAGCTGATAGGTTGCCATGACTCGCTTATGTTTACAAGGATGTTAATGGGACCATTGAGCTCGAGTCTCCTCCTCTCAAGGTTGAACACTTGCTTGAGTTGCTTCATAATGATATTATGGGAGTTTCTACTCCCCGCCTTATCTTGATGTAATTTTTCGGCCACTGTGTCCTTTGTTATTTCAAAAAAAAAAAAAAAAAAGAGCACCAAACCATCCAAAATGCATTGTTCTACTTGTATTGTTGATGGTCTTCACGCTTAGAGCATCAAATCACTTTCTCGAAACGATTTTTTTTGTTAAACCCATTTTGTATAGAATTCAGAAAAAATATAAAATTAGAAAATAAATATTTTTGTTAGAATTTAAAAAGAAAAATAAAGTTATCTAAACTTTAAACGAAAAAAAATAGTTTTGATAATGATTAAAAGAAATGGAGTATAAAGTTATTTCTAAATTCTCTAAACGAAACAAAAAATGATTTAGATAATAAAAAATCAGAGTTATTTGCATTAGGATATTGGCAACAATTGAAATGGTCATATCAATAATCTAGACATAGTTAGCAATCCATGCTATTCTTCTTATTCTTGTTCAATTCAAAATAACTAAAAAAAAGTATATTAAATTGAAAACTCATGAATATTAGCCTGCTTTGTCACCTTTTGACCCAAGGAATATGAAATAATTGTTTTTTTATTTCTCCTCGAGAGTTGAACCTCGTACATCTATATTAAATAGAGATCTATTGCAGTTTCCGGAATTATAAATTTGTACTAGGCTACTAGTTAAGGAGAGAGTCGTTATAATTCATGATCCAGTAAGTTGTACTGGCAGTGAGCGCTCTAAGCGTGAAGACTCGTCATCAATACTTTCAACTAGGGGAAAATAAAGAGGCAGTCAACTTGAAGCAACAATTTTTACGGGTACAACTTTAAAATTCCAGCTTTCCTCTACACTTGATACCTTCTGTGATGTTGAAGAGCTTCGTCAACAAGTTCTTCATAAAACTTAATCCGCAACAGAACTTTATACATCATATCTCTCAATTAATCCGAAATTGAATGCTTCGTGGAGTGCCGGTTTAGAATCCAGCAAGACGATTCGGAACATCAGCTGTCCGCTGCTTCGTTTTATATACCAACTGTTGCAGTCTAGACATTGCTTAGGAGGAGAAGATTGGGTGTCGATAAATCGCAAAGACTGAAAAATCCGAAAAAATAAAATAAAAATTAAAAGTAATGATGATAATGAATAAATCTTGCATGAAATAGGACAAACCTTTTTCGCTGATTATCCAATACAAAAAACTAGGAACTTTCAAATACTAATGTCTTCCATTGAAAGTTCCTTTTCAGACAAGAGCTTGAGTTTCTGCAAACAGCACAAAAGACAATAATAAAAAGGAAATTCAATTCAGTTCCGTTCAATTTTCGGACCAAACACATTTCTTGGTTCCTATAAAAGAAAGTAAATATGAAATGGACAGTTCAACAAAAAGATTCTTTCTAGCAGATTACCCCCTCCCGTGTTATACAAAACGGGCCGTTTACCTCCTCTCCTATGTATTAAATAGTCATATTACCACTTGTGTTTTTAAAATTAAATCGACACATTACTCCCTGTGTTTTAAAAGGTGCATCCCGCCCTTGTGCACAATGGGGTAATCTCCACTGTCTGAATAAAACACAAAACACAGAGGGTTAATTTCACCTTTTTGAAAACACAATGGGTAATGAGCTATGTTTTACGAAGAATAGGGGGGGTAATGTGACTAATCAATTTATAGAGATAACTGCCCATTTTTGTACTGTAAAACACATAGGGGCAATCCGCCATTCACCCCAAAAAATGGGCTAAAAACATGTTTTTTTTTCCTAAAAATGGATAAAGCACATTTTTTAAAAAGATGAATGACCATTTTCACTCATCAACACAGTTCGATACTCAGACCGTCGAAAATAAAAACAGAAATACGAAGAGGTAACATTATTGGGAATGGGGAATGAACTAAAGGCTAGAGTTCTCGGTAGTCACTAGTAGGAGAAGAAGGAGAAGTGTAAATGAGGTACGAAGATGTAACACTTACAGTAATATATTGAGGTGGATCATCAATACTAGTTGTGCCAAGGACAACTTCCCTCCTTAATTTTACGGTAAGTTTGTGGCACACCCTAAGCTGAAGACAGAACCAAATATATCAGTTATGTGCCGGGAAAAAACAAACAGCCCAGTGCTTAACGGTAAAAGAAAAGGAAAATTAAGAGTTTTTCACCTCAGATCTGGTTGCCCCACCAATTATGAATACAAAAATGCGTTGTCCCATCTTCCTAGAATCACTTGATGCACTTCTCAAGACTGAATCACTAAAAATCATAGCAGGAGATACAATAACTTTGAATGGATTATAAAAGGGGAAAAATCAAAATACAAATATCATAGAGTGTTACCACTTATAATAATAATAATAATAATTTTGAATGGATTTTATTGCAAAAGGAGTGGGGGCCCAGATAGTATCTCGGCTTCCCACTAATTTCTTGTAAAATGTTATTCATCTAATAAAATTTGTATTTTCTTTTTAAAAAAAAAATTAATAGTAATAGTAAGAAAAAAGTGACCGTCGGGCTTGATGAATAAATAACTTTAAGTACTATTTTTTAATATCAACTTCTGTGTCTGATTTTGGCATTTTGCATAATCTAATCAGGTTTAGAATTCGGGGGAGGGATGCTTCAAATTTAGAGGCACTCCTGTGAGACGGTTTTACGGAACTAGATTCACAAAGCTGTCCCCTAAAAAAAAAAAAAAAAAAAACTAAATCTTAAATACAAAAATACCAAAAAAAAAATCATAAAACTAAAAAAGAATCCTAAAACTTAAAAAAAAAAAAAAGATAAAAAGTCTAGAAAAAAATAAAAACTAAAGAACCCCCAAAAAAAGTAAAAGAAAATAAGTAAAAAATGAAAAATCCTCCCTAAAAACAGTTTTAAGACGGTCACACAATTTTTTGCCTTATATTTATGATTATCCTCAAGTTTGACTTTAACAAAAATAAAATACTTCCACAACTTGTTCGCCACTTTGAATCGTTTATTCAACTTTTAGCTTCAATTTGCAAATACCACCGATTTTTGAATCTCAGACTGTTCTAGTTTCCCCTACAATATATCACTCCCTCTAAAAGCAATAGCTTTTGCAAACAACCCTTTACACGTGAACTGGAGAACACTGTCAATTAAATTGCGCATTTGGAGGTCGTGCGGTTTATCTTTAGTAAATCACTCTCCTCTTAGGAGTATATTACCTGGATCACAAGCCACAAATATTCTAACGGTGTGGGGGTGGGGGTGGGGGTGTCTAAGACCCTATAAAAAAGGTGCCAAGTGAGGTTACCTTGAATATCCATCATCAGAAGCTCGAGGGCGGGCCCAAGTTGCAGTCCGTCTTGATCTCATAGAATGTGGAGCAGAAGATGGACCACTTCTAACTGATGGAGCCTGTGAGGCGGCTCCACTATTCTCTCGAGTCTCAGGGTTGGAAGAACTAGCAACGTTCATGCATTGATACTCATCTTTTGGCAATTCCCCTTTACTCAACTTTTCAATTAACTCCTGAGAAGAAAAAAACAAGTTACTATCACAACGCCACCAAACATGTACAGAAAAAAATAACTACAAAAAAGCACCCGTTATTCAGTCTAACTACAACAAAGAAAAAGAAATATTGTTTCAAAATTACAAATAACCCCGACATTTATTATTGTCTTACAAAATTGCACCTTCAACAGCCAAGAGGGGACTATTTCCAAGGTAAATACAATTCTCACGGGGTTATCTGTAATTCAAATCGAGTGTTCTTTTTTTTTTTTTTTTGGTAAAAAAACTAAACCTCATGGATAGTTTTTGTAATCAACTCAAATAAAAAAGAAAATCTGGTTTATCAGAATCATTTAGGACCAGAATGATATTATAAGAATTTGTAATTCTTATTGCTCAAGCAAAATATGCAAACGGCATGCAACAGGAATTATCCTTTATGCTGCATCAATATATCAGAATTATTTAAGAATAGAATGATATTATAAGAATTTGTAATTCATATTGCTCAAGCAAAATAAGCAAATGATCTTAAAGGGAACCTCGATCTTGGGATAAAATCTAAATAGTGCCCATGTCTCTTCCTCTCCCGTCCGGTCCCGTCTCTCTGCATGCTTCCTCTAATAAATAAGCAAAATATTGACAAAATCAGGAATCAGTTCTAAAGACATCTTCGTCCTAAGCAGTCAAAATATTCACCTTTGCTGAATCAAACTTGAGTGAGAAAGCCCCGTGCGAAGTCTTTTTAGAATTCGATCCCTCGAGCAATTTCATGTTTTTCACAGTTTTCATGTCCGCACGTGATAGTTTTGCCAACTGAAAGACCATAAGAAATTACCCCCATCAAATTTAGCTGGAGCTTATATTTTGTATTAATGGAAAATCTATTTATTAGATAAAGGTCATCAATCATTTGGAATAGCAGTAATTCCCTTAAACACCCTCCCCCCACCCACCTGCCACTCCCACCCCCCCGCCACCCCACACCCAGCTATAAATTGATAAATAAATACACCAAGAACCTGCATGAGTTTTAAGGCTTTGTCACCCTCAAACTTTTCTGGATAGACACAAGCATATATCATCAAAAGCCGCAACTTATTTTCGGACATTCCATCCTGTAAAGTAAAGAAAAGAATATGACCAAGGCATGATCTAACAGAAAAATCCAGAACAGAAGTACAATATAACGTTACCTGCTTCGATCTCAGAAAATTGATGACTTCCTTTGTACCAGCATCACCAAATACAAGATCCTGCTCCAGTTGTCCAAGTTCCCGAAGACCCGAATCTCTTATAATATTATTAATTTTCCCTGCAATCTGACAGAAAACCATGGAAGCTCAGCATTTTGCACATTTCTAGAAGTATACATATATTTTCGCAATCATTATCTAACTTTTCAGATATTTAACTAAGCAGAAGGAAGATTAACATTATACAATAAATGACATAATTCGAAATGCCTATATTAATTTTTTTGAGGGGAAAAACACCTCAACATGGAGAGAGAGTTTCTCCATCTGTTCATTATACTGCGGCAAAGCTTGAACCATTTTCTGCAGATCTCTTGTTGACAACTCACCACTGTCTCTACATAAAAGCAGAACTTGAATGTTAAAGCTTCATAAATGAAACAGCAATACTTAAATGAAAGCAAAACTTCTCTGAGAGAATGAAAATTAAATTATTCAGGAGCTTAAAGATCTCAAATCAAAATATGTTCAAATCAACCCAGGCGTCCAGCATAGGTGCACAGTGCACACACATGTATGATCACCCACCTCTGTTGTAATTGAGCTGCTTTGTTTTTGGAAACAAAATTTGTCATCTTGTCATGCAACTTTTCGCTAGCCTAAAATTTAAAGACAAAAAATATTGAGATAGATCACAGAGACATTTTAAAAGGCCATTTATATACGGTACTTTTGTTATAACAAAGAAAGCATATGCACGACAAAACACCTCTGCTATGTGAGCATGACGAAGCTCAAGCCAGACAGAATCGTGATCTTCCAAAAGGACTTCCTTTCGTACAGGCTGACCACCTGATTTGCTTGGAATCTTACAGCCAATACATGATAAAAAAACTGAGCTTTACTAGAAAAAGTTAAAATAAATAAAGAAGGTTTGCATAACAAAATTTTTACCTCTTGTACATACTTATTTCCCTCCAGGTCAAGCAAATCATGACACATAGCATCATATGTCCATTCATGTATGACGGGAGCAATCTGAAACAGAAAATTTATAACAAGTTCAAAAAGAAAAAAAATGTTAAAATAAATGAAATAATTAATAACATATGAATCAGGTTCAAAATGCTACAGATAGATTTAAGATACCTGATCAACTGATCTGTCCACTATAATTAATTCACATGTTTCTGTTGATGGGAAGTTGGGAATGGAAGATTTATAACTTGAAATGTTGTTCCAAACTGCTGTAGCTAGCTTCATAGGAATCAATTCGCGACTACTAGTGGCTGTGGTGTGATCAAGTCCCTTGGCAGCTTTATACCGCACAAAGGGAAATTCCTACAATTTTGAATTGTATGCAAGTGTAGGCCGGAATATATTGATAATAAGCAATAAAGAATAATGGTGCCATTTCAGATATTTGAATTTGGAAATCCAAGGCAAGAATATCCCAATACTACATCATGCACTCCATATCACTTCGATTTTCTTACAGCAGTCGGATATGAAGAGTGGCTATTTTATCCAACTAAACTCGTGATTATTGTAGGTATGTACAAGTTAGGGGTAACAAAGTACAATATTAATAATTCATGACGGTCGTACTCTGAATAAGACTTTGTCAATGAGAGTGATTTAGAAGATGGCAGTCAATTAGGATTTACAGACCTAATTTCATCTAAGATCTGCGGTTGGTACCTTTAGTGACGCAAAAACAGTAGCAATTCGCATGCCCATTACATTCAAACACGCATCAAATTTGCGGGAATTTTCGGCATTTTCAGCGAACAGTTCTTCAAGTGCTCTTTCATGATCAGTAATGAAGCCCTGACATTGAAAATTGCCACATGGTTCAAGTTATTCTCCTTTATATCAATGCCAAATGGATGATCAAAATCCATAAAGAAAAATCGATCATAAGGTACCTGACTGTCTATAGAGAAGTACTCCAAATTCATCTACAATTCGGCACACGTCAATAGATTAACAAAAAAAAAAATCTAGATATTGACGAAGTAAAACTAAAATTATATACTTGCCGCCAAACTGCGGATTGCTTACCTCTCTTAATGCACCAATACGTGGTAAAACACTGGTATCATTCTTGATGCGAGTCAAAAGATCTTTTGGTACAGGTGAACTGAAGTATACGTACGCGCTGCACATCAAGAAAAAGAAGGAAGCATTAGATTCCACAGAACAAAATAAGCAGGAAACAACGACTTTCAGGGACAAAAGATCAGACATACTTCCTGTATAATGGTTCTCTTCCGGACATGTCAGACAAGAACATGACCACGCTGACAAAGATACAAGAATCAGTCCTATACTGTTACAAGTCATTCTGAATAAAACTTGTTTCACAGGAACAGCCATTATTGTTTAACGGAACAAGAAAACACCATGAGGTAACATGAATTTCTATAGAAGTAATATGACAAGGAGAAATAAAACACCCAAGAAAGGAGAGAAAAGTGTCAAACAAGTACATAGCTTAACCAATATAATGAAATGTATTTTATCTACTTAACTACTTCGACAAGCGGGCATTTTCCAGTATTGGGAGCTCCATGATTATAATTGAAAAGTAAGAGCAGTTCTAACTTTAAAACAAATACATAAGTTAAAAATACAGGGTTAAAAATTCCACTGCCGACAAGTATATATCTTGACCAATACGATGAGATGTATTTTTATCTATTTAACTACTTCCAACAAGCAGGCATTTTCCAGTATTAAGAACTCCATGATTATGATTGATAAGTAAGAGCGGTTCAACAATACAACAAATACGTAAGTTAAAAATCCAGGGTTAATGCCATGGGTAATAAAAGATTGTAATGGTAAGAAGTTAAAAAATCTATCGTGTGAAAGGTAGAATTCCAGAAAAGGAATGCCTAAAGACACCCTAGAAAAATTGATGAAGTACGACAATACTTTTCCTTGGAAGGTTGAATGAAATATATGGCATCCATTGAAGGCAAAGGCTCTCTTCTTCGGAAGAGGTCTTCCACCACTGCATGAAAGAAAAAGATAAATGAACATATAATGCTAAGAACGTAATTGAAATACTGGTAACAAAGCTATTGGACAACTAATATGATGACTTCAATTTACACTGAAGTAAACCAAAGTAAACCTGAACCAGCATTTTAGTTATTTAAAACACCTACGCAAGAAAATCAACACTTGCCACTGCACTGCTAATTCAGAAAAAATGGAGTAAGAAAACTTTTCAGGGATAAATCTCCATATTCATAAATGCGAGAGAAATCCAATTGCTACATTAAATAAAGCAACAGATCTTCTGTTACATAACATAATTCAGAAAACGCTTACATGAAACTCCTTGGTCTGTTATATCTGCCATTTTGCATGAATTGGACATAACTTTTAATGTAACTTTGTCCATGATGAGTACCTGCAAATTAGAAGCAAAAACTAATGATGAGTATACTTTTAGGTGCCATAAGAGTTAAGGTTGATCATAAAGTATGATTATTTTGACACCGAAGAATGAAGCACTTATTTTATGAATACATTGGATTTGTGGTCCACAATAGAAAAATTGTAATGTAATAGGAAGTAGATGCATTCTGGATTTTATGAATTTTACCATTTGAAATAGGATCGATCTCAAAATTTCCGGGAAATCTCTACTTGTATTACCTGCAGAATATAATGGTCCATACACTACCCCCATCAATGGCATCTATTTGTTCCGGTTGTCTTCTTTTGTATTGTTCTATTACGAAACTTTAGTACTTGAAAATTGAAGTACTTGGTGAAACTCTTTTGTAGGGTTATTGCATTAAACTTGAATCTTTTTTGACTCGTGAAGAACATAGTGATGCAAATGCACAAGAATTGTTTGATGATCTTCGAGAATTGAGAGAAATTTTGCCTGAAGATGTGACAAAGACAATTGGTACCGTCAATTTCATTAGAACTTATTGAGAAGATGGTGCTTCTTGCAATACTTGGGTTGCTTACAGAATTATTTTAATTATACCCATCACTGTTGCTTCAGCAAAACGAAGCTTTTCAAAGTTGAAGTTGATAAAAATTATCTTCGAACGACAACGTCGCAAGAGAGATTATGTGATTTAGGCATGACCGCAATTGAAAAGGAGCTATAGATAAGCTCCAGTAAGATCATTTCATGAAGAATTTGCCCCCATCAATGGCATCTATTTGTTCCGGTTGTCTTCTTTTGTATTGTTCTATTACGAAACTTTAGTACTTGAAAATTGAAGTACTTGGTGAAACTGTTTTGTAGGGTTATTGCATTAAACTTGAATCTTTTTTGACTCGTGAAGAACATAGTGATGCAAATGCACAAGAATTGTTTGCTGATCTTCGAGAATTGAGAGAAATTTTGCCTGAAGATGTGACAAAGACAATTGGTACCGTCAATTTCATTAAAACTTATTGAGAAAATGGTGCTTCTTGCAATACTTGGGTTGCTTACAGAATTATTTTAATTATACCCATCACTGTTGCTTCAGCAAAACGAAGCTTTTCAAAGTTGAAGTTGATAAAAAATTATCTTCGAACGACAACGTCGCAAGAGAGATTATGTGATTTAGGCATGACCGCAATTGAAAAGGAGCTATTAGATAAGCTCCAGTAAGATCATTTCATGAAGAATTTGCCCCGACAAATGCAAGAAGATCTATTTTTCTCTAATTTCAAATAAGTATCCTCATTTAGTTGTGTTTCAAATTATTGTTACTATTTGTTTTAATTATTAACTATTTTATTATTTGACTTATTATGATGCAGGTAGTTGATTTTATATGCTAGCCTCAATAATTATTGTCCAAGTATGTTATTTTGTATGATTTATTGATTTATTGATAATGTTATGCTCTTTTCAGTGAATGTGTTTTCGTAATTAAAAGAATTATTTTTGCCAAATGGGGGGTGGGTGACGATAAAAAAGTTTTGGCTGGGGCATCCGAAGAGCCCGGGCCGACCCTGGACAAAAAACAACCTCTCCAGAATACTGGTGTTTTTCTAAAGGACAAATTCTCTAAAGGGCATCCGACGTAACTCTCGCCATATTAACAATAACATAAAATGAGATAAAATTTACCTTCCATGATGATCTTGAATCTCCTGATTTAGACTGTTGGAGCATTTCATACAATAACCCTACAAAAGAGTTTCACCAAAACAAGTCACTCCAACCACTACATATACTCATGTACTCTATAATCAACCTTCACCAGTCCCATCTTACTTCTAACACAGAGGCCGATTGCAACGTAAATTAGGAAACCGCATGCATCTTAAGCTTTTTCTCGACTATTAATTGAGGATAGAAACACACGATTTCACAAATCCTATTAGCCATTAGATTCTTTAAGACTGAGTACCAATTTAATAGACCCTACTATTCAGTACTACTAGAGAACACTTTGATTTGTGGATGCGTATAATACTGGATTCCACAATGATTTATCGATGCGTATAATACTGGAATTCCTCAATAATTTCTCAATTCATTTCTAATACATCCCTTCGTCATAACATAACCAGGCGATTGGCACTAATTATAATGCGCTTGAAAAAAAAAAAAACTAGTGGAAAAACGCTGAAAAGAAAAGGGGGAATAAAGAGCAAATGGGATTACGATCGCGGCTGATTTGGCGGAATGTCTTGTATTCTCCGCCGTGGGAGGTGTATTCGGAATCCGAGAATGACATTTTCCGGCGCCGATGATCACATACAAGTGTGAATTTCTCCTGTTCTTCAAATCCAGAGAGAGAGAGAGAGATGGAAGTGGCGGTGCGTTTTTTAAGGGAAAATGCCGTTATATTTGTGGGGGCGCATAATTTGCTCCAACGGTGCAGTTATATCAATATTGTATTTTCCTTCACAATAGAATTTATGAGGGGTGATAGGGACATACTGAACCACACCCTCATAAACACTCCGTGTTTTATGGTGTTGTACCGCATGTTTTACAAATAAAATATTTCTAATAATATTATAATAAAATTAATAGTAAAGTATGTAGTACAACACCCATAAAGTACGAGTGTGTTTGGGGATGTAGTTCAGTGTGTTGCCCCTATCATTTCTCTAGAATCTTAAAATTCCGGTACATGAAAGCGTCTCTTTCCACATCCTCAGGAGTAGCACTTTTCTTCACCTTGCATAGGTGAAAATTACTCCTCCTTCCCGCCGAGAGGGCCTGATTTCTTTTCGGGAGTGATTAAGAGAATTATTATGTTTATATTTAATATTAAATTTGAAAATCATTAATAAAATTTATATTTCAACTTTATTTTTTTCTGTCATTAAATAAAATTTATTTTCAATTTAATTTTTTTCTATCATTAAATCTTACGAATATTTACTGATTTTTTTTTTTTTTACTTTTTCAGATGGCATAGAACACAGTAAAGAAAAAATAAGTATCACCATTAAACTTAAAATCACACAAAGTCGGGCCAGCATCGACGGAGGTGGACTCCGCGGCGACTCCGAGACAGTTGGGCCAAGGCATCCGCCGGCGGCTCTCCGCCTCTTATCTGAATTCTAGGGGTGTCAATCGGATAAAACGGATACGGATACAGCTATATCCAAATCTGAATCCGGATGTTCGAAATCGTATCGGAATCCGTATCCGAAATCGGGAATATCCGAAAAACCATATTCGTATCCGAATCCGGCGAATATTATCTGAATCCGATTTTCAAAAAATGAATTTTTTTTATGAAATTTGCAGTTACTAGATAAAGAATCATATAAAGGAGATAAATTTTATGCAGTGCAATTACAAACACAAGATGACAAATACATCTTTATCTAAATTTGCATATGCAAATTTATATCAAAATTAACACCATTGCCTCTACATTAGTGACAATATTAAAAAGGAAAAAAAAATCTATATATGATCCAGCTAAAGAAAGCTATTAATATTTTCACTGGCAAAGTTGATCTCAGCGATGGAATGAGCAAAGACCTACATATCATTACAAAAATGAGATTAAATTAGTAGCATTAACCAATCTTCCATAAACAAGTATCTACCCAGCTGTCTACATACATATATACAAATAGAAATCACAATTGGAACAAATTCTAGCAGTTCTCCCCTGCAGTGACGCCACACTTGCTCTGCCTGAGACATTATCCACCATATTAGACACTGCAATGGCAACGTAAAACAACAACATAAAAAACAAACTTAAGTCACAGTAAATTTGATAATATTTTATTAGACAACGCAAGATTGCTAGCACAAGAGTTAGCAAATAATAATCAAAGGACAAGAAATACCTTGTTCCATTGTTCAGATATCTGCAATTAACATATTTGATCTGCAATTATTCAAACTCGTGTTATCAGAGACAATATCTGATTTGGAAAAGATTAAATACATAATAATCACATACCTTATAGGAACTAATCGATTGATAGAGTTAGGATTGGGGATTAAAGACAGCTAAGGACTCAAGTGAAGCGAATGAGAGTATGAGAGAGAATGAGAGCGATAGAGAGATTGAGATTAGCATGAGAGGTGGAGCGGGGGTTAGAAAAAAAAATAGGATATCTGTCTTTGTATCCGGAAAAAACGGATATTATCTGTATCCAGAAGAAATCAAATATTATTCGTATCTGAATTTGAAGATTCCCGATACGGATATGGATATAGGCACATCCATATCCGAAATTAAGCGTGTATATATATATATATATATATTATTCATAATATATTTTATATTTTATGTATGTACTATATGTGTCCAATGAGATATGAGTGCTTTTTAGATTTATGGGTTTTCCTATTATCAGGCCCATCAAGTTAATACTAATTAAAGTTTCATACGGATATCAGATTTTTTGGATTTTTTTGACAGCCCTACTGAGTTCGATGCGTGGGGATGCAGAAGATTCTCATACCTCCAAGGATGTCCAGCATCGGACGACCTTAGTGGAGGTGGAGACGAGGGGGGTCTCTCGACAAAGGCCCATCCGCCGCCTGCGAGCCCACCGCTCAGATCCATCATCGCGGTGGGGGGCGGCGGACGGAGACCCTTCGTGAGGGACAATATGGAGGCGAAGGGCTCCATATATATATATATATATATATATATATAGAGAGAGAGAGAGAGAGAGAGAGAAGAGGAGAGAGAGAGAGAGAGAGAGAGGGAGAGAGAGAGAGAGAGAGAGAGAGAGAGAGAGAGAGAGAATTGGGTAGAGAGAGAAGGAGAAAGAGACTGGGATCCATATCGAATTTTTGGGCTAGGATTTCAAAGATTTTTTATTTTAAATTGGGCTGCAGTAAATGGGGTAGATATTGCGTACATGGGAGTTATAATTGTGTGTTTAAGTGAAATAATAAGGGCTCAATTAAGCCTTTTTAATTTCAACTAACTACTCCCTTATGTTGTCTAATTATTTCCATTTAAGAAACAAGGCTCTTTCGGCGGGACGGCCCAAAATGGAAAATAAGGCTTTTTCAGCGGGACGGATGGAGTAACAGATAACAGAAACACACTCATTTCTCCTTCCAATTAAAATAAAACGCAATACATGACTCAATGGGCAAGTCCATCTGGTCTGGCCATAATATTGGTTGAATGTAGAGCTCAAAAATTCACGTAAAATAATAATATGGTTGTTATATCATAGTTTCGAATCTATGATGTAATACGAATGTAGGATTGGTAACCGGTGAACATGATAACCAAATTTAAATTTCTCAAACTGAAGAGAGTTTGTTGCAAACTATGTTGGTTAGAGGGGTGGCTCCAAACAGGGGACAGCCTTACGACCAACCAATGCATCATTATCGGAGGGCGCACAAATTTTAAAAGAAAATTATAGCTGTTGTGTCGAGAATTATACTCTCCGATCGGCGATCGCCTCAGAGATCGGGCGACCTAGCAGCCGAGGCAGAACTGCCGACCAGCGACCAGGCGACCTAGCCATAGCCGAGCAGTCAAGGCAGATCGGCCAGCCGAAGGTCCCAGGACAAGTCCCGGTGCCGAGCGATCGACATCTAAGACAATCGTCTCTCGGTACTTGGCGATCGACTCTTGGTGGCCGACTAGCAGACGATCATCTCTCGGTACTTGCCGATCGACCCTTGGTGACCGACCAATGCCGACCCCTAGTGACTTGCCGATCGACCCTTGGTGACCGACCAATGCCGATCGCCTCATGCCGCTCGAAGCCGATCGTCATCCAATCGGCAAAGGTCGAAGCTCAGGACAGACCCCACGTGCAGAGCCGAGACAAGATCCGCATTTCACGGATCGTTGACCACAGCCTGTCAGCATCTTCCCACCAGCCGACAGACACGCCGAAAGGTGTCAATGGGACCGCATGTGACAGTGACTCCGGACGCGTGCCGGCTCCTCATTGGACCGCACAGCTGGCTGCCAGCAGCAGCCTTAGACTTTAGGCCGACAGCCCGTGTGACTTAAAGACGATCGCCCCATTATTATATTGGCCGAAAGGCGATCGCCCGCCAGGAATCAAGGCTCCTCAGCCCCTATAAATAGAAGGCTCCCTGCACTTGGAAAAGGGTTCAACTCCCTTCGGATTTTACGCACAATACAGAAGCAATACTCACAACTTGGCTTTCTCCTACTCTTGGCAACAGCTATCTCTCGGTTCATTCTTCTTTCTCAGCCCCTCTCACACAGAAGACGATCGGCCGAGAAGCAAGAACACCAAAGCTTCGCTCAAGAGCTGGATTAACAGGATCTTTTTACACTCATTGTACTTAGATTCTCACATTAGTACTTGTATCCACGAATATTTGTATTAATAACATCTCGCGAGAGCATTCAAGCTCGGGCCTAACAAACCCGGGAAATCTTGTGTTATTTATCTTCTCTCGGAAGTGCTCCCGCAAACTTGTTTGTTGTCCGTCCATTCCAGCAGTATTTCAGCTTCGGATAAATATTTCGGGCAACAACAATTGGCGCTAGAAGGAGGGCCTCTAACCCTCAATTTTATTCCTACCGTCTCGAAGAACACTCACTATTCTCCGGGACATATACCTGAAGAAACACTCACTGTTCTTCAGAGAAAGATTTCAGAATCATGTCTTCCGCCTCCGCGTCGAAGAAAGCCGTCGGCTAGCCCGCCAGACGCCTCGTTCCGTCTCAGTCCGAGCCACAGCCGATGGCGGAGGGTAGCCGCCGCGGTCCGAGACACTCGATCCCGCCCCTGGGGGTCGGTCCAAGTCTCTCACTCGATCAGTTCCGAACCGCGAAATAGATCGAGGAGGCCATGGCCGTCCTACAAGAGCGACGGAGTGCTCTCGACGCGCCTCCCGCTATCACCCCTTCGGCCGTCCGCCGGATGACCAAACGGAAGTTCAAGGCGTTGCTGACCGAGCGATCGCCAGGAGGCTCCCTTCCGCAAGAAGAGGCGCTCGCCAGCCGGGGCACCTCTGTTTTCGATCGCCTGGGCAGCGACCCATCTTGGCGACCGGGGCAGTCCGGCCCCAGCCACGAGACGACGGAGCTCGAGTCCGTCACCAGGAGCTCGGCCTATCCGACTCCCAGAAGGCAGCCCAGCCGTCTGGCTCCCCCTCGCCAAATAGCCGAGGTCGGCAGCAGCGGAGTCAGGAGATCGGTACACGATCGCCTCGGCTCCCGCTCCCAAAGCCGATCCGCGGGCGACCGAGCCACGGCGATGGCCGCGATGCAACCCCAGCTCGACGATATGAAGGCGCTCCTGGAATCCGGGGCAGGCGCCAAGAAGAAGATCGCCGAGCCGAGCGAGCCGCTCGCTGTCCACATCGAGCTTGCCCCCGTACAGCACAAGATCGCTCCTCTGCAAACACCTTTGTACGAGGGGAGATCAGACCCCGGAACACACCTGAGCAAGTTCAACATCTACATGACCGGGTGTGGGGCATCAGACGCGACCAGGTGCCGAATGTTCCCTCTAACGCTGGACGACCTAGCCCACAGGTGGTACATAATAATTCCAAATAAATATTTTTAACGATTATGATTTTCGCTTCAATAGGGGAATATTATTTCATCAATTATATCACGTATTTTTTATAGTTATAAATTCCCCATTGCTTTGTGATTATTGATATTAGTTAATTTCTTTGATTATTTATTTTCCATTAAATTGGATACATATAATGCTTAGAAATTACATTTTTCAAGCGAAGGAAAATCTATATTTGAATTATAATTTTGTACTTATTGTCAAATCTATAGGGAAATAGTGAGATTGATTTAATCTATTCTGAATTTCTTGGAATTAGAATATAAATTATATAATAAATAGACATTGGTGGATTCTAAACCCTAGTAAATTATTTAAAATCAATTTATCTAAAATCTACTTAAAAATTACTGTTATTTAATGCAATTATTTTAACCAATCAAAAATCAAATTATTTGGGACTAGGTTAGAATATAATATAATTTGGTTCAAAATGATAGGAATAATTTGACTTCACTAGTATAGTCCTCCCTGTGGAATCGACCTTGCACCGCATATCTACATCGAACAAATCGTGCGCTTGCGAGTATTAGACTAAAGAATCAACCAACAACAAGTTTTTGGCGCCGTTGCCGGGGAGGCGCAAACGAAGTACAAGAAGACCGTCGTCACCAAGTTAGTTAAATTCTTCTACTAGTTATTTATTTTACTGCTTTTATTTATTATTATCTGTCTTTTTAATATCCGTTTTAGATTGTGTTATTTGTAGAATTTATTTTATTCATAAAAAAATTTGAAAAATAATAAAAACTTATAATAATAAATATAAAAATATAAGTAATAATAATAAAATCTACTGTCCATTTTCGTAAAAATAATAATAAAATAATAAAAAATAAAAAAGTCCAAAAATATATAAAAATATAAAAAATCTGAAAAATTTTAAGAAAAATCAGAACTTATTTATTTTTATTTTAAAAAAAAGATCTGAAAAATAAAAAAAAAGTTTCAGACTTGAAGGTAATATTTTTGTAATTTTGGAATATTAATATTAAAAAATCAAATTTTTTTAATTTAAATTCGAAAAAATAAAATAAAAAATAAAAAATAATAAAAATAAATTAAAAAATAGTCTGGAATATTATTTTCCGTAATAAATAAAAATCGGAATTATTTTATTTTTAAAAGTAAAACCTGCTAGTTTTATTAAAAAAATTAATTTTCATAAAAAATCTAAAAAAAAAATCAGATTAAGAATTAATAATTTAAATAATCTGGAATATATATAATAAAAAAATTCTGAACTTTGAATTTTTTTTAATAAAAACAGAATTTTTCTTTTTTAAAAAATAAATTACAATACTTTAATAAAAAAAACTATTTTTATTGTTTGCATAAATAAAATAAAAGTTTGTAATTTTTATTTTTTTTCCTAAAAAAAATCTGATTTTTTTTTTTGAAAAAAAGTAAATAATATATCTGGATATATATATATATATATATATATATATATATATATATATTAGCTCAATATTATTAGTATAAAATTATAATAAATATAAAAATATAAAAACTAAAAAAAATATAAAAAAAAAATCAGTATTTTTTTTAATTTTTATATCTTGTCTTTAGTTTTAATAGAATCTTGTAGTGGTAATTTAGATTGTGTTTTTAGTTGTTATTTTCTATTTACATTATTCTTAGACATTTAGTTTACTTGTAATATTTCTCGTCGTACAATTTAGTTTATCAATAGATATTGCTTCCGTAGATCAATTAGTAAATTTATTCCTTTGCAATCTAATACATCCTATAATTTTAGTAATAATTATAATAATTATCATTATTAATAATAATAATAAAAATATAAAAACTCAAAAAAAAAAATTTAATTAAACAATAAAATCCTTTAAAAGATTCAACAAGGAATTGATATTTTTCACTCACTACTTTGTTCGATTTGAATAGAGAAAAGCTAAATATCAATCTTGTACAGACTGATTTTGAAATCGATTGAATTTTGGCAAAAAGGCCTCTGTTGTACATGCCGAAGAAAGTTGGATTTTAATTGCGACCGTTGTGACGCCTCCAATGATCTGGAAGTTCGATCGACTATCATAATTTGGTTTGTATGCAAAGTTAAAAAAATTGAAATATCGGTGAATGCAAGTTTGGCAACGAAATAATAAAGGTCGATTAACGAGAAGAAGATTGTTATTACCTCTTAACTAAAGAGTGTAGTAGGAACCTAGCCATATGGACCCTTTAGACAACAAATTTTGTCGTGCAACTTTATATTGTCAAATTTTAGCCAATTTCATGAATTGTGGACAACTTTGCCCTTACTAAAGAGTGGATTTTTTTTTTGTCAAAAAAAACCTTATGGCTTCTTACGCAGGAATCAAGGTTTTTTTTTTCATTTATTAGTTGTCACTTTCTCTCTCTCTCTCTCTCTCAAAATTCTCTCACCTTCTCCTATCGTCAGAAATCTCCTCTCTCAAAATTCTCTCATCTTCTCCTCCCTGTTCCAAAAATCCTATCTCCATCTACTCTGTTCCATGGCTTCCGGGAGCGTCCATGAGGAGCAACCCCACGGAGAAGCCGAACCAAGCCCCACTGATTCCGGCGACCAACAACACAAAGCCGCCGCCTCTGAAGCCGCTGCCGCCGCCGCCTCTGAAGCCGCTGCCGCCGTCGCCGCTGAAGCCGCTGCAGGCGCCGAGTCGGATTCAAGTGCCGATGCCACCAGACAACGAAAGCAGAAGAGGAAAATAGTGGAATCCGATCCCGCAAAGAAGAAGAAAAAAGAAGACAAGAAAAAAGGGAAGAAGATAGTTGAGGAGGAAAAAAGTGAAACGAGTGGAGATAGTGAAGCAACAGACGACGGAGAAGACAACGAAGAAGAAGAAGAAGAACAACCTCGTCGGCCCCTCCCATACGAGAAACGCTTGGTAAAAATTTCGAATTTTTCATATCCCGGGCTTGAGACGAATTTCTTGACTTAATCCGCTAATTTCTTGAACATAAGTTTTTCTCAGATCTGTTACCCGTGTTACGAAAATAGAATTTCGTATTGCATATTCTGTTACGATTTTATATCTTTGTAACACATCTGTACCGATTTGAATTTTTTTGTATTGGAGTTTTGGTTAAATGTTACGAATTTTCACAGTTCGTAACGTCATGTGATGTTGTTTTGTTTCTTAGTACGATTTAGTAAGAGTGTAAAATCTGCTGTTACAAATAGTGGTGTTACGAATTTATCAATACGTAATCGACTCGCAATGTGAGAAGTTTATGTTAAGTTACGAAATTTGAATTTCGTAACACTTTTGTGCCGTTTTGATAATCTCGTATTGAATGTTTCCTATACATGTTACGAAGTATCATGAACTTTGTATCATCATGTGATGCTTGTTGGGTTTCTTTGTGAGATTTAGTTACATTGTAAATTCTGATGTTACGGTTTATAATTTCGTAACATGTACCTTTTATATGTGTTATGACACATTGAAATTATCATTTCGTAATGTTGTTTGTAATTTCGTAACATGGGTTACATTTTCTGAATTATTGATTTGGTTAAATTGTTTGTTTTTTTGCAGAACAAATGGGTTTGCAAACGACAGAATCTGGCCCATTTGTATTTAAAAGGAGTTACGATGAAAATCAAATGAAGATAATTTCAATTTTATTCTAGCATTCAGATATGTTACCCATGTTACGAAAATAGAATTTCGTATTGCATATTCTGTTACGATTTTATATCTTTGTAACACATCTGTACCGATTTGAAATTTTTTGTATTGGACTTTTGGTTTACATGTTACGAATTTTCACAGTTCGTAACGTCATGTGATGCTTGTTTTGTTTCTTTATGCGATTTAGTAAGAGTGTAAAATCTGCTGTTACGAATAGCTGGTGCTACGAAATTATCATTTCGTAATGTTGTTTGCAATTTCGTAACATGGGATACATTTTCTGAATTATTGATTTGGTTAAAGTGTTTGTTTTTTGTAGAACAAATGGGTTTTCAAACGAAAGAATCTGGCAGACGAGCACCATCGGATCATGGTAACCGGTGGTGAGAGCACAGTGAAGGATATACGGTGTGTCCTCGATTCATTCAGCAAAAAATCAATCAAAGAATTGAGGCAATCAGCAATTGGGGCATTCATGAAGCTCCCCGACATTGTCTCGAGATCCGGCAGGGCTCTACATCACATGATATCTCGCCAAGTGACACCACATCCGGAGGTTGATGAAACAGCCTTGTGGTTCCAGGTCAAAGGGAGAGTTCTACGGTTCTCAAGACCCGAATAGATTTGGTTGATAGTTTTTTGTTGTGAAGACCCGAATAGATTTTGTTTTGGTATTACGTCTTGTTAAGATTTTATTAATTTCATTACGAATTTATCTTTACGTACAATTTAGTGTGTTAATTTGTCTATTTCGAACCAAAATGATTTTTAGCAATTTTGTTTTTATGTTAAGATTTGATGATTTCGTTACAAAACATTTTGAACGATTTTGTTTTTGTGTTACGATTTGTGGATTTCATAATGAAATAATTTCTTACGATTTCTTTTTGTGTTACGATTTGCGTTACGTAACGAAATAATTTGTTACCTTGTTACGAAATTGTGTTATTCGTAACATGTTTTTTTAATGGTTATGATTTTTTTATATGATATGTTACGAATCTGTGATATTCTTAACATTATTCTTCGATGTTACGAACATATCATTTCGTAACTGGGTTACCATATTGACTGGTGTTACTAGTTACGAATTTAACATTTCGTAACTAAAATTTATTGTGTTTATAGTTATCTTATTACTTTCTGGTATGTTTGTGCAGTTTCGCCTGACAATCTCCAGTGTCATATGTGCATCGTTATTACTCGACTCAGACGTGGCTTGAAAATTATTTGTTACAAAATTATAACTCTTACAAACCAGGATACGAAATATGAATTTCGTAACAGAGTAACATCTAATAATATGAAACTCTTACAAAACAGGATACGAAATATGAATTTCGTAACAGAGTAACATCTAATAATGCGTAACTCTTACAAAACAGGCCATAGAAATATTGTTTCAAAAATTACTTTCTAATACCATGGGAATGGGTTCCTCGATGCTGTGAGCAAATATAGTTCTCGCAATGTGGTCACGATAATTATGGGCGTCCTGTTCTTTTTTCAAGTTTTTGGGCAGTGGGGTACTCGACAGGATCTGCTTCACATACTTCAATGCATAGAGCCCACATTTTACATTACCTTGTTGTTTGAAAGGATTCTTTGTCTTTGGTGGTAAAGTCAACTCCCACTGTGTTGGAATCGGTTTTTTTATGCGATGATGCTGGAAGTATCCGATTTCCTTCAATATCTGAGGGAGTAGCCTTGCAATGGGTTTGTGATGTGATGATCCTCGAATATCCACTGAAATGAATCGTACAACACCAATTTTTGCTTTTTGAGATCCATTAGGAGCGTGCCCCAGTGTTCTTTGTAGTTGCAGATGGCTACCACCTACAAGGCATAGTGAGACGAAAATAAATTCGTAACATCAAATCATAACAAACTGATAAGAATTCACAAAATCATAACATGAAATTATGACAACGTGATACGAAATCATAAATTCGTAACATAGTATCATGACAAAGTGATACCAATTCATACTGATAATATGAGATAAACAGTAATGTTGATACGAAAAAAAATGCAATAGTTTTAGTTTTACCTTTTCGCAATCGATCCATTGCTTTATGTTCGGACCCCAATTCGGCAATGTACCCTCAACATGATCACGCAGTAACAATTCGTTGTGTTATGAAATCAACAAATCGTAACACGATAACAAAGCATCACAAATCTTTTCGTTACGAAATCCAGAAATCGTAACACAAAAACAAAATCGTAACAAAAATGTTTTGTTACGAAGTCAACAAATCGTAACATATAAACAAACCCGTAAAAACTCGTTTTGGTCCCACTGTCCTACATGATCACACAGTTACGAAATCAACAAATCGTAACACAACATGATCATGCAGTAACAATTCGTTGTGTTATGAAATCAACAAATCGTAACACGATAACAAAATCGTCACAAATCTTTTAAATTCGAAATCCGAAATCGTAACACAAAAACAAAATCGTAACAAAAATGTTTTGTTACGAAATCAACAAATCGTAACATATAAACAAACCCGTAAAAACTCGTTTTGATCCCACTGTCCTACATGATCACACAGTTACAAAATCAACAAATCGTAACATAACATGATCACGCTGTAACAATTCGTTGTGTTATGAAATCAACAAATCATAACACGATAACAAAATCGTCACAAATCATTTCATTACGAAATCCAGAAATCGTAACACAAAAACAAAATCGTAACAAAAATGTTTTGTTCCGAAATCAACAAATCGTAACATATAAACAAACCCGTAAAAACTCATTTTGGTACGAAATAAAGGGAATCGCAACACACTAAATTATACGAAAATATAAATTCGTAATGAAATTAATAAAATCTTAACAAGTCGTAACACCAAAACAAAAGCATAACCAATCGTTTCGTTACGAAATCCACAAATAATAATAAAATAATTATGAAAAAAATAAATCGTAACAAAAAAATAAAATCGTAAAATCATGCAAAAACAGTACAAAATCGATAAACATAGCCCAATACAAAACCAAAACAACAACCACAGCAACCAATCCAAAACAACGACGACAATGGAAATAATACCGACAAAATACTAAATAATACCTCAAAATCGAATTCAAGTCAAGTCGCAAAATCGGAGCAAGAGAGAGGAGATCGCCGGCGAAATCAGAGGAAGAAGAAGAGATGAGAAATCGAAGAACGCCGGCGAGAGGAGAACGCCGGCGAAATCGGAGGAAGAAGAATATATGAGAAAAGAATGAAAAAAAAAGAGGAGAAAGATGAACAGGAAAAGCGAGATAGAGAGAGAGAAATAGAGAGAGAAAAAGAGAAGAGAGAGAGAGAGAGGGGTGAGGAAAACAAAAGAAAAGAGAGAGAGAAGAGAAAAAAATGAAGAAACGAGAAGGAAAAAGGGAAAGAGAGAGAAAAAAGAGAAAAGAGAAGAGAATAGAAATGAAGAAGAAAAAATGGAAAAAAAAGAAGAGAAAAGAGAGAGAAGTTGAAAAGAAAAAGAGAAAAAAAAAAAGGAAAAGTAAGGGTAAAATTGTCCCAAAGACCTTAAAATGGCTAGAATTTGACAATATAAAGTTTCTTGACAAATATTGTATTCCACCTAATCAAAGTGGCTATATGGTTGTATTACCTCTTAACTAAAATTGAAGTTCAACAAACAAAACTGATACCAAAAATGGACGAAATCGAAAATCAAAATAATCAAGTTGCAAAAGAGAAAACTTTAATAGAATATTTTTCTCCAGTGAGTGCTAATTCTCCATCTTGCATAGTGTTGCCTACGACTAATGCAACTCATTTCGAACTTAAACCATCAATAATTCAACTTCTTCCATCTTTTCACGGTTTGAAAAGAGAAGATCCGTATATGCATGTCAAGGAATTTCTCGATATTTGTTCTACTTTCCGATTCCAAAATTTCTCTGATGAATCTGTCAAACTTAGACTGTTTCCATTTTCTCTCAAAGATAAAGCAAAATTCTGGCTAAATTCTCTTCAAGCAAGAATAATTACTAGTTGGGACCAACTAGTGAATAAATTTCTCGCAAAATTTTTTCCAATGTCCAAAATTGATAGTTTTAGAAGAGAAATATCAGAATTTTTCCAAAAAGAAAATGAAGAATTTTATGAGTGTTGGGAAAGATTTAATGATTTAATCCTTAAGTGTCCCCATCATGGTTTTGAAATATGGCGTTTGGTAAAATATTTTTATGACGGTTTAACTCCAAACAATCGCCAATTAATCCAATCAATGCATGGTGGAAAATTTCTTCACCTTATTGGAGACGAAGCTTGGAATGCACTAGAAAATATGTCAATTAATTCACAATAATGGAATTCACTCGACTCTAGAGCCAAATCGATGCATACGACCCCAAAAAAAGGTGGAATTTATGAGGTTAAACAAGATGTTGAAATAAAATCTACTATAGATGATTTAGTACGAAAAGTGGATGCATTAGTCTTGAAGCAATCCATCCCCTCGTCAAACTCAAAACATGAATTTTGCATTTCATGTGCGAAATCACTTCATTCATCTCAATCTTGTCCCTCTGGTCCACAAAATCATGAAATTTTTAATGAAGAAGTCAATGTGTTACATTCATATGGAAAATCTTCGGACAGTCCATTTACTCCAACTTATAATCCAAATTGGAGGAATCATCCAAATTTTTCCTGGAAGCAAAACATGCCTCCAATGAATCAAGGAGGACATCAAATGAATATGTCAAATCAACAAAATGTTCGTCCTAATCAATATCCTCCAAATACTTATCAGTATCCTTCTATAGTGTCAAAGAAACCATCTTTGGAAGATACGTTGCAACAATTCATGCAATCTACTCAACAAATGTTTTAATCAACTCAGCAAGCTGTACAATCAAACTCACAGGCTATTTCTAAGCTTGAAACACAAATTGGCCAACTTGCAACAACTTTAGCTGAAAGAGAAAAGGGAAAATTTCCAAGTCAGTCCATCCCTAATCCTAAAGGACAATATGAAGTAAACTCTTCTAACGCAGAAGTTCAGTCCATAACTACCCTTAGAAGTGGAAAAGAAATACAAAAGCCTGAATATGATCCGGAAGAAAAATCAAATGAACCACAAATTTCAAAATCAAAAGATTCTAAAGAAAAAGAAAAGCCTTACGTTCCAAAAGCTCCATTTCCTGAAAGACTTATTCCAAAAGATAAAAGTGCGCAATACAAAGATATAATGGAAATATTTAAACAAGTTCGAATAAATATTCCATTCCTTGATGCTATTAAACAAGTGCCTGCTTATTCTAAGTTCTTAAAAGATCTTTGCACTGTAAAAAGAAGAACAAATGTTCCAAAAAAGGCATTTTTAGCTGAACATGTTAGCTCAATAATCCAAAATAAAACTCCCGTTAAGTATAAAGATCCTGGTAGTCCTACAATATCTTGTGTCATTGGAGATCACATCATTAAACGAGCCTTGCTTGATTTAGGAGCCAGTGTGAATTTATTATCGTATTCTGTTTATACACAACTTGGATTAGGGGAGCTAAAATCAACATATGTGATACTACAACTAGCTGATAGATCTATAAAAATACCTCGAGGAATCGTAGAGGATGTTCTGATTCAAGTAGATAAATTCTACTTTCCTGTTGATTTTATAGTCATAGACACTGAACCTGTTGAGAATACCAAAGATCAAATCCCTGTCATTTTAGGAAGGCCATTTTTAGCTACTTCAAATGCATTAATTAACTGTAGAAATGGCATCATAAAATTTTCTTTTGGAAATATGACTGTTGAACTAAATATGTTTAACATTTCTCAACAACATGATGATCTTGATGATGTCTGTGAGGTAAATATGATAGAGAGTATGGGTCTTTATTTCTTTCCAAAAATAGATAATGATGATCTTTTTGAAAGCTGTCTTGCTCATTTTGGCTCAGATTTTGACATCGACAGTTCAATTAATGAAGTAAATTCTTTACTAAAGTCTACACCATTATTGGATAATGATAAATGGAAAGCTAAAACCGAACCACTTGAGAGCCAAATGAATAAAGAAGTACCTATTGAGGATTCAAAAATAGAGCCCAATCCATTACCTGAATCTCTAAAATATGCATTTTTAGGACCATCAAAAACCCTGCCTGTCATCATAGCATATGATTTAGATGAAGAACGAGAAGATAAATTAATCAATGTCCTTAAAGAACATAAAGAAGCAATAGGCTGGACCATCTCCGATATTAAAGATATTAGTCCTTCTATATGCATGCATCGAATTCATCTTGAAGAAAATGCGAAAGCTTCCCGAGAATTTCAAAGAAGACTAAATCATAATCTGAAAGAAGTTGTAAGAGCTGAAATAATCAAACTCTTAGATGTAGGGATCATCTACCCTATTTCTGACAGCTCTTGGGTTAGTCCTGTTCATATAGTTCCAAAGAAATCTGGCATAACTGTAATCACGAATGAAGAAAATGAACTTGTTCCAACCAGAATTCAAACTGGATGGAGAGTCTGTATTGATTACAGAAAATTGAACTCTGTTACAAGAAAAGATCACTTTCCACTTCCTTTTATTGATCTAATGCTAGAAAGGTTAGCCGGTCATGCTTATTATTGTTTTCTTGATGGATATTCCGGCTATAACCAAATTCCCATTGCTCCTGAAGATCAAGAAAAAACCACTTTTACCTGTCCTTTCGGAACTTTTGCTTACCGATGAATGCCATTTGGTCTGTGTAATGCACCTGCTACTTTTCAGCGGTGTATGATGAGCATTTTCTCTGACATGGTTGAGCGGTTTTTGGAAATTTTTATGGATGATTTTTCTGTATTCGGGTCTAGCTTTGATGAATGTTTACACCACTTAACCCACGTGTTGGTTAGATGTAAGGAGAAAAATCTTGTCCTAAACTGGGAAAAATGTCATTTTATGGTTAAAAGGAATTGTCATAGGACATGTGATTTCTGAAAAAGGAATTGAGGTGGACAAATCTAAAGTTGATTTAATATCCAGTCTTCCACCCCCACGAACGATTAAAGAAATTTGGTCATTCTTAGGCCATGCTGGTTTTTACCGTCGATTCATCAAAGATTTTAGCAAAATTTCAAGGTCATTATGTAACTTACTTTCAAAAGACACACCTTTCGTATTTGATGATCATTGTCTAAAAGCTTTTAAGACACTCAAATCTATGTTGAGCTCTGCACCTATCATCAAATCTCCAAACTGGAATCTTCCTTTTGAAATAATGTGTGATGCATCCGACTATGCCGTCGGTGTAGTATTGGGTCAAAGAGAAAATAAATTTCCAACTGTAATATATTATGCAAGCAGAACTCTAAATGATGCCCAATTAAATTATTCTACAACTGAAAAAGAATTGATTGCAGTCGTTTTTGCCTTAGACAAATTTCGACCTTACTTGATTGGTTCGAAAGTCATAATTTACTCTGATCATGCTGCATTAAAATATCTTCTTTCTAAGAAAGATGCTAAACCTCGCTTGATCCGTTGGATTATATTGTTACAAGAGTTTGACTTAGAAATTCAAGATAAAAAAGGTGCTGAAAATGTTGCTGCTGATCATTTGTCTAGGCTAATCGTGAATTTTACTGATAAAGAACCTCCCATTAATGAAACTTTCCCTGATGAACAACTCATGTCTGTTTCTCAAATACCTTGGTATGCAGACATTGTCAATTACCTTGTTACTGGTAACATGCCATCTCATTGGAATAACCAAGATAAAACAAAATTTTTAAACGAAGTAAAAAAATTCTTTTGGGATGATCCATATTTGTTCAAATATTGTCCTGACCAAATCATTAGGAGATGTGTTCCAGAACATGAACAACAAAATATCATTTCCTTTTGTCATGATCATGCATGTGGAGGTCATTTTAGTTCAAAGAAAACAACTGCTAAAATTCTGCAATGTGGTTTTTATTGGCCAACACTTTTCAAAGATACACATTCATATTGCAGCACATGTGATAGATGTCAAAGATTAGGTCGAATTTCTAAACGAAATATGATGCCTTTAAACCCAATTTTAATTATTGAAATATTTGATGTTTGGGGCATAGATTTTATGGGACCTTTTTCCAATTTCTTTTGGCAATCTTTACATCCTTGTGGCCGTCGATTATGTTTCAAAATGGGTAGAAGCAATTGCTTGCAAAACAAATGACCACAAAGTCGTGGTAAAATTTTTGAAAGAAAATATTTTTTCCAGATTTGGAACACCACGAGCAATTATAAGTGATGGAGGAAAACATTTTTGTAATAAATTTTGAATCATTTATTTAAAAATATGGTGTTACACATAAAGTTGCTACTCCTTATCACCCTCAAACAAGTGGACAAGTTGAAATTTCAAACAGAGAAATCAAACATATTCTTGAAAAAACTGTTAATCCTACAAGGAAAGATTGGTCTTTGCGATTGAATGATGCATTGTGGGCTTACCGTCTCGCTTTTAAAACTCCCATCTAATGTCTCCATTTAGGATTGTCTTTGGAAAACCATGTCATTTGCACTGTTGAATTGGAACATAGAGCATCTTGGGCCATAAAACGATTAAATTTTTCATTAGACATGGTGGAATTCATAGGAAACTTCAACTAAATGAATTGGAAGAAATCAGAAATGATGCTTACGATTGTGCAAGGAAATATAAGGACAAAATGAAATTTTTTCATGATAAACACATTTTGAGAAAAACTTTTTCTCCTGGTCAAAAAGTTCTTCTTTTTAACTCTCGTTTGTTATTATTTCCAGACAAGTTGCGTTCACGATGGTCTGGTCCATTTATTATTCATACGGTCTATCCTCACGGAGCTGTAGAAATTGAAAATCCAAAAAATGGTAATATTTTCAAAGTAAATGGTCAACGGTTAAAACCATATTTGGAATTAAAATCTTTTGAGGTAGAAGAGATTCTTCTTAAGGACCCCGATATTGTGAATTAATACTCCATTGTGTTTGCCCGGTCAAGTGGCGGATAACGGTACTCCGTGGCTAGTAAAGTCGGATTTTTCAGTTTTCCACAACAACTGATTTTGTAGATATCTTTATTTTATTTTTAATTATGGAACAAATTTTGAAAATAATTGAAAAAAGATTTCCCTTCCTTAGTAAAAAAGTCATTTTGAAACTTTACCAAGCGAGAGTTGAAAGAATGAGGTTGCTTATGAATAAGGCATACCCTTTGATATTCGATTCATTATTGAAGCCAAAGTGAGAATAGCGGGTGAATTCACGGAAACACCAACTAGATTTTTACCAGGGCTTGGAAAAAGTTCATATGCCAAGAAACGACGAGCAAAGAAAATCGCCGTTTGCTACAAATGTGCTAGGTGGGCGTGATTCAAGATGTCGATCTTTAGGAATTCCTTCCACAAACAGAGAAGATAAAATTCAGTTCATCAAGGATGGTCTGAATAAGGAGAATTTAGATGATATCGAAATTTCTTTTGACACGCATCCTAGTGGACTCGTACATTACGGGATTCGATGTTTGTGGAATAAATTCAAACCAGAATATGAACAACGTCTTGGGAATCTGACGTTAAAAGACCCTATTTGCCAATTTATAAGAAAATTGGATGGGAAGCTTCTCCCCGACTCATAAAAGGCGTTTAAGACGTGAACGTAAAATCAGAGGAAGATGTGAGCCACAATCACAACTACTGTACATACACGTGAGTATCTTTACTTTTTGTCGTTTTTTTTAGATTTTCTGAATAAAAAAAGTGATACGCAATCAATGCATTCATTATTTTATTGAGTAGTTGAGCGCAATTAACGCGGTCACAGATTTTATAAATCTTTTTACTTTATTTTGCATCTATAAATAAACGTTGCAGTTGTTTCTTTTCCGCATCCCTCAAACTTGTATTCTTTTCATTATCTCTCTAAGTAATTTTCTTTTCAAAAAAATGGAATCATCATCTTCCGCAAAAAGATTTAACTCCATCTGCATTTTTGGTGGAGCTAGTCATGGGAAAGAGGCTTGCTTTACTGAAGCAGCCCACAACTTGGGTCGTACCTTAGGAAAAAAATGCATTCATTTAGTTTACGGAGGAGGAAGTCTAGAATTAATGGGACGTGCTACTGCTTCTGCCTATATGGAAGGAGTAAAAGTGTTGGGAATCATTCCAAAATCTCTGGCTGAAAGTAAAATCATCGGAGCAACCATTAGAGATGAGTTCAGAGCTGTGAATATGCAAGACCGCATAACTCACATGATAAATAATGCTGATGCCTTTATCACCCTTCCCGGTGGTTTTGGCACTCTTGAGGAACTTTTTCATGTGGTCACCAGAGCCCAGCTAAATGTTCATATGAAACCAATAGGTCTGCTAAATGTCAATGGTTTCTTCGATGGTTTATTATCTTTCATCAACTACTCTTCTGAAAAAGGTTTTATTTCTGAGCGTGCTAAACGAATCATAGTTGTTGCAACAACACCAGAAGAGCTGATCAAAAAACTTATTGCATTTGTTCCTGAACCAGACCCAACTCTAGCTAATATTATTTGGATGGAAGATTTCACTGTACGGAAACGCAAAATTGATACATTCCTTTCCCTCTGATATCCCACTTCATCCCTCTTGTTGTTTCTACTTTTTAGCGAGTGTAAAAATCGTGAAAATGATGGCAGCTTAAGGAGTTTTCTTTTCGATCTCTTGACGCGCATCTATCCACGATTTATGTATTGTTATTTCTATTACTGTACTTTTTCGTTTGTTTTTAATAAAAGCATTGATGGCAGCGTAAGGCGACTCTTCGGACTCTCTTGAAGCGCATATAGGTTGTTTGTGTTATACTTCCGGGTATATATTTTCTTTTGTTGTTTTGCCACACTTATTTCTTGCAGGTCCAAAAAAAAGGGGGGGGGGGCTTGAGCGAAGCATCGTCTTTCATAAACAGGGAAGCCTTATTTAAACCCTTACTCCATTGTTCTTTTTACACAATAAGGATATTGTTTATTATTAAGTGTGGGGGAAGGTGTATATCTATATATATATATATATATGCAATAAAAAAATGTTGAAAATTACGACACCATTTTCTTGAGAAAACATTGGTGAAAAAATCATTTTTGGGATGTTTCACTAGTTTTGATAATGGATTTAGATGAAGGTGTATGGGATTCAATACACAACACCCTTTTTGTGAGTTTTGAGACTTAGAGCAATCCTTATATATACGCTCTATATTTTTTGTTGTGTGGTCAAACATATTGTGTTCATTCTAGAACTTGCTCATTTATACATTTCGAGACTACATTCATAAACTCTTGCATTAAAATGATAAAGGCAATTAGGATTAACCCCTTGTTGGCTTATATTTTTCCCACCCATTACATTTTATCCTTAGAAGCCCCGTTGAGCCTGAGCCTATTTCTTTGATCAAGCACATTACTTTAGCCATTATCCATTCTTGTTGATGACTCATCCATTTACACCTCTAGTCAAAGATTTAATTGTGAACTAGATGTGTGACAAATAGGGGCCGATGTTCATAAGAGTATTGTGGAGATTAAGAGCTTTTGTTGAAAGTGAAAGGGTGTGAAGTACATTGGAGTATTGAACCGAATAAAAAAATATAAATAAAGGCAAAAAAAAGGCCTCAAAAAAAAAAAAAGAAAAAAAGAAAAAGCGGGAGGTCAAGTGCGAAAATCATCACTATATATACATAAAATAGCACTTGAACTATCCCTTGAGTGATACATAATTCCTTCCAGAAGATCCATTGCATACCTTTTTTTTACACAATAGTATGACCTTACTAGATGAATATTCAATTACCATGTACAGAATAACTTGGGGATGATGGTTTGAGAGTTTTCATTACAGAAGGGGGAGTATTGATTGTTATTTGTAGGATTTGTTATGCATCTAAATTCACAATTGATCTTGGCTAGCAAACCTCATAATTTTTCCTTTATCCTACCCATACCCAAAGCCACATTACAACCAAAAGAAAGACCTTTTGATTTATGCATGAGTTTATTTTTAAGTAGTGGAGATTTGATTTTTGACCAAGCATATGGTAATGACACATTATGCTTTGATATGAGTGAACTCTTATCGAATATCCCATATATACACTTGAGTGAAGAGTGATATCCACCGTGAGGGTATTGAATCTTTTGTCATTCGATTCTCAATGAAGTTGTTAGAATTTGGTGCAGCATCCTATTTTTCTATGATCTCACTTGGGTCATGATCACTTGTTCTCTCTTGATATTAGTTTTGTCATGATTTTTTCAGCATATGAGTATTATAACTCGGGTATAAGATTTGTCCGAGGACGTGCAAAAGATAAGTGTGGGGGAATTTGTTTAGTATATTTTGAGTAATATTTTTATTGGTATTTTATGTACATAATTATGTGTTTTGTGTGATAGTTTATTCGTTTTACCATATATTTATATTATTTCATTTTGTTAGAATTTTCTATAATTTTATGTCATTTTTGGATAATTAATTGGAATTAAATTATATCTGCAGGTTAACCAACCGGTACAAGACAAATCAATTGGTTCAAAGGCGATATTTTTACAAAATTCAAATATAGTCACGACTGGTCTCACTTTATTCGTCTCGTCGAGATGATCGTTTTAAAAAAAATTCATCCGAATCCGAGTTCGTATGAAGAAGTTATGACCGTTCGAAGGACAATTAAATAGACGGACCATATTGTGCCACGTGTCAACACCTTATTGGACCGGAATTTCAACTCTGTGCTGATGTCATCCATGAAATCAGCACCTCATGGGCAGTCGTGAATTATTAGGTGGTGTAACACCCCAAACTAGGCGGATATTACAGTGCCGTGAATCCCCGACTGGGACCCACCAGGCAATGAAAATGATGAATTAAATAATATAATTGTAGTACCGAACCACATTATATTACCAAGTACTCCGATGAGGAGTTTAAGTCTGACACACACGGGAATAATATCAATACTAGTATATTTTATATGAAGATAAAATACACCACTCGAATAAATAAACATCTCAAACGGAATTTGCGTGGAAAATACAAATGACGGAATAACTAAAATGATCAAGATGGTGAACAAACGGAATGGTAGGGCCCCTACTAGTATCACTGGACTCGTCGCCGTCAACATGCTCTTCCGTGCCTTTGCCTTAGTGACACGAAAACAAAATCCCAAACGGGTCGATTACGTAACAACAATCCTCAAGAGTTGAAATTACACAATCATGAATTAACCGAGGTTATGAAATATTCTTAATTATGAATTACGTTTGAAGAGGAGTATCATAGTACGCCCGTAATGTTACGTGCAAGTGTACAAGGCGAATGACCGGACACACCGTCCTTGTACCTAATTAGTCTCACGGAGGTAAGCGTTACGTGTGCGGTCCGATGTATCGGTGAACCCAATACATGACCATCGTGTGCCCGACTAAAAATTCCACACAGCCACACCCGGCCACGCAATATGAACCCGGAAGGTCACATGAACGAGAATGACCATGATGAATATCAATGAATAATAATTAGACAAGGCCAAGATGACTCACCGATATGAAAGTAATAGTGACGTGATTGATAACCCAATGAAATGATTTGGAACCGTCATTCCTCGTGAATGAAATGATTATTCGACAATTACAAGTCTCAAGATGATTAATATTATGATGAATGAATTATGATTATGAGCAATCAACAACAAAAGGAATGAGTATCCTTTTAACCGAGTAAGATTTAACTTACTCAAAACCGATGAAGAATGTCCGTCCACGAACGACGTCCTAACCAAGATACCGGTCGCTCGAACAACCTTGAATAACAATAATTACCAACAACCGTTCAATACACGTATCAAGCAACAAAACACGACTAACCCAAAGGTCGAAACAACGATAATCAAACTCATAGGGGCATTCCAACGAATACATAACCAAACACACAACTTCGGAAATATCCAATCCCGAATATGTCGAAACCCACACCGAAATGAGTATTTCGAACTAACAAAACACTTCAATGATATCAATAATCCATTAGGAATCCATAATTCATGATTACAACAACATCAATCGGAAAATCCCCAATTAACCGAAGTCAACCCCAAGGGTTCTTGAAAACAATTCCGAAAATAACCATTAAATCCGTAGGAATATATTTATCCAAGGTAGATAATCCATATCTAACATATTCCAATGATAATCCAAGCTTACACGAAGAAATCGGAAGGAAAACCCAAAAATCCGAAATTCTAGATCCAAGAAATTAATACCTTTTGATTTGATGATTTGGAGATGATGAAGTGATGATAATCCAACTCAAGGACTTGAAGTTGATGATGGATGATCACACCTTGAAGAACACTCTCTAAATCGCCCAAATCGCCTAGAACCGACGAGAGAAAGAGAAAAGAATGATAAATGACGAACTCAAGCTGACTATCCAATACACAGTCCCTCCAGGTTAGCGTGCGCTAGCCCTTATGCATAGCGTGCGCTAACGGGTAATTTGGGTATTCCAGTACCCACTGTCCGAAAACGGTAGCGCGCGCTACGTACCTTTTTGTAGCGTGCGCTACGGCCATATCATTAGCGTGCGTTAATACTCATAGTTAGCGTGCGCTAACGAATAATTTGATGCCCGATCGGAATCGCCGCACGACCTCCGATTCGACCTCGATAGCGTGCGCTACAACCATTATTTAGCGTGCGTTATAATATCGATTGCGTACGCTAAAAACTACACATAGCGTGCGCTAAGAATTAATTCAGTGCGATCCGGTAGCCACCGGACTCAACCCGATCTGTCCTTAGCGCGCGCTACACCACATATTAGCGTGCGCTACTACAATTCACTAGCGCGCGCTACTTACCATTCGTAGCGTGCGCTACTTATAACTCACTGCAGTCCGGTACCTTCCGGATTGCGGCCAGTGGCAACCTTAGCGTGCGCTAAAGCCGAGTGGTAGCGTGCGCTACCTATACCCAATTAGCGTACGCTAAAAGGAGTACGTAGCGTGCACTACCCTCACGCCACTGCATGGCGAAAATGACAATGATGATAAACACGGCACGAAACTCCAATCAGTTAGTGATGAATGACGATTGATACACGATACAATTACTCTGAATGATGAATACCATGGTGAATCGAGTGACAAATGATTAATAATGAGTGAAAATTACTGAGTATCAATTACTGAATGATAAATACTGAATGATAATTACTGAATTACAACCGGGTATTACATACACCCCCCCTTAAAAGAGTTTCGTCCCCGAAATAAGGGTCAAACAACTCGGGATAACTCTCCCGCATACTATCCTCGGTCTCCCAAGTAGCCTCTTCGACTCCGTGTCTAGACCACTGAATTTTAACCAAAGGAATCGTCTTATTCCTCAACTGTTTGATTCGCCGCTCTAAAACTCGTATAGGACGCTCCTCATATGAATGATCGTCGGCGATCTCGATTTAAATCGGCCCGAAGTATGTGGCTCAATTGACAACATACTTCCGCAGCTGAGAGACATGAAACACATTATGAATTCGGCTCAATGCCGGAGGTAAAGCCAATCGATAAGCTAACTCGCCTACTCGATCCAAAATCTCAAACGGTCCAATGAATCTCGAACTCAACTTTCCCCTCTTCCCAAAACGGAAGATACCACGACTCGGGGATACCTTGACCAACACATGGTCACCAGCCTCGAACTCTAATGGTCGACGACGGTTATCTGCATATGATTTCTATCGAGTCTGAGCGGTCAACAAACGACTCCTGATCAAAGCTACCTTCTCACGGGCGGCTATAAGCATATCGGGCTCAATGCCGATTGATTCTGATAAGTCGTCCCAACACAACGGAGATCGACAACGACGACCATACAAGGCCTCGTAAGGTGCCATCTTGATCGAAGCATGCCAACTATTATTATACGTGAACTCGATCAATGGTAGTTGGGCTTCCCAATCATCTTTCCAATCGAGGACGCATGCCCTCAACATGTCCTCTAATGTCTGAATGGTCCTCTCTGATTGCCCGTCGGACTGAGGATGAAAAGTGGTACTGAGATTAAGTTGAGTTCCCATAGCGCGATGAACTGATTTCCAAAAAATGTGACACAAACCGTCCGTCACGATCGGAAACGATACTTTTAGGAGTACCATGCAGTCTGACTATCTCTTTGATGAACAGTTGAGCAAGTCTCTCGGGACCCCACGTCTCCTTGATCTCAAGGAAATGAGCTGATTTAGTTAAGCGGTCCACGATCACCCAGATCGTATTCATGCCACGACGACTCGTCGGCAAACTCGTGATGAAATCCATAGAAATGTCTTCCCACTTCCATTCGGGAATAGGAAGAGGTTTCACATACCGCCGTCGCGATGTTCAATCTTAACTTGTTGTGAGTTAAGCATCTCGAAACAAATTCTGCGACTTCTCGCTTCATATTACTCCACCGGTAATTTTGTTTCAAGTCCTTGTACATCTTGCTAGACCGGATGAACGAATAAGGGGTAGCATGAGCTTCTTTCAAAATCAAGTTTTTCAACTCGACATTCGCGGCACGCACAACCGATTCTTAAACCTCAAAAGTCCATCCTCGTGGACCACAAATCCAGGGCTTTCCCCGAGCCACATCCTCTCGGATGCGCACAATGATGGGTCCGAACCCCGATTCTCTCGGATTGCCTCCTCGAGTGATGATGAAATCTCTAACATACAAAGCCCCGAACTCGTGAAGCCGGACCTTGATCTCGGGTCTAAGGAATTCTGCTGAAGCTCCTTCGAATCTGATGGCGGGCAAGCATCTGCTCCTGAACGGACTTACGACTCAAGGCGTCGGCGACAATGTTCGTCTTGCCCGGGTGGTAGAGGATCTCGATATCATAATCTTTGATTAATTCCAACCACTGTCTCTGACGCATATTTAACTCCTTCTGAGTAAATATATACTTTAAACTCTTATGATCGGTGAATATCTGACAGGTGACGCCATAAAGGTAATGACACCAAATCTTCAAAGCGAACACCACGGCTGCTAGCTCCAGGTCGTGTATCGGATAATTAACCTCGTAAGGTCTCAATTGCCGTGAAGCATAGGCAATAACCTTCCCATTCTGCATGAGTACACATCCGAGACCCTGTCCGGACGCATCACTATAAACCACAAATCCCTCCGTCCCCTGTGGTAAGGAAAGTACAGGCGCTGACATTAGCCGGCTCTTGAGTTCCTCAAAACTCCGTTGACACGCGTCGGACCACGTGTATTTCTTATCCTTCCGCAATAAGTTCGTCAAGGGTTGAGCGATTTTAGAAAATCCTTCCACAAATCGCCGATAATAACCCGCTAATCCGAGAAAACTTCGGATTTCCTTAACGTTCTTCGGAGGAAGCCAATCTCGAATAGCCTCCGTCTTCTGAGGGTCGACACGAACTCCGTCTGATGAAATTACGTGTCCGAGAAACGTCACTTCGGACATCCAGAACTCACATTTAGAAAACTTCCCGTAAAGTTGTTCTCGTCTCAACACGTCGAGCACTTGATGAAGGTGAAACTCGTGTTCCTCCCGGTCACGAGAATAAATCAAAATGTCATCGATGAAGACAACAACAAACTGATCCAAAAAGTCAATGAAAACCCGATTCATTAACTCCATGAATACCGCAGGTGCATTAGTCAATCCGAACGGCATAACCACAAACTCATAATGACCATAGCGTGTTCGAAACGCCGTCCTCGCGATGTCCGACTCTCGGATCCGCAACTGATGATATCCAGACCTTAAGTCGATCTTGGAAAATACGAAGCTCCTGAAGTTGATCTAAGAGATCATCAATACGGGGTAAGGGATACTTATTCTTGATCGTCACCCTGTTCAACTCCCGATAATCAATACATAAGCGGAATGAAGCATCCTTCTTCTTGACAAACAACACTGGTGCTCCCCACGGGGACGCACTCGGTCGGATATAACCTTTCTCGAACAACTCCTCAAGTTGGTTCTTTAATTCTGCATTTCGGTCGGGGCCATTCGATACGGTGCCTTCGATATCGGGACGTACTGTGCTCCAACTCAATCGTGAATTCCACATCCCTCTGTGGAGGCAAACCAGGTAACTCGTCTGGAAAAACATCGGCATATTCCCTCACTACCGGAATATCCGTCAATATTATTGATGATTTCTCGGTTTTGGTCATAAAGCACCAATAACCAACACACCACTGATTGAGTAATCTCACTGCTTTCATCAAATTAATAACCTTACCAGAACAGCCGGGATTACCTCCCTGAAACACACATTCAACCCCATCGTCTGAAATGATAGTGACCATACGCTTACGGACACTAATGATGGCATCATGACGATCCATCCAATCAATACCCAAGATGATGTCGTCCCTCGGCAAATCTACCACGATTAGGTCCGCTGGCCATACACGACCATGGCCAGATCGGACAATTGAATCTCACGATTACAGGATAATTCGTCTACCATAAGGTAGGCCCGATGACATAAGGCTCACAACTAGTAGCACTACCTGCACGTAGTCTACTCAAACATGACTCGGAAATGAATGAATGCGATGCACCAGTATCGAAAAGGGTACACACAGGTTGAGATAGAATATCGAGTGTACCTGAGATCATTCGGGCCTCTGGATCATCAGTCTTCTTCATCTCATAAATCCGGGGCTTGCTAGTCCCGGCACCGGACGCTCCCGTCTGCTGGCTAAACGCTCCACCTTTAGTCGCTCCTGTCATTTTAAGCAGCCTGATTGAGTGGCTTGATTACGAGCAGTGGCTTAGGTGCACGAGATGACGTCTGAGTAGGTTTGGAGTCCCTACGGCAAAACGGGCCTTATGCCCGGCAATTCCACAATTATGACATGTGATAGTCTGTCTCGGACACTTGGTACGAGGTGGCCAAGATCCCCACGATTAAAGCAGGTGATGGCCGAGCGCGCTCGAGGCCGAGATTCGCGGGTTTAGACGACACAGAGGTCGCTCGAAAGCGAGCCCGCACGGGGTTTCTTGAAAGTTGTCGACCGCCTTGGGACGATTACGATTCTTCGATTTCTTGCTAGCACACGAAGGTTCCGCTTAGCAATTTCCTTAGCGATGGCTCGTAGGTGAGAGCTTTCTCAATGAATTCGGCCAACGTGGTGCAATTATGATTAAATCAAGTCTCATACGGGGTTTCAGCCTCTTGCTGAAATACTTGATCTTATCCGCCTCTGAATGAATGATGGATGAGGCGAAAGGAAGAAGTTCTTGAAATTTCTCGGCAATGGCGAGAACATCCTCGTCTGTTGAGGGGTCGGGGGTGAGCAATTACGACTTGGCCTCTCTGAGTGGGGCCGGATAATACCTCTCCATCATGAGAGTCTTGAACTGATCCCAAGTACAAGATCCTTCGGTGGGCTTCAACGATAACCACCAAGAATGTGCGCTCTTACCCAGGTAGTAAGCCGCAACAGAAACTTTGTGTCCCTCGGGACACTCTACCATAACAAACAACTTCTCGAAATGCTCGAGCCAATGAATGATATCTGCCGGCTCAGACGAGCCCTCAAAAGTAGGTGGCCTCTGGCGAGAGATATCGCCGATGATATTACTCACATTCCTCTCTTGCCTCTGAGGTAGCGGCGGAGGAGCCTGCGGATTTTGATTGACGGAGTTATGCATCGTCTCCATCAACTGAGCCATCTGGGTCATTTGGGCCATCATGCCCTGCATAAAAGCGAGTGGGTCAACCCGAACACCCTCTGACTGAGCCGTGTCCCGGGTACGACTCCCCGATAGTGAATGATCGCGTCCAGGTGAATGAGTGGCAGCGTCGCTGCTCGATGAATTAGCATTATTCCTCGCGTTTGCACGTGTATTCACACGAGCTCTCGGGATTCGGACCGCTCCACGGCCTCGTCCTCCACGTCCTCTTCTTGCCCTCTCCATACTGAAGTAGGAAAGTCACATGATGATTATATTCGCCGCATGAATAATACGTTATGATTATGACATGAGATGATAAAAATGAGCATACGCGCTCTAACACAGTGATTACATGAACGATCTGTAACACCCCCAGGATATCCGAGGTATATTACAGCGCCGTGAATCCCTATATGGGACCCACCAGGCTGAACAGCATCATACACAACGACTCACAGAAACGATAAAATAACACCACGTCATAAAGACGCAAAACAGAACAATCCACCCGGTTCAACCGGTCAATAGAACATCATCATCCAACACAACATAAACACAACAATACAATCTGGACAAACAAGAACTCTTAAGTACTCGAGTACAGCTATTAGTTCAAAAGCCATAAAAGATGAAAAGACAACAAGACATTAAGACATCTCTTATGCACAATCATCACGCATGGCCATCATCCGTGTACTGGTCCAGCGCCCGCTCGTCCCGATGAACGACTGAAATTCATAAGCGAATTTCCCAAAGCGGGTCCCAGAGGGTTAGCAATTACGCTAGTACAAGTAACCAGATGAACAACTTACATCTTACACATATAGTAATGCATGCAATAAAGAAAACCGTTCAAAGCACTCATTTCCTAAATGCCAATATCAAATCACATTTGTAAAATGCACCACAATTAACCGTCGATCCACACCTCCGTGGACCCCTACCGAGACCCCGTCGGATCTAACCCGTAGTGGTTAAAAGCAAAGCTCGTCGATCCACACCTCCGTGGACCCCTACCGAGACCCCGTCGAGTCTAACCCGTAGTGAGCATACACACACACACAAATTTCTCATACAAAACTACTATGCCAAGATTGTAAGTTCATAAGGATACTTGCCTCGATTAATAGACGGTGACGCGAACGGAACGGAAGAATCAAGCACGACCGTGAGGAACCGACGGATGAACCTAACGATTCGAACAACACAATCACAACCAACTCTAGACGATTACGGAAAAGGAATACACCCGGAAACCCGCCTACGATTCATGTATATTCATACAAAAATAACAACGAGGGCGGACCACAACCAAACCCTCTCGATTCCATAAAAATCCACAAAATATCCATGAATCCGTAGGAAAACTAAAGATACTAATAATATCAATCGTATACATCATGAATCCACCAACGAAACGGAACGAATCGGAAGAAAAACCCAAAACCCCCAAATTAATCGAAATAGGGTTTTAGAGCATTACCTTGGAAGATTCGAGTACTAAGATCCGTAGAACGCGCGTTAGATTGATTATCCGAGCCTCACAACCGAAAAGAAATGATGAAAATCGACCCCCGGATGAAGAACTCTCTCCCTCTCTATCTCTCTCTCTCTCGCGACTCGGTGGAAAAAAAAAGAAGGAATGAGCTGTTCACGCTCAAAACCACATTTATAGTGCAACACAGCAGAACCTATCGGCCGGCCTATCGGCCGATAGGCCCAACCGATAGTCATACGGAATGCCGGCAGTAGGGTCTATCGACCCCCCTTATCGGCCGAAAGGCTACTGGAAGTTCGAAGGTGAAGAAATTTACATATCGGCCGGCCTATCGGCCGATAGGCCCAACCGATACCCATACGGGATGCCGGCAGTAGAGTCTATCGGCCCCCCTATCGGTAAAGGCTCTGGGGTGCTCGGCCAAAACAAACGACCATAACTCTCTCGTCCGGACTCCGATTGACTCACCGTTTGAACCATTGGGAAGCTAATTCGATGTTCTATAATATTGCAAAGATTTATAATTTTTGGAGTCACCAAAAATTAATGATGATCTAACAAAGTCGAACTCATGCGAGGAAAGTTGAAACAACGAACAATAACGAGAGTACAATTCAACAATTGACGGGGAAGGACATCTTGAAAGATACATGTGGGTCACTATGACCGAGAAATATACCAAAAAAGTAAAATACAAGGGAAAGAAAATACCGGATATTACATTCTACCCCTCTAAAAATAAGTTTCGTCCCGAAACTTAAGAAACAAACAACTCGGGGTACCTAGCACGCATGCTATCCTCGGTTTCCCAAGTTGCCTCCTCGACACCGTGTCTCGACCATTGCACCTTGACCAAAGGGATGGTCTTATGCCTCAATTGTTTCTCACGATGTTCCAAAATCTTCAAAGGGCGCTCTTCGAAAGTAACATCTTCAGCAATATCAATGTCGCCATAATCGATGACGTGACTAGGATCCGGAACATATTTCCTCAACTGGGAAACATGAAAGATGCTATGAACATGACCCAAGGCTGGAGGTAACGCCAAACGGTACGCTAATTCACCGACTCGCTCGAGAATCTCAAAGGGTCCAATAAATCTCGGGCTCAGCTTTCCTTTCTTCCCAAAACGAAAAACTCCCTTCGTCGGCGACACCTTTAGCAAAACGTGGTCTCCCACCTCGAATTCCAAAGGTCGACGACGGACGTCGGCATAAGACTTCTGTCGACTCTGGGCAGTCAACATCCGTTCTCGAATTAACTCTATCTTCCGCCTCGTCTCTAAAACGACATCCGGCTCGGTCCCGACTAAATCGGACGCCTCATTCCAACAAATCGGCGATCGACATCGTCGCCCATAAAGTGCCTCATACGGTGCCATCCGAATCGACGCGTGCCAACTATTGTTGTACGTGAATTCGATCAATGGCAAATGCTCCTCCCAGTCACTACTCCAATCGAGGGCACAAGCACGCAACATGTCCTCGAATGTCCGGATAGTGCGTTCCGACTGTCCATCCGATCGGGATGAAAAGAGGTACTCAAACGCAACCGGGTACCTAACGCCTTATGCACCGCTTTGCCAAGTGCGATACAAAGCGGCCGTCACGATCCGAAACAATAGACTTGAGTACCGTGAAGTCTCACGATCTGCGCAATAAACACACGAGCTAACTTCTCCGGGCCCCAAGTGTCCTTGATGCCCGAGAAAATGTGCCGACTTGGTCGGGCGATCAACAATCACCCATACCATATTCATGCCCGACCTCGATCTCGGCAAACTCGTGAAATCCATCGATATATCTTCCCATTTCCATTAGGAGCGAAGTGATCGCAATAACTTGACGGTCGATGCTCGATTTTGACACTGTGGCAAGTCAAACATCTCGCCACAACCGTGCGACTTCCTCCTTCATATCATTCCACGAGAAGTTCCTCCTCGGGTCCTTGTACATCTTACTCGTACGGGATGAACGGAATAAGGTGTAGCATGGGCCTCCGTAAAATACTCGCCTCAACTCGAGTCGTTCGGCACACAAAGCCGACTGAATCTCAAAACGCCATCCTCGTGAATCCCAAACCCGGAGACTTTCCTTTAAGAACGCGTTCTCTCGGATTTGAGTAATCATCGGATCCTCTAATTGCTTGATTTAATTTCATCGATCAAAGACAGCGAAATTTCTAAGGCACAAAGTTGCCCAACAGATCCAGCAAAACCTCAACATCTAACCCGATCAAAGCCCGCCGAAGCTCGGAGGCGAGGCGTAAGGACCTCAGCGTTCAACGCAATCGGTTTCCGACTCAAGGCGTCGGCCACGACATTCGCCTTACCGGATGATAAAGGATTTCGAGGTCATAATCCTTAATCAACTCTAACCACCTCCTCTGCCTCATATTCAACTCTCGTTGAGTAAATATGTACTTGACTTTTATGATCGGTAAAAATCGACATGCAGAGCCGAAAAGATAGTGACGCCAAATCTTGAGTGCAAAGACAACCGCCGCTAACTCCAAATCGTGAGTAGGGTAGTTAAGCTCATATGGCCTCAACTGTCTCGACGCATAGGCAATGGTCTTGCCGTCGCATCAATACGCACCCAAGGCCCCGACCCGAAGCATCGCTATAAACGGCAAAACCCTCGTTGCCACATGGCAATGCCAAACCGGGGCTGAAGTCAAACGCCTCTTGACTCCTCAAAACTCGATTGCCTCTCATCGGTCCGCACGAACTTCTCGGATTTACGGAGCAATCGTAAGTGGTCGAGCTAGTTTTGAGAAACCCTCGGCGAACCTACGGTAGTAGCCACCAAACCCAAGAAACTACGGACCTCCTTCACATTTGTAGGCGATGCCCAATCCAACACCGCCTCAATTTTGCGGATCTACTCGAACTCCCTCATTTGAAATCACGTGGCCCAAAACATCACTTCTTTCGGCGAACTCACATTTCGAGAACTTCGCATAGAGTTGCTCGGTCCTCAAAATGTCTAACACTATCCGCAAATGATGGGCATGATCTTCCTCGTTCCTAGAATAAATAAGAATATCGTCAAAGAAGACGACGACACACATATCCAAATACTCGATAAAGACTTTGTTCATCAACCGCATGAACACCGCCGGCGCGTTAGTTAACCGAAAGGCATAACTACAAACTCATAATGTCCGTATCTCGTCAGAAAAGGCTGTTTTGATGCGTCGGACTCCCTCACCCGAGGTGATAGTACCCGATCTCAAATCAATCTTCGAGAATACCGAAGCTCCTCGCAATCGGTCGAACAAGTCGTCAATCCTCGGCAAAGGATACTTGTTCTTGATGGTCACCTTGTTTAGTTCGCGATAGTCGATACACAAACGTAGCGAACCATCCTTCTTTCGCACAAACAGGACCGGTGCGCCCCAAGGCGAGGCGCTCGGTCGAACATACCCCGACTCAAGAAGCTCACTCAACTGCTTCTTCAACTCGGACATCTCTGAAGGTGCCATGCGATAGGGTGCCTTCGAAATAGGAGCCGCACCCGGCTCTAACTCTATAGCGAACTCGACCTCACGATCCGGTGGCAATCCCGGTAACTCGTCAGGAAAAACATCAGGGAATTCATTAACGACTGGAATCGACGAAAGCTCGACTCCACCATCCCCCGCCTTCAAGGCATAGCACCAATAACCGATACATCCCTTACGCAGGAGTTTCATCGCCTTCAAGGCGTTAATAACGAGTTTCTGGCTTCCCCTCTTTCGCCCCGCGAAAGAGTGCTCGGTGCCGTCCTCGGCTAACATAGTGATGACTCTCGTGCGGTAGTTCATGATCGCACCATGCCGCTCGAGCCAGTCATCACCAAGGATCAAATCCTCACCCTCGATACTCACAACAATAAGATTAGAGGGCCAAGTCCTCTCACAAATAAGCACAGAACAGTCTCGAACCTCCTGATCACCAACGATCCTATCACCGCTAGGAAGCTTAACGATGAAGGGCTCACAAGGTGTCAAACGGTCGAGACTCAAACGGCGCACACAATCCAGAGATATAAACGAATGCGTAGCACCGGAATCGAAAAGCACACTGACAGGATGAGAAAGAATATAAACGGTACCTGTCGCTACGGTAGCCGCTGGATCATCGGCTCTCCGCATCTCATAGACACGCGGGTGGGCGGAGCCAACACTAGAAGCTCCCCCCTTAGAGGGCTGAACCCGACCTCTTCCCGACTAGCACTCGGCGGAGACCGAGGAGCAAACGATCTCGATTCACACTTGGTTCCCTAGGCTGGAATGGAAGCCGGGCACCAAGAATTTTCTCCCTCTCGGCCTGACGACCTTGTGGCGGTGGCCACATTGATTACACGTCGACAAAGGGCTCAAACAAGTACGATGTGGCCGTCGACCACAATTGAAACACTTCACATCACGGAAAGGAGCACCGGTAGTTCCACGAGGACCCCGGTGAGCATTTGGACCACCGCCGTGAGGAAGTTAGCGATTGGGATCTCTGCTGACCCACACTCTTGTGGACCGAAAAGTTCCCGGACTTACGCTTCTTACTCTCGCGGGCCGCCTCACTTGCCGTCACCGACATATCATAAGCAAGGGCCCTACTCTGATAATCCTTCAATGTAGTGCATACGAGCCCCGACATATAGTCCCGAATCGGCAACTTCATCCGTCTGGAGAAATGGAAAATCTTGTCACTCTCCTCGACAACTTGGGTCTTCACATAACCCAACTCCTTATTAAAATCGGCAATGGCTTGAGCTACGGGGATATCCCGTGGTTGAGCATCATAAAAAGCATGTACCCGAGCACATCGGCGGCCACGGGCAATATTCGGTCTCCATCAACTCTTGAAACTCGGCCACGACGGCATGGTCTTTGGGCCCAACGGCCTCCCACCAATCCGTGGCGTCCCCGTGAGAAAGTATTGAGCAATAGGGACTCTACGTTCCTCGGGACGATTAGTGGCAACGAAGACCTTAGATATCTCCTTAATCCACCCTTCCCGGCCCATCGGGTCGAAGCTCCAACCGAGGAGGGTGCATCTTGATGACATCTTGGAGCCAACGGTCCGCTCCTCCCGATTAGCGTGGGCACGATCCGGGTTACGAACCGCTGAGCTATCGCGCCATTTGGTTCACCATCATTGCATAACGGCCGCGATACCAAGATCGGCACGCTCCGAGAAGCATGGCTATGACGGCCGCCAGATCGCCGGCTCAAGATCGTAGCGTGGCGCCCCGTGCCCCACGTCCCGACGCGTCCACGACCACGGCCGCGACCACGACCTCTTCCGGCATCCATACCGGAGTTAAATAAGTAGCAAAAGCCATACGAGGATCGACAAGAAAAGAACAATCACAAGTCGAGAATCAAGGGTGCGATACAAGGAATTAATGAACAGAGGAAAGAAAACTTACGGCACCGGTAATCTAGGAATCATGGCGGCGTGACGATGATGTGCAAAACCAAACACTACAAGACCCAATAAACCAACAAGCCTAGGTATCCATAAACCTAGATCTCTCGATACCATTTTACGTAACACCCCAGGATATCCGAGGTATATTACAGTACGTGAATCCCTATATGGGACCCACCAGTGAAACGACATCATACACACGACTCACGAAGCGATAAAATAACACCACGTCATAAAGACGCAAAACAGAACAATCCACCGGTTCAACCGGCCAATAGAACATCATCATCCAACACAACATAAACACAACAATACAATCTGGACAAACAAGAACTCTTAAGTACTCGAGTACAGCTATTAGTTCAAAAGCCATAAAAGATGAAAAGACAACAAGACATTAAGACATCTCTTATGCACAATCATCACGCATGGCCATCATCCGTGTCTTGGTCAGTAGCCGCTCGTCCCGATGAACCCGACTGAAATTCATAAAACGAATTTCCCCGAAACGGGTCCCAGAGGGGTTAGCAATTACGCTAGTACAAGTAACCAGATGAACAACTTACATCTTACACATATAGTAATGCATGCAATAAAGAAAACCGTTCGAAAGCACTCATTTCCGGAAATGCCAATATCAAATCACATTTGTAAAATGCACCACAATTAACCGTCGATCCACACCTCCGTGGACCCCTACCGAGACCCCGTCGGATCTAACCCGTAGTGGTTAAAAGCAAAGCTCGTCGATCCACACCTCCGTGGACCCCTACCGAGACCCCGTCGAGTCTAACCCGTAGTGAGCATACACACACACACAAATTTCTCATACAAAACTACTATGCCAAGATTGTAAGTTCATAAGGATACTTGCCTCGATTAATAGACGGTGACGCGAACGGAACGGAAGAATCAAGCACGACCGTGAGGAACCGACGGATGAACCTAACGATTCGAACAACACAATCACAACCAACTCTAGACGATTACGGAAAAGGAATACACCGGAAACCCGCCTACGATTCATGTATATTCATACAAAAATAACAACGAGGGCGGACCACAACCAAACCCTCTCGATTCCATAAAAATCCACAAAATATCCATGAATCCGTAGGAAAACTAAAGATACTAACAATATCAATCGTATACATCATGAATCCACCAACGAAACGAACGAATCGGAAGAAAAACCCAAAACCCCCAAATTAATCGAAATAGGGTTTTAGAGCATTACCTTGGAAGATTCGAGTACTAAGATCCGTAGAACGCGCGTTAGATTGATTATCCGAGCCTCACACCCGAAAAGAAATGATGAAAATCGACCCCCGGATGAAGAACTCTCTCCCTCTCTATCTCTCTCTCTCGCGACTCGGTGGAAAAAAAAAGAAAGAATGAGTCATTCACGCTCAAAACCACATTTATAGTGCAACACGTAGAACTATCGGCCGGCTATCGGATAATAGCCCAACCGATAGTCATACGGAATGCCGTGGTAGAGGTCTATCGACCCCCTTATCGGCCGAAAGGCTCTTGGAAGTTCAAGGTGAAGAAATTTACATATCGGCCGGCCTATCGGCCCGATAGGCTAACCGATACCCATACGGGATGCCGGTGAGAGTCTATCGGCCCCCTATCGGCGAAAGGCTCCCGGGGTGCTCGGCCAAAATCAAACGACCATAACTCTCTCGTCCGGACTCCGATTGACTCACCGTTTGAACCATTGGGAAGCTAATTCGATGTTCTATAATATTGCAAAGATTTATAATTTTTGGAGTCACCAAAAATTAATGATGATCTAACAAAGTCGAACTCATGCGAGGAAAGTTGAAACAACGAACAATAACGAGAGTACAATTCAACAATTGACAGGAAGGACATACTGAAAGATACATGTGGGTCACTATGACCGAGAAATATACCCAAAAATGAAAATACAAGGGAAAGAAAATACCGGATATTACACGATCAACTGAGGTGACATGATTATCTTGAACATGATTAATGATTTGATCTTCCTGATCAACAACTGAATAATGAAATGAATTCGAGTTATTAATGAGTTAACCTGACCGTCCTGGTCAAAATGACAATGATGATTGAGGATTGTTAACTGATGAATTATGAATGAATGATTAATGCCAGAAATTATACCATGGCATTAGAAATCTTACAGTTCTTGGTCTGATTGGATCGGCATTTGCACAGGTCACACGTGACGCGAAAGTCCAATGATACTATTCCGATGACGATGATTTCAAACGAGACATGACTTGGAGGGTAGTATTCAAAATCACGCTCCGATACCAACTCTGTAACACCCCAAACTAGGCGGATATTACAGTGCCGTGAATCCCCGACTGGGACCCACCAGGCAATGAAAATGATGAATTAAATAATATAATTGTAGTACCGAACCACATTATATTACCAAGTACTCCGATGAGGAGTTTATGTACTACACACCAGACAATACCGAATACTAGTATATTTTATATGAAGATAAAATACACCACTCTGAATAAATAAACATCTCAAACGGAATTTGCAGCGGAAAATACAAATGACGGAATAACTAAAATGACTGAAGATGACTGAACAAACGGAATGACTGGGGCCCCCTACTAGTATCACTGGGACTCTTCGCCGTCAACATGCTCTTCCCGTGCCTTTGCCTTGCCGTGACCTGAAAACAAAATCCCCCAACGGGGTCAGTTACACATAACAACAATCCTCAAGAGTTGAAATTACACAATCATGAATTAACTGAGGTTATGAAATATTCTTAATTATGAATTACGCTGAAGAGGAGTATCATAGTACGCCCGTAATGTTCTGTGCAAGTGTACAAGACGAATGACCGGACACACCCGTCCTTGTACCTAATTAGTCTCACAGAGGTAAGCGTTACCGTGTGCACGGTCCGATGTATCGGTGAACCCAATACATGACCATCGTGTGCCCGACTAAAAATTCCACACAGCCACACCCGGCCACGCAATATGAACCCGGAAGGTCACATGAACGAGAATGACCATGATGAATATCAATGAATAATAATTAGACAAGGCCAAGATGACTCACCGATATGAAAGTAATAGTGACGTGATTGATAACCCAATGAAATGATTTGGAACCGTCGTTCCTCGTGAATGAAATGAGTATTCGACAATTACAAGTCTCAAGATGATTAATATTATGATGAATGAATTATGATTATGAGCAATCAACAACAAAAGGAATGAGTATCCTTTTAACCGAGTAAGATTTAACTTACTCAATACCGGTGAAGAATGTCCGTCCACGAACAACGTCCTAACCAAGATACCGGTCGCTCGAACAACCTTGAATAACAATAATTACCAACAACCGTTCAATACACGTATCAAGCAACAAAACACGACTAACCCAAAGGTCGAAACAACGATAATCAAACTCATAGGGGCATTCCAACGAATACATAACCAACCACACAACTTCGGAAATATCCAATCCCGAATATGTCGAAACCCACACCGAAATGAGTATTTCGAACTAACAAAACACTTCAATGATATCAATAATCCATTAGGAATCCATAATTCATGATTACAACAACATCAATCGGAAAATCCCCAATTAACCGAAGTCAACCCCAAGGGTTCTTGAAAACAATTCCGAAAATAACCATTAAATCCGTAGGAATATATTTATCCAAGGTAGATAATCCATATCTAACATATTCCAATGATAATCCAAGCTTACACGAAGAAATCGGAAGGAAAACCCAAAAATCCGAAATTCTAGATCCAAGAAATTAATACCTTTTGATTTGATGATTTGGAGATGATGAAGTGATGATAATCCAACTCAAGGACTTGAAGTTGATGATGGATGATCACACCTTGAAGAACACTCTCTAAATCGCCCAAATCGCCTAGAACCGACGAGAGAAAGAGAAAAGAATGATAAATGACGAACTCAAGCTGACTGTCCAATACATAGTCTCTCCAGGTTAGCGTGCGCTAGCCCTTATGCATAGCGTGCGCTAACGGGTAATTTGGGTATTCCAGTACCCACTGTCCGAAAACGGTAGCGCGCGCTACGTACCTTTTTGTAGCGTGCGCTACGGCCATATCATTAGCGTGCGTTAATACTCATAGTTAGCGTGCGCTAACGAATAATTTGATGCCCGATCGGAATCGAAGCGCTAACCTCGTCGACCTCGATAGCGTGCGCTACAACCATTTTTTAGCGTGCGCTATTATCTCGATTGCGTACGCGAAAAACACCCCCTAGCGTGCGCTTAGAATTAATCGGTGCGATCCGGTAGCCATGGACTCAACGTCTGTCCTTAGCGCGCTACACCACATATTAGCGTGCGCTACTACAATTCACTAGCGCGCGCTACTTACCATTAAGCGTGCGCTACTTATAACTCACTGCGGTCAGTACCTTACGGAGTGCGGCCAGTGGCAACCTTAGCGTGCGCTAAAGCTGAGTGGTAGCGTGCGCTACCTATACCCAATTAGCGTACGCTAAAAGGAGTACGTAGCGTGCGCTACCCCTCACGCACAGCTCGCAACGAAAATGACAATGATGATAAACACGGCACGAAACTCCAATCAGATTAGTGATGAATGACGATTGATACACGATACAATTACTCTGAATGATGAATACCATGACTGAATCTGAGTGACAAATGATTAATAATGAGTGAAAATTACTGAGTATCAATTACTGAATGATAAATACTGAATGATAATTACTGAATTACAACCGGGTATTACAGGTGGTGGGATTTTAAAATTGTAAAAATTATTATTTTATTGATTTTGAAGTAGTATAAATAGGGGATGAATGTGTAGTGTTTGGAGAGGAGAAAAAAGGAGAAAAAAATAGAGAGATATTATTGTAAGGGAGAGAAATAAAAATATTGTGTAATAAAATTATATTTGTGTAATAATATTATGGAATATTTATTTATTTGTGTTGTTATTATGAGTGAGTAATTTTCTTTTACTGGGGTTATGATGAAACCATGTCTATATTATTATTATTAATATTTATATAATAATTCCAAATAAATGTTTTTAACGATTATGATTTTCGCTTCAATAGGGGACTATTATTTCATCAATTATATCACGTATTTTTGATAGTTATAAATTCCCCATTGCTTTGTGATTATTGATATTAGTTAATTTCTTTGATTATTTGTTTTCCATTAAATTGGATACATATAATGCTTAGAAATTATATTTTTCAAGCGAAGGAAAATCTATATTTGAATTATAATTTTGTACTTATTGTCAAATCTATAGGGAAATAGTGAGATTGATTTCAGAATCTATTCCCTGAATTTCTTGGAATTAGAATATAAATTATATAATAAATAGATATTGGTGGATTCTAAACCCTAGTAAATTATTTAAAATCAATTTATCTAAAATCTACTTAAAAATTACTGTTATTTAATAAAATTATTTTAACCAATCAAAAATCAAATTATATGGGACTAGGTTAGAATTTAATATGATTTGGTTCAAAACGATAGGAATAATTTGACTTCACTAGTATAGTCCTCCCTGTGGAATCGACCTTGCACCACATATCTACATCAAACAAATCGTGTACTTGCGAGTATTAGACTAAAGAATCAACCAACAACAGTACACCTCATTGCCGCCTCGGTCCATCGGCTCCTTTAACCAACCAGGGTCGCTCGGCCAGAAGGTCCCCATCGCATGTTGCGGATCAAGCAAGGGGAAGAAGAGTCCGACTCGGACTACATCGACCGGGTAGACGAGATCATCCTCAATGGCGAACCCATAAGCGATGAGATCGCCCTCTACACGGTCCTAGGAGGATTTCATGGCCTTTCGCCTATGTTCAGGCATCTTACGAAAGACCAACCCTCGACCTACGCGATGTTCCGAGCTAAGGCCGCAGACTTTCTGGCCAGGCAAAGGTTTCTCCTTAGCCTATGAGCAGTGCGATCGGCGCCCGAGTGACGATCTCCAGCCCGATCGCCGATATCAACTTATGAACAATGCGATCGGCAGCCGAGCGACTATCACCAGTCTTCCAGCCCGATCGCCAGTATCAATCTCTGAATGACGCGATCGACAGCCGAACGACGATCACCAGTCTTCCAGGCCGATCGCCAATATCAAACAACATCACCAAAAACTGAAGGACTCGTTCGCCATCTACAGTTCATCATCTAACATGGTGGACTACGGTACGAGATCGCCTCCAGCGCACAACGTACACCGTCGAAGGTCGGCATCTACATGACGATCGGAGGTGGAAGAGTGCAGCCATGGTCCTGGTAGTCGATGGAACCGGCTGCTTCGGCCATGCAAGGTCCCTTTGGGCCAAGATCGCCCGCCCTTCGTTTAAATACGAGGCCGGCGTAGTCTGAGGGCCATCCAAAACTAATCAGTGGACACGATCGCCCGCCCTCAAAGGTTCATCATCTAACATGGTGAACCCGGATAATGCGATGTAACACCCCCAGAATACGACCGGGAATGTCACACGCCGTAGACCCTTATCACAAGGATCTACCAGGCTAAACTCCAAAAGACTACTCAATGATTGACCGACCGGGGTCAAAATTAAATACAAAGCAGACCGACAAGGTCATTAACCAATTCAGAACTAACGACATTCATATTGCAATGACAATAATAAACTTGAACACCAAAAAGAATGACAACTCAGTTTAATAAATGAAAACTACACCCATGCAAGGGTGAATACTCGAACGACAGAGAAATACCGACCAGAATGAAACAAAAGAAAAGACTCTGACTCTGGTGTGATTAGTATCATTGTCATCCATCTCCTTCCAAGCCAATCTCGTGTTGCTCCCATTTGCCAAAACCTGAGCGCATAACAGGCACCCACCCCCCGAAAACTCGGGGGTTAGCAAACTGGAATTTTGCTAGTGCAAGTACATAATATACAAGATATACGAATAATAACAACACAAATCTCAACAGTCGTGAAGCCGTAACACAAATCACACATTCCCATAGTCCACACAGAATAGCATTACATACACAAAGTGAAAGATAATCACATAGTCATATTCTCTGTACGGAACATAACACCAATGAAACTTTAAACGAGCCCAAGGAGTCAGAAAAATCCCTTTTTATAAAAGGAAAAGTATTTTTTTGAAAACATTATTATTGACTCAGGCCATCGTGGGGTTTTGAAAATCAAATGGGAATACTTTTAGAAAATACTTCAAAAACTCTCGGATCCTCGACCCAACATGTGGAAAACAATTTGCAAGAAAACCATTACAACGTTATTCGGGGTCCTCGACCCAATGCACAGAATAATCATCACAGTACAATCAAAGGCACAGCCTCTCATTCGACAATTCCTGCTCAAGACCCTTGATTAATTAACCCTCAGAGATTTCGTCAAACATCCTTGGTTAATTAACCCTGATACCAACGTTTTAAAAACAATTTGAAACAAGCTTTCAAAAACACGAATCACAGTCTATATCGAGACCAGTATTTAAAAAGAGTTGAAAGAACTTTGAAATATGAGGATTGTTCGGTAACGGGGTCTTAGCTATCACTCGAATATCCGTTACCAATAAGCCTGCCAGGCGCCTCCCTTGCACACCTGTGCACCGGCGTTCACTCCACTATGTTGGCCGCCCCTTGAACATGTCACCGCGCCGGCGATCACTCCTAACAGAGCCGCCCCTTGCACGCGCATTAGGTAACACCGGTGTTCACCAAACATATGGAGCCGCACATTGCAGCGTACAACAGGCCGGAGTACACACCCCGCCCTCAGAGGTTCCCGGATACGACGTCTCTCACAACAAGTATTCACATTATTACAAACATCCAGTACACAATCAATCATTTCAACAATTATCAAATCAATACACCAATTCACACAATTTATCCGCCAGTTCATAACCACACAATAAACAATAACACGCACGTTATCAATCAAGACCCAACACAATAAGCCTTCGGCACAACCAACCAACGCTACACATATATCCTTGTATTGCGACTCAATCGAATATATATAGATATATATATATATACATATAACCTTACTATATTATATGAATAACTATAGTTCATCCATCAATCCAAGTTGAGTACGTCAACTAGTGTTAGCATTCACCACTCGTCGTTCACCGACATAGGCATATATATCAATATACGTATATACATACATATATTTAACATATAAATATATATAAATATATATATACACACATATACATATATACACACACACATATATATATATATCCGTATAAATTCATACACTTCGACAACGATGATTTCACGCAGTTACAATTCGTATATCAAGGTACTTGCCTTGGTAATCTCTCGCGGATACTCCGAAAGTACGGTCGGTTGGCAAAATCCGGAACTCCAACGAAAACAACGATCGGAAGGGCTCAACACCAGATTTTTGTAGGGAAATCGTCCCTAATATCCTATCATCGAATAAACAATCAATCATACGAGGAAAAACATCACAAAATGACCAAATTCCTCTCTGCGGCATTTCCCCGGACACTTTGAAGGCGTCAAACGGAAGTTCATATAATCGACGAATCGGAAATGGTAAAACCGTGGAAAGATGATGAAAATGATAGAATACAACTTAATATACAATTATCCATCAGTAATTTAAGTTCATAAGGCTCAAACGGACGAAATCTACCAAGATCCCCAAATTTCCCAAAGTTTGGATTTTAGGAAAAACTAACCTTGATTCGGTCGATTGAAGGATGTTATGGATTGATCGATCAATGATATGGACTCAGGATCTTCGTGGATTTGTTGTTCAATAACATGTCTCCTATCTCTCAAATGATCCAGCCGCGGACATGAAGGAAGGGAAGTGAAAAATGGGTGAAAACAGGGCTGCTCGGTCATATATATACTGGCGACTGACTAGCGTGCGCTAGGTTGTCCGGGTAGCGTGCGCTATCGGCCGGCCCTGGTCCAGAATCTTAGGCCGGGGTCCGATAGCGTGCGCAAGACATCGGCATCAGCGTGCGCAATCGGCCCGTCCAGGACCTACTGGACTAACCTGTCCGGCCAGGTAGCGTGCGTCGGCCGAGCCGGTAGCGTGCGCTAGCCTGCCGAGTTAGCGCGCGGCATGTGTAGCGTGCGCTTCCTGCTGAGTCGGCGAAGTCAGACCCTGCGCCTTGAGTGCCGGGCGATTAGCGTGCGTTACCTCCCGGAAGTGGCGTGCGCTACTCTGCGGGTTAGCGCGCACTGTCCGGCCGTGGCGTCGCTAGGCCGGTCCTGCCAGAATCGTCCGTGATGCCCGGCATCCGTGCAGTTCCTCCATAGCCGTCCGAGCGGCATTGCTGTGCCGTGTCTGACGACTCGATTCCTAAAACGCCGCAGGCGAACACGACGAAACGCTCGCGGACAACAACATCGATCCGAAATGAAATTAACATACAACAAATCACCACCTATGGCCATAAACACAAAATCGATTGTCGAGAAAAATAATACCAACGCTCGGAAACCGAGAAATTTCCGGTTTAAGAAAAAGAAAAATTCGAATAAATCAGAATGAAAATCTCGGATATTACATTCTACCCCCCTTAAAATAAGTTTCGTCCCGAAACTTAAAATAGAGAGCGGCGGAACAATCAAGGAAATAACTACTTGCTCAGCCCCAAATCATCACGAGCAAAGCGCGAGTGCAAGGTTACGGAAATACAATGAACTGACCTAGCAAGTACAAGGCAGTTTAAAATGGTCGAAGGGTTCACAGATGAATTGCCAACAACGAAAGTCATCCCATGCCGAAAATACTAAGAAGAGTACGGGTAATACATTCCCCCATACTAAGAGGACATTATGATCCCGAAACTTAGAACAACAAGAGTTGGAAATGTAAAGTAATGAAACGAAATACGATCGAAGTCACGATTGTTGAAAAAAAAGACATAGCGTAAAATCTTCATCCTGCTGTGCTAGCCTCTCCAGAAGGAGACATAGGGTTTTGGGGCACTCCCCGGTCGTTCGCTCTACTTGCCGAAAGGGCATCTTTCCTTGCCAATTCGGAAACTCTCTCGCAGTGTTTCTCCCGATGACCTTCACACCCGCACCGGTAACAAGTCAAGAGTGGAGAGGGACAATTTGCACGATCATGTCCCTGACGATTGCAGTTGAAGCACCTTCTCTTCTTACCGAGAGTCACCGATGCTGGCTTGGGATTCCTAGTGCTCACCCCCGACCGCGAAGACGATACGTTCGAACGACATGGGGGTTTGGGAGCCTTAAACTCTTCACCGCCCAAAAATTTTCCCGATGTCCTCGGTCTCTTTGCTTCGCTCGTGGGCTCGATCACTGAGGATATTTCATAGGATATCGTTTGATCTTGATACTCCTTCACTGTAGCATGAATAGTTGTCGTACGAACCACCTTGTCGCTTCCACTTCCGTCATCACACTTACGTCCGCCAAGGCTCGACATACTAATACAGATAGTACCGTTCAGCGTTATCAAATAATCAGTTGCACAGTATACCACAATTATCAACACAAGGTTTAGTTAACATCTATAGAATAACGTAAAGCGTTAAGTTTTATGAAGTCAATTTCGAGTCCTTCGACGAGGACGATCATTATATGTATGCACTTAATGAAAACAAATTTTTGGAAAAGAGGGCTAGTCACGTTGCGCCCAAGACTCATAAATACTGTCTTTTATTTCGGAAGAGGAAGTTTATATAACGACTCTAAAAATTATTTTCGAGTAATGTAAAAAAATTCAAAATTGAATTGTAACTAATTTGAAATATTTCAAAAGTGTTAGATTCCCAAATACCACAATTTTGAAAATCTTTCCTCTTCTACCAAAATGTTTATTCGAAAGAATTTTCCACCGAGATACGTGACCATTTAACATGACAACATTAAATCATGGCTTTTCACAATGTTAGAAAATTTCAAAGCACCACTTTAAAATATTCGTGATACTACAGCGTCGTGGGCCGTCTGGAACCCACTGTGCAAAAATCATTTTAAAAAAATGTTCAAATTGCCAAAAGGCCGATGTTGGTAATATTCTCAAATACTCACTAAAGTCATTTATAAAAATATCAAATACCGTCATAAGAATACTATCAAAACGCAAGACCAAAATATCAAAACTCGGCTTGCAAGATACCAAAAGCTATTTCAAAATACTCACGCAATGGATAAAATTAACACTCATAAATTTATTCTAATAAAGTGCGAGAAAAATATGCTCGACTTAGAAGCATATTACATAACCATTTTGCTCGGACCGCATACGCATGTTATATCCTAAAACAATAATATCACCAACAAGTTCCAATCCCTAGTTCACATTAAACACATTAGCACAATATAATCAAATACGTATATAAGGGGACTTACGATCGGGAGGCTTACCATCACAGATTGCCGGAAGATGATGTCGGAACCACGATACTAATCACAACTCTGATGCGCGCGACTTACACAAGACATGGACTTGACCCAACGGCCTAGGTTTTTCGCAAACCTAAGCTCTGATACCATATATGTAACACCCCCAGAATACGACCGGGAATGTCACACGCCGTAGACCCTTATCACAAGGATCTACCAGGCTAAACTCCAAAAGACTACTCAATGATTGACCGACCGGGGTCAAAATTAAATACAAAGCAGACCGACAAGGTCATTAACCAATTCAGAACTAACGACATTCATATTGCAATGACAATAATAAACTTGAACACCAAAAAGAATGACAACTCAGTTTAATAAATGAAAACTACACCCATGCAAGGGTGAATACTCGAACGACAGAGAAATACCGACCAGAATGAAACAAAAGAAAAGACTCTGACTCTGGTGTGATTAGTATCATTGTCCTCCATCTCCTTCCAAGCCAATCCTGTGACTGCTCCCGAGCTGCCAAAACCTGAGCGCATAACAGGCACCCACCCCCCGAAAACTCGGGGGTTAGCAAACTGGAATTTTGCTAGTGCAAGTACATAATATACAAGATATACGAATAATAACAACACAAATCTCAACAGTCGTGAAGCCGTAACACAAATCACACATTCCCATAGTCCACACAGAATAGCATTACATACACAAAGTGAAAGATAATCACATAGTCATATTCTCTGTACGGAACATAACACCAATGAAACTTTAAACGAGCCCAAGGAGTCAGAAAAATCCCTTTTTATAAAAGGAAAAGTATTTTTTTGAAAACATTATTATTGACTCAGGCCATCGTGGGGTTTTGAAAATCAAATGGGAATACTTTTAGAAAATACTTCAAAAACTCTCGGATCCTCGACCCAACATGTGGAAAACAATTTGCAAGAAAACCATTACAACGTTATTCGGGGTCCTCGACCCGATACGCGAAATAATCATCACAAGACAATCAAAGGCCTGACCTCTCATTCGACAATTCTGCTCAAGACCCTTGATTAATTAACCTCAGAGATTTCGTCAAACATCCTTGGTTAATTAACCGATACCAACGTTTTAAAAACAATTTGAAACAAGCTTTCAAAAACACGAATCACGATCATATCGAGACCAGTATTTAAAAAGAGTTGAAAGAACTTTGAAATATGAGGATTGTTCGGTAACAGGGTCTTAGCTATCACTCGAATATCCGTTACCAATAAGCCTGCCAGGCGCCTCCCTTGCACACCTGTGCACCGGCGTTCACTCCACTATGTTGGCCGCCCCTTGAACATGTCACCGCGCCGCGATCACTCCTATGAGCCGCCCCTTGCACGCGCATTAGGTAACACCGGTGTTCACCAAACATATGGAGCCGCACATTGCGGCGTACACCGTGCCGGAGTACACACCGCCCTCGGAGGTTCCGGATACGACGTCTCTCACAACAAGTATTCACATTATTACAAACATCCAGTACACAATCAATCATTTCAACAATTATCAAATCAATACACCAATTCACACAATTTATCCGCCAGTTCATAACCACACAATAAACAATAACACGCACGTTATCAATCAAGACCCAACACAATAAGCCTTCGGCACAACCAACCAACGCTACACATATATCCTTGTATTGCGACTCAACCGAATATATATATATATATATACATATAACCTTACTATATTATATGAATAACTATAGTTCATCCATCAATCCAAGTTGAGTACGTCAACTAGTGTTAGCATTCACCACTCGTCGTTCACCGACATAGGCATATATATCAATATACGTATATACATACATATATTTAACATATAAATATATATAAATATATATATACACACACATATACATATACACACACACACATATATATATATATATATATATATATATATATCCGTATAAATTCATACACTTCGACAACGATGATTTCACGCAGTTACAATTCGTATATCAAGGTACTTGCCTTGGTAATCTCTCGCGGATACTCCGAAAGTACGGTCGGTTGGCAAAATCCGGAACTCCAACGAAAACAACGATCGGAAGGGCTCAACACCAGATTTTTGTAGGGAAATCGTCCCTAATATCCTATCATCGAATAAACAATCAATCATACGAGGAAAAACATCACAAAACGACCAAATTCCTCTCTGCGGCATTTCCCCGGACACTTTGAAGGCGTCAAACGGAAGTTCATATAATCGACGAATCGGAAATGGTAAAACCGTGGAAAGATGATGAAAATGATAGAATACAACTTAATATACAATTATCCATCAGTAATTTAAGTTCATAAGGCTCAAACGGACGAAATCTACCGAGATCCCCAAATTTCCCAAAGTTTGGATTTTAGGAAAAACTAACCTTGATTCGGTCGATTGAAGGATGTTATGGATTGATCGATCAATGATATGGACTCAGGATCTTCGTGGATTTGTTGTTCAATAACATGTCTCCTATCTCTCAAATGATCCAGCCGCGGACATGAAGGAAGGGAAGTGAAAAATGGGTGAAAACAGGGCTGCTCGGTCATATATATACTGGCGACTGACTAGCGTGCGCTAGGTTGTCCGGGTAGCGTGCGCTATCGGCGGCGGCCAGTCGAGAATCTTGGCCGGGTCCGATAAGCGTCGCAAGACATCGGCGGCGGCGTGCGCAATCGGCCGTCCAGGACCTCTTGGACTAACTGTCCGGCCAGTAGCGGCGCGGCCGAGCCGTAGCGTGCGCTAACTGCGAGTTAGCGCACGCTGTATTGTCAGAAGCGTGCGCTACCTGCTGGTCTGGCCGAAGTGCAGACCCTACTGCCTTGAGTGCCCGGGCCGATTAGCGTGCGTTACCTCCCGGAAGTGGCGTGCGCTACTCCTGCGGGTTAGCGCGTGCAGCTGTCCGGCCGTAGCGTACGCTAGGCGGTCCCTCACCTGCTGTCGTGATGCCCAACATCCGTGCCGGTTCCTCCATAACCGTCCGGCCGGCCCAGCCGTGTCTGACGACTCGATTCCTAAAAACGCACGGAACGAACACGACGAAACGCTCGCGGACAACAACATCGATCCGAAATGAAATTAACATACAACAAATCACCACCTATGGCCATAAACACAAAATCGATTGTCGAGAAAAATAATACCAACGCTCGGAAACCGAGAAATTTCCAGTTTAAGAAAAAGAAAAATTCGAATAAATCAGAATGAAAATCTCGGATATTACATGCGACGCGTCACTACCCCCATCTCAACGTACACCGTCGAGGTTCGCCATCTTCATGGCGGGCCGAGGTGGAAGCAGAGGTAACAAGCCGCGGAAGTGGAGTTGATTAAATCCGACGACGCCCCGCGCAAGGACTCCTCTAGACCAATACCGCACGCCCTTCGTTTAAATACGAGGCGAGGCGCAGCCTAACAGAGGACCCTCACAATAAAATGAGTCATGAGACAGTCAATGTCGTTCGCGCACAAGACACGGTCATGGAGTCGGTCCATCGAACTCCGCGACTGTGCACGGTTCCTCAGCGACGAAACAATCAAGTTTCTACGAGGGATCGGCCCATGTTGTTTTTTGCAGGTACAAGACCGAAAGATAGCTAACCAATCGACCAGATCGCCCAAGTCCGAAACCAGAGCCCGCTCAACGGGTCACCCGTCCTCATCCTACACGATCGCGAGCAAGAACCACCTCGCCCCATGTCTTCAACATCGGAGCAAGCTGGGGGGCAATTGTTGTGTCGAGAATTATACTCTCCGACCGGCGATCGCCTCAGAGATCGGGCGACTTAGCAGCCGAGGCAAAACTATCGACCAGTGACCAGGCGACCTAGCCATAGCCGAGCAGTCAAGGCAGATCGGCCAGCCGAAGGTCCCAAGACAAGTCCCGGTGCCGAGCGATCGACATCTAAGACAATCGTCTCTCGGTACTTGGCGATCGACTCCTGGTGGCCGACTAGCAGACGATCATCTCTCGGTACTTGCCGATCGTCCCTTGCCGATCGACCCATGGTAGCCGACCGATGCCGACCCCTGGTGACTTGCCTATCGACCCTTGGTGACCGACCAATGCAGATCGCCTCATGCCGCTCGAAGCCGATGGTCATCCAATCGGCAAAGGTCGAAGCTCAGGACAGACCCCACGTGCAGAGCCGAGACAAGATCCGCATTTCACGGATCGTTGACCACAGCCTGTCAGCATCTTCCCACCAGCCGACAGGCCTGCCGAAAGGTGTCAATGGGACCGCCTGTGACAGTGACTCCGGACGCGTGCCGGCTCCTCATTGGACCGCACAGCTGGCTGCCATCAGCAGCCTTAGACTTTAGGCCGACAGCCCGTGTGACTTAAAGACGATCGCCCCATTATTATATTGGCCGAAAGGCGATCGCCCGCCAGGAATCAAGGCTCCTCAGCCCCTATAAATAGAAGGCTCCCTGCACTTGGAAAAGGGTTCAACTCCCTTCGGATTTTACGCACAATACAGAAGCAATACTCACAACTTGGCTTTCTCCTACTCTTGGCAACAACTATCTCTCGGTTCATTCTTCTTTCTCAGCCTCTCTCACACAGAAGACGATCGGCCGAGAAGCAAGAACACCAAAGCTTCGCTAAAGAGCTGGATTAACAGGATCTTTTTACACTCATTGTACTTAGATTCTCACATTAGTACTTGTATCCACGAATATTTGTATTAATAACATCTCGCGAGAGCATTCAAGCCCGGGCCTAACAAACCCGGCAAATCTTGTGTTATTTATCTTCTCTCGGAAGTGTTCCCGCAACCTTATTTGTTGTCCGTCCATTCCAGCAGTATTTCATCTTCGGATAAATATTTCGGGCAACAACAATTGGCGCTAGAAGGAGGGCCTCTAACCCTCAATTTTATTCCTACCGTCTCGAAGAACACTCACTGTTCTCCGGGACATATACCTGAAGAAACACTCACTGTTCTTCAGAGAAAGCTTTCAGAATCATGTCTTCCGCCTCCGCGTCGAAGAAAGCCGCCGGCCAGCCCGCCAGACGCCTCGTTCCATCTCAGTCCGAGCCACAGTCGATGGCGGAGGGTAGCCGCCGCGGTCCGAGATACTTATTTTTCTGTTATACGTGATTTCATATCGTATTGACAATACACATCTCATTGCGGAATTTAAAAAACTGACACAAATATTGCAACAGGCATTTCTGTTGCTAAGTTGCAAGAAAAGCTATTCCATCGCCAAATTGGTAGTTTCTTAGTTTAGTGGTGGAATACATTCCATATCCCGTCACCAATTATTTAAAGTTTATTCTTATTTCATATATTGAACATATATACAATTCATGTAAATACATTGAACCGGTCTAAATGCCTATATATAATTCACATAATATGAACAATTAAACACCGTCAGAAGATCATCCAAAATTTCAATAAGAATGTACCAGAAATACTCAAACGCCTATGTAACAATACAACACATCTTATACAATCAGTTGTTGGCGACATCCAAATGTTTAGGGTTCATTGAACAGAGAGTGTAGATGTATTTGCCAGTTTTTCATGTGTTGATGGAAATATCTTTCTCCGAGTTGTTGGAAATACAAACTGAATGGGTCAGATAGTTTGATGTCATCTGAAGTTTCTTTGATTAGTGGAATCCGAAATGATGCTCGAGTAACATCATGGATAGCCGAGAGAGCTATGCTTAGTTCGGTTGTTATTGAAAGGCATGAAAGACATTTGCCGTCAAAACTTGATGAACATCGACCATCAAAGTGATTGTTTGTCCATGCATGTCTGGCATAATATATCTATGTCCTTATGAGTTGTTAATATATTTATTTAAATAACTACTATTACATAAAATATCCTTTAACAACAATTTAATAGCCGTTTTAACAGAAGTTCTTGAATTGTTGTTAAATTTATCGATATTAAATTTGACATCGATTCCTGATACGGAATCAGTTGATATGAACGAAGAATACGAAGTAAGGATCGATATTAATGACCTTACTACACGCCATGCACGGACTACTATGTATTTAGGCGAGAAAACGGACATAAGACGTGGAGTATCGGTCTCAGAGGCCCGTGTCATGCTATGCCGGAAGGTCGACATCCAACCTGCCGGAAAAATGTTCAATATGCCGGAAAATATCCAACTTGCCGGAAAATTCACCACCGGCCGGAAAAATCACCACTTGACCGGAAGTGGCCGAGCACTGCCGACCGGGCCCGACCGTGTCGTCCGGCACGGCCGTGCTGTACTAGTCCAGAAATGTAAAAGTCACTGCCCACAGGACTCGACCGTGTTGCCTGGCACGGTCGAGTCGAACTATGCCGGATAAGCCAAAACCTACTGCCAGACGACCCGACCGTGTTCCAGGACACGATCGGGCCCACGCCGAACGTCCTTGTCAGCGCCGCGCCCGTGCCGGGTCACTGTCGGACGAGTCCCTGTCGATGTCCCTATCGCGCCGCGACCGTGTCAAGCAGACACGGTCGAGTCACCGTCCTGTCGGCCCGCGCCGTGCCGAGTGTCTTTGTCGCGCGCGGCCCGTGTGTGTCACACGACACGGAGTCTGCGTGATTTCATTTTTTTGTTTTTCTTTTGTGTGTTTGTCTTTGCCTTGTTTTTACTCATTTTAGGGATTGTGTTTCCCTAAAATTAGGATTGTTGTTCCTTTTTTGTTTTATTTTGATTATTCAAAGATTTTATAAATCTTTGAATTATTTTCTCTTATTATAGGAAGACTTGAAGTCTCCTATATATAGGCTTGTGTAAGCATTGTAACATCCATTGTATGTTGAAGAAATAAGAATACACTTGTGTTTTCTTGGTGAATGCTTTACATCGAAACCATGGAAATAATTCGACGCGTTTTGAGTTTTAATCGAATCGATTCTCAATAGGTCTTGAGGAAAGATTATCTTATCAAACTATAGGTCTAGTTTGATAAATCATTCATATCGTTCGTGTTTATGTAAGCCGAATTGCCCTACTTTCGGTTATATCTTACGAGTGTTCCACATATTCGAGTGTTGTGAGGATCAATTATATTTCACGCATTTCATACGAGTTTACGTCCATTCTCATACGTAATTCGTATCATTAGTGGCATCGGAGCCCAAGGCTATTTCCTTGGCAATTTTATTGAAGATTTCTTGTTCAAAACTATCTCTTGATTCTTGTTATGGATTTCTCCGATCCCGATTTCTTGATGAAACTCCGGGACGCACTAAGCGGTCACCGGAACCACGTATGCAAGCAAGACGCGGGGATGACGCACGTCAAATACACCATGCGGATGAGTTTAAAGTAAACGAACTTCCGGAGTTCGTTGGAGGTACCGATCCCGAAGCTTACTTGGAGTGGGAACGGAAAATTGAACGCATGTTCGAATTCAAAGACCTTAACGACGAAAGCGTTGCAAATATGCAATTCTCAAGTTAGGGAAGGGTGCTTCTCTTTGGTTCGAAGGAGTAAAGACGCCAAGAACTCGGGAGGGAAAAGCAAAAATCCGTTCGTGGGACTCTTTAAAAGAAAACTTCGTAAGAGGTATGTGCCAACATCACACCGGTTAACCTTATACCGGAAGATTGCCGACTTCATGCAAGGCAAACTAAGTGTCGGTGAATATATTGAAGAGTTTGAAAGTTTGGTCTTGATGGGAGAGCTAGAAGAAAACGAAGAACAAAAGATGTCCCGTTTTTTACGTGGCTTAAATAAAAACATAGCCAACACGGTAGAGTTATATCCATATGAAGATTTCGATACTTTATGTGGATTATGCATAAAGATAGAAGCCCAAAATAAATTGAAGTTTTCAAGACCCGAATTTCCTTCCAAATTCGGGAATCCAAGTGCGGTTCGAGTTCGGGTACTAAAAGCACCACACCAAGTCATGTCCCATCACGGCACCTAAGACTCTCTACGTACCCAAAGAAACAAGTTTGGCGAAGGTACGATGTTTCAAGTGTCAAGGATTCGCCATTACCAAAATGCATGTCCGAACAAACGGGTGGTCACTTTAAGAGAAGCTCTTGCGGTCGAGACGAACTTTTGGTCGAGGACGAGAAGGAAGGTCTTGGTGACGTATTTAACATGGAGGCCGAGGAAGAGAATGAGGATTGCGAGACTTATGACACTCGGAATATGATACTACTCTAGTGCTTCGAGCACTACATACCAAAATCGTTCCAAGTGATACGGAGCAAAGAGACCAAATCTTTCATTCCAAATGCAAAGTCGGAGAAAAGTGGTGTAGCTTGATAATAGACGGAGGAAGTTGCGAATGTAGCATCAAACGAGATGGTCACCAAACTCGGGCTAACTACTACGGCTCACCCGAGACCGTATGCTTTACATTGGCTCGATGATGGAAGCAAAGTGAAGGTGACAAGACAAGTACGGGTCAACTTAACTATGGGATCATACGGAGACGATGTGTTATGTGACGTACTCCGATGGACGCATGCCACGTACTTTTGGGACGACCATGGATGTTCGACCGAGATGTTTTGCATCGAGGAAGGAGTAACGAATATGAACTACGAGATAAAGGCAAGAAGATTGTGCTTAAACCGATGGCACCCCAAGCCATTCGATCGATGAGTTCTAAGCAAATGGAGAAACCAAAGCTTACCATGTTTGCTAGCGAGAGAGAGGTGAGACACGCTATTGACGATGGCGAGCGTGTGTATTTATTGATGATTAAAGAAACACGAGATGTTGACGTAGTTGTGCAAGACAAGAGAGATATCGATACCTTGCTACAAGAATTTGCGGATGTCTTCCAGGAAGACTTACCGCCGGGTTTACCGCCCTTACGTGGGATTGAACACCAAGTCGATCTTGTACCGGGTGCATCACTCCCTAACAAGGCCGCCTATCGATGTAACCCCGAGGAGACAAAGAAGTTGCAAAAACAAATCGAGGAGCTAATGAACCGCGGATACGTTCGAGAAAGTTTGAGCCCTTGTGCGGTTCCGGTTTTACTTGTTCCAAAGAAGGATGGGTCATGGCGGATGTGTATAGATAGTAGAGCCGTGAACAACATAACCATCAAATATCGGTTCCCAATTCCGAGACTTGATGATATGTTGGATGAGTTGCATGGTTCGGTGATTTTTTCGAAGGTTGATTTGAGAAGCGGCTATCATCAAATTCGCATGCGGGAAGGAGACGAATGGAAGACGGCTTTCAAGACAAAACATGGATTATATGAATGGCTCGTCATGCCCTTTGGCCTTACAAATGCGCCAAGTACTTTCATGCGATTAATGAATGAGGTACTTAAGCCGTTTTTGGGAAAATTTGTCGTCGTATACTTGGGACATCTTAATTTATAGTCGATCATTGCAAGAGCATAGGACACTTGAGGAAAGTCTTGAGATCCTTAGGGATCAAAAACTTTACGGGAAAAAGGAGAAGTGTTCGTTTCTAGTCGAGAGTGTAGCCTTTCTTGGCTACATCGTTTCTAAAGAAGGAGTGTCGGTTGATCAAACCAAGATCGAGGCGATTAAATCTTGGCCTACGCCCAAAACCATCACGGAAGTCCGATCCTTTCACGGACTTGCTTCATTTTATCGGAGGTTCATACGAGACTTTAGTACCATTTCTAGCCCGATAACGGAATGCTTAAAAAAAGGACCGTTTGTGTGGAACGGGGCTGCCCAAGGGGCGTTTGAAAAATTGAAGGCGAAAATGTGTGAAGCACCTATCTTGGCTTTACCCGACTTTTCACAACCTTTCGAGGTAGAATGTGACGCAAGTGGAGTGGGTATTGGGGCGGTCCTCGTCCAAGGGAGGCGACCAATTGCCTACTTTTCGGAGAAATTGGGTGGGGCTCGACTCAACTATTGTACTTATGACAAGGAGTTCTATGCCATTGTGAGAGCTCTTGATCATTGGAGCCATTACCTTCGGCCGAAACATTTCATCCTACATTCGGATCATGAGTCCTTGAAATATATCAACGGCCAACTAAAGTTGAGTCCGAGACATGCTAAATGGGTGGAATTCTTGCAATCATTCCACTTTTCATCGAAGTACAAAGATGGCAAGAGCAACGTTGTGGCGGATGCTTTGTCTAGACGGTATGCCTTGCTCTCTACTCTTGACATTCGGTTGCTTGGGTTCAAGCTTTAAAGGAGTGTTATGATGGGGATGTGGATTTTGGTGAGGTTTTCATTCGGTGTAAATCGGCCCATTTGGAGAATTTACGTTGCAAGAAGGATTCCTTTTCAAAGGAAATCGCCTTTGTTTACCCAAACACCCGATTCGGGAATTGTTGGTTCGGGAAGCTCATGGTGGAGGCTTGGCGGTCATTTTGGTTCGGCTAAAACATTGGAGGTACTTAAAGAGCATTTTCATTGGCGAAGATGCAAGTGGATGTACACGACATAATTAATAAGTGTGTAACATGCCATATTGCTAAGAGCTCGTTCAAAGGAGTTTACATGCCTTTGCCGATTAGGAAAGGCCGTGGGAAGATGTCTCAATGGACTTCATTGTTGCTTTACCTCGAACTCAACGAGGAGAGATGCTATTATGGTTGTGGTAGACCGATTTTCGAAGATGGCTCACTTTGTGGCTTGCCACAAGACAGACGACGCAAGTAACGTCGCTGATTTGTATTTCCAGAAATAAATGCGATTGCATGGGGTTCCAAAACGATTGTTTCGGATCGGGACTCAAAATTCCTTAGCTATTTTTGGAACACCTTGTGGAGAAAGGTGGGAACCAAACTACTTTTTAGCACGTCACATCATCCACAAACGGACGGTCAAACCGAGGTAACCAATCGAGCGTTGGGCACTCTACTACGTGGTCTTGTGAACAAGACACAAAAGGATTGGGACTTGAAACTTGCACATGCAGAGTTCGCTTATAATCGTTCTCCTACTCATGCCACGGCACACTCTCCGTTCGAAGTAGTTTACGGACTAAACCCGTATATGCCGTTAGATCTAATTCCATTGCCAAGTGACGAGTTAGTGCACAAGGATGCGGAATCAAAATTGAAATCGATGATGAAATTACACGAGCAAGTACGTAATCGAATCAAGGAAATAAACGAGGCTTACAAACGAAAGTCGAACAAACAAAGAAGGCCGAGATTGTTCGAAGTTGGTGATTTGGTTTGGTTGCACTTGAGGAAAGAGCGATTTCCAAGTAAACGTAAGAACAAATTAATGCCGCGAGCGGAGGGACCGTTTAAGGTAATCGCTAAAGTGAACGACAACGCTTACAAATTAGAACTTAGGAGATTATGGGATTCATGCAACCTTTAATGTTGGGGACCTCTCGCCTTACATCGATGATGACGGAATTTCGGAATTGAGGACAATTCCTTTCAAAGGAGGAGGAGATGATACGGAATCAGTTGATATGAACGAAGAAGACGAAGTAAGGATCGATATTAATGACCTTACTACACGCCATGCACGGACTACTATGTATTTAGGCGAGAAAACGGACATAAGACGTGGAGTATCGGTCTCAGAGGCCCGTGTCATGCTATGCCGGAAGGTCGACATCCAACTGCCGGAAAAATGTTCAATATGCCGGAAAATATCCAACTGCCGGAAAATTCACCACCGGGAAAAATCACCACTGACGGAAGTGGCCGAGCACCGCCGACCGGGCCCGACTGTCGTCCGGCAAGACGGCCGTTGCACTAGTCCGTAAATGTAAAAGTCATCGCCACGGACTCGACCGTGTTGCCTGGCACGGTCGAGTCGAACTATGCCGGGATAAGCCAAAACCTACTGCCAGACGACCCGACCGTGTTCCAGGACACGATCGGGCCCACGCCGAACGTCCTTGTCAGCGCCGCGCCCGTGCCGGGTCACTGTCGGACGAGTCCCTGTCGATGTCCCTATCGCGCCGCGACCGTGTCAAGCAGACACGGTCGAGTCACTGCCGACGTCCCTGTCAGCGCCGCGCCCGTGCCGAGTGTCTTTGTCGCGCCGCGGCCGTGTCAGGCGACACGGCCGAGTCCTGCCGGCAGATTTCCTTTTTTTTTTTGTATTTTCTTTTGTGTGTTTGTCTTTGCCTTGTTTTTTACTCATTTTAGGGATTGTGTTTCCCCTAAAATTAGGATTGTTGTTCCTTTTTTGTTTTATTTTGATTATTCAAAGATTTTATAAATCTTTGAATTATTTTCTCTTATTATAGGAAGACTTGAAGTCTCCTATATATAGGCTTGTGTAAGCATTGTAACATCCATTGTATGTTGAAGAAATAAGAATACACTTGTGTTTTCTTGGTGAATGCTTTTCATCGAAACCTTGGTTATAATTCGACGCGTTTTCGAGTTTTAATCGAATCGATTCTCAATAGGTCTTGAGGAAAGATTATCTTATCAAACTATAGGTCTAGTTTGATAAATCATTCATATCGTTCGTGTTTATGTAAGCCGAATTGCCCTACTTTCGGTTATATCTTACGAGTGTTCCACATATTCGAGTGTTGTGAGGATCAATTATATTTCCGCTGCATTTCATACGAGTTTACGTCCATTCTCATACGTAATTCGTATCAATTCCAGACAACCGCTGTTAAAGTTGCTCGAACAGAAAAAATTACACAGGCCATCCTTTGGGGTTCATTGATCAGAGAATGTAATTGTACTTGCCGGTTGTTCAAGTGTGATGGAAATATTTATCTTTGAGTTGTTAGAAACACAAATTGAATTTGATGGCTTGATTTCATTTGGAGTTTCTTCGATCTATTGAATCCAAAATGATTCATGGATAGCCAAGAGAGCTATGCTTAGTTCGGTAGTTCGGTTGTTATTGAAAGGCATGAATGACATATGCGATCAAGACTTGATGAACATCGATCGACGAAGTGACTTGCGCATGCATGTCCGACATGCCATGTATGGATGTCCTTTTCCTTTGTTAGTATATTTATTTAAATCATCATTCCATATTTGCTAAACATGTTGTTGACTTAGATTGGAATATTGCAATGAGTAAGTCAGTTCACACATATGTTGTTCTTCTAATGCCAATGACCAGAACATGATGTACCAGCGTAAGTATATTATAATAGCAGAGTAAGTAACTGTAAATTTGAACTCACTTTCTTTCACTGATATATAGCATTGATAAATATAAAAGTAAAAAATGATGGTATTATCTTTATTCATCATACAATCTCTTGTCTATTTATCATGACTCATTTACATATTCATCATTCATCGCATATATATATATATTCATTTCACGTCATTGCACTGAATGCTGGCTGTAAAGCATCGTCATGTGCATAAGATGAATGTGACGGAAATGCGTATGCTAAGATGGATGTGTGGACATACGAGAAAGGATCGACTTAGAAATGATGTGATTATGAAAAAAGTACGAGTGGTCCCTATAGAGGATAAGCTGTTGGAGAATCGGGTAAGATGGTTCGGACATGTGAGACGGAGGCCAATTGATGCACCGGTGCGGAGGCTTGAAGAATGGGGAGTGCATTGGCCAGTGAGGGGTAGAGGAAGACCTAAAGAGACATGGATAAGAGTGATTGAGAATGATATGAGATTTCTTGGCTTTGGAGAAGTTATGGCGTTGGATAGGACGACGTGGATGGAGAGAATTTGGGTGGTTGATTATGTTTGAGGTTTTTTTTGCATAATGATTATTACTATTTTTTATTTACTTTTTATTATTTACTTATTTATGCATATATATATATATATATATAATTTTTTTACGTAGTAAATTTTTCACCTATCACTTTGCCTTTTCATATGACTGTTTTATTGGAGATGACTTGACGTTTTCAAAGATTGATTCATGTTATCTGACCCCAAAACATTTTAGGACTAAGGCTCTGATGTTGTTGTTGCTGTTATGTTGTCATGAAGGCGGCTAAGGACTCAAGTGATGCAAATGAGAATATGAAAGAGAACGAGAGAGATAGAGATATTGAGATTAGAATGAGAAGTGGAGCGGCGGTTAGAAAAGAAAATAGGGTTATGAAACTTTAATTAGTATTAATTTGATGGGCCTGATAATAGGAAAACCCAAAAATATAAAAAGCACCCATATCTCATTGGAATCATATAGTACATACACAATGTAACGCCCCCAAATCCCATTGGGTTATTACAGTATCGTAGACCCCACACCAGGAGATCCACCAGGCGAACACGACTAAAACACACAAACTGACCACAAGGGAGATCACAGTCCCTACTATGATATCTGACATAATATTCCGATATGGAATTTCAACGACAAGAATGGACCTACATGGCCAAAATGAAAATACAAAAACAACCACGAGCCTCGCTCGAATAATACAAAACGACAACAACTGATGAAACTGGAGTACTTCAAACTGTCTGACCGACATGAACACCGAAACATCTATGACTAGTATCGTTCGAATGCCTCGTTGCCATCGTCATGCCCCTGTGTCTCAACTCTCTCCTCGCAAGCACCTAAAACATGTAAACATGTTCCGCCCTCATGGGATCAATCACCCAGATAATGAATATCAAATATATGTACAACATGATATGCATCCAAAGACAGAATAAAATGGTACAACAATGGTAATACGAGTTGCTCACAAATCAATGTAAGAATCGAGCATTCGTGAAACACTATGCCCACGGCATACGATCGGTACCTGCTCAACAGGTTAGAATACAAGTAGCCAACGACGAATCATCAATATAGAACACAACAATGCGTTACCCAAAAGTAAACCAAGCTAAAGCTGAAATAGATACGAATCACAGTGTCCGAAAACTCCAACGAAAATACCAAAACATCACGATGGCCTGAAAGCCCTCAGCCGAAGCTGCAAAATATCACAATGGCCTAAAAGCCACTCAGCCGAAGCTCCCAATCATCACAATGGCCCGAAGCCAAACAGCCCGAAGCTATATCAGATGAGGGCCGAAGCCACGGCACGAATCCGTATCACAATGAGAGCCGAAGCCACGATACGAAGCCGTATCACAATGAGTCCCGAAACCACGGCACGAAGCTGTATCACAATGAGGGCCGAAGCCACGGCACGAAGCCGGATCACAATGAGGTCATCCAGTGACCATGACCTACTGAACTATAGGTGTTGGGCAACCAACCGCGAAGGTTCAAGACCCAAACTTATCCATTGAGCACTAGCCGAGACTAGCCTCCAAAACCACTAATCACGTACGGTAACGATCACGAGATTACCAAAATCACAAGAACGATAGTGTGCGTCCTTGAGTCGACCAACACGGCAACAATAACTCACGGATGGGCACCGTCCTCGGTGGTCCCAATTCAATATCTCGATTACCTTTAGAACGGCTAATCGATAACAATGATATCATGGATGGGAAATGTCCTCGACAGTCCCAATTAAATACACTGATTACCTTAGAACGGTCAATCGATAACAACGACTCAACGGGTGGGAATTGTCCTCAATAGTCCCAATTCAATACACCGACTACCTTAGAATGGTCAATCGATAACAACGACTCAACGGATGGGAAATATCCTCGACAGTCCCAATTTAATACATCGATTACCTTAGAACGGTCAATCGATAACAACGATGAAATCAGAACAGATGTCCCGGTGCCTTTAATCGACCACTAGAAACGGAGATGATAATCAAATACGTCAAGGCCTTGAATCGGCCAATACAACATCAACAGAAAAACATCGATATTAATAACGACGATCACAACAATATTTCAATGGAACATCAGTCAATAATAACCATCGATACATCGATACCCCGAACCGGCCATCGATAACAACATAATCCAATAAGTATCTCAATGCCTTTAACTGGCTGTTAACGGACAACAGTAACAACAAGATGATCAATCCACAGTGTTGGCATAATTACTGAAGGGTTTTATATCAAACAATTCCCTGACATCAATAGATCATGAAGAGAGTACGTCTCAAAATGATACAACATATTCATACACATATATGATAACATTTATCTCATTGAATAATACAAGTATAAAACTTGCCTCAAACCGAAGGCAAGAAAGTCCTTCCACGATCAACGTCCTCGCACGAAACGACGAATGGCGTCTTTCGACAATCACAAGCACTCGAACAACCTTGAATGAAATACAATTCATTCAATAACACAAAATCAATAGAAAACAACACCAAATACAATCCCGATTCAATCACGAATCAATTAAATTCCACAAACGAATATCATAGTTCTCAACTATGAATGCTAACATCCTCCAACACCTCAATGATCAATATGATCAAATGTTCTCAACACTTGTGAAAACAATTCAACAAGAATCACTTAAGAACAACGCTATTCCAATCATCCCAAAATGTTAACCTCACCAACATACCACTAACAACTCAAGAACATCATCGACACCACAAACATGATGTCCAATCGATAATCCTCCACCAATCATCACGAATTCTACAGGCGTTCTTGAACGGGAGTCTTGATAAGGAAATCTACATGCGCCAACCTGAAGGATTCATTGTTGAAGGAGAGGAGCACTTAATGTGCAAGCTTAATAGAGCCATTTATGGTCTCAAGCAAGCATCAAGGTCTTGGAACATGCGATTTGATGAGGTCATTCAATCGTATGGTTTTTTGAACAGTGTCCTAGTGAGGTTTGTGTATACAAAAAGTGCGATGGAAACATGCTGGTGTTTCTTGTACTGTACGTAGATGATATACTTATAATTGGAAACAATGTGAATGTATTATCCGACGTAAGGGTATGACTGTATGAGCAGTTCGATATGAAGGATTTGGAAGAAGCTGGGCACATCCTTGGTATTAAGATCTTTCGAGATCGCAGGAAAAAGACGTCGTGCTTATCTCAGACATCCTATATCGATACAGTGCTAAAGCGGTTTGGTGTGGAGAATTCCAAGAAAGGTTTCTTACCTTACATACGTGGAATTCAGCTATCTAAGGCTATATGTCCTAAGAAACAGAAGGAGATAGATGACATGAAGCTGGTCCCTTATGCTTCGGCAGTGGGAAGCCTCATGTATGCTATGCTTTGCACTAGGTCTGATATCTGTCATGTTGTAGGCATGGTGACGAGATATCAGTCGAACCCAGGACCAGGACATTGGATTGCTGTCAAGTATATACTCAAGTACCTGAGAAGGACTAGGGAGCATATACTTGTATATCAATCATATACACTTTGTCATTTGGGTTAACACTGACTCAGATTTTAGTACGGACAAAGAAAAGTCGAAATCAACTTCCGGATATGTTTTCAATTTGGGAGGTGGAGCCATCAGTTGGATGAGTATGAAGAAGAAATGTATAGCGTACTCTACCATAGAAGCTGAGTATGTAGCAGCCTCATAGGCAGCTAAAGAGGCGATATGGCTCAAGTACTTCCTAAAGGATTTGGGTGTGATTCCTGATTTGCCTAGGATTATTCTTTATTGTGATAATACCGGTGTTGTTGCAAATTCGAATAAACCACGGGCCCACAAAGCAAGCAAACATATCAAGGGAAAATATCATATCATTCGATATTTTGTGAAGAGAAGGAAGATTATTGTCTCCAAGATAGCATCTGAAGACAACCTAGCTGATCCTTTCACGAAAGGGTTGCCCTCAAAGTCATTTGAAGGGCATGTGGAAGGAATGTGGTTGAGATCTATGGCAACATTGCTTTGAGTATATGTGGGAGATAGATAGACATAGTCTAGATATTATACTTCAAAAGCATGCTTTGAGTATAAGTGGGAGATTGTTAGGGTTGTATACGTCAAAGCATACTTTATGTTTGTATTACCTAATTTCCCGGTCTTTATCTATGACAATATTTAATTCATTTATCACATGTTTTGTATATTTATTCACGCTATGTTATGAAAATGTAGTCTAAATTACTTTATATTGTAGATAATGTGGTGTGTCGTGTCACATAGAAGATCACATTATCGGATCCTTTTATAGTAATATTTAGTTCACAACCTATATAACATTAGACCATTATGTGAGAGGTTGTAGTATATGCTTGAGATTGGTTAGTCTTGACCATTAGCATATATTAGCGTATTCGTTATACGTTGAACAGGATCGATGTGAGATAGACTCTTCTGTACTGACTATAAGAAGAACGTACATCTCGGATAATTATTAATTCTTAATTCTAGTGATTAATATTTAATTATATATTTAATATTTATTGCTTTGATTTATCATGGGTGAGAGCCACAATGATTGATTCAATATGCTCGATATTTTGGGCAATATTATTATTTATATAATAATTAATATTATAGCTAGAAATCGTATCCCGGCCAGTCGGGTTGATCATGTCCCTTGAGGCACTCGAAAGAATTATTATATTAAACCCTGCAGGTGGAATTAATTTTCCGATATAATAATAAAGGTCGAGTGGTATACTCATGTATAACACATTAATTAATTAAAAGCTGTCAGTAGCTTAAATTAATTAATGGACATGGAATATCTTAAACACGGGAAATAATTAATTCAAAAAGGAGCCCAATTCGTAATTTGGAATTTTGGTGGGAAGTGCAATATCAACCTTTTAGTGGACTAAGTTGATATTAATAGAGTCTTAATATTAGGAAGCGTCCTAATATTGGAATAAGATATCTATTGGGAGTCCTTACCATATCCTCCTTAAGGTCCCTAAAGTAGCCCAAAACACCTATAAATAAAGGCATAGGGGTGGCCGATTTTTCAACCTTCATTGCCCAAGAAAATCGATTTTCTGTGTGTGTGTTTAAATGTGGATCACTTGTGTCTTGGATTCCACAATTTAGTTAACACAATATTTTTCTAAAATACTCAAAATATTCAAGAAAAATAGAGAGAACAAAAATTGTAAGTTTCTTGAGAAGAGATTTCGGCCGACCCCTTGCTGTCCAAATTTGATCTGGTAGATTGTTGCCCACACGACATCCGGACGTAGGCGTGATATACTCTAGAAGATCTTGAGGTAGAAATACAAGAAGATCGGAGAGGAACACGAAGAGGAGATAAATCGACCAAAAGGGAATTTCTACCACTTCACGTCAAAGGTATAAATTACCGACTCCCATGCATAAATATATTTATTTAATTGTTTATTAATCTGTTTAGTTAATTAATTGACAAGCCTAAATAGATCCGGTTTTTCTGTTGGTTAGTTTATAAAACTTTTCATTAATTTCCACCAACTTGCTTCCGCTGCGTTTTATATTCCAACACACACATCATATAAGCACGCATCTACCATGCTAAACATATCATAAAAGCATGCATCTACCATGCCTCGGTGCTCTAGCAGCGGCCAACAAAACATTTTTCTTTTCTTTCTTTCCATGATCGTACCATGCATGCAGACACTAGTGAGTCTCCTGTTATGCATGCATGTGGAGATGCTAATGGATGCCATGATAATGTAAGGAGCAACCAAACACTTTAAGCATATACAAACCAATCACACAATATAATAGAACACTCTCAAGATATCATCAAGTTCAACAACTAGTTATACAAACAATACTATGTTTATGCATTGTAGTTGCAGATGGATTTCTACTTACCTTGATCGGGTAATACCCTTACGTTTATACCAATAGGATGTGGTTGTGATGATATATATTCAAACATGTTTCGAAGAATATGTTTAAAGGACTTACATACCACACGCAAGGTTTAACTCTCTTCATATCGAAAGGGTTTATCACTTCCTATGTAGACGCATAACCGATGTTCTACGTATTTTATGTCGGTTTATCGACATATACCATCCCATTAACCAATCAATTTTGGACTTATAATTCATTAATGAATCTATTAGTCTCTTTTTATAAAGTTCATTCAACTCTCACAACTTAAAATTCCAAAGTTTTATAACAAACACTTGATTAAGAGAGTTTATCAAAGTCTTGTCATAATCAGATTTTGTTTTGCTTATAACCACTAGAATAAAAGTTGTATTTGCACCAATTTTTGACATAATATCCCTAAGATACTTAAGAACAAGTATATTGAAACTCCTGCCCCTGAAACATACGGATCAAGTAACATATACCATTAATTCCAAAAGGTGGCAGAATTGATTCCTTTATTGCCTTAGTGAGTTTTAAGCCCTATAAATCCATATTTAACACAAGGTTTAGCCATGGATGAATTTTTAATATCATTATAACATGTCTAAGAACATATACAAGCTCTCACACCTTCGAAATAGCTAAGAAACATATCAAGAACAAGGAAGAAACAAAGGAAACTCACCTTGATTATCAAAGGAATTGAGGTGTTGATGTTTTGATGATTTCTTCTTGAATTTTTGGTGAATTTTCGAAGTGTGGAGCTTCTTGTTCATGTCCAGACTGTAAATGAGGGTTGAGGGTTGGTTTTATCCATCAACCAAGTGTGTTAAGTCGGTTATGAAGGTGAAATGTCCAAAATACACTCGAATGACTACTAGAGACCAGGTTTAAAAGAACGGATCGACTCAAGTAGTTATGATCCGGTTCTTGGAGTGTTTGAACCGGTTCCTAGTAGATCTTGACCTCATTTAGGGTATGGATGATCTTTAAAAGGGTTTCGTAGAAGTTTAGGGTATATTTTTATTGCTTAAACTCGATTACTCATGCGAATAATGTTGAAAATGCTAGTGAAGGAGTTTATTGTCAAACTTTCTAAAATTTCACAAATGCGACACTGTGGATAAGAATGGAAGGACTCATTTATTAAAAAGATATAATTAACATAATAAACTAAAAGATAAGTTCAATTCCTACCGCAGTTGGAAAGAATAAGGTATAGACAGATCACAGTATTTCACAAATGTTATCACATACAATCATAAATCGTATCCTATTAGGTATTGATAAGAATCAAGGTACTTGACACGTGTTAGTATATTAAATGATGGTTATTCACTTGAATCATCACACTACCAAATTTCACACTTTAGCCGACGACCAATAAAAAAACGGCCGACGACATTAAAGTGTCGTCGGCTAAACTTTGAACTTTAGCCGACGACCCGTACTGCCGTCGGCCAAACAGTTTTAGCCGACGACTTGATCTGGGTCGTCGACTAAAATGTAACATAGTCGTCGGCTAAAGTGTTAAACTTTAGCCGACGACTTTTGCAATGGTTTAGCCGATGACCTAGACCGTTGCAATATTTTTTTTTTCGAAAGGGGTTTAGCCGACGACCTAGATCAAGTCGGCTAAACACTTTTTCAAAAAAAAATATATATACTTTAGCCGACGACTTGATCTAGGTCGTCGGCTAAACCCCTTTCAAAAAAATAATAATATTGCAACGGTTTAGCCGACGACGAGATCAAGTCGTCGGCTAAACACTTTATCAAACAAAAAATATACTTTAGCGGATGACTTGATCTAGGTCGTCGGCTAAACCCCTTTCGAAAAAAAATAATATACTTTAGACGACGACCTAGATTAAGTCGTCGGCTAAACACTTTTTCAAAAAAAAATAAATAATATACTTTAGCCGACGACCTAGATTAAGCTGTCGGCTAAAGTATAATGTTTTTTTTAAATACTTTAGCCGACGACCTAGATCAAGTCGTCGGCTAAACCTCGAATTTAAAATTATATATCGTCCTCGCCTCCTCGGCATCCGAACCCCCCAAAAAAAAATTGGGGTTTAGCCGACGACTTGATATAGGTCGTCGGCTAAACCTCTAAATATATATATACCCTCTTCTCTTCTTTCTTCTTCCTTTTCTTCTTTTTTTCTTCCCCCACCCACCCGTCAGCCGCCCGACGACACCAGACCGCCCGTCACCCACCCGCCGGAACACCGCCGCTCGACCGTCTGCACGCCGCCCGACCTCCGCACAGGCAACCCGTTTTTTTGTGTATTTTTAGTGTATTAATTTTATCTGTAATTAGGTTGCTTTTCATGTAGTTTTTATTATTTTTTAGTTTATTAGGTTAGGTTTTATTTAGTTTTTAGATTTTTGTGTTTTATTTAGTTTTCATTTGTTTGATAAATTTATTGTATTTGTTTGATGTATTGTTGGTGTATTGTGTTATTAATTGGTGCATTGTGTTGAATTGGATGTATTGTTGGTATGTTGTGATATTAATTGGTGTATTCTGTTGAATTGACGTATTTTTGTTGCTGTTGGTGTATTGTATATGTGTTATGTATTTGTGTTGAATTGTTATGTATTTTTTCGCTAATTTATTAATTGGTGTATTGTGTTGACTATAAATTGTTCCCAAAATCTGAATTTTTTTTTAAAAAAATGTTTTAGCCGACGACTTTGTTAAATGTCGTCGGCTAAAGTATATTACTTTTTTTTAAAAAAAAAAATGATTTAGCCGACGACATTTAACAAAGTCGTCGGCTAAAGTATATTACTTTTTTTTTGAAAAAACTATAGCCGACGACATTTGTAAAGTCGTCGGCTAAACCTCAAAGTTTAGCCGACGACTACCAAAAAAGTCGTTGGCTAAACATTGGCCGACGAATATCGGCCGACGGTTTTTTAGCCGACGACTGGGGGGTTTAGCCGACGACTTTGACCTTTAGCCGACGACTCTCGTCGGCTAAACCCCCGATTTTGGTAGTGTCAATCTAAAGTGACCCAGTACACGCGCCGACTAAAATATCGAGATACGCTAGTTAACCTCCGATAGACATGTTAGTGACATCTTTATGACTTCTAGGCTTACCACGTGTACTCGGAGTTTTATAAGATCTGTACATATATTTTATTTTCGTATTAGAAATAATATGAATAACGTAACTTAGTTCCATAACATATACCACGATAATGTTTTAGACTTTAGTTCAAATGTTTAGCACATTTCTATGTAGTGGAATGAACTATAAGATCAACTGAGCCACGTCAAGTAATCCAAATAACACATAATTAACAAGTTATGCATGAATCATATTGACCAAGTGAGTAGTGTCAGGCTCGGGTATCACAATTAGTGTACGTAACATGCCAACAGTAGCGTACGTAAAGCTATACATATAGCGTACGCTATGGCTAGTATACTTGGCCAAAATTCCAAACTCACCAAGCAACATCCAAACGACGAAACAAAATCGACGACAAGTATAAATATTTCAATTCCGAAATATTCCAACACAATATACATTGTATCAGTTAAGTACAACAACACTTGTACAATTCCAAATGAATACGTACAACACAACAGTAACACACAAAAAAAAAAAATTTTACCCCCGGATATTACACATAAAATATAAAAAATATTATGAATAATATATATATATACGCTTAATTTCGTATGGATATTTTCAGATACGGATGAGCCTATATCCATATCCGTATCCGGAATCTTTGAATTTAGATATGGATAATATCCAATTTCTTCCGGATACAGATAATACCCGTTTTTTCGGATACGAAGACAGATATTTCGGACGGATATCAAATTTTTTGAAATTTTTTGACAGCCCTACTTAGGTCTAAGCGTAGGGATGGAGAAGATTACCATACCTCGGCGGAGGTGGAGACGAGAGGGGGCTCTCGACGAAGGCCCATCCGCCGCCTGCCAGCCCACTGTTCAGATCCGCCATCGCGGTGGGGGGCGGCGGATGGAGACCCATCGTGAGGACAATTTGAAGGCGAAGGGCTCATGTCCATAGAGAGAGAGAGAGAGAGAGAGAGAGAGAGAGAGAGAGAGAGAGAGAGAGAGAGAGAGAGAGAGAGAGAGAGAGAGAGTTGGTTAGAGAGAAAAGAAGAAAGAGACTGAGATCGAGATCGAGTTTTTGGACTAGGATTTCAAAGATTTTTTATTTTAGATTGGGCTACAATAAATGGGGTAGATATTGGGTAGATGAGAGCTATAATTGTGTGTTTAAGTGAAATAATAAGGGCTCAATTAAGTCTTTCTAATTTCAACTAATTACTCCCTTATTTTGTCTAATTATTTCCATTTAAGAAACAAGGCTCTTTCGGTTGGATGACCCAAAATGGAAAACAAGGCTCTTTCGGCGGGACGGAGGGAGTAACAGATAACAAAAACACACTCATTTCTACTTCCAATTAAAATACAACACAATGCATGACTGAATGGGCAAGTCCATCTGGTCTGGCCAGAATATTAGTTGAATGTAGAGTTCAAAAATTCATGTAAAATAATAATATGGTTGTTATATCATAGTTTCAAATCTATGATGTAATACGAATATAGGATTGGTAACCGGTGAGCATGATAACCAAATTTAAATTTCTCAAACGTAAGGGAGTTGGTTGCAAACTATGTTGGTTAGAGGATGGCTCCAAACAGGGGACAACCTTACGACCGACCAATGCATCATTATCGGAGGGTGCACAAATTTAAAAAAAAATTATAGCTATAGAAAAAAAAATGAGTCTATTGACCTACTTGCTTGTCTCATTTACAAATTTATAAAGATTTCTCTCGAATATTTGTGCATAAAAGGATGCTTAAGTCAATTAAGACCAACGTGAGACTATAGTAATTTCTTATAGCACTGGGTAAGAAAAACACACACTAAAATTACTAATTTGGGGAGCATGATCTTTCTCCATCCATGGCATTGAATTTGATAGGGTTGGCCCTGGTAGATTAACGAACTTTTGGTACGATAGTACAGTATCAAACTCAATTTTATGATTCATTAGATACTTATTTTTCTGTTATACGTGATTTCATATCGTATTGACAATATACGTCTCGTTGCGGAATTTAAAAAACTGACACAAATATTGCAACGGGCATTTCTGTTGCTAAGTTGCGAGAAAAGCTATTCCATCGCCAAATTGGTGGTTTCTTAGTTTAGTGGTGGAATACATTCCATATCCCGTCACCAATTATTTAAAGTTTATTCTTATTTCATATATTGAACATATATACAATTCATGTAAATACATTGAACCGGTCTAAATGCCTATATATAATTCACATAATATGAACAATTAAATACCGTCAGAAGATCATCCAAAATTTCAATAAGAATGTACCAGAAATACTCAAACGCCTATGTAACAATACAACGCATATACAATCAGTTGTTGGCGACATCCAAAGGTTTAGGGTTCGTTGAACAGAGAGTGTAGATGTATTTGCTAGCTGTTCATGTGTGGATGGAAATATCTTTCTCTGAGTTGTTGGAAATACAAACTGAATGGGTCAGATAGTTTGATGTCATCTGGAGTTTCTTTGATTAGTGGGATCCGAAATGATGCTTCAGTAACATCATGGATAGCCGAGAGAGCTATGCTTAGTTCGGTTGTTATTGAAAGGCATGAACGACATTTGCCATCAAGACTTGATGAACATCGATCAGTGAAGTGATTGTTTGTCCATGCATGTCTCACATAATATATCTATGTCCTTCTGCGTTGTTAATATATTTATTTAAATAACTAGTATTACATAAAATATCCTTTAACAACGATTCGGTAGCCGTTTTAACAACAGTTCCCGAACTGTTGTTAAATGTATCAATATTAATTTGACATCGATTCCGGACAACCGCTGTTAAAGTTGCTCGAACAAAAAAAATTACACCAGCCCATCCCCTGGGGTTCATTGATCAAAGAATGTAGTTGTACTTGCCAGTTGTTCAAGTGTGATGGAAATATTTATCTTTGAGTTGTTGGAAACGCAAATTGAATCAGATGGCTTGATTTCATTTGGAGTTTCTTCGATCTATTGAATCCAAAATGATTCATGGATAGCCAAGAGAGCTATGCTTAGTTTGGTAGTTCGGTTGTTATTGAAAGGCATGAATGACATATGCGATCAAGACTTGATGAACATCGATCGACGAAGTGACTTTTTGCCCATGCATGTCCGACATGCCATGTATTGATGTCCTTTTGCTTTGTTAATATATTTATTTAAATAATCATTCCATATTTTCTAAATATGTTGTTGACTTAGATTGGAATATTGTAATGAGTAAGTTAGTTCACACATATGTTTTTCTTCTAATGCCGATGACTAGGGGTGTTCATAACTTGCACCGGTTTTCGAATCTTCAATTTACTTCTCGGTTATGCGGGTAATGAAAAATTTGTCCGTGACAGACTGAAAAGTCGGGTAGAAAAAGCGAGATTCTATTTTTCGGTCGGGTCATAGGCACCGCCCAAAATTTAATACAACTAATTTTAAATTTTTATAAATAATTTGTAATTTTAATATAAATTTATTTTAGAATTTATTATATAAATTAATTCCTCGAGTACTAAATACATTATAAATATTTTCCGTATAATAAGTAAATTTTAAAACTAACTAGATTTTTTTATATATATCATTTTTTTATTATATAATTATGCTTAATTTAATATTCAATTATATATATGAAAGAATATATTATTTTTTATTTAAAGATGTTATCTTCTTGTAAATTTCCAAACTAGTGAGAATAAATACCACTACTGAAAATACATGAATTCTCATATTAAATATAATTCATATTATTTGAAAGATAAAGTTTCATATAATTACAAATTAAATAATTAAATTTATAATAAAAATAACCATTAAAAAGTAATCGGGTTTTCGGGTACCCGAATTTACACAATAAGTCGGCCCATGACCCGGCCCGATTATATGACTTTTTTCCGGGTCGGGTACCCGGCCCAAAAAAAAAGTAAAATTTTTAAAAATACCCGGAATATTTAGTTCGGGTCATCGGGTAGTTGGGCTGGGTAGTTCGGGTCTGGTATTTTTGAACACCCCTACCGATGACCATGAACATGATGTACCAACGTAAATATATTATAATAGCAGAGTAAGTAACTGTAAATTAACTCACTTTCTTTCACCGATATATAGCATTGATAAATATAAAAGTGAAAAATGATGGTATCATTTTTATTCATCACCCAATCTCTTGTCTATTTATCATGACTTGTTTACATATTCATCATTCATCGCATATATATTCATTTCACGTCATGATGCATCATGGACGAGTTAAGATATAAGTAGTCCCATAATAAGACCATGTTCTTCTTACCTTATTTTTATTGAACTGAAATTATTTTTACTGATTAAAGTTATTTTTTACCGATTCAAACTGAGTTTAACAGATTTAGACTGTTTTTCATCAATTAAGTTGTACTGATTCAAATTATATTTTGTTAATTAAAAATGAATTTTACTGATTAAAGCTATTTTGTAGCATACTATTACTATTACTATTACTATCTATCTATCTATACACACACACATATATATATATATATATGTTATAATAAGCCTTGAAAGTGACATTTCAATTACCCTTTTGTTTTTATATAGTGTGAATGACTATTATACCCCTGATGTAAATATGTAATTACGATTGTGCCATCTGAAGTTTTCCTATAAATAGGACTTCAGTTATTAATGAAAATCACACCTGAGAATCATTCTCTATATTCTCTCTCTAAATTCTCTCTCTACAATTTTCGATTTCACAACACGTTATCAGCACGACTCTAACAAAATGAGTAATATGACGAGAGTATGCTCTACAGTTGCATCTTATAGATGATCATCTGTATCAGAAATTCAATTATTACAAAATCACAGATCTCTCTCTACCCTGTATAATTTTCTTTTTTCTGGAGACAAGAAAGAAACACACACACACAGAAGAAAGATATCAAAACCCAGATGGCAATTTATTCTTCATCATCTTCTCACCTCACAATAATACTCTTCACAATTACCGCCGTCAATTTCTTCACAGAAACACAATCATCCACCCACTGGCTAGACGTATAAGTCCTGAAGCAGCTAAAGGGTACAATCAACCCAAGCACGATCCCTCCAGGCTCCTGCACTGACTTTCTTACTTCCGGCACAGCCAACGTCTCCAGCCGTCCCAGGCTTCACGGCCCAGCTCACCTGCGTCTTTTGGTTCTGATGACGTACGATGCGAAGGAATGAACGACGATTTCAACTCTGGCAGCCTTGACAGATCTACAGCTCCATCCTCCGGCGACTCTTGACGAACAATTAAAAAAAAAAGGTTGTGGATCTGCCCGAGAAACAACCGGATTGACGCCGGAATCTGTGGACTTTATGCAGACAACTGGAAAAACACAAAAGGTTGGAATCACCAGGGTCTCCGGATCGACATTTAAGTTTCAGATCTGTGCAAGTTTCTGGCCGGAGCTACTATTGACGGACCAGTTCGGTTTCTCGATTGTAACACGCAAATTGGAAGATGATGGCGAACTGGACTCCGTTGTCCCTTTTGAAACGATTCAATTGCTATCTAGATGGATCTATATTTGAGGTAATATGTCTGTTGTTACATACGTAAAAATTAGAACTTGTGATATTGTAATGATTGTACTTTTGTCTGAGTACTATTCTCCGTATTTCATAATCCGATGTTGTCGAGTGTATAATTTCGTGTATGTGTTTTAGAGATTGAAATTCTGTACATGTAGCGCACGCTACAGGCCGAGTGTAGCGTACGCTAACGGGGATTCATAGCGCACGCTACAGAGGGTCATTAGCGCACGCTATGCATGGTCAAATCGATTGAGACGTGCGGTAGGTGAGATCTGGCCGGGGGACCCTTGTCGGATTGTGTCGGATGTACCTGGACGGCTTTCGGGAAAAGCCGAGTCAACGCCTTAGCGCACGCTACAGGTATATGCGTAGCGCACGCTAAGTGCCGAGTACTGATTTAGGCTGTGAGCCGTTAGCGCACGCTACGAACAGGGTCTAGCGCGCTAATAGCCATTTATTATAAATAGACAAAGATCCTATTCGAGATTTCGCTTTTCTACTCTCATTACCCGAATTCCTACACTTAGAACATAACTTCCTTCACCCCAAACACTTCATATCAACCTCCTAGTTCGAGATTGAAGATCGTATATCATCGAGATTGGTGTTCAAGCCTTCGGTGTTGGATCGCTTCATTTTCCTCCGTATTCTTCACTACTTTGAGGTAGGTGATTCTTCACTGATGTTAGTAATGTTCCTAAGGAAGTTTGAATCATGTTTTGACAGCAAGTATTTCGTTTATAATCGGTCATCACATGTTAGAAGGATACTTTTGACGTACGACTATATATCGTATGAACTTTTGAACCATCTTATTATAAGGACTCTAAGCATGTTCAATCGAGTTATGATCAAGAATCGGATATTTTACCCAGTTGATACGTTTTACACGATGGAATCATGTATTTTGGAACGTAGAACAAATGGAACTTAGATTATTTCTTGGAGATCGTAGATGAATTATGATGTTGAGTTGACTATCCGTATATTCGTATTTCATAACCATAAAACTTCCACAAACCTTATTAGTATGATATGCCCGAGGATAACTTGTATTATCATGGTAGAATTCATGAGTCCTTCACCATTCAACCCGAGCTTTTTTGCAAAGATGCAAGATTAGCGCACGCTAACATGTGTGAGTTAACGTGCGCTATCGAGGTCCAGTTAACGCATAATACGTACATAGCGTGCGTTATATATCGGCCGGTGCAAACTGCCAGTTCGTAACTAGCGCACGCTAGTCTTACCCGATAGCGTACGCTAACAGGCCTGCTTAGCGCACGTTACGTAGAGTATGTAGCGCACGCTAAGCAGTCCAGACAGATTGCTTATTTTGAGCTTTTCGGCCGTAGACCAAATTGTTAGGCCATCGTTCGACTTGAGATGATTTGTATATCGTTCCTTTTTGTTAAGGTTCGAGCCGGTTACGTTGATCGAAGGAGGCGGCCTTCGAGTGTGTTGAGATCATCGAAGTATTTCATCTTGCCATTTTCGAGGCAAGTATCATATGTCGAGTTTGATTTATCATGCTTATGGTTTTGTTCATATTTTTGTATATGAGATGTATTTCTGGAAATTCGCGTGATATTCGTTGTTGTTTGTTCGTATTGATGAACATATTGAAATGCATATGTGTATGCATAATTGATTGATTATGGTATAAATGATCCGAGGGGGTCATGAGGATCTATGCTGAGGGCGCTGGATCGAATGTCCACCATGCGTTGGTCCGACGGGATCATCATGGGGATCTATGCTGAGGGCGCTGGATCGCTGGACGGGTTTTCCACCATGCGTTGGTCCGACGGGATCATCATGGGGATCTATGCTGAGGGCGCTGGATCGCTGGATTACCATGTATTGTGTAGATGGAATCGTGAGGATTCGCATCGTTGGATTCCGGTGGCGGAAGTCCGTTTGCATGTTTTATGATGCATTAATGATTTATTGCATGACGATACTTGTACTAGCATTGTTTTGCTAACCCCTTCGGGGGTGGACATTGTTTTTGATGTTCAGGTAGTCGAGGAGCGGGGAGGCAGCCACAGTACCGACAGGACGATGAGATGGCTCAGTGATGTGATTGATGTTATTGTTGTTGAGAGTTGTTTTCTTGTTTCGTTTAGTACTCGAGTACGTCTGTTTTAATAATGTCCTTTCGATATGGTTGTATAAATTAACTCTTTGATCGGTTGAATCAAATATGTCTTTAAACTTCAGTTGTACGATTGGTTTATATTTACACTCTTTTTAAAATTAGCCTTGTAAATCCTTACCTAAAGGGTTTACGGCGCTGTAATTATTCCGAATATCTCGGGGTGTTACGAATATGGTATCGGAGCTAAGATTTATGGATATCTTGGCACTCGGGTTAGTTGGGTCTGCTTTACGTTATTGATTATTGGTCGCTCGTAACATCAACCGAGCCAAAGATCGTCGTGTGGATCGCGGTTGTAAGTTTCCTAATCTCGAATACTACTGCTTTATTTAATTCACGTCTTGTAAACATTAATGAATGTACTTTGAGAAAGTTTGTCCCGGATATTGAGTATTTATGTTTACGGTATGTTGAGAAGAGGTCGTGACGCGACGCGGTCGTGACGCGACGTGGTAATGCAAGGCAAGAAGAGTCGGTATCTACCCCGAGATAGCCGCTAGTCAAACGGATTCACATTCCGGGGACCGCAGGATCGCAAATAATAATGCAGATCCTAACGTGTCGGAGTGCTTCACAGTGGTTGCCCAGATAAACCAGCTTTGCTCAAGTTGTGGATCGCATGCACGGCGATGGGACACAGAATAACGTGGATAATCGGGGATAAATGGCTTACCGAGGTGGTCAAATGCATCCTCCGAAATTTGACGGTTCCACCGAGACGCTTTCGTGGGATCATTGGTCAAGGAATTAGAGAAGATTTTTGCGGGATTAACTGTCCCCAACGATAGAAGGTTCCGGCCGCCCAAGATTCGACCGGGGAGGCTTTCGACCGGTGGGAGGCCGTCGACCAGAGGAGCATAATGCCGATCGGACAGAATTCAAGTTGATGATGGAGGCACAGATTGTCCTCGCCCGATTAGAGAGGCCCGAGTTCGGGAGTTTTTCTCACCACAAAATTGAAGCATCCGTGACGGAAGTGATTAAGACTTTTAATCACCAAATGACTTATGTGCGCCACTCGGTCAGACCGAGGCGGAAAGGATTTTCCATTTTGACATGCGAATGAAGCGGAAATTCAGCAATATATGTCCGGATTTGATTGTACCACCTTGAGGCAAGATTGTGACAAGGCGTTGGCCTACGATATGAAGGAAGCAAAGAGAGAGAAATCGACGAAGCAAAGAAACAGAAGGTGTCGGCAACTTCGCAGAGAATAAGAATAGCGGGCCCACGCCGGTCGGTCCTCTTTTCACTCATCCAGAGACCTCCGCATCCTAGTCGAGGAGGAAAGAAGTTCCGGTAGCACCGATCAAGCTTCGACACAGGAAGAAGTGTTACAACCGTGGCAAGGCGACATGTTCGACGGATTGTTTCGCGCTTTTGTGACTGCTTCGAGTGTGGACAGAAGGACATCGCGCAACATTTTGTGGGAATGCGACCCGATCTTTTGGTACTCGCACTCAGCTGGGCCCGAAGGAAACAAGTGTGAACCAGACGCAGCAGAGTGGATTTCAGCAGCAGAACGTTGGGAAGAGAGAGGCATCCAGTCCGGGTCCGTTCCTCCACGCCCGTATGAAATGAGGAAATCGAGGATCGAACACGGCTATTGCATCAGTACGATTCAGATCCTTTTGCAACCAGTTAGTGTCTTGTTCGATTCGGGAGCTACGCATTCTTTTATATCTTTGAACTGTGTTAATCGTTTGAACATCTCGTGCTTGTATAATTGTGAACCTTATGTTGTGGGATTACCGAGCGGAGAGAAAATTGTGGGAACACTAGAAGCTAGGGATTTCAAGATCTATAGAAGGAAGAGAGTGGCCATCGCATCTCATTGTAGTTGACATCTACGGTGACGATTTAATTCTCGGAGATGATTGGCTCAACCGTTATGGAGCTGTGCTGAATTACCGAGAGAGAGTCATTTCCATCATTGCTGATGACGGATCTGAACACTTATTCCGAGGATGGAGACCGGGAAGCTCGGGAAAATTGATCAAGGATTACGACTTAGAGATTCTCTATCATCCGGGGAAAGCAAATGTAGTAGCCGATGCTTTGAGCCGAAAACCCGTTTCTCTTCGAGTGTTGGAAGCACTTACATCCCAAACCAGTATTCAACGGAACCGATCCGCGAGGGGATTGAAGTATGGGCACCAGGAATCCAAGGACAACTTTATGTGATGGAACTGACTTCATCACTAGTCGAGGAGATCAAGTCTAAACAACTGAACGATTCTCTGATTCTTCGATTATATGACGAAGTCAAGAAAGGAAAAGCCCCAGGATTCGTGATACAAGACGATGGAATTCTGAGATTTCAGAGTCGACTTTGTGTTCCCGAGGACGATGATTTGAGACGGACAATTTTGAAAGAAGCTCATAGCGCGCCCTATTCTATTCACCCAGGCAGTAGTAAGATGTATAAAGATTTAAAGCAAAACTTCGGTGGGGAATATGAAGAAGGACGAGCGAGTACGTTTCAAAGTGTTTGACTTGTCACAGGTTAAGATTGAACATCAACGACTCCGAATGTTAAGACCGCTTCCGATCCCCGAGTGGAAGTGGGAGGATATCTCGATGGACTTCATTACTAGTATGCCAAGGACTAGAACGGAATGAACGTGATTTGGGTTGTAGTTGATCGACTAACCAAGTCGGCTCATTTCCTAGGGATTAAAGATACATGGGGACCCGAGAGATTGCGCGAGTATTCATTGCGAGATAGTCGATTGCATGGGACGCCGAAGATCATTGTTTCAGATCGAGATGGTCGTTTCGTGTCGCACTTCGAGGGCGGCACGGGCTTTGGGGACCGAGCTAAATTTTAGTACGACTTATCATCCCCAACGGACGGCCATCCAAAGGACTATTCAGATCAGTAGAAGACATGCTTAGAGCACAGGCTGGATTGGTCAATCGATTGGGAAGTTCATTTACCATTAGTTGAATTCACCTACAATAATAGTTGGCATGCTTCAATTAAGATGGCACCATTTGAAGCTTTATACGGAGAAGATGTCGATCGCCCGTGGCCGGGATGATTCTTCGGATTTGATCGGACGGAACCGGAATTGATTATTCGACTCAAGAGAAGATAGCCTTGATTCGAGAGAGACTGCTGATCGCCCAGCAGTCGATGTGTCTTATGCCGATGTACGCTGTCGCCTCTAGAGTTCGACGCTGGGACCACGTACTATTGAAGGTGTCTCCTACACGAGGGATTTTCCGTTTTGGGAGAAGAGGCAAGCTTAGTCCGAGATATATCGGACCATTTGAGATCCTAGAGAGAGTTGGGGATTTAGCATACGGTTGGCCTTACCGCCATCACGAGTCATGTTCACAATGTGTTTCACGTATCCCAATCATGGAAGTATGTACCGGACCCGACCACGTCATTGATTTCGACGAGATCGAGGTAGCTAATGATGGCACCTTCGAAGAGAGACCAATCAAGATACTTGAGAGCCGGATCAAACAATTGAGGAATAAACCAATACATTTGGTTAAAGTACAATGGTCACGACATGGACGAAGAGGCCACTTGGGAAACGGAGGATGGTATGAAGGCTAAATATCCGGAGTTGTTTTCATCCTAAGTTTCGGGACGAAACTTCTTTTTAGGGAGGAAGGATGTAATACCCGAGATTTCTGTTATGTAATTAGAACTTGTGATATTGTAATGATTGTACTTTTGTCTGAGTACTATTCTCCGTATTTCATAATCCGATGTTGTCGAGTGTATAATTTCGTGTATGTGTTTTAGAGATTGAAATTCTGTACATGTAGCGCACGCTACAGGCCGAGTGTAGCGTACGCTAACGGGGATTCATAGCGCACGCTACAGAGGGTCATTAGTGTAACACCCCCAGAATACGTCCGGAAATGTTACACGCCGTAGGCCCTTCTCACAAGGATCTACCAGGCTAAACTCCACTAGTCTACACAATGATCGACCGACCGGGGTCAATCTAAATACAACGCAGACCGACAAGGTCATTAAACAATTCAGAAACTAATAAATTTAATATCTCCATGACAAAGAATAAACTTTCAGACAAAAAGGGATGACAACTCCATTTAATAAAGGAAAACCTACACCCGTGCAAGGGTGAGTACTCAATCAAATGGAAAATACCGACCCCGATGGAATAAATGCAAAAGACTCTGACTCTTGTGTGATTAGCATCGTCGTCTTCCATCTTCTTCCAAGCTAATCCCGTGACTGCTCCCGAGCTGCCAAAACCTGAGCGCATAACAGGCACCCACCCCCCGAAAACTCGGGTTATAAACCGGAATTTTGCTAGTGCAAGTACATAATATACAAGATATACGAACAATAACAACACAAAATTCAACCATCGTGAAGCCTTAACACAAGCCATACATTCCAAAATCAACACAAGATAGCACTCGTATACACAAGGTGAAAAATAATCACATAGTTATATTCTCTATATGGAACATAACGCTAATCAAACTTTGACGAGCCCAAGGAGTCAAAAGATTAAGTTCGAAAATCCATTTTTATAAAAGGAAAAGTATTTTGATAAGATAGTTTAAAAATATTATTAATGACTCGGGCCGTCTTGGGATTTTGGAAATTGAATGGGAATACCTTGTAAAATAATTTCAAAGCTCTCGTCCTCGACCCAATTTATAGAACACCGTCACAAACGAAATCATTACAACATCTCACGGGTTCTCAAACCAATCCAAATAACATCATCACGACATCAATCATCTCAAGATTTCACGGTGGTCCTCGACCCAAATCACGTAATAGCACCACAATACAATCGAAGGCACAAGCTCTCATTCGACATATCCCGCTCAAGACCCCGATTAATTAACCCTGAGATTTCACAAACCTCCTTGGTTAATTAACCCCGATACCAACGCTTCAAAACAAGTTGAAACAAACTTTTCAAAACGCGAATCGCGGTCTATATCAAGACAAACGTTTAAGAGAGAGTTTGAAAGATTTTAGATACGAACATCGTTCGTAACGGGTCTTAGCGATCTCACAAATACCCGTAACCAATAAGCCCGCCAGCGCCTCCCTTGCGCACTGTGTACCGGCGTTCACTTCCATCATGTTGGCCGCTCATTGAACATGTCACCGCACCGGCCACTCCCGCAAGATCCGCCTTGCGCGCGCATTAGGTGACATCGGCGTTCACCACCCATATGGAGCCGCACATTGCAAAGATACACTGTGCCGGAGTGCACGCCCGCCTCGAGAGGTTCCGGATACGACGTTTCTCACAACAAATATCCACATTATCACAAACATCAAGCACATGGACAAACGTCACAACAATTTTCAACTCGGTACATCAAGTTACACAATTTTCTCCGCCAATCCATAACCACACAAATAAACAATAACACACACGTTATCAATCAAACTCAATCACAATAAGCCTTCAAGCATAACCAACCAACACCGCACATATATCCCTATATTGCGACTCAACTGAATATATATATATATATATATATATATATAACCTTACTATATTATAAGAGTAAATATAGTTTACCCATCAATCCAGGTCGAGTACGTCATCTAGTGTTAGTATTCATCACTCGTCATTCACCAATATAGGCGCTTATATCAATATATGTATATACATACATATATTTAACATATAAATATATATACATATATAAAACTAGACATATATATACATACACACATATATATATATATACACACATTTATACATCCGTATAAATTCATACACTTCGACAACAATGATTTCACGCAGTTACAATTCGTATATCAAGGTACTTGCCTTGGAAATCTCTCACGAATACTTCGTAAAATGCGGTTGATTGAGAAATCCGGAACTCCAATGAAAACGGCGATCTAAAGGCTCAACACTAGATTTTTGTGGGGAAATCGTCCCTAGTATCCTATCATCAAATAAACAACAAATCACACGAGGAAAACATCGCAAAACGACCAATTTTCTCTCTGCGGCATTTTCCGGACACCTTGAAGGCGTCAAACGAAAGTTCATATAAACGATTTAATCGAAATGGTAAAACCGTGGAAAGATGATGAAAATGATAGAATACTACTTAATCTACAATTATCCATCGAAATATGAGTTAAAACGATCAAATCGGACAAAATCAACTAAAACCCCCAAAACTAGATTTCTAGAAAATCGACTGATTCGGTAGATCGGAGGGTGTTATAGGATGGATGATTGATGATATGAACTCCAAAACTTCATGGATTGATTGTCCAACAACATCTCTCCATGATTTACCAAGCTCCACCGGAAGAGAAGAAAAGAATGAGAAAATGGTCAAGAAAACGCCGCTGTGCCTTAAATAGTCGACTCGACCGTGTCCGCCCGACACGGTCGTGGCGCGCACTGCCGGCAGGACTCGACCGTGTCCCGCTAGACACGGTCGCGCCGCCGAGGGGCCTACCGATAGTGACTGTCCGCGGCGCTCGGCATTGACTCGATCGTGTCCCGAACACGGCCGGCCTCGGGCTCGCCTCGCTTATCCGGAAGAGTTCGGCTCGGCCGCGCTGCACGACACGGCCGGGTCTCGAGGCGAGACTTCCGGCTTATCCGGACGAGTGCGGCACGGGCCGTGTCGGACGACACGGCCGAGTTCGGCCGGCGTGATCGCCAATAACGAGCGGTGAGCTAAAACGACCATAACTCTCTCGTCCAGGACTCGATTGACTCACCGTTTGAACCATTGGAAAGTTAACTTGATGCTCTATAATGTTGCGAAGATTCAGAATTTTTGGAGTTTCCAAGAATTAATGGTGACGTTACAAAGTCGAACTCCCACGTGAAAAAGTCGATTAAGGACACGGAACTCAACAAAACGACACCGAAACGAACTCGGATGACAAAAAGTGCAGAATTAATCATTCTCGGAATGACGAAACGGTCATGATAGAGTTGTCAAAACGAACTTCCTCCGAAAAAAGAAAATTACCGAAATTCGAAATTGCGGATATTACAATTAGCGCACGCTATGCATGGTCAAATCGATTGAGACGTGCGGTAGGTGAGATCTGGCCGGGGGACCCTTGTCGGATTGTGTCGGATGTACCTGGACGGCTTTCGGGAAAAGCCGAGTCAACGCCTTAGCGCACGCTACAGGTATATGCGTAGCGCACGCTAAGTGCCGAGTACTGCTTTAGGCTGAGCGTTAGCGCACGCTACGAACAGGGTCTAGCGCGCGCTAATAGCCATTTATTATAAATAGGACATCATCCTATTCGAGATTTCAGTTTTCTCTACTCTCATTACCCGAATTCCTACACTTAGAACATAACTTCCTTCACCCCAAACACTTCATATCAACCTCCTAGTTCGAGATTGAAGATCGTATATCATTGGAGATTGGTGTTCAAGCCTTCGGTGTTGGATCGCTTCATTTTCCTCCGTATTCTTCACTACTTTGAGGTAGGTGATTCTTCACTGATGTTAGTAATGTTCCTAAGGAAGTTTGAATCATGTTTTGATAGCAAGTATTTCGTTTATAATCGGTCATCACATGTTAGAAGGATACTTTTGACGTATCGGCACTATATATCGTATGAACTTTTGAACCATCTTATTATAAGGACTCCTAAGCATGTTCAATCGAGTTATGATCAGTAACCGGATATTTTACCCAGTTGATACGTTTTACACGATGGAATCATGTGTTTTGGAACGTAGAACAAATGGAACTTAGATTATTTCTTGGAGATCGTAGATGAATTATGATGTTGAGTTGACTATCCGTATATTCGTATTTCATAACCATAAAACTTCCACAAACCTTATTAGTATGATATGCCCGAGGATAACTTGTATTATCATGGTAGAATTCATGAGTCCTTCACCATTCAACCCAGTTTTCGGTTTGCATGATTGCCATGCAAGATTAGCGCATGCTAACATGTGTGAGTTAACGTGCGCTATCGAGGTCCATTAACGCATAATACGACGTAGCGTGCGTTATATATCGGCCGGTGCAACCGCCGTTCGTAACTAGCGCACGCTAGTCTTACCCGATAAGCGACGCTAACAGGCCTGCTTAGCGCACGTTACGTAGAGTATGTAGCGCACGCTAAGCAGTCCAGACAGATTGCTTATTTTGAGCTTTTCGGCCGTAGACCAAATTGTTAGGCCATCGTTCGACTTGAGATGATTTGTATATCGTTCCTTTTTGTTAAGGTTCGAGCCGGTTACGTTGATCGAAGGAGGCGGCCTTCGAGTGTGTTGAGATCATCGAAGTATTTCGTCTTGCCATTTTCGAGGCAAGTATCATATGTCGAGTTTGATTTATCATGCTTATGGTTTTGTTCATATTTTTGTATATGAGATGTATTTCTGGAAATTCGCGTGATATTCGTTGTTGTTTGTTCGTATTGATGAACATATTGAAATGCATATGTGTATGCATAATTGATTGATTATGGTATAAATGATCCGAGGGGGTCATGAGGATCTATGCTGAGGGCGCTGGATCGAATGTCCACCATGCGTTGGTCCGACGGGATCATCATGGGGATCTATGCTGAGGGCGCTGGATCGCTGGACGGGTTTTCCACCATGCGTTGGTCCGACGGGATCATCATGGGGATCTATGCTGAGGGCGCTGGATCGCTGGATTACCATGTATTGTGTAGATGGAATCGTGAGGATTCGCATCGTTGGATTCCGGTGGCGGAAGTCCGTTTGCATGTTTTATGATGCATTAATGATTTATTGCATGACGATACTTGTACTAGCATTGTTTTGCTAACTTCGGGGTGGACATTGTTTTTGATGTTCGGTAGTCGAGGAGCGGGGAGGCACCACAAAGACCGACAGGACGATGAGATGGCTCAGTGATGTGATTGATGTTATTGTTGTTGAGAGTTGTTTTCTTGTTTCGTTTAGTACTCGAGTACGTCTGTTTTAATAATGTCCTTTCGATATGGTTGTATAAATTAACTCTTTGATCGGTTGAATCAAATATGTCTTTAAACTTCAGTTGTACGATTGGTTTATATTTACACTCTTTTTAAAATTAGCCTTGTAAATCCTTACCTAAAGGGTTTACGGCGCTGTAATTATTCCGAATATCTCGGGGTGTTACAACTCTTGACGAACAATTAAAAAAAAAAAGGTTGTGGATCTGCCCGAGAAACAACCGGATTGACGCCGGAATCTGTGGACTTTATGCAGACAACTGGAAAAACACAAAAGGTTGGAATCACCAGGGTCTCCGGATCGACATTTAAGTTTCAGATCTGTGCAAGTTTCTGGCCGGAGCTAGTATTGACGGACTGTTCGGTTTCTCGCCGTAACTCGCAAATTGGAAGATGATGGCGAACTGGAGTCCGTTGTCCCTTTTGAAACGATTCAATTGCTATCTAGATGGATCTATATTTGAGGTAATATGTCTGTTGTTACATACGTAAAAATTAAAAAAAAAAAAAAAAAAAAACGAAGAAGAGATGGAGAACAGAACGAAGAAGAGAGTAAGCAAAGAAAAAGAAAAATGTTAATGGAGAACAGAACGAACAAGAGAGTAAAAAAAAAATATATTAAATAAATATAAAAAAAAAGAGGACAACTTGTCGTGACAAAAGAAAAAAAAAATTGAAACCAATTGCATGAAGTCAGTCGAAACTGACAAGAAAATTTATAAATAAAAGAATAAAATATTCATTTAATTTATTAAATTATACATTCGTTTTTCTTACATATAAGATACATATGATATCAGAATTGATTTTTGTTGATACCACCGTGACCCATTTCACGAGAGCTTCAATTTGACACTAATATTGATATGGGTATTAACTCTTTTCATATATGTCATTGTTAAATTTATTAAAATGCGCGAATTAATATGCAACTCCGGAAATCGCAAAAGTTATACATACCATTACACTTGCTATTAACGGCAGTCGATATTTCGACATATACCTTGACGATGACTATTTTGCGGAATTGATTGGACGATCCTGCTCTGGTAAAAACAGTTAATTATTTTGCAGTTTAAATTATGTCTCTTACTTATCTCAAAGTGGCGGTTTAAAACCACATATTTATTGCGTTTATTTTATATAATTATAATACCTCTCATGTGATTCAATTATCACAAGACGGATGGTTTTACATGTACGCAATTTATATATTATATATCACCATCGTGGTTGGTTATACCACATGAATAGTTCATAAATCCTGCTCTCAAAGAAGAAGCAGTTAATAAAAATAAATCCTACTCTAGAGAAGTAGTTGATCGATTTCCTGCTCTGAAGAAGCAGTTGAAAGAAATAAATCCTACTCTGGAGAAGTAGTTGATCGATTATCTAAATCCTGCTCTGAAGAAGTAGTTGATAAAAATAAATCCTACTCTGGAGAAGTAGTTGATCGATTTCCTGCTCTGAAGAAGCAGTTGAAAGAAATAAATCCTACTCTGAAGAAGTAGTTGATAATGATTCAAATCCTGCTCTCGAAGAAGAAGCAGTTGATGGAAATAATATCCGATCTCCATGATTAAACATGAACGGAGAAAATTGAGCAAGTGATACCATAAGCTATCACCGATTAATTAAAGAAAATCTCATGCAAACTGCATGATGGGATCATTTGACAAGTGATATGAAAAATATCACTGGAAAATAATTGCTCAATAAATCACACGTTGATTATATCACATGGTGAGATCATTGAAATCATATTGATTGGCAATATTCATGGGGAAATATATATCACATATTTGTGAAAATATTGTATTTTCATAAAAGCAAATGATGGTCTTATTATTGCTGAAGAAGCACACAACAGTCGAAGTGAAAATATCGAAACTAGCTGAAAGGCAGTAAACACTCGACAATATGAAACGCGAAAAAACAACGGAAATCCCAACAAACTATCAAAGGGAACTCATTCGAACATTTAATCGAACATTAAATGTTCAAGACCCTTCAAGAACAAAGAAATCACCTCTCGGGTCGAACGAACCAAAGATACAAGTATCCAATCCGTAGAACAAGTTCAAAACAACGCTTATACAACAACTAATTGATCAAAAACGGATTGGAATCGAAATCAAAAAGGAAAATCCCCAAATCTACAAAAACAAGGGTTCAAGCCACAATACCTTGATTTGGATGAAGGATTCAAGTAGAGGTAGAAAATCTTCAACAAGACTTGAGGCGGATAATCTCTACAAGTTTTGGAGCACTCAAATCGCCCAAAATCGTCATCAAATCGCCTAAGATGAAGGAGGAAGAAGAGAGGAGAAAAAATGAAGTTTTTCTCCTCGCAAATCTGCTAAAAAACGCAGAAAAAGCCCGTGTGCCGCGGCACAGGATGAGTGTGCCGCGGCCCAGGCGAAGAAAACGCCAGAATTAGCTTTGTGCGCGGCACGGCTGAGTGTGCCGCGGCTGCAGTGCTGCCCCTTCAACACCAAAAAGGCACACGTGCGATCTCGCTATTTCGACCATAACTCCTTAAATGCGGACTCCGATTGACTCACCGTTTGAACCATTGGAAAGATAACTTGATTCTCTATAATGTTGCGAAGATTCAGAATTTTTGGAGTTTCCAAGAATTAATGGTGACTTTACAAAGTCGAACTCCCACATGAAAAAGTCGATTAAGGACACGGAACTCAACAAAACGACACCGAAACGAACTCGGATGACAAAAAGTGCAGAATTAATCATTCTAGGAATGACGAAACGGTCATGATAGAGTTGTCAAAACGAACTTACTCCGAAAAAAAGAAAATTACCGAAATTCGAAATTGCGGATATTACATTCTACCCTCCTTAAAAGAAGTTTCGTCCCGAAACTTAAAACAAGTAGAGGGGAGCAATATACCCGCCAGGAAAACTCGATGAGATACACAAAAATAGAAAACTCGCGCCCAACGGCGAAACGCTGCAAGAAATGCAAAGAGACATACGGCGTGAAAACACGCTCCACGACGACCAACACAACGTCGCCGTTAGGGATATAATAAAACCAACAAATGACAAGCGTCATCAAACGGATAATATAGCCAAGTCAATTATCCGACAATCACAAAACACAACGAACGAAAGTCAGTATGATTGGCCAACCCAACGGTACATCAATCGAAACGCGAACCAATCGCTGAACTAATACGGAATTCCACCGCCCAAGGGTTGGAAGATCGAAAACGAGACTGATTTCCCAAACTTAAGGGAATTAGGAATGAGCCTGAATGCTCAACGATCACGAAACGAGGACAAAAACCGAACAAACAAACGACCGAACCACAACGGTCGAGACAACAAAAAGCGAACAATCATGTTCGAATCACGAAGAACAATAAAATTCAAACAACAACTCCAAGGTTCACGTCTCGACTCGAGACAATATATGATCCGGTGAAAACAACAACGTATGCATTCACATAAGATCCACATGAAAGGGAATAGAAATTGAAAAGTCACAACGACAAACGAGTTATTCCGAAATGATGCCACACTCGTTCGATAAACAAAAACAAGGGGCAGGACAAGCTCAGAAATGTCAACGAATATAAATGAGTCGACAAAGTAGAATATACAGAAGTTCAAAATCCGATCTCTTCGAATAAAAGGACTAGTAGAACCAAATGATGTTACTCCCGAACAAGGTTCACAAGAATCGAACCGAACTCGAAAAAAAAAGTCACATCGATAACCAGATCGGCCCACAACAAGATCACAGTTCGTTCGGACGATGAAACCGAAATACAGAACAATTTCATAACATTTCAACGAACACGAGCGAATCGATAAACTGGAGAAAGAGAAAATACAGAAGTCAAAATAGTACAAGTATTACCCCTGACCTCATCCACAAAATTCACAAAACAGGAGCAAGGTAACAAGACATTAAACAACCGACACATAACGGAACTATCACCGATACACACGGTCATACCAAACCAAGCTCTAATAGCTCGCACATGCGCGACAACGCAGAAATCACCACGAGGCGATAATATTCAACACCAACATCCCACCTCTCACAAGGGGCTAACACAACAAATGTGTGGAAAACGACTCAACGCTCACACCGCCAATTCGGTCATACTCGGGAGCAAACATCAAAATGACAACGCGAACATCATACATATATACCCAGCCCTCAAACGGGAATGGATAGGTTTTAAAAACGAAAACCTCATTTTGAAAATAATTTAGAAGAACACCGATTGATCTTGAGTATCACCTTTCAAAAAGTACAAACGTGGAACATCGTTATCGAGACTTTGGAGAACCGTTTCGCATTTGATAAAAATGAGGCCACTTTCTCTTAGTGAAAACTTTCAGAATATTCGACCCTCGGGTCTAAATAAAAACGTTTCTAAAACATTGAAAATATCTCAAAACATTTTGCTCCTCGAGGCAGAAAAATAATGAAATATATACTGGCACCTGGATCTACCACAAGAAAATAACTCATTTGAAAAAAATATGTCTCGAAATTTATTTCTAAGATACTCAAGTTTTCGAAAATAATTCAATGCCAAAAAGGACAATGCCAAAAAGGCTAGAATGCCCAAAAATTTCATGTAATCACGCGGAACATCATAGCGCTGTGGGTCCCGCGTCAGAACCCCAGGCTAAAAACCATTTACAAAAATGCCAAAAAGGCCGATGACGGTAATATTTCAAAACTCACAAAAGCCATTAAAAGAATACTAAATACCGTCATAAGAATTTCGTCAAAGCGGTCAAGGCCATAATGCCAAAAACTCGGTTAAGGGAAGCGGTTATCGAAATAAAACTCGGTCGGTAAAATACCGAAAGTCATTACAAACGAAATCACGCAGCGGATAAAAGAAATACAATTCAACATGCACAATCCAGCAACACTACTCCTGATAAGAACAAAATATTAGAGTCAAATAACCACATTCAGAACAAAACCACTGGCCCCATTCGAGGCCTCTAAAGACCCTACCGCACTGGCTAGTGAACAATTCGATCGTTTATAATCACAAAGCTTCCACAAGATAACTTGTAAAAAGTGCAAATCGATTCGAAAATCATCAGCAACAGACAAAAACAACAATAAAAAGACATCACAAGCGACGACACTCCTCGTATAAATCAAATACGAGAGTCGATTAAATACATATCGTGAAATCAAAATCCACATAAGGATTTCATCACTTAACAAATAATCATAAAAATAGCTCGTGTCACACGAGGCACGACACAAAGAAGGGAGACTTACTTCCACCGGTCGCACGAAGATGATGATCGCCCCACGATACTAACCACAACCAACAACTCAAACGACGCGTCGCGACACGACTCGATCGGACTAAATCCGACGAGACAAAACTCAATAGACACCATCGACCGACGGACCAGTTTCCACAACCTAAGCTCGATACCATTTATGTAACACCCCAATCCACTCAGAATATTACACGCCGTAGACCCTCTCCTCGAAGATCTACCAGTGGTAGCAACATTTAACATCTCGACAATGCCTTCAAGGCTAAATGACTCGATGAGACCGATTTGGTCTTTCAATAAAAATATACAACTCAATTACAACATATACCCACGCGGGGTCAAAATCTGATAAACTCCGTCTGCGGGGAAAAGATCTTGCGGCGGAAAAGAAAATACAACTAGACCAATACGACATCAACGGATCCTCGTGTGATTAGTATCGTTCATCTTTCATCATCCTTCGTGCCGACCACGTGTTATGCTCCAAAACCCGAATGCAAAATAGACATCCACCCCCGAATACTCGGGGTTAGCAAACTCCACCGTTTTGCTAGTGCAAATACAAAGTGCAAATACGAGCCATACAATTCACATTCCACGAATAACAATAACTGTGCATCCTCAAAGATCCAAACGAAACGAAAAGTACTTCTCGAGGCAAGGGTTTGAGAAAACCTTTAAAAATCGAAATACCATAAATCAATGGAAATAATTTATAAGACGGTTTAGAATGCCATCGAGAGTTTTAATAGAAAACCATTTAGGATTATCAAATCCTACTTTTCAAAATCCACAAGACAAAAGGGGTCACCGTCCGAATCTTTACTTTCCGAAAATGACATTTACCCACCGTTGGGATTTTAGCCCCAAATCCATAAAATGACTCTTACAAAACCATTGGGATTTTAGCCCCAAATCTCATCAACTCACAAGATACACAAGAACGACCACAAGGCTCGTCTCCCAACATCAAAATCCACAAATAAAGGATTTAAAACAAACAACAAAATACTCTAGTGCCATCCTAGCCAAGTAAGCCAAACGAACAACTTACCTCTTACACACTTAGTCGATGCATGCAATCATGAAAACCGCTCAAAAGCGCTCATTTCCTAAATGCCAATATCAAATCACATTTGAAAAATGCACCACAATTAACCGCGGACCCACGGCCGTGGATCCCTACCGAGACCCCGTCGGATCTAACCCGCATGGTTAAAAGCAAGCTCGCGGTTCCACAGCTTCGTGGAGCCCTACCAAGACCCGTCGGATCTAACCCGCAGTGAGCATACACACACACACGTTACTCATGCAATACTAACATGCTAAGAATGTAAGTTCATTAAGAATACTCACTAGAGATGGCCATTAACTCGACACCATTATCAAACTCTTCAAAACACAATAACAAGATTAAATACCGAATACACGATTCCATAACTTTAAACAATAGGAGTATCATCATCAAATCCTACAACGTTCAAAATAATCAAATCATAATAAATACCCAAAACACACCGATCACAAAACACACACGCATTTGAAAGAAAGCCTTTAACGAGGCCAAATCAAATCCTTTGAAACTTCATTTCAAACAACCAAACAAACACACCAAGACGATCACCGATCATCATATCCACAAAATAAGAAAAGTATGGGCAAGGTACTTGCCTCGATATCACGAGAAATGGAAAAGTGAACGGATACGGCCGGGTAGCCCTCAAATTCCCGAACACTATCTAGAACGTGATAAAGACCAAATTACTACGGGAAAACACCATATGAATCATCAACACCAACGGAATTCAACATCGGAATCATCGAGCACCTATAATCCTCCGTAGGGAATAATAAAACATGATTACGACGAGAATCAAGGCCAAAAACAACGGAAATCCCAACAAACTATCAAAGGGAACTCATTCGAACATTTAATCGAACATTAAATGTTCAAGACCCTTCAAGAACAAAGAAATCACCTCTCGGGTCGAACGAACCAAAGATACGAGTATCCAATCCGTAGAACAAGTTCAAAACAACGTTTATACAACAACTAATTGATCAAAAACGGATTGGAATCGAAATCAAAAAGAAAAACCCCCAAATCTACAAAAACAAGGGTTCAAGCCACAATACCTTGATTTGGATGAAGGATTCAAGTAGAGGTCGAAAATCTTCAACAAGACTTGAGGCGGATAATCTCTACAAGTTTTGGAGCACTCAAATCGCCCAAAATCGCCATCAAATCGCCTAAGATGAAGGAGGAAGAAGAGAGGAGAAAAAATGAAGTTTTTCTCCTCGCAAATCTGCTAAAAAACGCAGAAAAAACCCGTGTGCCGCGGCACAGGATGAGTGTGCCGAGGCCCAGGGCGAAGAAAAACGCCCAGGAATTAGCTTTGTGCCGCGGCACAGCCTGAGTGTGCCGCGGCTGCAGTCTGACCCCTTCAACACCAAAAAGGCACACCATGCAGTCTTCGCTATTTCGACCATAACTCCTTCGTCTGGACTCCGATTGACTCACCGTTTGAACCATTGGAAAGCTAACTTGATTCTCTATAATGTTGCAAAGATTCAGAATTTTTGGAGTTTCCAAGAATTAATGGTGACTTTACAAAGTCGAACTCCCATGTGAAAAGGTCGATTAAGGACACGGAACTCAACAAAACGACACCGAAACGAACTCGGATGACAAAAAGTGCAGAATTAATCATTCTAGGAATGACGAAACGGTCATGATAGAGTTGTCAAAACGAACTTACTCCGAAAAAAGAAAATTACCGAAATTCGAAATTGCGGATATTACATTCTACCCTCCTTAAAAGAAGTTTCGTCCCGAAACTTAAAACAAGTAGGGGGAGCAATATACCCGCCAGGAAAACTCGATGAGATACACAAAAATAGAAAACTCGCGCCCAACGGCGAAACGCTGCAAGAAATGCAAAGAGACATACGGCGTGAAAACACGCTCCACGACGACCAACACAACGTCGCCGTTAGGGATATAATGAAACCAACAAATGACAAGCGTCATCAAACGGATAATATAGCCAAGTCAATTATCCGACAATCACAAAACACAACGAACGAAAGTCAGTATGATTGGCCAACCCAACGGTACATCAATCGAAACGCGAACCAATCGCTGAACTAATACGGAATTCCACCGCCCAAGGGTTGGAAGATCGAAAACGAGACTGATTTACCAAACTTAAGGGAATTAGGAATGAGCCTGAATGCTCAAAGATCACGAAACGAGGACAAAAACCGAACAAACAAACGACCGAACCACAACGGTCGAGACAACAAAAAGCGAACAATCATGTTCGAATCACGAAGAACAATAAAATTCAAACAACAACTCCAAGGTTCACGTCTCGACTCGAGACAATATATGATCCGGTGAAAACAACAACGTATGCATTCACATAAGATCCACATGAAAGGGAATAGAAATTGAAAAGTCTCAACGACAAACGAGTTATTCCGAAATGATGCCACACTCATTCGATAAACAAAAACAAGGGGCAGGACAAGCTCAGAAATGTCAACGAATATAAATGAGTCGACAAAGTAGAATATACAGAAGTTCAAAATCCGATCTCTTCGAATAAAAGGACTAGTAGAACCAAATGATGTTACTCCCGAACAAGGTTCACAAGAATCGAACCGAACTCGAAAAAAAGTCACATCGATAACCAGATCGGCCCACAACAAGATCACAGTTCGTTCGGACGATGAAACCGAAATACAGAACAATTTCAAAACATTTCAACGAACACGAGCGAATCGATAGACTGGAGAAAGAGAAAATACAGAAGTCAAAATAGTACAAGTATTACCCCTGACCTCATCCACGGAATTCACAAAACAGGAGCAAGGTAACAAGACATTAAACAACCGACACATAACGGAACTATCACCGATACACACGGTCATACCAAACCAAGCTCTAATAGCTCGCACATGCGCGACAACGCAGAAATCACCACGAGGCGACAATATTCAACACCAACATCCCACCTCTCACAAGGGGCTAACACAACAAATGTGTGGAAAATGACTCAACGCTCACACCGCCAATTCGGTCATACTCGGGAGCAAACATCAAAATGACAACGCGAACATCATACATATATACCCAGCCCTCAAACGGGAATGGATAGGTTTTAAAAACGAAAACCTCATTTTGAAAATAATTTAGAAGAACACCGATTGATCTTGAGTATCACCTTTCAAAAAGTACAAACGTGGAACATCGTTATCGAGACTTTGGAGAACCGTTTCGCATTTGATAAAAATGAGGCCACTTTCTCTTAGTGAAAACTTTCAGAATATTCGACCCTCGGGTCTAAATAAAAACGTTTCTAAAACATTGAAAATATCTCAAAACATTTTGGTCCTCGAGGCGAAAAATTTTGAAATATATTGTGGCACTGGATGTACCACAAGAAAATAACTCATTTGAAAAAATATGTCTCAAATTTATTTCTAAGATACTCAAGTTTTCGAAAATAATTCAATGCCAAAAAGGACGATGCCAAAAAGGCTAGAATGCCCAAAAATTTCATGTAATCACACGGAACATCATAGCGCGTGGGTCCCGTCGAACCCAGCTAAAACCATTTACAAAAATGCCAAAAAGGCCGATGACGGTAATATTTCAAAACTCACAAAAGCCATTAAAAGAATACTAAATACCGTCATAAGAATTTCGTCAAAGCGGTCAAGGCCATAATGCCAAAAACTCGGTTAAGGGAAGCGGTTATCGAAATAAAACTCGGTCGGTAAAATACCGAAAGTCATTACAAACGAACTCACGCAGCGGATAAAAGAAATACAGTTCAACATGCACAATCCAGCAACACTACTCCTCATAAGAACAAAATATTAGAGTCAAATAACCACATTCAGAACAAAACCACTGGCCCCATTCGAGGCCTCTAAAGACCCTACCGCACTGGCTAGTGAACAAGTCAAACGTGTATAAGCACAAAGCTTCCACAAGAGAACTTGTAAAACGTGCAAATCGATTCGAAAATCATCAGCAACAGACAAAAACAACAATAAAAAGACATCACAAGCGACGACACTCCTCGTATAAATCAAATACGAGAGTCGATTAAATACATATCGTGAAATCAAAATCCACATAAGGATTCCATCACTTAACAAATAATCATAAAAATAGCTCGTGTCACACGAGGCACGACACAAAGAAGGGAGACTTACTTCCACCGGTCGCACGAAGATGATGATCGCCCCACGATACTAACCACAACCAACAACTCAAACGACGCGTCGCGACACGACTCAGTCAGACTAAATCCGACGAGACAAAACTCAATAGACACCACTGACCCGACAGCCTAGGTTTCCACAACCTAAGCTCTGATACCATTTATGTAACACCCCCAATCCACTCAGGAATATTACACGCCGTAGACCCTCTCCTCGAAGATCTATCAGGCTGGTAGCAACATTTAACATCTCGACAATGCCTTCAAGGCTAAATGACTCAGTAGACCGATTTGGTCTTTCAATAAAAATATACAACTCAATTACAACATATACCCACGCAGGGTCAAAATCTGATAAACTCCGTCTAACGGGAAAATGATACTGTAGCGGAAAAGAAAATACAACTAGACCAATACGACATCAACGGATCCTCGTGTGATTAGTATCGTTCATCTATCATCATCCTTCGTGCCGACCCTGTGTTATGCTCCAAAACCAGAATGCAAAAATAGACATCCACCCCGAATACTGGGGTTAGCAAACTCTCTTGTTTTGCTAGTGAAAATACAATGTTCAAATACGAGCCATTAAATTCTATTTCCAAGAATAACAATATCCATGAATCCTAAAAGATCCAAACGAAACGAAAAGTACTTCTCGAGGCAAGGGTTTGAGAAAACCTTTAAAAATCGAAATACCATAAATCAATGGAAATAATTTATAAGACGGTTTAGAATGCTATCGAGAGTTTTAATAGAAAACCATTTAGGATTATCAAATCCTACTTTTCAAAATCCACAAGACAAAAGGGGTCACCGTCCCGAATCTTTACTTTCCGAAAAATGACATTTACCCACCCGTTGGGATTTTAGCCCCAAATCCATAAAATGACTCTTACAAAACCATTGGGATTTTAGCCCCAAATCTCATCAACTCACAGTACACAAGAACGACCACAAGGCTCGTCTCCCAACATCAAAATCCACAAATAAAGGATTTAAAACAAACAACAAAATACTCTAGTGCCATCCTAGCCAAGTAAGCCAAACGAACAACTTACCTCTTACACACTTAGTCGATGCATGCAATCATGAAAACCGTTCAAAAGCGCTCATTTCCGGAAATGCCAATATCAAATCACATTTTCAAAATGCACCACAATTAACCGCGGACCCACAGCTTCGTGGATCCCTACCGAGACCCCGTCGGATCTAACCCGCAGTGGTTAAAAGCAAGCTCGCGGTTCCACAGCTTCGTGGAGCCCTACCAAGACCCCGTCGGATCTAACCCGCAGTGAGCATACACACACACACGTTACTCATGCAATACTAACATGCTAAGAATGTAAGTTCATTAAGAATACTCACTAGAGATGGCCATTAACTCGACACCATTATCAAACTCTTCAAAACACAATAACAAGATTAAATACGGAATACACGATTCCATAACTTTAAACAATAGGAGTATCATCATCAAATCCTTCAACGTTCAAAATAATCAAATCATAATAAATTCCCAAAACACACCGTTCACAAAACACACACGCATTTGAAAGAAAGCCTTTAACGAGGCCAAACCGAAATACTTTGAAACTTCATTTCAAACAACCAAACAAACACACCAAGACGATCACCGATCATCATATCCACAAAATAAGAAAAGTATGGGCAAGGTACTTGCCTCGATATCACGAGAAATGGAAAAGTGAACGGATACGGCCGGGTAGCCCTCAAATTCCCGAACACTATCTAGAACGTGATAAAGACCGAAATTACTACGGGAAAACACCATATGAATCATCAACACCAACGGAATTCAACATCGGAATCATCGAGCACCTATAATCCTCCGTAGGGAATAATAAAACATGATTACGACGAGAATCAAGGCCAAAAACAACGGAAATCCCAACAAACTATCAAAGGGAACTCATTCGAACATTTAATCGAACATTAAATGTTCAAGACCCTTCAAGAACAAAGAAATCACCTCTCGGGTCGAGCAGACCAAAGATACGAGTATCCAATCCGTAGAACAAGTTCAAAACAACGTTTATACAACAACTAATTGATCAAAAACGGATTGGAATCGAAATCAAAAAGGAAAATCCCCAAATCTACAAAAACAAGGGTTCAAGCCACAATACCTTGATTTGGATGAAGGATTCAAGTAGAGGTCGAAAATCTTCAACAAGACTTGAGGCGGATAATCTCTTCACGTTTTGGAGCACTCATTTGGGCCACAATCGCCATCAAATCGCCTAATATGATGGCGGAAGCAGAGAGGAGAAAAATGAAGTTTTCTCCTCGCAAATCCGCTAAAAACGCAGAAAAAGCCCGTGTGCGCGGCACGGGATGAGTGTGCGAGGCCTGGGCGAAGAAAATGCCCAGGAATTAGCTTTGTGCCGCGGCCACGGCAGGTGTGCCGCGGCTGCAGTACGACCCCTTCAACACCAAAAAGGCACCGTGCGATCTTCGCTATTTCGACCATAACTCCTTAAATGCGGACTCCGATTGACTCACCGTTTGAACCATTGGAAAGCTAACTTGATTCGCTATAATGTTGCAAAGATTCAGAATTTTTGGAGTTTCCAAGAATTAATGGTGACTTTACAAAGTCGAACTCCCACGTGAAAAAGTCGATTAAGGACACGGAACTCAACAAAACGACACCGAAACGAACTCGGATGACAAAAAGTGCAGAATTAATCATTCTCTGAATGACGAAACGGTCATGATAGAGTTGTCAAAACGAACTTACTCCGAAAAAAAGAAAATTACCGAAATTCGAAATTGCGGATATTACAATTAAGGGGGAGTATGGGCCCACTTCCTCTACATGTGAACTACTAGATATTATGGATCCACTAGATAGTCACATGTTTATATGACTCGTAATCAGAAATTTACGAGATGATTTGCTCACGGTTTGAGCATATATTCCATATCAGATTGAGCTAGTAATATATCCCAAATAAATTTGAATAGATCCGAGAAAGGATCAAGATATGCGCATACAAGTGGGATATCAATTGGCATACTATTTAAAGTCCTCCAGCCAATATCGAGAACATAATATATAAACTCCCATGACTGAAGATGAATACTGAGATACTGGCATATGTGTTTGGTGCTCAAGAAATCTCTCACCATGAGGGGGAGTATTGGTAGTTGGAAATATGTGAAATGCATCACATTATATCCTCACAATTATATGAACATGAAGTTCAAAGATGCATGATAGATTATTAATCTTTGATACCAACTACAACTGCTTTGATAAATACATAATAATTCCCCGAATATAAATCAAAGCAAATGATAAAAGGAGGCATATACTTTTGAGAAGTATGTAGACATAACCACAATGAGTAATTCCAATGGATGATTGATAATGAGATATCTCGGCAAGTTATGTTGCCATGGGGAAATAAATATTGAAAAGTGTCGACACAATATAGCGCTATGAATGAAATGAGGATATCAATGATTGGAAAGAGGATATCGATAAATGATATGAGGATATCCATGACTGTGAAATATGGATATTGGAAATAAGGATATTAAAATCCATGATTTGTGAAAATGAGATATTGAAATTGAAATATATGCCCTTATAATAAAATGAAATATATGGGCTTACTGAAAGTGACTCGTAAGGAGATTTTGAACATATTATCAGTGCGTGCAGTCACTCAAAATAAAGCGTTGTGAACGAAAATCATCTGCTGTACTCTTTTCCTTGACTGAGGTTTTATCCCACTGGTTTTTCCCAGCAAGGTTTTTAACGAGGCAGCCTAATCACAACAAATATGGAATCTCCAAAAGATATTTGGAATATATCGCAAAGAATATGAGTTCTATATTACAAATTGCACTGAAGATGATACTCATACTTGTAACACCCCGAGATATTCGGAATAATTACAGCGCCGTAAACCCTTTAAGTAAGGATTTACAAGGCTGATTAAAAAGGAAAGTAAATATAGGACATCAACATTGCGAAAATTCAAGTTTATGAAAACGTACAACTGGTTCAACGGGAAATTAATACAACCATATCGAATTAATATCAAAAGGACACGCGTACTCGAGTACAGAAACCAAACCAAGACAACAAATCTCCAATAACAATAGACATCACTGAACCCCTTCGTCGTCACGTCGGTCCTGTGGCTGTTTCCCTGCTCCTCGGCTACCTGAACATCAAAACAAATGTCCACCCCCGAAGGGGTTAGCAAAACGATGCTAGTACAAGTATCATGTTAAACAATTCGAATATGCATCAATAATACATAACAAGATACACCACACGGACTTCCGCTACCGGAATCCGACAATGCGAATCCACAAGATTCCATTATACAGCATGGGTATTCCAATGATCCAGCGCCCTCGGATAGATCCCAAGATGATCCGTCGGACCAACACGAGGTGGAAATAACCCGTCCAATGATCCAGCGCCCTCAGCCTAGATCCCAAGATGATCCCGTCGGACCAACACGAGGTGGACATCCGATCCAGCGCCCTCAGCATAGATCGTACACGTATACAAACACAACTCATGCATACATATATGCCAAATCATTATGTTCATCAACATGAACATATAAACGCTATATAACGAATATCATGACAAATCAACGAAGTAAATATCATGTTCAACAATAATCATACGCATACTCCAAAAATGCCGATATTAACATATCACGATACTTGCCTCGTAGATGGCAAGAACGATATACTTCAATGCTCTCGACGCACTCGAAGGCCGCCCCCTCCGATCAACGTAACAAGCTCGAACCTTAACAAAAGGAACGATATACAAATCATCTCGAGTCGAACAATGGCCTAACAATTCGACCTACGGCCGAAAAGTTCAAACTTAAACAAGCTGCCTGGATTGCTTAGCGCGCGCTACGTACTATACGTAACGTGCGCTAAGTCAATCATAGCGTACGCTATCGTATAAGACTAGCGTGCGCTAGCCACGAACTGGCAGTCTGACTCGGCTGTCTCATAACGTACGCTACGTACGTTTTGTGCGAAAACCGAACCTCGATTGTAATATCCGCAATTTTCGATTTCCGGTAATTTCTTTTTTTCGGCGGAAGTCTGTTTTGACGACTCGCTCATGTCCGTTTCGTCATTCTGAGAATGATTAATTCTACACTTTTTGACATCCGAGTTCGTTTCGGTGTCGTTTCGTTGAGTTCTGTGCTTTTTAGCGACTTTTCCGCACTTGAGTTCGATTCTTGCGAATCTCGACCAGCTGCTGTTTGAGTTTCCGCAAGTCCGTTTAACTTTGTTAGACGTGTTGTGAACTTCGGTTTGGTTATTCGATCACGTATCGTGATTTTCGGGCATTTGGGCCATTTTCGTAATTTCCCAAAGTTTGGGGTAATTACCTTCCGTTGTCGAATTTCGAGCCTTCGGGTGGTCGGAATTGTGTGTCCTACTAGCTCTTAGATTCGTCTTTGTGAGTACTTCGTAACCGTATCTTCGGTTCGTATTCAGGTTCGGGTTTCGGTGTCGTTTTGTTGAATTCAGGATTTCTAAACGACTTTTCTAAGTATGAGTTCGTCTTTGTTAGATCACCATTAATTTTTGGTAACTCCAAAAATTATAAATCTTTGCAATATTATAGAACATCGAGTTAGCTTTCCAATGGTTCAAACGGTGAGTCAATCGAGTCCTGACGAGAGAGTTATGGTCGTTTGATTTTGGCCGAGCACTTCCAGAGCCTTTCGGCCGATAGGAAGTCGATAGACTCTCACGCCTACTTTCGGTATGGCTATCGGTTGGGCCTATCGGCCGATAGGCCGGCCGATAGGTTCTGCTGTGTTACACTATAAATGTGTTGTTTCAGCGTAAATCGTTCATTTCCTCCCCCTTCTTCAACCGTGCGCGAGAGAGAGAGACTTGAGAGGGAGAGTTCCTCCATCTATCACTTACTTGTGTAAATTTCTTCATTCCTTTTCGATCGGGTGGCTCGGATTGCGGATCTAACCCGTGGTTTTGGATTTGAATGCTTGATTCATCAAGAGGTAAGAATTCCTTTAACCCTACCTTTTTGGATAATTGGGGATTTTGGGGTTTTGTCCGATTCTTTCCGTTTTGTTGATGGATTCTTGATGAATATGATTATTCTTGTTGGTATTCTTAGTTTCCCTGATTCATGGTATATTTCGTGATTTTTACGGAATCGAGAGGGTTTGGTTGTGGTCCGCCCGTTGTTATTTTTGTGCGAATATACATGAATCGTAGGCGGGTTTCCGGTGTATTCCATTTCGTAATCGTTTAGAAGTGGTTGTGATTGTGCTATTCGAATCGTTAGGTTCATTTCCGCCGGTTCCTTGCGGTCGTGTTCAACTCTTCCGATCCGTTCGTGTCATCGTCTAATTATTCGAGGCAAGTACCTTGTCCATACATTTCTTGTTTCGCGGATATGATGATTGGTGATCGTCTTGGTTTGTTTGTTTGTTTGAAATGAGTTTTCAAAAGATTTGGTTAGCCTCGTTAAAGGCCCCTTTCAAAACCGTGTGTGTTTTGTGATTGGTGTGTTCGTGAATAACTATGTGAATTCTATGTATATGCTTGGTGTTCATGTTGCACTTGGTATTGTGTGTGGGCGTATATTATTTCATTTCGGTGCGTTGTGAATTGACGTGGTGTTTTGCTAAGTGTTTGATGCCTCTGGCGAATTGTTTGAATATCCTTGATGTGATATGTTATTTGTGTGAATGTGTGGATATGGTTGAAGGTCTACGGTGGCACATGGCATGTGATCATGTGGCCGAGGATGCAACAAGTGATTGATCCAACCGTGAGAGCTCGAGATAATCTACGGTGGCACATGGCATGTGATCATGTGGCCAGGATGCAACAAGCGATTGATCCAACCGTGAGATGTGTGTGATTTGTTTCGCTAGCCTCGGGAGGGTCCTTCGAGGCCTCGAGTGGGATGTCGGTGGTATCGTCCGGTCTGGCGATGCGCGTGCGTGATTATGTTTCGTTGATTTTACGTCCGTTGAGGACACGTGATGTTGGGCTCGACCACCGTAAATTGTTGGTGATTTCCTATTTGCGAAAACAAAACCTTTGGTTGTGACCTATTGATTTTGGAAAAAGAAGGATTTTATAATCCTAAATTGTTTTCTATTAAAACTCTCGATGGCATTTTAAAGCTGTTTTGTAAATTGTTTCCCTTATTTGCGATCTTTCGGTTTTGGAAATGTTTACCCAAACTCTTGCCTCGGGAAGTACTTTTCTTTACGTTTGGATCTTTGAGGATTCTGATTATCATTGTTCTTGGAACTTGTATTGTATGGCTCGTATTTTTGCACTTGTACTTGCACTAGCAAAACGGTGGAGTTTTGCTAACCCCAGTATTCGGGGGTGGATGTCTATTTTGCATTCGGGTTTTGGAGCATAACACGGGGTCGGCACGAAGGATGATGAAAGATGAACGATACTAATCACACGAGGATCCGTTGACGTCGTTTTGGTCTAGTTGTATTTTCTTTTCGTGCAAGTATCTTTTCCCGTTGTACGGGAGTTTATTGTATTTTGACCCTGCGTGGGTATGTGTTTGGAATTGAGTCGTATGTATTTGTTGAAAGACCAAATCGGTCTCTTGAGTCATTTTAGCCTTAAAGGCGAGGTTTAGATGTTTGATTTTAGTTATCGGCTGGTAGATCCTCGAGGAGAGGGTCTACGGCGTGTAATATCCTGAGCGGATTTGGGGTGTTACATAAATGGTATCGGAGCTTAGGTTGTGGAAACCTAGGGTGTCGGGTCGATGGTGTCTATCGAGTTTTGTCTCGTCGGATTTTATCCGACCGAGTCGTGTCGCGACAGCGTCGCCCGAGTTTGTTGGTCGTGATTAGTATCGTGGGGCGATCATCATCTTCGTGCGACTGTGGTGTAAGTCTCCCTTCTTTGTGTTGTGCCTCGTGTGACACGAGCTATTTTTATGATTTATTTGCTAAGTGACGGAATCCTCTTATGGATTTTGATTTCTTGATACGTGACTATTTGACTCTCATATTTCATTCATGTGAGGAGTAGTTCTTTGGATTGTGCATGTTGGACTCTATTTCTTTTTTCATTGCGTGAGTTCCTTTGTGATAGCTTTCGGTATCTTACCGATGAATTTTATTTGAAAATCGATTCCTTTAACCGAGTTGTTGGCCTTGACCGCTTTTGGTAGTTGGGTGTTTTCAAATGATTTTGTGAGTTTTGATAAGTAATACCGTCATCGACCTTTTTGGGCATTCTTGTAATTGGTTTTTAGCACAGGTGGGTTCGTAGCGGGACCCACGGCGCTATATTGTTCCTTGTAATTACGAAAATTTTGGGGCATTCTAACCCATTGAATTATTTTTGAAACCTTGAGTATCTTAGAAAATTAAAATTCGAGACGTACTTTTAAAGCGAATTATTTTCTTGCGGTGTTTTCAAGGTGTTTTCTAATGCCGCAATACATTTCAAAAAATTTCGGTTGAGGACCAAAAATATTTTGAGATATTTTCAAATGCGATTGCTTAGACCCAAGGGTCGAATATTTTTGAAAGTTTTTCACTAAAGGAAAGGTGTCCTCATTTTTGTTCAAACGCAAGATGATTTTCAAAGTCTCGATAATGGTGTTTGCACTACTTTTTGTAAAATGATACTCAAGATCAACTGTTGTTTCCAAACTGTTTTCAAAAGGTGGTTCTCGTTTTTAAAAACCTATCATTCCTGTTTGGACCGAAATGCGTGTATGGTTTTCGAACTTTCGTTACGGTGTCAACCCGAATTGTGATTGAATTGGTGGCGTGAGTGTCGAGTCGTTCGCCACGCATATGTTTTGTTGGCCCTCCGTGAGAGGTGTGAACTGGTGTTCTTGTTTATCGCCTCGTGGCGATTTGCGTATTGTCGCACTAGTGTGGGTTGTTAAAGCCTGGATTTTTATGCGTTATACACATGGGTGATTGTTTCATGATGTTTGTGATTGTGTGATGGCTGTCGTTCGGGATGTTGTAATCTTCGAATGATACCGTTGTTGTTGTGATTTTTGTATGCGTGGATATGTTATGCTGAGTTGGCATCTCCGGTATGTTGTTTTGCGGTGTTTTGATCCATTGTATCGAGCATTTATATTTTCGGTATGCCGAGCCGAGACGTTTCAATCGTGATGTGCCGGGGCATGCACGTGTAAATTGTCTTTCTCGTCGATGACACATTTCAAGTGTGGACTCGAGGGACACCGAATTCAGTTTGTGAATTGGCTACCGAGACTTTCGGAGTTCGCGCTTCGGACAGATATCGAATCGGCTTTGAGAGGCCTTTGAAGGATGTTTCATCGGTTGCTTGTTGTGTCGTCACCTTCCTTTATAAGAGGTCGAATGTAGTACCCGTGTTGTTTTTAGACTTCGTATTTTCTCTTTCTCCAGTCTGTCGATTCGCTCGTGATCGTTGGTACTTTATGAACTTGTTCTATATTTCGGTTTCATCGTCCGAACGAGCTGTGATCTTGTTGTGGGTCGATCTGGTTATCGATGTTACTTTTTCGGGTTCAGTTCGATTCTTGTGAACCTTGTTTGGGAGTGACATCATCTGGTTCTACTAGTTCTTTTATTCGAAGTGGATCGGCTTTGGAACTCTTGTGTTTTCGACTCTGTCGACTCATTTATGTTCGTTGACATTTCTGAGCTTGTCCTGCTCCTTGCTTTTGTTGATCGAACGAGTGTGGTGTTATTTCGGAATAACTCGTTGTCGTTGTGACTTTTCAATCGCTATTCCCTTTCCTGCGGATCTTCGGCAATGCATGTCTTGTAGTTCTCACCAGATCATCCTGGGAGTTGTTGTTTGAACTTTATTGTTCTTTGTGATTCGAACATGATTCTTCGATCTTTGTTGTCTCGATCGTTGTGGTTTGATCGTTTGATTGTTCGGTTTATATTGACCTCGTTCCGTGATTGGCGAACATTCAGGCTCCTTCGTAATTCCCTTCAGTTCGGGAAATTAGTTTCGTTTTCGATCTTCCAGCCCTTATGCGGTGGGATTTCGTGTTTGTTCAGCGGTTGACTCGCGTTTTGATTGATGTACCGTTGGGTTGGTCAATCATATTGATTTTCGTTCGTTGTGTTTTGTGATTGTCGGATAATTGACTTGGCTATATTATCCGTTTGATGACGTTTGTCACTTGTTGGTTTTTATTATATCCCTAACGGCGACGTTGTGTTGGTCGCCATGGAGCGTGTTTTCACGCCGTATACTCCTTTGCGTTGTTTGTAACATTTCGCCGTTGGGCGTTAGTTACGCATTCTTGTGTATCTCGTTGAGTTTTCTGGCGGAATATTTCTTCTCCTACTTGTTTTAAGTTTCGGACGAAACTTCTTTTAAGGAGGGTAGAATGTAATATCCGCAATTTTCGATTTCCTAATTTCTTTTTTGGCGGAAGTCTGTTTTGACGACTCGCTCATGTCCGTTTCGTCATTCCGAGAATGATTAATTCTACACTTTTGACATCCGAGTTCGTTTCGGTGTCGTTTCGTTGAGTTACGTGCTTTTAGCGACTTTTCCGCACTTGAGTTCGATTCTTGCGAATCTCGACCAAGCTCTTGTTTGAGTTTCCCGCAAGTCCGTTTAACTTTGTTAGACGTGTTGTGAACTTCGGTTTGGTTATTCGATCACGTATCGTGATTTTCGGGCATTTGGGCCATTTTCGTAATTTCCCAAAGTTTGGGGTAATTACCTTCCGTTGTCGAATTTCGAGCCTTCGGGTGGTCGGAATTGTGTATCCTACTAGCTCTTAGATTCGTCTTTGTGAGTACTTCGTAACCGTATCTTCGGTTCGTATTCAGGTTCGGTTTTCGGTGTCGTTTTTTTGAATTCTGGATTTCTCAACGACTTTTCTAAGTATGAGTTCGTCTTTGTTAGATCACCATTAAATTTTGGTAACAACAAAAATTATAAATATTTGCAATATTATATAACATCGAGTTAGCTTTCCAATGGTTCAAGCGGTGAGTCAATCGAGTCGGACGAGAGAGTTATGGTCGTTTGATTTTGGCGAGCACTTCCGGGAGCCTTTCGCCGATAGGGGGTCGATAGACTTACCGCCTACTTTCAAGATGGCTATCGGTTAGCCTATCGGCCGATAGGCGGCCGATAGTTCTGGCTGTGTTACACTATAAATGTGTTGTTTCAACAGTAAATCGTTCATTTCCTCCCCTTCTTCAACCGTGCGCGAGAGAGAGAGAGAGACTTGAGAGGGAGAGTTCCTCCATCTATCACTTACTTGTGTAAATTTCTTCATTCCTTTTCGATCGGGTGGCTCGGATTGCGGATCTAACCCGTGGTTTTGGATTTGAATGCTTGATTCATCAAGAGGTAAGAATTCCTTTAACCCTACCTTTTTGGATAATTGGGGATTTTGGGGTTTTGTCCGATTCTTTCCGTTTTGTTGATGGATTCTTGATGAATATGATTATTCTTGTTGGTATTCTTAGTTTCCCTACGGATTCATGGTATATTTCGTGATTTTTACGGAATCGAGAGGGTTTGGTTGTGGTCCGCCTCGTTGTTATTTTTGTGCGAATATACATGAATCGTAGGCGGGTTTCCGTGTGTATTCCATTTACGTAATCGATTAGAAGTGGTTGTGATTGTGCTATTCGAATCGTTAGGTTCATTTCCGCGGTTCCTTGCGGTCGTGTTCAACTCTTCCGTTCCGTTCGTGTCATCGTCTAATTATTCGAGGCAAGTACCTTGTCCATACATTTCTTGTTTCGCGGATATGATGATTGGTGATCGTCTTGGTTTGTTTGTTTGTTTGAAATGAGTTTTCAAAAGATTTGGTTAGCCTCGTTAAAGGCCCCTTTCAAAACCGTGTGTGTTTTGTGATTGGTGTGTTCGTGAATAACTATGTGAATTCTATGTATATGCTTGGTGTTCATGTTGCACTTGGTATTGTGTGTGGGCGTATATTATTTCATTTCGGTGCGTTGTGAATTGACGTGGTGTTTTGCTAAGTGTTTGATGCCTCTGGGCGAATTGTTTGAATATCCTTGATGTGATATGTTATTTGTGTGAATGTGTGGATATGGTTGAAGGTCTACGGTGGCACATGGCATGTGATCATGTGGCCGAGGATGCAACAAGTGATTGATCCAACCGTGAGAGCTCGAGATAATCTACGGTGGCACATGGCATGTGATCATGTGGCGAGGATGCAACAAGCGATTGATCCAACCGTGAGATGTGTGTGATTTGTTTCGCTAGCCGCTCGGGAGGGTCCTTCGAGGCCTCGAGTGGGATGTCGGTGGTATCGTCCGGTCTAGGCGATGCGCGTGCGTGATTATGTTTCGTTGATTTTACGTCCGTTGAGGACACGTGATGTTGGGCTCGACCTGTAAATTGTTGGTGATTTCCTATTTGCGAAAACAAAACCTTTGGGCTGTGACCCTATTGATTTTTGGAAAAAGAAGGATTTTATAATCCTAAATTGTTTTCTATTAAAACTCTCGATGGCATTTTAAACTGCTTTTGTAAATTGTTTCCTTATTTGCGATCTTTCGGTTTTGGAAATGTTTACCCAAACTCTTGCCTCGGGAAGTACTTTTCTTTACGTTTGGATCTTTGAGGATTCTGATTATCATTGTTCTTGGAACTTGTATTGTATGGCTCGTATTTTTGCACTTGTACTTGCACTAGCAAAACAGTGGAGTTTGCTAACCCCGAGTATTCGGGGTGGATGTCTATTTTTGCATTCAGGTTTTGGAGCATAACACAGGGTCGGCACGAAGGATGATGAAAGATGAACGATACTAATCACACGAGGATCTGTTGACGTCGTTTTGGTCTAGTTGTATTTTCTTTTCCGCTGCAGTATCTTTTCCCCGTTGTACGGGAGTTTATTGTATTTTGACCCCTGCGTGGGTATGTGTTTGGAATTGAGTCGTATGTATTTGTTGAAAGACCAAATCGGTCTACTGAGTCATTTTAGCCTTAAAGGCGAGGTTTAGATGTTTGATTTTAGTTATCAGCCTGGTAGATCCTCGAGGAGAGGGTCTACGGCGTGTAATATCCCTGAGCGGATTTGGGGGTGTTACATCGATAGCGCACGTTAACTCACACATGTTAGCGTGCGCTACTCTTGCATGGCAGAATACTGCAAACCGAAAACTGGGTTGAATGATGAAGAACTCATGAATCCTATGGTGATATTACAAGTTATCCTCGGGCATATCATGCTAATAAGGTTTCTGGAAGATTTATGATTATGAAATACCAATATACGGATAGTTATCTCGATATCACAATTCCTCTACGATCTTCAAGAAATAAATCTAAGTTCCATCGTCTTACGTTCCAAAACATATGATTCCAACGTATACAACGTATCAACTAGGTAATATCCGATTACTTGATCATAAATTGATTTAAACATGCTTAGGAGTCCTTATAATAAGATGGTTCAAAGGTTCATTCGACATCTAGTACCGATACGTCAAAAGTATCCTTCTAACATGTGATGACCGATAAAAACGAGATACTTGCTATCCAAACATGATTAAAACTTCCTTAGGAACCTTACTAATCATTGGTGAAGAATCACCTACCTCAAAGTAGTGAAGAACACGGATGAAAATGAAGCAATCCAACACCCACGGCTTGAACACCAATCTCCAATGGTATATGATCTTCAATCTCGAACTAGGAGGTTGATATGGAGTGTTTAGGACGAATGGAGTTATGTTTCAAGTGCAAGAGTTCGGGTTATGGGGGAAGAAAGGACTGAATTCACGAATAGGATGCTGTCCTATTTATAATAAATGGCTATTAGCGCGCGCTACACCCTGTTCGTAGCGTGCGCTAACGGCTCACAGTCTAAACTGTATTCGGCACTTAGCGTACGCTACGTATATACCTGTAGCGTGCGCTAAGGCGTTGACCCGGCTTTTCCCGAAAGCCGTCCAGGTACATCCGACACGATCCGACAGGGGTCCCCCGGCCAGATCTCACCTACCGCACGTCTCAATCAGTCTGACCACGCATAGCGTGCGCTAATTACACTCGGTAGCGTGCGCTATAAAACCATGTTAGCGTACGCTACCCTTAGCCTGTAGCGTGCGCTACAAGCACAGAATTTCAACCTTTAAAATCTCATACACGAAATTATATGCTCGACGATATCGGATTAAGAAATACAGAGAATAGTACTCATACAAAAGTACAATCATTACAATATCACAAGTTCCAATTACATAACAGAAATCTCGGGTATTACAATACTAATCCCTGGAGGATTATTGAAATGCATGGGGCATATTTATAAAATACGCGTCGCACTCTTTTTCCCTTGACTGAGGTTTTGTCCCAATGGGTTTTCCTAGCAAGGTTTTTAACGAGGCAACTGGAATGGCGTACTAGTATGAATAATGTACTCTTTTTCCTTCATTAGGATTTTTCCCACCGGGTTTTTCCTAATAAGGTTTTAATGAGGCATATTCATGACATAATGAGGAACACTACAAAGATCAAGATTATTCCTCAAAGTTTGAAAACGGAAGGAGTAGTTGTACTTTTTTTCCTTCGATCAAGTTTTTCCCACTGGGTTTTCTTGACAAGGTTTTAATGAGGCAACACATGGATACTCCAACGAATGATATACATGACAGATTCACTCAGTTTTTATCCCACTAGGTTTTACTGAGACGGCACAAGAATACTCATACAAGAACTATTGAGATAAGGGGGAGCAAATTTACGAGATTACAGATTGCTGAAGTTTTATCCCACGGAGATTTCCTACCAACATTATGATGCAACATGATATGATTGCCACAAGCTCCAATACAAACAGTTTGAAAGTTTTTCTCCCATTGGGTTTTTCTTCAAACTAGTTCAGCAAATATTTATGTAAATAGTCATTCAAGGGGGAGTGTTATAATAAGCCTTGAAAGTGACATTTCAATTACGCTTTTATTTTTATATAGTGTGAATGACTATTATACCCCTGATGTAAATATGTAATTACGATTGTGCCATCTGAAGTTTTCCTATAAATAGGACTTCAGTTATTAATGAAAATCACACCTGAGAATCATTCTCTATATTCTCTCTCTAAATTCTCTCTCTACAATTTTCGATTTCACAACAATATATATATAATAGCATCATGGATTCGAAAAATTAGATTAATTCTCTATCCTATGTGGCATTCTCTTAATTTTGGATTCCTATTTATCTAAAATCTTGAATCTCACATCAATTTAAAATGATACTTAACCAATGGACAATCCAAATAAATAGAATTCGATATCTTGAATCCCACATCGATTTAAAATAGGATTCCACGAATGAAGAACCTAAATAAATACTTAGAATCAATGTGTATTTTTCAACCATATAGTTATTTTACACACAAACTTAAGAATATTATTTTTATTGTGTTTAATTTGGCCAATTATTAAGTTGGACAAGTAAAAGTTTAAATTTTTAGTGAAAATTTAATTGGCCCAATTATTAAATTTACAGAAATTTTATTTGTCTAAAGTTGAATCTCACATCAATTTTATTTAGTAGTTTTATAATAATTTAAAATATATAAATAGCGTTACAGATTTGAAACACCACATTGACTCTCTCATTTGTGGCATTCTGTGAATTTTGTATTCGTGTTTATCTAAAATCTTGAATCACATATCTATTTAAAATGTTACTTAACTGATAGATGATCTAAATAAATAGAATTCATTGTCTTGAATACCACATCGATTTAAAATAGAACTTCATCAATTAAGAACTTAAAATAAATACTTAAAATTCAATGTGTATTTTTCAATCCCATATTTATATTTCACATATAAACTTAAGAATTTTATTTTTATTGTATTTAATTGATAAAATTATCAAATTCGTCCCGTATGTGGGATCAATTTGCCAAAAAGCCCCATCTGTCTCTAGCGGACCAAAAAACCCCATATTTCCCCCATGTTTTCGCCAATTTGGTCCTCCGTCGCCGGCCAGAGTATTTTCCGACCATCAGAGCTGACGTGGACGACACGTGGCTAACACGTGGCAAAAATAATGGGTCCGTCTGAGACAGACAAGACTTTTTGTCCAATTGGTCCCACATACGGGACCAATTTGATAATTTTCTCGCTATATATATATATATATATATCTTGAGATTTCACTCTTTTAGTCCGAATTATCATTGGATTATATATATATATATATATGTGTGTGTGTGTGAAATTATTTTTCAATAAATATAATAAATATAATAAATATTAATGACACGTGATATAAAATTTAGGTATTGAATCTTTTTTGTGCATAATTACTCTTGCACAAGAAATTTAGGTACTGAATCTTTAACTATATAAGATAACTTTATAAAATATTAATTAAGTCAATGATTTTATAAACATTATGATTTTACATAATTGTTGAACAAACTAGTCAGAAAAAGTTTAAAAAATTAGTTTTTTAAAATTGGAGGATAGAGGTTTAATCTTCTAAGTTAAAAAATTCCTAACTAAGTACCAAAATTAGAAATTCAAAAAATCGACTATCTCACGCTTCGAACCTTTAATTTGCCGAGTCTTTTAGTAAGTACGTGAGTAAAGCAAAAGGTTCCGAAAGACTTTCTAGCAAAGAGATATATAATGTTGTATCTGCTGTTAATGGTATTTTCCGATGCCAATTTTTGAAGGGTGTGAAAAAGTTTATGAATAGTACAGTGGAAGAGTTTAAAATGCTCAAGGATCTACCCGATGATGGAAAATTAGAGTAGGTGGTGTTATGTATAGGTGACTAGTTGTACCTTTTATTTAGTATTTTCCATTTTATTCGGATGTTAAAATATTTTTCTTAGTATTGTGTAATTCGAAACAATTATCTATACTATATAATACTTATCCCTCTTAATTTAATGTGGAAGAGAGATTTAATTGTAACTTTTAATTGTAAATATATGAAGAGACTATTTTAATTGTAACTTTTAATGTAAATAAACTAATTTAAATACAAAAGTTATGATAAACATCACAATGCAAATGCACATTCTAATACACAAGGTGATTAAAATGAACTTTTAAATGATAGTATAAATTACAAGATGGTTAAATTTTAGCTATGAAATCTTAGATACAATTGGTGCATCGCACGGGTTGAATAAACCAAAAACAACCCAGGAGCAATATACGGGTTAGTAAAGTCTCATTTCATATAACTAATTACATAGACTAAAATAAAAGGACAATAACAATAAAAAAGCATATAAACTTCTCTAAAAGGCATTTAAATTTTGTCATCTGCTCACTCAACCGTCTGCCCCAACATTATGTACAAAACACGTAGATATTCAACCAAAGATCGTGCATCGCACGGGTTGGATAATGCCTCGTGAGTTTAAGTATCAATTGAATAAACCCCTAGGTTAATCTCCATGACTTGCTTTACGTAATTCCTAGTTACCCCTCAAAAGAAACAAATATCAAAATAGCCCCTCTGCATTTCTATCTCTAAATCAGTCAGGGATTCCGATATGGCTACCGAATCCGATACTCGTACTCCCTAGAGGGAATGCATAAACCCCAACCACACTTCCCAAAGAAACGCCGATTCTTTCAGGAGCTCAAAAATTCCCGATTCGGAATCTTCTACAAATTTTCCTTCAAGTAATGTACTAATTTGAATTGAATAATCAAATAATATTATGTATAGATCTGGGGCAGTGATGGCGTGGAACGTGTTCAAGTTTTGCACGGCGCTGAGGGGACTTGGCTCGATCATGATACTGTTGGTTCTCGGCGTCGTCGGCGTCAGCTATTACGCGGTGGTGATTACTAATTACGGCCCTGGACTCGCTGCTGGCGGTCTTGACTCGCTCCTAGCATTCGTCGTTTTGATATTGTTTCATTGTCTGGTATGTCGGCTATGATTATTTGGGAAATTCTCTCTGTTTCTGTTTCTTGTCGCAATTAAAACTGAAGCTTTTGTACTTGTTACTTCGAAAAAGGACGCGATTGTTTATGTTTGATATGCCCGGTGCTCTCCTCTTGGTGTCTTGGACAGTTTGGGGAATCTCTTATCATTTTGTGGATTTTTGGTTCTCAAATTGATGTATTATTAAATGTTGGAATCGTGGTTAGGTTGCATTTCCAATCGTTTTGATTAGGTGGTGTTAAATCTTTTCAGTCTTGAAGAACAATTGGATTAGTGAACATCTTATAACATGAAGTACACTTCGTTTAGTCAATGTTAAATGCAATACTAATGCTTTTACACATGAGTTGATTGTTGTGATAACAAATATTGCTTTTTTTGGTTGTAGTTTAGATGATACAAAATCTTCTGATTAGTGAGGACAGTAGTTATCACTTATCACTGTGGTTCGGCTTTGTTCTTCAAATTGAATTTCTCTTCAGCACATTATAGGGATGATGATAAAAAAGTGTCCTTTGGTTTGAACACGACTTTTGTTTACCTTTCTACAACTGGGAAGTGATGAATCACAGCAGGTAGCATTATGCTATGGATCTGAATAGTTAACAAACTTTCAATGCTTTGCAGTTGGTGATGCTATTATGGAGTTATTTTTCAGTTGTATTTACTGATCCTGGCGGTGTGCCTCTAAATTGGCGGCCGACTATAGATGAAGAAAAAGGAGATATTGACCCATTGACTGCAACAGAATTTACACCCGACTCAGAGAATGGTACTATCCGTTATTGTAGAAAGTGCAATCAGTTGAAACCACCTCGCTGCCATCACTGTTCTGTTTGTGAGTTGCTTATTTCTAAGTCATTTGGAATTGCTGAATTGTGTTTCAGCTTTTATTAGGAGTAAATGTGTAATTTTTTTGCCTTCTTAGGTGGGAGATGTATACTAAAGATGGATCATCATTGTGTTTGGGTTGTCAACTGTGTTGGGGCGTTGAACTACAAGTATTTCCTTCTCTTCCTGGTATGACACATATTAACTAGGTAGAGTCATGTTAGCGGGCTCTAGGGGGCCTTTATCATGTGTGTCTCTTAAATTAACATGGATTAAATATATGATCTCTTATTATCAGATTTTTTTTCCTTCCCATATCAGTTTCAATGATTATAATTAGTGTTAGGACCTGACCTTGGTGGGTATTTTTCACCATGCATAAACAATGAATGTATCCTGAGCTTTTTTGAAATTTTGGTGACTGCTTTATATTTGTGAACATGTTACTTGGAATATAACATTGATTACTCTTTTTTCTTCTTTTTCCTATCATGCAGTTCTACACATTCCTTGAAACTACTCTCGTTACTTTATCGTTACTGCCACATTTTATTGCTTTCTTTAGTGACGGCGAAATCCCTGGGACTCCGGGAAGTCTTGCAACCACTTTTCTTGCCTTTGGTACAGTAATCTTTCCTTTTGCTTAGCCTTCCTGGTCCTTTTATGTGCTCAGCTGATAAATATCTAATTGTTGCAGTATTAAATTTGGCATTTGCTTTGAGTGTTATGGGATTCCTGATTATGCACATATCATTGGTGGCTGCCAATACCACGACCATTGAGGTATTATGTGTTCTATCACTATCATAATTCGGAATCGATATTTTATAATTAGGGACTTAATATCGTGAAAGGATAGTCCAACTTTCTGTGTAAGTTTAAGGTTGTGTTTGATGCCTCGGTTGTAATTCAAAGGCATTTCTCAGATGGATGTTAGTTACTTGATAGTACTTCTATTTCTGATTTCTCTTGATTTTCTTCCCCAATAGCATGCTTTTAGTTCTTGTTAATTGGTAATGTTATGCTGGAATGGAGATAATGGAAGTCGAAATGTCTTTACTGAACTTGCATATACAAAGAGGTTTTTATTATTTCCTTAATACATATTCTAATTGCAGATTATTCGGAGATGTTTAGCTGATGTTTTTATTGTCTTTGTACATAGGCTTATGAGAAGAAGACCACTCCAAAATGGCGTTATGACCTTGGACGAAAGAGAAATTTCCAACAGGTAAGGAAATTTCTAGGTTCCCCTCCCAACCACCACCCTTCTTTCTTTTATTTTGGGCATGCGATTGGAGAAATAACTTCAACTGTGTTTTTATTGTTTTTTGAAGGCAGTTAAATTCCCCTTTTAGGAAAGTTTGATTAATAAGATTATTTTCCAGTTGATGTTCTAGGTGAGTACCATGTAGTCTAAAAGACAGGAACACTCTGGCTGCGAATCTATAATATACTCTTGTCTGGTTGCTGTTCATATGGTTTTCTATAAACTTTTGCTTTTATTTAATAAAATCATGGTAAATAGACAATGACTGGTATTTAGCCACTGAGAGTCTTAGCCAAGTCAATTCCTGGAAAGTCATCTCCAATAAATACTTCTTCGTGGCGATAAATTCAAAAATTATATTTCTTAAGTACTTGTGATACCTAGTAGATCCATCTCATATCTCCTAAGACTAATTTTAAAAAAAAAAAGGATTTTCTTTTTAATATAACTAAAGAATGAACCCTAAAAAAACTGAAATAAAAAGATGAAAAACTAAAACCCTTAAAAAACAAAACAAACCCCTAAAAACCTAAGTAGCCTAAGAAAATTACAAGAATTAAAAACCTAAAAAAAAAAACTGAAAAAACAACTAAAAAAACTAAAAATTTTAGATGTGGGATTCTGATGATGAAAAACTAAAACCCTAAAACCCTTACAAAACAAAAGAAACCCCTAAAAACCTAAATAGCCTAAGAAAAATTACAAGAATTAAGAACCTAAAAAAAAGAAACTGAAAAAACAACAAAAAACTACAATTTTTAGATGTGAGACTGATGATGACGATGGTGTATCTCTTTTTCCTATGATTGGCGGCTCTTTTGTAGCTTTTCAGATTTTGTAATTCTGATAGTCTGTCTTCTGCTTGTGTAAATTCTTAATTGAAGACGAAAGCTTTTTAAAGAAGTCCTTGTCTCTGTTGTCCGCTTGACAAGACGCCTTATCCTGTACAGGTATTTGGAATGGATAAGAAGTATTGGTTCTTACCGGCCTACACCGAAGAAGATTTGCGACGAATTCCTGCTCTTCAGGGCCTTGAATATCCTTCCAAACCCGACTTGGATTCCGAGGAATTCTGACATGGATAATGACACATAATCATCATACTTCTTTTTGTTTGTTTAAAGATGGCAACTCTCTTCGAGGCATTCATCATTTCAGATAGTATAACTAATGTGGGTCTCTGAAGCAAACCCTCCATCTGAATTGAGAACCGGGAACGGAAATTTGTGCAGAAAGAGAAAATGGTGGATTGCAGCTGACTAGGAGATGTTTTAGGAAGGTGATGATGATTAGATTTTGCTATCACATACAAAAAAAATTGCGTTGTATACGATACAGAACTTTTGACTGTCCGTAGTGTGGCAACAGGCCAACTTCTTACAACATGTCAGCTTTTTGTTTATCAGAAATGTAGATTGATCTTGGCATCGTTTGGTGACGGTGTATTATAGTGATTCTTTAGTCCTTATTTTTCTCTTATATATATATATATATATATATATATATAAGTTTTATGTACTTTTTTCTTGAGATTTGGTGTTGAAAATGGTTGTTCTATAGGCGACCGAGATGTAATTTTGGTTGAATATTCTTTTCGGCTTACATTGGATTAATGACATTGATATACTATCATCAGGTAGAGTTCTTACGAAACACTTATCCTACAGTTGAACTATTTGTTATAGTTTACTGTACGGCAATAATTATCGACTCCGTTAGCGAAAGTGGGAGTGTTGAACTGTAATAATTTTTCCATCGATTTCACTTAAAGAGTCTACTTTCAAAATAATTTTTTTGTATTTAGTTAAAATTTATATAGTATTTTTAGAATTATATTTTTGTTATATAAATTTTAATACTAAATTGACTGAAAAAAATAAAAAAAAATATAAAAAATAATGGTTTAATACGAGTTGCATAATTGTTAAAATAATTAAATTATAAAATTGTGCCCTAGGAAGTAGACTCTTCAATGTAATAGTCGTATTAGATGGGCTATCTACAACTTGTAGTGTTGAATAACATCTTTTTGGTTAAATTGAGAAGCCCTTCATTTATTTTTTTCAATAGAAAACAACTTAAAAGCTCTTGATATTTTGTTTTTGGAATGTGCAAGTAATTTTTATATTTATTCCAAAAATAATTGCTAAATAGTTTTAAAGAGCTTATAACTGCATCATCGGACGAAAAGATTGAAAACAATCTTTCCTTAATAAATGTTTTACTTTTATGATTAACTTCTGATAAGATTTCTTGATCTATGTATTTATTAAAGGCAGTCTAAAGTGATAGATGATGAATATGAAAGTTATCCGACATTTGTCATGCATGTGAACTGAATTTTTGTGCAATGAATATGAAAGTGACGAGTGATCAACACGAAAGTAACATATGATGAATATGTTAGGATGAGTGTGTTAGAACATTTATTATTATTCTGTTTATTTTTTCCTTGTATAGTTTATATCTTTTCTTTTATGTATATGTTTAGAGTTATCTTAATTATTTTATCTCTTGTATTATAACCACACCCATTTGTTTTTGTTAATACCGTTAATGGGTGGTATTGTGAAATGGACAATTTTGGTTACGTCAGTAATGGAGATTATTCGTTGACTATGTGTAATTTTGTTGTATATGTTGAGTATATACTCTCTTGTTTGGTGTATTTTTTGTAGGCCGTTTTGTCGGGAAGTGATATCTGACTATTGATGATAGTTGACGCGGGAGTTCTTTTTATATTATCATTATGCATTATTGACATATTGACGTTATTTGTACGTGGTGTTTTGAGAGTATCATGATATTGATTATCGATACTGGTTCGTTGTCGGTATTTGTCGTAATGTTGTTTCATGTTATTTCCATATTGACGATCTCAATGAGTTTATTTGTTACATATCGATATTGTTGATCGTGAGGGAGTGTTCGATTTATCATGTCACTATCTTTTCGTGGGAGTTTGTTCTTTTGGAGTCTCGTTGGTAGAAGTCGGGATATTTCTGGCAAAACTGACCAAACATAACACATCATCCGGCTAGGACATAGATGTGTTATACTCGGTTGTGCGCGCTATGTCGCGCATGCGTTGTGTCGGACCTCGACCGCCTTTCGAGACACGGCGAGTCTCAAGGCACAAGTACCGCTGGGTCCAGCACCGGAGGTCCGAGTAGGAATGGCAATGGGCGGGTTCGGGGCTGGGCAGGCTATCCCCGTCCCCAAACCCGAAATCTGAAATCTGCCCCGTCCCCGCCCCGTTCCCCATTGGGAATCTTATCGGGGCGCCTCATTGGGGCTACAGCTTACCCCGAACCCCGCTCTGTTTCCCTTTTTTGCCCCGAAACCCGAAATTGCTAGGTATCAATTATCAAAATTTAAACACAATATGTAGCTAAAGATAAAGATGCATGCTGGATATATATATAAAAAATATATAATATATAATATCGGGGCGGGGCGGGGCACAGTCACCCCAGTCACTGCCCCGAACCCTGAAAAAATCCCCGTTAATACCCCGATCCCCGCCGCGTAACCCGATAATGCCTGCCCCGTCCCGACCCATTAAGATCGGGTTTCGGGTTTTCCCGTCGGGTTCGGATTTTCTTGCCATCCCTAGGTCCGAGTATATATAGGGCAGTTCGTGTTTTCAGCTCATTTTCACCCAACTCATAAGAAACCCTCGGTCCTTTGTCAAGAAATACTGATTTGATTCGATTTTTATGTGCTGAACTTCCATATAACATCGGAAAAGCTATATATCGAATCTGTCTTGATCAAATCGATTGGATTCCGACTTGGAGGCATAGTAGCCTTGAACCCTAACTTTTGTCATTCTTATGATCTTGGCAATATCTTGTTTAGAACTTAAAATTGATTAAATTTATGTATGTTCTTGGGTTGCTCTTACATGAATAAAACTTAATGTATAAAAAAACTAGATGATTTCCCGTTCGAACTTTAAATCCATTGGTTATAGGTTCCTAATTAATGTGAATCAAGATATATTATCAAGTTTAATGTGAAAAATATATTGATGGCAATACTTTTTTCACCTTAAGGGACCTCTGTAAGTAATAACTATAAATTAAATATTTTTTATTATATTATATAAATATAATAGAATATGTCTAAGGCGTATAACATCAAATAAGTTTATGTATATATTTCTTCATTTACAATACAATTATACAAATATAAAAATTTGATTAGCTTTTTAAAACGAAATCGAATTCACTAACAAAATTTAGTCACGAGCCACCAAATAATATGTCGTTATTTTCAAATTTAGTTTGATTATTTCACGAGTCTTATGAGATATATCATAATAAGATATACAAAACATTTATAATATTAAAACTTCAGTAACCGTTTATATATAAATACATAACTATTAATATTTTAGAGAATATCCTAAAATTTGCGATATGATAATTAAAGAAACTCATATCACAACACTCAAAATGCAAATATGCGATATGATGTTCCAGAAAAAAAAACTGAAGGCGTCTTCTCTAGTGAAATCCCGCTATGTGCGGTCGGCAATCGGGTTTTTGGATCTGGTTGGACAATACGCTTGGAGGAACAAACGACAGTGGAGGTCGTGATTGCCGCTTAAAAGACTTAAAAAATGGCGAGAGAAATTTATTCAGCTCTGAACATATCAGATTTGTAGCGGAAGAGACCATTAAACCACCATCTAAAATTTGCACAACAAAAATTAAAAAATTAATTATCATAAGAAAGAAAGACAATAAAGCCTACTACGAGCCGAAAAAACATAAAATTCTCAAATCTTGAAAAATAATTATAAATTTGAGGTTTCGATTCTGTCTCAGCCTTAAAGGCACCTCAGAATCATCGTCTTCATCGCCATCTCTGATCGCTCAGTCATTCGCCGCCGTCCCATTGCACATTCATCTGCCGCTGTCCCAGTGCCGTCGCACTTCAAAGAGAAACTGAAAAACTAAAAAGTAAAAGGAGAGAGAAATTAAGGAAAATAATGAACAAAAATAATAATAGTAGGACAAATATGGGAAGAAAAGATGAATTGCGTTTTTTCAAGATAATGTAATTTAATGTCCACAACTTGTTATGTGAGTAATTATTTTTTAATGATGTTATTATTGTAATATTTTAATGATATGTATTAATTATTGTAATTCACCCTAAATAAAAATAAACTTGTGAATATTGAGCTTAATGGACTTAAAATAAATATATGAATAATGTTTTATATGAATCTATACTTATAATGGGCGGGCTCAATAATTAATTATAGGCCCAACTAATTATTAAAATTTAGTTATTATCTATCATGCACAATATAAATAATTAGTAATTAAATTTAAAAATTGCTCTCAAATTATCGGGTATTACAATATTAAAGTAATAATTTCAATTCTTTAAAGAATAAGTATATTTTTATAGTATTTTAAACGACTCAAATTTTGAATAACATAATTCTAAATTTATACATCTCCTATGTAGACAGGATTCTAAATTTAAAAAAAAAAAAATCTAAATTTATACCCACTCCGTCCATTAAAATATGCTCATTTTATTTTTGAATATTTTCTCTAAATATACCTTTCATCATCAATAATTTTATTTATATATGAATAAAAATTATAAAAAAAATAATATTTAAAAAATATAAAATGATCAAATAAGTCATACACTAATATAATTTTTTGATATATTAATTATAGTTTATAATTAAAAATTTATGAATTTTCATTAATAAAAATTAAAATAAATATAATTTTAGTGAACGGACTATCTAGGTTCAGTCCATGGAGAAGACTCCTGCACTACATTCCCATCCCAATGGGCGACACGTGGCAGGAGCCTTATTCTTTTTTTTTTTTTGCAAAATTAATATGCTTACTCTATTTATTTTATCAAAGCTGTTACATACACAAATGCACACCCTGCTTTGTAGGGGTTGTACCATGCGTAGTATGGGTTGTACACCTACACAACCCCTACTACCCATAAAATAAGAATAATGCTACACACATAATTGCACACACATGCTTTGTAGGGGTTGTACCCTGCGTAGTAGGTTGTACCCTGCGTAGTAGAGTTGTACCCTGCTTTATGGATAGTAGGGATTGTGTAGGTGTACAACCCCTACTACGCAGGGTATAACCCCTACAAAGTAGGGTGTGCATTTGTGTGTGTAGCAACTTTGATAAAATAAATAGAGTAAGCATATTAATTTTGCAAAAAAAAAAAAAAAATCTACTTTATTATTAAAAGAGAGTTGTACATGACATGTGTCTTTATGTAGATTTTTGGATTAGTCATCCTTTTTTTTTTAAAAATACACTCTATATGAGACTTAATGGGAATCATTTTTTTTCTTTTTTTCTTTTTATTTTTCTCTCAATATTTAAAAGTTAATAGTTTTATCGTCTGAACTCTACTTTTTATTATTAATATTTTAAATTAATTTCTTTTTATGATATTTGATTTAATATTCATTAGGCATATATATAATTAAAATATTCCTTTTTGAATATAAGTTGTTTTTGAATAATTATTACATTATATCTTGATTTTAAATTATTTGTATATAAAATACAAAAATCAGATAATTTTCAAATAATTTCCTTGAAGTAAATCTATCTTTTACAAGATCAATATTTTTACTTCAGTTTTCACCTCTTTATAATTATTTTAGATTATTGAGTATTTTATTTTAAAAATATTTGGGAAAAGAATTATAGACATGTTATACTTACAATTCTCAGCAGAAAGATATATTATTAGTTAAAATAATTTTTTGATTGATTCTTCTTTTTGTGAAAAGAAAAATTATATAAAAAATATAATAAGTTGATTATATTTTTATTTAAATATGTCACAATAATATACTTTATTACACTATACCTAATAAATTAATATCATTGTGGATCTCCTGATATATTATTAAGTATAAAATGTGTGACTTTAATCTAAATATTTATCAAAAATATATGACGTTATTTCGCTCGTATCTTGATAAGTAATTATATTAGTATATTAATATAAATAAATATACAATGATCATATAGATTACTGTCATGTTTATATATTTTATATCGAACCTTTACACATCTATACTTAATATTAAAAGAGTCGCAAAAAAATCTAAGAAAATATGTGTCATCTCCACGTTAATCATCTTTTTAAAAATCTTAAAAAAAAATGGAAGTTTAATTTGGGAGGGGGTTAGAGGGTTATTCCATTATATGCTATCTACCAATTAAAAAATTTCTCTCATTTTATTCCTTTTATTTTTAAGCTAATAGTTTCAACAATTATAATTTTTATGCATCAATTTTATTTTTGAAAAAATATATCAAATTATTTATTACTTCATGCTCTTTAATTTGACATCCATATAGTATATATAAAGTAATATAAATATAATTATAATGTATTTAGATGATTAAAATATTTTAATATAAAAATATAAGAATATTGAAGAAAAATATATGTTTAGTTTATTTTCATAGCTTTTTAACAATTATTTGATTTTTAAGAATTATTTTTATTCTGATCATAAAATAGTAAAATATTACATTAATGTCAAATCATATAAAAAAATATATTAGTAAGAATATCAGTTGTATACTTTTAATAAAAGTTGATAATACAACAACAACAACAACAACAATATCAAGGCCTACTGTTCTTTTGGACTTATTTTTCGATTTTAGTTGATTGATTCGATTGATTCAGTCCATTCGATTGATTCAGTCGTGCCCATTCGATTCGATTCATATGCCCTTAGATCACATGATAAGAGTTTATAAATGAAATTAAATCAAATAATAGTATATGTACATGTGTGTGTATACTGACTCATGTATATTTTATAATAATTTTATTACATTATTAAAATTCGATCATATATTATTAATATAATAAAAAATTTAACATTTTACGCCGTGCATCGCACGAGAGGACATCTAAAAAATTTAACATTTTACGCCGTGTCGCTCATTGGGATGGGGATGTAGTGGAGGAGCCTTCTCCATGGACGGTACCGACTATCTATCTTTTACGTGAGATTCAAGTTAAAAACAAATTTAAATAATCTAGTCTTGAAAACGCACAATGAACAATCTAGGCTCCGAGCCAACGACCGCCTAGAGGAGTTGGTCATAAGTATCTCATTAAGAGTACTTGTATTGGGATTTCCCCGGGTTCGAACCCGGGCATAGGGATTGGATTATGTATAGGATTTCCATTGAGGCAAACTTGTCCAAAAAAAAAAAAAAACAATCTAGGCTCCGTGTTTTGACTGCAAAACGTGACACGTGTAGCACCTTCTGGGGGTAACATCTGGCTTGGACCGAGTTTAGCAAGTGGGGATCATGAGGCGAACATGTTATGCTGGAAAATTTACCTCTAGATCGGATTGAGGTCGAGCTTTTTGGGATACTCAGGACAAGGGACAATCCTGCTCTTTTCGGGGAAACAAGGAAAAACAAAAGAAATAATAAGACAACACCTGAACCACACTCCAAATACATCCGTGCTTTATAGATATTGTACCGTGCGTTTACTATTAATTTTATTATAATATTATTATAAATATTTTATATGTAAAACACGGGTGTGGTTCGTCGCGTTGCCCTATCACCCTCAAAAAAACGTGTAGCACCTTCTGGACATTTTATAATTCGATATACTCTATCTGACCAAACTCCGGAAGCAAGGATCATCCTCCTCATCCGGCCGCATCCAAATCCTCGCTGATTCTGAAGCGCAAACACGGTAATCAAATGAAGGAGATTACCCTTCGCTCCCGCATTCAATTTCCAAAACTATTATTTTTTGTTTGAATTTTCATCGTTGTCCTGCAATTTTTGTTTTCAAAATCTTTGGGGGTTGATCCCATGGAGAAATGCGATTGTTGATTCGATTATCCTGTAGCGTGTTTTCGATGAGTAAATGTAGATTTAGGGTTTGTCTCTTAGCTAATGCAATTTCTATCAAGTTCCAGAAGCGCGTGTAGTCTATGGAATCGGGGCTGGTTTATCAATATTAGCCGACTTAATAATTGGTTCCTGTTTTTTGCCTGGTTGCTTTTGGAGTGAAAAATATGAAGGATCGGGTAAAATAATTTCCGTTCTCATTTTCACGGCACGCAATTGAAGCATTTATGAGTTAAGGCGTTAGAACACGAAATTGCGAGCTTATTTAATTTAGATAATGTGTTGGGGACGATAAGGATAGCAGAACCTATTGTTATCTAGGGTTTGTAATACCAGAAATAAATTGAATATAAATGGTGTATGCAATCATCGATAGGTTGAGAGAGGGTGACAATCGAACTCATAGCTGATTGAGCTCCATTTATTTATCTGATTGCTTTTATCTGTAATTTTTTCCCTTTATCGTGGCTTTGTTTAGTTCAGTTTGATTATTACCAAATCGATCACCGCCATTTAGTTTTTCCATTGACATGTTAGAACACTCTCTGTGGATTCGTACTCTTCGTTCCTACATATCTTATTAGTAGTTTGGGTAGGAAACTATATCCGGGTACGTGAGACTAAAATTTATATAGCTTTGTTTGTTTTTAGGGGGTTTCAAGCACAATGCAGGATGGCAGAGAAGTTAGAGAGAATTCAAATACTTCGCGTAGTCGATTTGATAGTGGATTTGGATTTGGTGGGAGCATGTTTCGTAGTATATTTGGAGGGAGGGATCCTTTTGATGACCCTTTCTTTACCCGTCCTTTTGGTGGGCCGAGCACTTTTAGCTCCAACAATCCTGCTAATTTGCAGCCCACACGATCCTCCGGACCGAAAATTGAAGAACTAGACAGTGATGATGAAGTAGAGGCTGTAGAAAAGCAGGAAAATGATGCCACTGATGCTGCTTGGCGGAATAGGAATCCACTTGTTGAGCATCCAGAGGATCAAACTGATGGTAAATAATCCTTTTTCCATGTATCACCCTGAATGATAAAACTACTCGTGAGGTTTGGGTAATTAAAATAATAACAAATAAAGAGTTTTTTTCAAAATAGCATACCTCTCGAGTCTTGAGGTTTGTTCTCTTTTACAAATTAAGGTGCAGTTTGTCAAATATATATATTTTAGACAAATATCATGTGTATCTGTAATTATAAAATGGTAGCTCGGTTTCTGCTAAGTATGGTAAATCTCAGGAGATTGATTTAAATGGAGTTTGTCTACTTACAATGATACTAGTATGACAGATCATGGAAACATTTCTAGCAATGATAGAGATATGTTGCATGGTACAAATCATGACAAAGTAGAAGCGAACAGACAACAGCCACGGAGTGTCAGCTTCCAAAGGGTGACTTATGGTGGGATTAATGGAAATTATTACACTGCAACAACTTCTCGTAAAACAGGGAATGATGGAGTACGTGACTGTACATCGGTTGAGACTGTACTTATTAGTGATGACTAGCTTCTTGTTTTAATATTTTGCTTGTCTGACTTATTAGGTGACAGTGGAAGACAGCAGACAAGCTGATATGACAACTGGTCAAGCAACACACAGGATTTCTAGAGGACTTCATGACAAGGTGCCAATTAGCCAGTTCTTTTTACTGATATCGGTAGTGTTTTACTGATCAAATGAGGTCTCAGCAGTCTGGCAACAAATCTCATGTTGGGCTTTTCTTACACGGTCCCCATCTGTTTTTATTTTCTCCATTCTATTTTACATTCTTATGGCAATGAATGTGTTAAATTCTTATTTATATACTTGAGAAGGTTTGACGAGACTGTGCACATATTGCTTCTTTTTTGCTGCGTGTAGTGGAGCTTAATTGGTTGATATGTTTCATGATAGATATTTTGAGAAAATGGTAATTGTTATTTTTGCAAGTGAATTCCCCTTATGGTGTATGTTGTTTTGGCAGGGGCATTCAGTCACGAGGAAGCTTGATTCAGATGGTAAGGTGGACACAGTGCAGACTCTGCACAATCTGAATGAAGGTTTGTAATGTTAAACACTGTGGACGTGATGTGAGATACTAGCTTGCCATTTTCTCTCGTGTAAATGTCTAATGTTATACCATATCTCAGATGAGCTTGCGGGATTTGAACAAGCTTGGAGAAGTAATGGGGAGAGGGTTTCACATGGTTGGAACGATGCATTCGAGTTTCCTGGAAATTCAGGCAAGTTGAGAGCATACTATTTTTCCTCTTTGCTGTTAAACTTATTTTTTCTATACGAGTACACGGTATTCTATAGTAGAAGGGGAAAGAACATGCCGGTTTGAGTTCAACACCAAGCATGTATCCTGCTGGTATTGGTTTACCAATAGCAACCCCAATCTCGAATTGAATATATATTATCCTGTTGTATTGCTTTCCTAGGTTTTCTACTACATAAAGAAGTATGAAGCTAATGATGCAAATGATATTCTTTCGAAGTTGGTATTACTATTAATTACGATTAGCCGAAGCCGATTCAATAAGGTTGCTCTAGTGGTTTGGTAATAAGGCAACCACCTTTAATCGGATATTATGATGGCAGTTGTTGCTCTAAGTCATGACTCCCGATAGTTTGTCCTATATTCAGTCAAAATACATAGATACTGGATCCTGTAATTATAGAGCGTACAATGAGGTCTCACCTTTCGTAAGTGAGGTAGCAGATGGACCTCCTGGAAGGGACCCGATTCCTGATTTTTAATCTGTGAACAATTTTCTTTGCATGTACATACTACTTTTAATGGGTACATGATATGATATAGCGATTAGGTCAATGTTTTCGGCGCAAGTGGAGAAAATTTATAATGACGGTTTTGGATTTTATGCCTTTGTATTATTGTCGCAATGATATACGACGGACCTTTTTATGATTTCAACTAATCTTATAAGCTTTTGGCAGGCTCAGGTGGTATGGGGCAAGGTCGACTGGCATCTTGGGGAGGATGGATCGATCCATTCAGAGAGCATTCTGTTAATAATCGCAATTCGCAAGTCCAGTCGTCGAGTGGGAAATCCTCCAAAAAGGTTGTCACGATCAATATTGAATAAATTACCTTGCTTTATCAAGCTGGTGCAGCTATTAAGGATCTCTCTGGTTGACGTCTTGTTTTCGTCTTGTGATTGTAATCATCATCGGATACTCGTTTGCTTTGGGAGTTGCTTTGTAATCTCGCGCTATGAATTAAGTTCTTGACCAGAAGCTCATTAGCTCTTAAAGTAGTTGCATTTTGTTGGTTAGATTGTAACCGACTGCTGGCATCCTCTGTGCGCTATTCGTTGGGCTCCTCATGTGCGTCGCACTCATGACTAGCTATATATATATATTTATATATATATAAATTCACCGTATTAATCTATTATTACTGAATACTGATGAACAATAATATCGAACAACTTAGCAAGTGTACTAATTTCATGTAATTAGTTGAGTATCGTTTATCAAATATTAAGTGGACACTTGACGACGAATGCAATTCAATCCTTCTAACACGAATATCAGCTAATAGCGTATCATGGGATATAGTGGGAAGAGGATATCTTTGCTCTTTTGAAGAGCAGCATCTCCAATGGATCTAGGAGAGGTAAAAAAAATATTGATTTAATTGAAAGAGAATAGAGGATACATAGTGTGGAAAAAACAGATGGAGAACAGTAGAAATAAATTAAACATAATAATAAAATAATTTCACAGTGGTAATTTAGAAAAGGTAGAAATAAATTAAAAATAATAGTAAAATAATTTCACATGGATGTGGGAATTTAGAAAAGGTGAAGATGGGTGCGATAAAATCATTAACCAAATATACATTTAAAACTTTTGTAACCTACCTGTTTTGCGTGACTAAGGCTTCTCTCCGATAGCTAAAGCCATTGGAGATGCTCCGGATAAAAGATTGTTCATACTCGGTCGAACCAGTCATATTTTCACTGTAATTAGTGAAAATAAAGTAACATAATGATCTACAGTCATAATAGATTTGTAATTCGTACAACTTTGTACCACACCATCAAATCAAATCAAATATTCTCGAATTAAAAATTTACTCTTTTGGCAAGGAAAACAAATATATGTATATATACAACACGAGACTCTCTTCTACGTCGTTAAATGTCACTCCAGTTCCTCAGGTTAAGTTAATTAGTGTTCATAAATGATATAGGAACAAATTTACGGACAAAGATAGTATATTTCTTTGCTTATCCCTGAAAATCTAAGACCAACTTAGCACATGGTTACCAAAATGTAATCAATAAAAGGTCTCGACTGAATATGATTTAAAACAAAATCTCTCCAACACAACAAGAGTACTATCGATCTTGCAGGTTGACCAACACCAGATCGATTAAACTAGTCAAACAACGAAAACAAGCCGCATTGCTTAATTAAAAGAAGTAAAAGCACACATCTAAAATACTAGAACCAGTCGCTTTTCTTGAAATATTACTGGAAATACAAAATCCATATTTCTTCCCGTAAATCCTCTTCAGGCCACAAGAGTGCTGGCGGTGGTAGACTCGCTGCAGAGGAAATAGAAATGGTTAATATTGCACTACATTGAAGTGGGAAAAAAAAATCTCATAATCATCAGGTTTGGAGAATACAAGCACATCCAAGCAAAATTTGGTATATTCTGAACTCATAATATCTTCGGCTAAGCAAAAAAAGATGACAAATTTTTGACGAAATGAAATTATTTTTACTGAATAATGAGATTATTTTTTCTAAATAAACTTATTTTTCTAAGCCGACCCCAAATCATTTTGGGACTAAGGCTTAGATGTTGTTGTTGTTGTAAACTTATTTTTACTGATGCACAATATGATTTATTACGATGTTACTGAAATCTAATATTAAGAACTGTGATTTACTGATTTGGAACTGAATTTTAGTAATCAGAACTGTTTTTACTAATTAGAACTCATTCTTAGTTATTTTTTTTTTTAAGTTGAAGAGAAGAAAGCCTTACTATTTCCAAACAGGTGGTAGCTTCTTAGTCTTCTTATAGTAACGAGCAAGTCTATGAATTCTGCTCTCGACGAGAATGAGCCTGAATTTTGAATCCTTGTCCTTTCTGTTCCTCTCCAGATGTTTCCGGATAGCAACAGCTTTCTTAATGAGGTGGTACAGGTCCTCTGGAATTTCAGGAGCAAGCCCTGTCGAGATAGAAATAATAATCAGAGACAATTAGTTACCCGTTTATACCTATTATATGAGAGCTATGATAACAGATCCCAAAATACATGTGCAGATGAAACAGTACCGTGAGCCTTGAGAATCCTCAAGATCTTGCTGCCAGTAACGCTCTTGACTTGAGCTATCCCATGAGAATCACGAAGAATAACACCAATTTGAGAAGGTGTCAAACCCTTTTTTGCAAACTTGCAAATGTTCTCTTCAACCTGAATATGGAGTAAGTAAATAGAGACCCGAAAATCTTACGCCTCAACAAATGAACAATGAGCAAAACTTACCCTCACTTGAAGCAAGATAGTATAGAATTGTAATCAACTATCCAGAAATGAAGTTATGGAAATACAGAATAAATGAACTGGGCTCATAGGTTTCATTGATCTCAGACAGAGAACAAAAATATGATAAGGAGTTACGATGGATGGCTATCTCAAGACAAAATCATTTGATGAGGCCCACTCCTGTGAGACGATCTTACGGATCTTAGTCCGTAAGATCGTCCCCTAATACTAGATTTTAAAATAAATAAAAAATAAAAAGAAAAAGAAAAAAATCTACAATATAAGATCGTCCCCTTATATTGGTGGAGGTGCACTTGATGATGTGGAGGATGCATGTGGGAGGTGCACATTGGGGTGAAGGCATGTGGAGAAGGCATGCACTTGATCAAGTGCAAGGAAGTGCAAGGATGGTGGGGCCCTTTTGAGAAGGTGGTGGGGTAATTTAAATATAAAACTATAAAAAAAACTTTAAAAAAGAAAAATCTGCCAAAGTTTTTAAAGAAAAATAGAAAAAGAAATAGTGATGTGGAAGAGAGAGGATGCATGTGAGAAGGATGAGTTGGAGTTAAAAATAGGAGAGAGAATGCATGTTTGAAGAATGTGTAAAAAGCTGATGTGGCAGTGATGACTAGGATGCATGTAGTAAGTGCAGGGTGTTGCATTGGAGGCAGTCTAATTAGACATCTAAATTAGAGAAACATACAGACCGGATTTTTTTTCGAAAAAGCAAAAGATAAAAACTAAAATCCCTAAAATATCCTCAAACTAAAAGAACCCCTCGAAAAAATATAAGAGTTAAAAACCTAACAAAGAACCGTACAACTGAAAATACACACTAGAAATCAGCAATCTAGACTCACTCTTATGGAATGTGTTTACACAAGGCAGCCTCACGCAAGATTTTGACTGGTTTACAAGGTAAATTAAAGAAAGCGAATGATACTTCGAACACTCGGTGGGGGATGAAGAGTGCTATTGCTGAAGGCCAGAAACACAGTAAATAATTTAATAATGATAGTAAATTATAAAGTTACTTGCAAAACAAATGAAGCAAAATATCTATGAAGACACCAAACCGGTAGTCTGAACCCAGCAAGGAAATTTCAGAAAATGATCGGCCAAGCTATTGCAAAATTTGGATCAAAACATTGATTATGCAGTCACTGGATGTATGATAAAAATAATAGTAAAAAAAATCTGGAAGACGAGCTATTTATCTACCCAGGATTAAAAATCATATATTAAAAACATCAATTACGCATATGAAACAAGTATACAGTAACCCAATCAATGACAATGTCTGAGCAGGTAATTGAAAACATAATAGTATATGATTTCACAAAAACCGAATAATACGATTTTTTTTAATAAAATAAATCAAGAGCTTTTTAATTAAATGCAAGCATACAGTAACCCAATCAATGACAATGTCTGAGCAGGTAATTGAAAACATAATAAAAAAGAAAAAGAAAAAATCGAACAGTAATCACATACATCCTGAGAAGAGATCTTGAGCCAGCTCGGTGGAGTCCTCTTGTATGGAGGTGCTGATGCTGAAATACCCTTTCTGCAATTCCACAAACACACACATTTTCAAAAATCATAGAAGACTCTTAAATGACAAAATGCACCACAGATAGAGAGAATACACACCCTCCGCTGTGCATACGACCCATGGTGATGGATGTTCGGGGCCCGGTGGAGGGGGGGGGGCGGCGGCGGCTTGATTAGCTGAGGGAGGCTTACAACGGAGCAGCGAGCAGAAACCCTAGAGTTGCAACCCGGAAACACGAAGTGAAAGGCTTTTATAGAAGCGACACATATTTGCTATGCAGTCCTCGAGGTTTCCTAATATTATCAAAATGATGGAAAATTCCATGTGTTTTGGCAGTTTTGCACAAAGTCGTAAAAATAGGAAATCGGTTCTATTCGATTGAGGGTAGGCATGGCAACGGGGCGGGGATGGGGCGGGGATCGCCATTCCCGGCCCCGGCCTCGGCCCCGGCCCCGGTTTGTAAAACACTCCTCCGGCCTGGCTCCGGCTCCGCCCCGGTTTGTGATACCTTCCCCCAGCCCCGGTCAAACCCCGGTCAAACCCCGGTCACGCTCGATTTAATATAAAATATATAATTTTTTAATATATATATATATATATTTAGTAAAATATATAATTTTTTTAATATATATATATAGTCCGGCGGGTCGAGACCCATCCCGGCCGGACCCGTCCGGTTTTAAATGGAGAATCCTGGCCACGGCCCAGTGCCGGTTTGGCGGGAATCCCGGCCGGTCGGGTCGAAGCGGAGTTTCGGGCGGGCGGGTCAAATTGTCATGCCTAATTGAGGGCCTGTTTTCTCCAACTTATTTTGATTCATTTGATTGATTGATTGATTTAGTTGATTTTTGATTCAATTGATTCACTTGATTTTGATTGATTCGATTTTTTGGTTGATTCGATTCAATGCAGTTTTATTTTATTTTAGGATTATTAATTATTATTTAATCATTTAATTGATATTATTATTACTATTATTATTATTATCTTTGTTGATATTATAGGGGTGGGCGCTCGGGTCAGGATCGGGTGTTTCGGGATGTTCGGGATCGGGTGACATTTTAAACTACCCGAACCCATCCCGGATTTTTTTATTTGAAATTTATCATCAATTCAGATTGTTAATAGCATAACTATAATATATATATATATATATCATTTCCTTGAAAACACTTTATTATATCTTTCCTTTAAAATCTAAAGGATTCAATGCCCTAATAATTCTTACAACTTTATATAAAATAATCGGGTAACTGAAGTTCAATGTGGAATACTCGAATTCCGAACCTGAACTTTTTCGGGTATCCGATTCTGTACGCAAACTTTTTTGGGTATCCGATTGGGTACCCAAACTACCCGACTCGAATGTCCATCCCTAGCCACATAAATACAGAAGGGGAAAAATAATTAATAAAGAAGAAGAGATAAACTAAAAAGTGAAAGAAAAATAATAATATATTTATCAGTAAGTATTCATCTCCTCATACTTTTATCAAATATATTTTTTAAAATATATATTGTTAATTGGTATTATTATATTATCTTATTATTTATAATCATTTATTATTTATATTAATAATAATATCATTTGTATTATTATTATTAGGAAAAATAATGCTTTTCGTCCCTGTAATTTGCGTGATTTTTGTTTTTAGTCCCTACGAAAATTGAAATGTTATTTTGATCCCTGTAATTTCTAAAACGTTCTTTTTTAGTCCCTGCCATTAATTGTATATTCCAAATAGCATAATAGTGCAGTAACAAATTAGACCCGACAGTTTACCACACGATACGAAAACACGACACGAAAACGACACGAAAATTTAGTGTTTGGGTTTGCATTTTGAGTACACGACACGAAAATACACGAACACGAAAGTACACGACCGAGATTTAGTGTCGGTTTTGTGTTTACCCTTTGGGCACACGACACGATACGAGGTACACGAAATAAATAAATAAATAAATATAATATTTTATATTTAATTTAATAAAAATATATATTTAATGAATTCTGTTTATACTAAACTTTAAAATTTGAAAATATAATGTGAATTTTCATAAATTTCATGTAAACATTCGTGTTTTCGTTGCCATTCGTTTCATTTTATTTTTACATGTTTTAGTAGACTAAATCTCGGTCGTGTACTTTCGTGTTCGTGTATTTTCGTGTCGTGTACTCAAAATGCAAACCCAAACACTAAATTTTCGTGTCGTTTTCGTGTCGTGTTTTCGTATCGTGTGGTAAACTGCCGGGTCTAATTTGTTACTGCACTATTATGCTATTTGGAATATACAATTAATGGCAGGGACTAAAAAAGAACGTTTTAGAAATTACAGGGATCAAAATAACATTTCAATTTTCGTAGGGACTAAAAGCAAAAATCACGCAAATTACAGGGACGAAAAGCATTATTTTTCCTTTAAAAATAAACGGAGGTTAACGGCAGGGACTAAAAAAGAACGTTTTAGAAATTACAGGGATGAAAATAACATTTTAATTTTCGTAGAGACTAAAAGCAAAAATCGTGCAAATTACAGGGACGAAAATCATTGTTTTCCCTTATTATTATTACTCATTTTTAAATTATATTTTCAATTGATTCGGTCAGTTTTTTGATTCGATTCGGTTTAGTTTTTGATTCAATTCAATTGATTCGATTGAATTTTGGTGAAGATAACAGGCCTGAGTCTATGAAACATGAATACTTGAATAGTTGTCAAGTATTTGGAAAGAGTGATAGGAGAATTAACCACGTGTTATTCTCTTAATTTTATTGTTGAACTACGGGATTCAAGCAATAACAAACAAAATAATAGTATGAAACAACGAGTTGTGTAATATATACATGCTCGTATTTTTTATTTGATCAATAAACTAATTACTATATATATGTATATATATATTATGTAAGACATTGGTTCAAATGGGAAACAATCCTTAAAATGAAAATGTGAGTACAATGTATATTTAGTATGGATTCATTGCATGCATAGTATGTTGTAATACATTCATTTTTCAAATTCCTTACACATTTAGTACGAATTCGTTGTACATTGGAAGAAAAAATGAATATGCATTAAACATACTGCGTGTGTTGCGAATCCGTACTATATATGCACACACTCACGTCCCCATTTGAAAGACTAGTCCCATTTGATAACAAATAAAAATATTGAACGATTTACGTATATTTTATATTATTATATGCATAATTGAGCATATACGAATTATACGATTATTCGAATAACTTAAGGAAAATATATATTTTTGTTGAAGTTTTTGAATAAGATAAATTAATGTGTATGGTTGACATATAAGTTTGTCGACTTTTTGTTTTACGTAGTTGAGTTTGCTAAAATAAAAAAAAAAACTCAAGTATTATTTAGCAAAAAATAAAAAATCGAGTAGTCTCCCGACTAGTTAGAGTTTGACAAAAATCGATTTTTAACCGAGTAGTTTCAACTCGGCTCGGTTGGGAACCGGGTTCCGGGTACTCTCCCAAATACTCATCCGAGTTGAATGATCTTTACAACACTAATTTTGCACATAAAATAGAAATAACCGCTACAACTCGAATTTCGAGTTTTATACTCAAGCTCATGCTTGATCATGTTTAGTTTTATTCGATTCGGTTGCATCCCTACTCAACATACAAATATTAGGTGTATATATATACATAAACGTACGCAATATGCAACATAAAAACTTATCATGCACAATTTATGTTTTATTATAATTTTGTAGATCGGATACAAAACTATATTAAAATCGGACTTGTTTAATATATCTAATATACACTTATCGTATGGAGCTACATATTCCAACGAATTTGATTTATATTTTCAAATGTATATTCATTTATTTACTAGTAAATGCTCATTATTTTTCAGCATAATGTTCATTGATATTTCTTCAAATTTGATTTTTTTTACAAGGTGTTTACTAGTATTTTTCACCAAAAAATAATTAGCTTTTAACATAATAGTTCATATGTGTATAGTTGAACATTCATTATTTCATATTAATTTTCACAAGGGGTCCCTTAATTCTCATGGTCATTATTAAAGACTCTTCATCTTCTCCTAAATGTTCATTGCTTTTTTTTTTTTTTTTTGGCTATAATGTCTATTACTTTTGTTATTTTATAATTGAGTGCATCTATTAGCCATTAGTTATGGCCAGTGGGCCGGGTCAGTCCAACGGACCCATGCATTTGCCCATTCTCGACCTCTGGATTTGTTGGGATGGCAAGATCCGGACCCTGATCGACTCACTAATTTAGTGCCCCGTTATGAGGTTGAATATCTTCAAATCAAAATGAATCTCATCTCTTACTTTTCTCACGACACTTAAAAGTTCTGGTGTGGTATACTCTGACTGCATGAAAAAATTATGAAGGATTTTCGACGCTTCTATTGCTTCTTTTCGCGTAACGGGCTCTAATGGTGCCGTATCATCATGAGCTTCATTCTTAATTGGATTTTCAATTATGGTATCAACAATTTATTCTAAGCTTTAGATTTGTGAACATCCTTCATTTTCACACGGATAATCCAATAAATGATTAACATCCATTTGATTGTGATGATGAAAAATCTTTAATCAATGCAGCGAGTTCATGTGTACCTGCTTCCGTGTCCGCGTATAAATTTGTTGAATCTTTTTCATTCACTTGTTTGGAACAATTGGCTATTGTCTCTTGTTGCACATTTATAGTCGAGGCTGAGACCGCACGATTAATGGCGTATAGTATCATACGGTAGAGCCTCGTAAGATAGTGCATCCTTAAAGCTCTTATTATCTCAGCATCACAAGGTTCAATCTTTGATGTCATGTTAGGTGGTAGAAAGAACAACTAAACATTTTCTAGTCTTTCAATAATGCTGGGATGGACTCGACAATTATCTACCGCCAACAAAATTTTTCTACCATGCATTTTTCATCAAGATGACGAACATTGTTTGCAAAATATTTCAAAAATCGAATAGTTGAAAAACAATACAGAATGTCGAAATTTTAATTTATTAAAACCCTACAGAAAATCGTTAGCAAAACCAAAATTGCTTATCACGAAAAAAAATGGAAGTCGATGTTGAGTCCAGAATATTTGTCTCCTTAAAGCAAATTCGCCCTCACCACGGTGTGTGACGTCTGTCTCCCAGGATAAAACAACACATCGATGCACTGAATCGATGATCCCTTACACCCTCATCGAACTAGAATAAATCTGTATACTATCACCGACTCGAAGAAAAAGAAAAACGTAGAAGAAAATTTTGGACCGAAACAGCTCTGAAAATCGTATGGAAGCAGTGAAAAAACAGAACCCCTCAAGCAGGGTATTTATAGATGAAGGCTGGAGGAGGATGTTGCTGGAGGAACTCTAAACCGATTAGGATTGATATCTTGGTACTTATCCTAATCTGTTTAATTTGATAATTATCAATTAAATTGATGTTTATCCGTATCCGAAAAAGTCGGAATTTATAATTGAGGTGTTTCAGCAAAATGAAATTTTTTCGAATAAAATTACAGTAAAAAATAATTTCGAGACGCCGAGACATTTCGCTCAAATCGCCCTTCGACCGAGCCGAGCTGAACCGAGCCGTGCCGAGCCGAGCCGAACTGGACGGCCGAACGAACGTGGCGGCGGCGCGTGGGTGTGTGTGCGTGAGGGGCGCATAGTCACACATCCACTCATGTCTCACTTTTGAACAAGAGATTGTCCACATCTCTTTATATACTTTTTCCAATGTGGGATTACATCCCAAGACCCATTTCTAAATGGTTCACTTTGGAATATTATATCTCACTAGTCATTAAGACCCGTGCGTTGTACACGTATTGCATATTTTATTTGATATTTGATGTTTAACGTAAAGGATTAAAAGTACTGATAAAAGGATTGTTCGAACTATTAATTATAACTTTTTAATTGATTGGATCGGGTTGGGTCGAGTCGCACCAAATCGGTGTTTACTAATAGATTGTGGTACAATTTTCTTTTCAATAATACGTACGCCGTCTCCTAAATTTTTATTTGGTTTAATAGCAATACATTTACAATCGATGGACGACAACATCCAAAAACACTTTAAACATAACTGAATATTATTAACCAACCACAAAAGAAAGAGTTCTTAATATAAAAAATAAACAAAAATTGAGTTGGTTGTGGCCTTGAAACTTTTGACTAATCTTTTAATTACCTCAATATAACCAAAACAATTAAAGGTTGTATTATATTTCACAACTTAGAAAAAAGAAATTTAACCATTTTTAAAATGTATTTTGACATTGATATTTTGGCATTGTTGATAAGTTTTTTTAACATGATACTAAAAATCCAAGACATTAAAAAAAATTGACTTTATATGTAAAGATGTATTAATGACATTAATAATTAAGACTCAATATTTAATTATTGAGATTAAATTTTAATGACATTAATCATTAAAACTCAACATTAATTATTAGGACTCAATCTTTATATAGATATAGATATAGATTCATACCTCAATCATTTTGAGTGTTCCTATATGTTTGGAAAACCTCGTATGAGGTACTACGTATTCCAACTAAGTCCCGACTTTATCTCGTAGTCGAGCCCACTCAAAATTGCCTCTCAAGTGGACTGCTCAAAACAACCCATTTTCGCTTTATTTCCAACATTTCCAACAATCATATTCATCAAAAAACACACTAGTCATCCATGCTCTCTTGTTAGCACAATATTCACAGTTTAAGCAACTCATATTCACATTTTTGAAGCAACGCGATTTAGCATACTTACCGATGATCCATAAAGGAAATTTTTCTGATCCATCTACATTACAACAGCTAACAATGGTAAACCTTTCTTTATCCTGTTTTCTTCCTTCCAATTGCTTTGTTGCAAGAGAATGATCTGCTCGTAACCTATAAAACAAACCGATTTCATCTATATTAAACACATTTTTCATAGGAAACTGGTTTATTTTCTCCCTTATAAACTCCAATTATTTCTCCATTTCTCGTGTGTCAACAGAGCCACTTTCTCCGAGACGACGAAATGACTTGATACCATGCGTCATCTTAAACTTCTCAAGTCAACCTTGAGAAAATTTGTTCGACCCAGCAGGTTGTTGAGGATATAACATCTTCATTGTCTCTCCCGCCTTCTCCAAAATGAACTCTCCCGATATACCTGTTGGGAATACTTTGGTATCCAGCATCCTCACCTTTGACTCGGGAGAACGTAACTGGCCGGGCTTAACATCCCGACCCGCGGCGTCCTAGTGGTGCAGCCCCTCATGTCCGCCTGTCGCTTAGTACGGGGCTCTGCACTGCCACTAGAGAATGGTTAAATGAATTGATTTGGACTACTCATACCAACAAGATGCATCTTCTTTTCTGGTAGCCATCTCATAGAAACTCCAAAGTTAAGCGTGCTTGGACTGGAGTAGTTATGGGATGGGTGACCCCCTGGGAAGTTTCTCAGGTGCGTGTGAGTGAGGACAAAGTGCGCTAGAAAAGATTCGTGTTGGTACAGTGAGGATAGTCTTCATCTTTTATGGGACCAACAATTGGTATCGGCTTCATCTTTTATGGGACCAACAATTGGTATCGGAGCGAGGCGCGGGCTAGAGTCTTCTGGCGTACGCTGGGGGCGATTGTTGGGAAAAGACTCGTGTTTGTACAGTGAGGATAGTCTTCATCTTTTGTGGGACCAACAATACCCACACGATCTTTGTATTGCAGGAACCACTCATAAACAACCATTTCCATATCTAAAAACTTTGTTGGTTTGTGCCTCTTCGTTTCTCCTCCCTTTTATAAGTTAGCATCAAGATACTCGGATGACCTCTTGAAAGTGTTTGAAATAGTACCTTGACTAACTTTCAAATGAAAATTCTGATCGAGCCACTGTTGCAAGTCTTTTTAGGTAAGGGTGGGATGATCTATTTTGTACTCACATAGTGACTTGCATATTTGATCGGTCATGTTTTTTTTCCAACTCCTTTTAAGTGAGAAGTTGTTGTATTTGTTGGTATGGTTTTACAAATCTTTTGCTATATATATATATATATAATTCTTCCTTAAGTATTTAACATTGAACACATTGTACGCGTGAATCTAGTTTTAAAATATTGAACATACGTATGGATCTAGTTTTAAACATTGAATTATTAGATTCAAGTTCCTAACATTGAATACTCATTAATATCTCTATGTAATTAAATTTAAATTCATAGAATTTTGATGTAATTAATTTTAAATTGATTGAATATAAAATACATCTTTAAATTAATAAATTATTAATTTATCAATTAATTAAAATCTCTTTAAAATTAATATATTTTTCGATTCCAACTATATTAATTTATAAAGGTTCTAATCTAGTTCACAAAGAAACGGCCAAATTTTGAGATTTTTCTTTTTGAAACGGCGCCGGCTCGGATCGGCCCGCCTGAACCCCCCAGACCCGATAGTGGGCCGCCCCCGCCGTGCATTGGCTAAAACGTCGTTGATTTAGATGAAACCTATGTGTTTTTTAGCATTTGGTGGTGATTTTTCTTCACCGATCTGTGTCGTGCATTATTTCTTTTCGCAATTGCAGAAGAAATTAGAGAAGAAAAGCACGGATTTAGTGTTGAGAAACTGCGCCTGTTGCATCCGAAGGTAGAAAAAGAAGCTTTAGTCGAGGGAATATGCTCGGAAGGAGGCTATGCGTTGGATGGAATCGATTGGTTTTATGCCTTCCCGTAGTTATCTTCATTCCCCATTTGCTCTCAGGTTCATGCTTGATGCATTCTGACTTTTCATTTTTCTTTTTTTTTTTCACGAAATTCATCAATTTTGTCCTATGCTTAAACGCGTAAAAATGGATGATTGTTTCAGTTAATGAGCTACATCGACGAACGAATTTAGGGGACGTACATATAGAGAGGCCAAAGAAGTTTGATCACCTTGTTCTTGGCCCTGCTGCTGGCGAGGGACTTCCCGATCGTTTGCAATGCCAAGGTTATATACATATACACACATTTTTGTTTCGTTTCGGATAAAAACTAGTTAGTTTTTTCTGTTTACTGCGCACACGAATGATGATTTATTCATTTGTATGGTCTCGTAAAGTTTGTTTATCGTTTTCATTACTATTTCTCGCATTCGTTGCATCGTCGCTACTCGCTAGTATTGGACCCCGAACTCCAAGTTTATTATCGTGACAAGAATCAAGAAACATTTTGTCAATTTTCCATTTAGCTTTTGGTAATCTCATCTCAATACAATAACAACATTACCCCAATGCTTCAATGGCTCCCGGAAAAAGCGGGGTAAGGGGGGATCGGATGTACGCAGCCTTACCCCTGTCTTAACACAGAGAGGCTGTTTCCGGATGATCCAAAATGAAAATTGCATCGAGAATTGCATGGAATGACTAGTACTTCATGAGAAAAAGAAGTGCAGCCAGTTTAGTGAGTCATTTTGTTTTATTCCATTATAATCAAGAACCAAAGAATAAGGAGTCTTTGGCTCCATTGGAAACAATGGAAATTTTCGTTTTATTTCTGTTTTGTCAATGTTTCTATTTCACAAGTTCATTTTCGTTTTCTTTCATTTTTAGAATGTTTGTTCCCTTCTTTGTTCGCTCATTTACTCACGGTTTGATTGATTCACACCCGATTCACCCTCGTTCTATATGTTCTTGCAAATCTTGTAGTATTAAGTAAGATAGTGCCACGGCTATATAAATTTATTTTTCGTAAATTTATACAAGGTGATTTATGTACTGACAGGCAAACCTGAAATGTGTGCAGGAACAAAGGCTCTTAGCAAGATGCATTTTGGAACAGTTCTTAACAATTCTCACTCGATGGATCATGTAGCTTTTGTCACTGTATTTGCTACCTACAATCACACCGTTGAGAGTAGACCAGTTGATTTGGTTACTATTGGGAACACTTCATATAACAAGCTGGAGAGATCACTGGCCATTTTGAGTGTTTTCATAAATTTCATTCAGGTATATATACTTTTAGAGTGCAAGCTAAAAGAGATTTTGACCATATATGAACCTAATCAATTTTAATTTGACCACCAAGAGTAAATGTCTGCCTTTTTACAAAGCAGCCTACTATTAAAATGTCCCAGAAATAACAGTTTTGGTACCATAAAAAACATTGGTTTACAGAAAACCTTTCTGCAATCTACAGTAAGTACTTGAATAGTCACACTGTCTATCTATATCAAGTTGCAAGAACTCGTATGAGACCATCTTATGGGATGTATTATGTAAGATGGAGTCTTTTTTTTTAGAAAGAAAAAAAGGGGAAAAAATCAGACGGTCGCATGCAAATGTGGCTCATTCTATCCAGGTATATTTACTTTCAGAATGCAAGTTAAAAGAGATTTTGACCATATATGAACTCAATCAATTTTAATGTCCCAGAAATAACGGTTTTGATACCATAACAAGCATTGGTTTACAGAAAACCTCTCTGCAATCTACAGTAAGTATTTGAATAGTCACACTGTCTGGCTACTCTATATCAAGTTGCAACTTGCAAGAACTCGTATGAGACCATCTTGCGGGATGTATAATGTATTATGGAGTCTAAATTTTAGTTTTTCATTTTTTTTTCGTACTTTGGGGGAGGGGGTCAGATTTTGAGTTCTTTTACTTTTTGTTAGGGTTCTCTAGTTTTCAGGGGTTTTAAAGATTTAATTAGGTTTTTTAGTTGTTCTATATTTTCACTTCTTTTTAGAAAGAAAAAAAAGGGGGGGGGGGGATCAGACGGTCGCATGCAAATGTGGTTCATATCCAGTTACATTCTATAATTTGTATGCTTATATTAAACTGATGCTTGATCTATTATTGCAGGCGGCTATGCCTCAAAGCAATATCATTATTCTTACTGATCCCGCCTCTGAGCTTCCACTGCATAGAGATATGGTTACGGTACAACCAATACAAGGTGAATATTCGCGAGACAAGTTGATGCTTCAAAGAATCAGGTCTTACATCGTAAGAGCACAAGGCACTATTGGAAAATGGCGACATGTTTTTTGTTATTATTTTTCTGTTTTGTGATCTTCATGGTATATATATGCATTATATACTTTTTCGCTTTGGCAAAACTCGTATGATACTGTATTCCTTGAGATGAACCTAAATTTTAGTTTCTTTTTTTTTGTTTTGTTTTCCTTCAGTTTTTATAGTTGGGATTGAGGTGCAGATGACTTCTTTTAATTTTTCTGAGGGGTTTTCAGTTTTTCAGGGTTATTCTTTAGTTTTAGGGTTTTTGTAATTCTCATCTTCTTTTTCCAGTTTTTATGTCCTTTTTCAGTTTTTAGGGTTCATTTTTTAGTATTTTTTAGAGTTTTTTTTTAATATGTTGGAACCTCACACGAGACCTACTCTCTGGCTTTTACTTCTATCTGGGAGATGTTCGCTTGACATTTAATGCGAACTCTTTGTATTAACTTTGATGATATACCCGTAAATCGCATGGACACTTTTGCCTACATTAGAAGACTGATCATTAGAAGTTTGATCTGATGGGAAGAAAATAGCAATTCATCTTTTTTTTTTGTACCCTGTTATCTTTCCTTTTAATGGCTTTCATATTTTATATGAAGTCTGTATAATATGATCTGCAGGGATCATATAAGCTATTTGCTAGATCCTCTTTAATAGCTGATTTGGAGTTTTCTAGCAAGACATTCTGCCTTAAGTCCGTCTTAAGATCTTCTTTGCTTCTTATTTGCATATGTTGTTTGTGCAGGCCTTTCTGGAAAAAAGGCTTGAGAAGCTGACTCAGAAGCAAGAGCAAATCACTCATTTCATTTTTACAGACTCGGATATAGCAGTAATAGACGACCTGGGACGAATATTTACCGACAATCCGAATTTTGATTTGGCTCTGACCTTCAGAAACAACAAACAGCAACCTCTAAATTCGGGATTCATTGCAGTGAGAGGCACTGCGAAGGGAATTAAAAGGTGCATAGATTTTCTTCTTCTTCCTTCTCTGTGATTTAATTAGATACAGTGCAAATAATGGAGAAGATGTTAGAACATATAAATTTGACGGCAAGCGAGATATCTCGAAGATGGGCACGAACAGAAACTTCGATTTCTTACGGCTGTATGAATGGCTTGCTTCATGTTCTCTTTTGGCTGCTCTTATCAGTTACCCCCTCCGCCCCATAAAAAGAGTCCACTTTCAAGAACAAATTGTCCCAGAAAAAGAGTCCACTTTTTTCAAAAATCAACATCAACATCTAATTGAAATTTATGCATAATAATTTTCAAAATAATGTATTTGTCGTTTAAGTTAAAATTTTAGTGGATATGCCCAAAAAAATTGAAAAAAATCAAGTGAAGATAGATTGTTTAAAAGGAGCTGTACTTTCATTCAAATGACTAAAATTAAAAAGTCGCACGTCAACCAAAATGGACTCTTTTTATAGGAAGAAGGGAGTGCAAGTTAACTTGCTTTGTGCCATCAAACTTTTTTAAGATTACCTGTATCCTGTTTCTTCCTTTGGGATAATGTTTTTTCCTTTGTCCACAGGGGAAAGGCTTTCTTACAGCAAGTGCTGGAAGTTTACAGTTCGAAATTCGTGAGAGCTTCTCGAATGCTTGGGGATCAGTTAGCCCTTGCATGGGTTGTAAGATCTAGCCCCAATTTTGACATAAGAAGGTTTTCTGGAAGAGAGGCTTTTCTAGACAACATTGGTGGCGCTTCAGTGCTTTTTTTACCGTGTTCTAGTTATAACTGGACACCACCAGAGGGTGCCGGTCAATTTCATGGGATGCCCTTGGATGTAAAGGTAAAAATATAACATGTTTAGGTACTACAGTTTTCTTGTAATAATCTACTAATTTAATTACAAAAACACCCTTGAGGTTTAGTAGTAAGGATCCCGCGATATTTGTTTTGATTTTACAAATTACACCATCAAGAGGCGGGTGTTTGTCGAGAAAATACAAACCTCAAATGGGTGTTTTAGCACCCCGAGGGGGGTATTTCTAATTAAAAGGTAGTTGAGTTCTCAAAAGTACAGTTTTTGTAGACTGCTGACTGTCCCTAAATCTTTTCTCGAATCTGACTCGGTTTCTGGACTCAGGTAGTTCATTTCAAGGGATCAAGAAAGCGGCTTATGGTCGAGTCTTGGAACTTCTTCTCGTCTTCTCCCAATAACCTCTCAGATATGCTTTGCCTTATTTTGAAGAGCGGAAGAACGAAATACGATTTCTAAAACTCTGTAATCATGGTTTCTGTTGCTGTTCAACCAATCGTAGTTCGGACCGACGGGTGCATGTCAGGAAAAATCACGGTATCATAGGAGAATTTCGCTAATGCCGGAAGTTTGCCTAGTCGAGGAGTGATCCACATGGCTTATTACTGCTTTGAGGTGCTTGTGCTCTTGAAATAAGGTTCTGTTCTGTATGGATGTTTGTTTCTGGAGAAAGTTCGTCTTGTTTCATACTAGGTAGGAAATGTAGTAGAATCACGGGAAAAAAAAGACGAGCTTTCGTTACATATAAGTCATTTGTTATAAATGAATGAAAATCATGTATTGTACTAGAACTCGAAATTCTGGATTGGGATTCTGAACGGTCCTGCTTGGTGGTTAGAAAATTCAGAGAACATTACCTCTATTTTATTTTTTTAATTTTGCCTCAACATAATATTGCTTGTAAAAATTTCAAAATATTATTTAATATATAGTGATTTGTTCAAATGAGAACCGGTCTTTAAAATGAGAACGTGAGTCGGTGCATATTTATACAGCATATTTATACGGATTCACTGCAAACATAGTATGTTGTAATTTATATTTATTTTTTCTCTCAATGCACAGCGAATCCGTAATAAATGTATCGAGTGAATCCAAAAAAATAAATATACAGTATAACATACTATTTGTACCGTGAATTCATATAAATACCATTTGTAAGGACTGATTCTCATTTGAACCGCCGGTAAGAAAGGTAGTGTCAATTAGAAAAAGATGGTGACAACTTTGTAAACATACAATAACAGTGTGCATGATTGATATAGCACCACATGTAACATAACACTGTTAGCTGTCACACACCAACTTGTGAAGATATTAGACCAAAATGCTGTTTTTTGAAAATTTATTTACCAAAGTTTCAAAAATATTTACCAAATAAATGTAGTTTTAAAATTTTATATTTTTCTAAAATTTCAGTTTTGTAATTATCTTTACTGTATTTTTAGTACAATTTTTTTTTACTTTTTTTTTAACTTTTCGCTATTAATGTTTATCGAATTTTTTTACAGACACCATTATAATCAACAATTTTTGGACTCTAAACCAACAATGGCTTATTACTTTTTAATTATGTTAAATATATTTAATATATAATTTATATATAGAGTATTTTATGAGTTTTTATCTAGTATTTTATTTTCATAATACATATTATTGAAAAGTTGTTAATATTAATATATATATATATATATATATATATATATATATATATATATATAGAGAGAGAGAGAGATTAATAAATATATAAAAAAGTATATAAATACAAATACTCTTGTTGGTGTTTGTATATATTAAAGTGAGCAACAATATATTACTATTGATGCAAGTGCTAACAGTAGATATAATAATGTATGAGCACATAATATATAAATTATATATTAAATATATTTAAAATAATTAAAAAATAATAAGCCCTTGTTGGTTTATATTCAAAAATTATTGATTATAATGGTGTTTGTAGAAAAATTTAATAAACATTAATAGCCAAAAATTTAAAAAAAAGTCAAAAAAAAATTGTACTAAAAAAACAGTAAAGATAATTACAAAACTGAAATTTTAGAAAAATATAAATTTTGAAACTATATTTATTTGGTAAATATTTTTTAAACCACACTTATTTGGTAAATAAATTTTTAAAAAACACCCTTTTGGTCAAAAATTCTTTTGCAGATGAAATTCAAATTAGCAGTACAAAAGGTTCAGAAATAAATCAGAAATAAGGCATCATCCGAACCAATGTACTACAAATTCCAAACACTCCCCAGACATTTGTTCATGTCACAAAAGTGCACCCTCAAGGAGAAGGATATTTGTAAGATAAAAGAAATATCAAGGGGGGCATTTGTAATTTTAAAAGATACGTGGTTTTGTTTTTGTAATTAGACTAAACTTTATGGTTAGTTTTTGTAATCATCCCTAATTATTGCATATATTATTCCACAATCTTACTTTTTTTTCAGTCGAAAAGACCCCCCCATAGGGTGAGGTATCGAGGCGGGATCCCCTACCTTCTCGTGAAGGAACTAGGGGTGTGCAGAAAAACCGAATCCGAAAAATCGAACCGAAAATTCAATCCGAACCAGTCCGATCCAATGTTTTCGGATCGGGTTTCGGATTAGAATTTTACAGATCCGAAAATTTCGGATCGGATCAAATCCCCGGTTTTTGGATTAATCCGATCGATCCGAAATATATAAAAAAGAAATTTTTTATTATTTTTAGGTAAAACGCCAGAAAAAACTTCGGATCGGATCGGATTAACCGCGGATTTTCGAATTAATCCGATCCATCCGAAGTATATATATATATAAAACGAAATTTTTATTATTTTCGGATTATGATTTTTATTATTTTTATCAGTTTTAAAAAATTTCGTTTTTTTTGGATTAAATCCGATCACCGATCCGGATTCGGATTGATCCGAATCCGATCGGTTCGGATTTCGGATTGAACAAACGGTGAGCCGAAATTTCGGATCAATCCGAATTCGGATCGGATTGATCCGAATGCACACCCCTAGAAGGAACAGTTCAATGACTCAAACAACACCTTTGGCATATTTGGTTACAAGAAACCATTCTGCACACATTATTAGTTCCTTCGAACCGCATATCCAACGCGCATTCTAACGAACAATTATTCACACCAATATGAACTAAAAGAATGTCTTCATTTTTAGCACCACCCCACTTTCTGAACGGCATGAATGCACCGAATTTCGATCTAAGAACAAATTACATCTTTATGTAATAGAAACTCAATCTACCTATAAAAGTCTTTAAGGCCTTAATTAGTATCTTTTCTGTCACCAAACCACCACTCAGTTGTGATTATTCAGGGGAAGACGCCAAATTTGACGGCCTGCTCTATGTCGTCGTAATAAATGTCTAGAAATCGAGGGAATCATACTAGATTTAGCCATGACCATTCATTCTCATAACATAATCACTAGACACTCTCTAATATTCGATGCCTCCACGTTCCTAAACGGAAACGGTGAAAGGAAATACAGACATTAGAGCTATAGTTCCAAGTCAGTTATAGTCATCAAATGTCTCCTATAAAAATCTAGATTGCTCTGGCCTTATTTTGTGTAAATCATAAATGAATGACGGCATCACGTGAAAAAAGAAACATTCAGACAAATAATCTAGTTTCACCGAAGATCGAAGAAGCATAGAGCTACTTGTATTAAAGAACAAGCAGTTAAACACATGGCAAGCCCGTCCGCGACATTTAATAACGAGCAAAGATTACAATCCACTAATAATATCGGAAATAAATGTCAGTAACTACGCGACAATTTTACAGAAAAAAAAAAGCTTCAAATTTAATGAATTCTACATAATAGATCACAATAGCCAAACTATAGTGTGCTAATTTATTCGAATTCTGTTCGGACGACACATGTTCATCCAATCAGCAAACTGTTCTTTCTATAGACTACAACAGAATACAATCGTTCCACGAACGACAAAAGTGTTTGTTCGCCCTTTGATGCATATATCCGACCACCGAGTAGAAAATAAATGCTCGCCAATCACAAGAACGCGATCGTTTGCGGGGTCACAAATCTCATTCATACATGTCAAAAGCAAGATAATCGGGCCACGAACACAGATATGATAAAACGGAACAAATATACTAATCAAATTGGGGGGGAAAGAATAATATTTATCCTAATCGGAAATTTCATAAATCGTATACCGTATATATCACTGCGTGCTCTTTTTCCCATTGCCGTAGTAACTGAGGTACCATCGAACGAATTTCTTCAACCCCGTCTGAAGATCGGTAGTAGGTTTGTATCCAAGCTCCCTCTGAGCCAAGCTTATATTAGCATGTGTAAATTGCACATCCCCATTTCTAGGCAACTTCATAACCAACCTCTTAGCCTTCACTTTGAGCAGTCTCTCCAAAATACTGACGAGATCCGAAACGGGCACAGGCGACGTGTTCCCCAAATTATACACCCGTAACTGGGCCGGGCCCTTTTTCTTCCCCCCACTGCCCGTACTCTTCTCCGCAGTATCTAACGCACCCAAACAGCCCTTCACAATATCATCAATGTAGGTAAAATCTCTAGCTACAGTGCCATGATTAGCAGCCTCGAAGATCGGAATCGACTTTCCTCTCAAGATATCCTTAGTAAAAAAGAAATATGCCATATCGGGCCTCCCCCACGGCCCGTACACCGTGAAAAACCTCAATCCAGTTAGCGAGAGCCCGTATATATGATTATAAGTATGTGCAATTTCCTCACCGGCTTTCTTAGTAGCAGCATACAGACTAGCAGGCTGATCGGTCCTGTCCCTCTCGGAAAACGGAACTTTTGTGTTTAATCCGTAAACGGAACTGCTCGAAGCCCAAACAATAGCGGGCTGAGGGTTAGCATTCTTACAAACTTCAAGCAAATTAACAAGACCTGCAATATTGCTATGAACATAAGAACCAGGATTCTCCATGGCGTACCGTACACCGGCCTGAGCCGCTAAATGCATAACATGAGTAAAAGGCACAATATCGAAAAGCTTTTTCAGCAGAACAGCGTCGTTTATATCACCCTCCACGATGTACACACCAGTGCGCTCTAAAAGCGCCTGCCGGGCCCTTTTGAGCGTCGGATCGTAGTAATCGTTGAAAATATCAAGCCCCAATACGCCGTCGCCACGGCGCTTGAGTGCGGCGGAGACATGAGTGCCGACGAAACCGGCGGCTCCGGTTACCAGAACGGAAATCCCGTTTCTCGACCTGATTTTAGCTGAGGCTCTGACCTTTTTCTCGAAATTGGGACCGCCATATGAGCTGGTTCTGAGGGACCTTCTAGAGAGATCTGAGGACGCAGCGGATGACGGTGCCGGCGATCTGTAGAAGAACACGAATATCAAACCGAGGAAGACAAGGGACCAGAAAGCGAGCTTGGTCAGCGAAGAATGCAGCCTCAGCCTATTATTGTATGGAGATTTCTCGATCTTGAACTTTCCCGGGGTTGATGGGGTATTATTGTCAATGTGCTTCATCTGTGATGAAATCCAACTAAAAATCTTGGATAATCTCTTGTTTTGACGCCAATCCGATGATTTTCTTGAAGAAAAACAAAAATATATGCTAGGGCTACGAATTGAAAATCAAACGATTTCTTTATATATATCTTTGATGAATGTCGTATTCAAGATTGGAGCAAGAACGGAGAAATGGGAGCTTGGAGATGTTTTCTTTTTCTTATCACTCTTATTGATGAAGAATCTCTGGTTTCTTGGAGGAAATCGGTGGTTGGTGGTGATGGTGGTGGTGAAGGTGTTTTCTTCTTTTTCCTTTTTTTTTTTTCTTCTTTGTATTATTTCTCTTTTTTTCTTTCCTTGCTTTAGAGAGGTAAATAATTTCTGAGAATATGATGATTGGATTATATAAAAGTATGTGATTGGAGAGAGAGAGAGAGAGAGAGAGAGAGAGAGAGAGAGAGAGAGAGAGAGAGAGAGAGAGAGAGAGGGGCTTGTGTGGATGAAATGCAGAGGAGGGAGATGAATGGAGGCTTGAAGAAATTTAAAAAAGGATTAATTAATGGAATTAGTAAGAAGAGAGTCAAACAAGAGTGTCAAATTAAATTTTAGAGATTATTAATGTTTGATTCATATGATTAGTGGAATTTAATGCATTTAAAAATTTCATGTTTTTCTTTTTAATTTTTTTTTATATTTTTAATATTTCTGGTTTATAATACTCTATCTGTCCCACAAAATTGTGCTCATTTTGACTTTTATTGATCAATATTCATAAACTTTGACCATTAATTACAACCAATATATAAAAAAATTATAGTAATATAAGTATTTATTTGAATTGTCTTAATGTGTATTTTCCAATATTATTTGTTTATAATTTTTATTCATAGAAACTATTAATAGTCAAAGTTGTATTTGAAGAGACCGATCAAAGTCAAAATGAGCACAATTTTGTGGGACGGAGGGAGTATGTTTTGAAGCTTTTTTTATAAATGAATATTAGCTGGATTTTTGGATGTAGATTTCCTTTTCTTAAAAAATAAAATAAAATTTGTTAAGCAAAAGTACAATTATGCCAATATTTTGTATACATGGTATTATAGAAAACGAATCCACTATTTTATCTTGTGGTTATGGGGTGAATTTTAAGGGATTAATAAAAAATAAATTGTTTTGTAGAATTGTTAAATGCGTCGAAATATAGTCGTTTAGTGCTAGTCACTATAATTTAAACGGATCGGAACAATATGAATCTAATTTTTACTCCATTGAGTTTCATGTTAAACCGACCACGAATAAGCTATAAATATTTTTTTTTAATATTTAAATATAAAAACTTAAATTTAAATATATGCATATGTATAGCATTTAAATCTAACGTGTAAGAAAAGTGTATTCATAATCATTATGAAATAATTATACGTAGTTTCGACTACATTGTATTTTTTATTTGAAATATAACTATATTGCATCAGTGTAATTTTAATATTCTAAAATAAATATTTTAGAATATTGTAGTAATAAAAGTTAAGCATTATATATCTAAAGATATAACTCTATATTTTTATGATAATAAGAAAATAATTATAAATTAAATATAATATCCCAATTTATAAATAAAAGTAATCGTGCAACATTATATATCTAATAAAGGCGAATAAATTCATATTTTACATAAGAGAAAATAAAAATAATCATAGGATATCGGAATTTTGACGGGCTAGCACTAATTCGGTTAAAATTTCCCACTAAATTCAATTTGCAATGTGACGAGTAATAAAAGAATCAATTCAATTTACATTTCCTATCTAAAAGATCAAAATTCTTTCTCTTCATTTGTTTTTTTTTTCAATTAGTAATTCAATTATTAGCTACTATCAAAGTGAAGTTGTGAGATTAGTAATGTAGTTATCATGAAAAATGAATTGCAAATGCTTCGTATTCAAATAGGTTTTAGAATAAAATAGAATCAATAAATTCAAATATGTGAAATTACCGAAACACGAAAATGGGATTTTCTGTTTACTCTTTGAATCTATATTGAATTTAGTTTTAACTCGCTATTTACTTAATTTATTCCAAATGACATTCTTGTATTTAAGAATTTTAAATAGAGCACTAATAATTATGCAAATAAAGAAAAAAGAGACCTATATAATGTTTTGTTAACAAACGTGATTGTCAAATCAGTGAACGTTAGTACCCACATGATGCAATATACATAATCAAATCGATCAATCTCGTTAAAAAAAGGCTCCTTAAACACATAGGGTTCCTTTGGTAGTCATGTCAGGATATTACAGGTTAGGATATGACATGTTAGTTATAGCAAGTTAGATAAAGTGGAGATGAGAATTTGGTGTTTGGTAGTAAAAATGTACTATTTAGATTAAATTGTAAAATTATATTTTTATCCTTGTGTAGTAAAAAAAATCTGAAATACTAGCAGGATTTTAAAAAAATATATATAGTAATTCAGTTTTTATTTATTTATGGAAAATAATATTCCATTTCTTTTTCAATAACTTTAAATAAAAACATCCGATTTTTATTTTTTATTTTTAAACCGATTTTTATTTGTTATTTTCGAATTTTAAATAAAAACATCCGATTTTTATTTTTTATTTTCGAACTAATTTTTATTTTTTATTTGTTATTTTAAAAACATCCGATTTTTATTTTTTAATTTTGAACTAATTTTTATTTTTTATTTTTTATTTTCGAACTAATTTTTATTTTTTTATTTTTTATTTTCGAACTTTAAATAAAAACATCCGATTTATTTTTTTTATTTTCGAACTATTTTTTATTTTTTTATTTTTTATTTTCGAACTTTAAATAAAAATTTCCGATTTTTAATATTAATATTCTGGATTTTTTAAAAAATAAGGCTTGGGGTAATTTTGTGATTATTTGGTTAACATGAGCACTATTCAATCATGTTATTTAAACCCACCATTTTGGTGGGTTACAAAATCAATTATGTAAGTGAATTAACAGGATTTAGGCTTAAAGCGGTAGATGAGTTAACTAAACACGCCAACCAAACGCATGTTTCGGCAGGTTAATTTATCCTAACCTGTCGAAACATGGCTACCAAACGGGCGGATAAAATGGAAGACAATTTACTTGGAGATCCCCTAAAAATTTATAACCAAAGTATGTTAAAGATACGGACTCAATAACTTTCATACGACGCAACTTAAGCGAACATCGAAATATTTTGTTACATATATAAAATATTTTGTACCGGAGTATTTATATTTCAACCCACCCAATATACTATTCCAAATCGTTGTTTGGCTAAAATAAAAGTTAGACCAATCGAGAAACGGTCTTAGTCAAGAAATTCCTAATTTAAATAATCAATGTAATTAGACTCTATTTTTTTTCTAGTTTAAACAACCAATCACCGGCAACGACACTTTGAAATTATATTATCTCCATCCCGTTCAAAGGGTTGCATTTATATCAAAAAATAGTCTTTTAGTAAGTTTACATATATCACTTCTTACAATCAAATCAAACAATCACATTTTACTTTTTAATCTTCACCACATATTTATCATTATTATTTATCCAAATAACTACCTAAAATATACTAAATATGCACCCTCTATAAATCTTTGGCCGAAACATAGTAAAATAACATATCAAAGTGATATGTTATATATATATGATTTTACATTCAACTACCTTATTAGATGCCTACTAAATTTTTGAGTCCCAATATTTTCAAAAATAATAATGAAATCCAAATTCAGGCAAATAATTGATTTTCTGCCTAAAGTCTATTTTACCCACGGAGTAAAACATTTCTTTTAAATTGGTTTATTCAATATTATCGAATAAAACATTTCGTTTAAAACAAAAATAAAATAAAAAATGGACCGTTTATTCCATATTCTCCCGTTAACACCAACATTTCACTCCCAACCCTATCGACGGCCTCATCTTCATTCTCAATTCTCATCCCTCGCTCATCGCCCTGTCTCTCTCGTCTTTCTGCTCTCTTCCCCGATTCAATCTTGAACCCGAGGGTCGTCCTTATCTCTTTATCCAGATTCCACCGATTTGCACTTCATGTCAAGGAAATTGAGACAAAGATCTCGATCTGGACCTCATCCTCATCTCGCAATCGCTCACTTGTACACTCCAATTGTATTATGTCGACGGGCGATGCAAATGCGACTCCAGCAAAGGCGGAGTTGAGTCCGAACTAAAATGGAGGTTTCGGTACCGCCTCTGATTCACACGGCGACAGACTTTCTATGTTGATGATCTGCCGATGAGTTCTAATGGTGATGTATGAGTTTTGGTGGTCAGATTTCAAGGCTGATGTGGTAGCCATGATGGACACTCACTGAAGGAACTGACGTTTTTTCGTAGCGTGAGCACGATAGTGAAACAACTCCGATGAATCGAGGCGAAGAGTCTTCGATTTTTGAGTTTATTACTATTACCGGAGGGTCGTCGGAAGAAGAAGTCTACCTAGGAATCTGTATGATTCTTGTCACTTGTTGATTAGTTTACGAGTAGTTATGGTTGATTATTGGCACATTTTGGTATAAGTTCATGGCACATTTTGTTGATCAATTTAGTAGTAATGTTATGGTTGTTATGGTTGTTTAGGTGGTTTGGATTATGTATTTTGGAATATTTGGTGCTAATAGGAATGTTTAACATGTTATTCAATTTAGTTTTGGTGTTATTCAATTCATTGCACAAGATATTACACACTTTCATGTTCTAGAAATGTTAACAGCTTGAAGATATAAGCTTAAAATACTAACTTCTAGCCTCCCGATGCTACTATCAGTCTGCTCTCCAATTCTTGCTATGCCTCTCTCAGTCTGATATTCAATCCTTATGTCAATTTGGTCTTCAAGTCTTCTCATGCTTCTCTGAACTTCATCTTGCTGTGCTGTATCTCTATCTCTTGATGTTTGAGTTACAGCCTCACCATCGTCCTCCAATTGAGTGCACCAATGTGAGAAACTATGAACAGGGCAGCAATGGAACAATTGCCTTGGATTTTTTGCTGTTGTTGAGAGGCGTATCATCGTTTTTTGATCGCAATTCTTCTTGCATACTTCATTTTGAAATCTCAAACGACGAACATTTGAGGATGATGATGAAGACATCAAAAAGTTTGATTCTATGATACCACAATTATCTCCACACGAAACACAACTGAAATGGATCAAAATGGATGAATTTCTAGCCAAAAAACGGTCACAGACGGTAACTAACGGCTAGTTAAAACTTTTACAAAATTTTTACAATGAAGTCCATAAAAGTTAAACAATATTACAGTCCAGGTAGGTATACACTAAACAATATTGCAACAAAGGATGGCATGTGGGGCTCACGTGATATTTCGTTTAAAAGAAAAGAAAATATAAAAGACAGTAATAAAAAAAAGGAAATGAAAATGAACTTTTCTCTCTCTCTCCTATGACATCACCAAAGTTGACTTGTGTCCTTAACTGTAATACAAATTTTCAGTAGTTTAAGTTTTGTCATTCGTCGTAAAATATGAGAGCATATTGACCAAACGTTTATATAGCATCTAAAAAGATTGTATCACCCATATATATATATATATGAGTGGGTTCATGTGAGAATATAATTTAAGTTAAGAAATAAGAATGAATTTCATCCATAGATCTTGATAAATGGATGAACTAGATTTATTCACACAAAAATTTGATGCATATAATGTAATATTTTAATACATCGATATTTTGATGCATATAATGTATATTTTAATGCATTGCAATTTCGATGCACGAAATACATATATTTCATGCATAATTAATACAAAATTCATGCATATTCGCAATTCGATCATTTTCATTTGATCTTATATTATATATATATATTCCTTCGGATTGGTTGCGGAAGACGGGAAGAGCATTGAAATTTATGCCTTTTGCACATGCAGATGTCAAATAGCCCATGCCGATAAATACTACTCCTATGTGGGGATATGATTTATTGAGAGTTTTTTTTCCCGAACTTTCGCATCATTGGATGGTGTGAGAGATTTATTAGGTATATTTGTTATTATATTAAATTTATTAGTAGTAAATTTAAGTGGTTGTGTAAATTCTAATATTATCCCAATTATTAACCTGTATACATAAAATATATATTAAACATATTTATTAATACAGTATTATGAAATATATTTATTAGTGTATTCTTTATTATTAAATATATTAAATATATTTTTCACGCATTATTAATAAAGGTATTTATTATTAAATATGATTTTTATATATTATTATTCAATATACCGAGTTTATATTACGATTACTATTAAATTTAATCGCAACTATAACTGTTGATATTCAAAATAATGAAGATTGTCTCCACTGTACCAACACGAATCTTTTCAAGTGTGTTTTGTTCTCACCGGCACGGATCTTAACTTTCTGTGAGGCCACTAACCCATAACTGCTACAGGGTAAGCACGCTTAACTATAAAGTTTCTATGAGATGACTACCGAAAAAGAAGATTCATCTTATTGGTATTAATGGTTCGAACCAATTCATTTAACCACTTTATAGTATATATATCCCACTGGTGGAATCGAGGACCACGCCTCGTCCATTTTTAAGCCCATGCAGGCAGAATGCTGGATCAAAACCCCACAAATCCACAATCCCCTCCCTTCCACTACCTGCCATCATCTCATCTTTATAGCTCTGAAGCCTCGGCGTATTAAATTTGATCGCAATCATCCAGTAGTTGAATTTGTTCACACAACCCTCCAACACTTGACATTAGCATATGTTACAGCTCCGATTACCTCCGCTGCACCATTATCTCAATTACAGCATACTAGATGCAATCACACAACCCCCAGCACCTGACAATAGGGGTGTTCATAAGCGGGTATCCGGATTTTCGGGTACCCGCTTTTTCGGGTACCCGGAACTTCGGGTACCTATTTAGGTGGCCCATGGCCCGACTCATAAAATCCGGGTACCCGCTTTTTCGAGTACCCGACTTTCCGGGTCGGGTCACCCGAGTACCGGAGTTTTTTTTAATCATATATTATTATTATGTGATTTTTTGCTATATTTTTTTAATTTTTAGTTCAACAAAATTATTTAGCTCTAAATTAAACAAAATTTTATTCTAATTTTAAAGTCATGCATTATGATTAAATCAAATAGTAAGAAAATTTAACTTTAATTTAATTTATTTGCTCGATTGGTTCTACAGAAAAAATTAAATTAAAAAAAAATATGATTCATGAAAAGGAAAAAAAATAGAGCATAAATTTAATATGATCAAATTTTACATAGGTATTGTAATGTTAATATTATTAAAATGTAAGTAAATACATAGTAATTCTATACATAATTTTTAAAATGGTTAAAATAAAATATGTAGTGAGAAAATAAAAAAATAAAAAAAATTTAAAAGTTACCGGGTCGTCGGGTACCCAGTAATTTTATTTGGCCGGCCCATTACCCGGCCCGGTAACTCACATAATTATCGGGTCGGTTATCCGACCCGCTAAATCCGGGTAATTAACAAAAATTACCCGGTAAAAGGTTCCCGGGTAGTCGGGTAATTAACAACCTCCATTGTACCAGTATCTTAGTTCCGATCACTTGCCAACTTCTGTTGCATGACCGCCTCTCAATTCCAACGCACACATAACCTGCTCCAACAAAAAAATAAAATAGATTAATGTTTTTAAAATCTCTTTATACATTAACAGTTAATGCAAATAATTAATTTTATCAAATATAATTTTACACTGATATCATAAATAGTAGTCAAATTAATTAATATAATCAACCTCCTTAAAAAAATTAATATAATCAACTAAGAACTAACGGGCAAACGAAACCCTACACGTCATTTTGGCTATTGGTGAATTGTATTGGAGAAACCAACAAATGTATATGCGTCATTATTGACGAAATACGAAATATGGGTGTGAATATAATATTTTTGTCTTCTAATTAGAATGGTAATCAGACATGTATAATGAAAACAAGGTACATATTTATTAGACCATTATTAAAATTTAAGTTAAAAAATAAGGTATAATTGTTGGTGACCGATCTTATGTGGCGCAATTTAGTTTCCGTATCATCTTGAAGTCGATACATTTACGAATAATTGATAAGCCGGTTCGAATATTATCGACTTGAATATCCAATCTCCACGTCTCAATATCGGTCTCTCAAATCGGCCAAGAAACAGATTCAGATGTGATCCGACTTGGATATCCAACCCAAAGCTAAGTACACCAACACCCATAGATCGGCCAAAACAATCTGATCGGGTGGTTTACGAACCGATCAGGATGATGACAATCTCGATTGAAGAGCCGATCTGATCCGATCCGATCTAACGACACAAACAGGTCGCTACGTGTCCGAATTACAAGACAAGACAGTGGGTGTCTCATTCATCAAATAATCTAATCCATGATACTGACGCGTTTGTTTGTAAATGAGTTAACCACGGAGCGACACGTATCCGATCAGGATTTACTCAGCTCGGGTCATTAAAGATGATCCGGAAAATTTTACTTAAAAAAACACTGTAAAAACAAAAACAAAAATTAAGAACTAATCTAGAACTCAGATCGATCTTCAGTAATACGGTTATTTCTACTTTCAACTTACATTGTTATTGCATTTCTACATTCCTATGTTTAAAATCCGTGCTTACGTGTAGGGCTGACAATTTCAGACACGACACGATAACTCGATGCGAACACGTACGAAATTAATGGGTTAATGTTTGGCCTTATTGTGTTCGTGTCCTTATCGTGTCGACACGATAAGGACATGCTAATTTTGTGTCGTGTTCGTGTCATATTCGTGTCGTGACTTTCGTGTTCGTGTGACCCGATAATATTTATATATTTTTATCATTAATTTTATTATCATTTTAAATATTTTTAGTTTATTTTTTAATTTTATCGATTCGTGTTGTATCGTGTCAACATGAAAAATATCGTGTCATATCGTGTCCGTATTTCAACCTTTCATGTCGTGTTCGTGTTCGTATCGGGCATATACTTAACGAGTTGTGTTCGATTTTGGTTTTATCGTGTCGTGTCGTTATCGTATCGACCCGATAACGATCCACGGATTGTCAGCCTACTTACGTGTACACATTTTTTCTTTCACTTACAAAAAGAGAGGCGCCGTCTCCCACCCTTCTCTTTTTTTTTTTTTTCCTTCTATTCTTATCTTAATATATTTAATATTAATATTATTTTTTTGTTATTATTAAAATTAATAGTTTCTCATATTTTATATATTATTTTAAAATATATTGTTAGAAACTTTATTTTTTTCCTTTTCTATCCTTTACTCCTTTGCACTTTAATTTTTTTTTTTCATATTATTTATTTATTTGTTCTTTTTTCTTTGAATTTTTATTTTACTTTATTATTATCAAAATTAAAAATTTCTATTATTTATTTATTTATTTTTATTTATATTATTTATGATTAAAAATTACTACGACACAATATAATAAATAATAAATGCGGAAAATACGATCAACATTGATAAATAAATTATTCAATTACATTATCTGGTCATCAAATCGAACCAAGATTGTATCCTTTCTCCATATGGATCAGCTCATCCTTTACAATCTTCACTCACATTATTCCACCATAAAAGTGGAATTGGTGGTACAGGATAATCGGAGTTCAAAAAAACTTGTACAAAGTGATTACCATTAACTAATGCAATTGCTATATGTTGACGTTGTTGAAACAGAATTGGAGCTGACCTTAATGGCAAGTGTGTAAAACAACTTCCACTAAGAGGAGTAAATGCATGCAGCACAACATTATATCGTGTTGCAATGACAGCCCCACACATAATGTCCATCCAACTCCACTGTGGTGCCGAAGATTCGAAGAAATTTAGTGCTCGCATCATATTATCGGCAGCACCTCGTTCAAGATAAAACGATCGTAGAACTCCATATTTTGTTCAATTTCAAAGTAAAGATCTGCCCGAACCTGCTTCCAACCATCTTCTGAATTATACCCATCTTGTGCGGCTATCGCTCTGTATCCGCAGTTACCATCCCCAAGAACATCAACTGTATGACTGACGTGACTCCGATATGCACCTGGCATTTGTGTGATATATGGATCATTGATTCCTTTTCCTGAATTTCGTGTACGAGTGTTCGTAGACTCAAAGCAAGAGCGCATCCTCGGCTGACTTTGCTCTTTTTTACTAGGCCGACCTTTGTTTTTTGTGTTGGATGGTGGTTCTTGATATTTGCAGTTGGATGGATCTACCATGTCAATCATTTTATCTAACATATGATATCTCATGGCTGGATCCATTTTATCCAACTGCGTCTTTAACGTTGTCATTCTATCGGGAGATCTCGCCTCATTTGGCAAAACAGAGGTCATGGATAACCTTTTCCAGTGGCAGTGGATCTCGCCTATTGGAATGGACAAGAATTGTGACTGATAAAACGATAAGCGATGCTTACATGGCAAACCATATACAAATTTGAAACTACAATTACAATTGTCCACATATTGTCTGTCGACCTTCTTCAACTCATTAGAGAGCAGGTGGAGTGCCTCCAAGGATATGCAGCCTAGTAAATTTTCGTAGATTTCATCATTAAAATCATGACATCTCATAATATGCGACCTTTCAAATGATGCTTTGATATCTCCAAATTCCAGAATCAACATCTTGTCGATTTTTTCAACAGATGTGTCGATCGAAGACATCGTATCACCCAAATATTTTTTCAATCTTGAATTAGCTGATTCTACCCTGAAAATTTATAATATTGTGTTAGAATATGAAATCAAGATGGATAAATACTAGTATTTTAAGTACATAACATAATACCTTTGACTTGAACGACATCCGATGTGCATATAATTATTCGTCCAAGCGTAGACAATTCGATCACTGTAAGGCAATAACCATGTTGACCATAGATATTTTATCACTTTCGGGTACGATTTATATTTATCTATCAACAACTTCCATTCATGTTCAAAAGAACCCATATCAGATGACATATAAACTTTGTGCCAAGACTGATTAAAGTTAGTCCATTCGGCATCTAAGAAGGGACTACATTTTTTCATGATATTTTTATTTATGTGCCATATGCAGATAATGTGATGTGCGTTAGGAAAAACTTCTCCTATTTAAGATATTAGTGTCAAATCTCTATCAGTAACAAGCACAGATGGCATTAATGCCCCTTTTTCAAGCATATTTTTTTTTTAAATAATTTAAATGCCAAGTGTATCGTTCTGTTAGTTCATCACACATATAGCCAAACATAAGTGAATAGTTAGCTTCGTGGATGTGATACCCACGACCTCCAAGAAAGGAACCCAATATTCGTTCGTCTTGTAAGTGACGTCAATAACGAGTATCGTAGGAAATTGCGCATATAACTCAATACTATCTCTATGAATCCAAACAATATCTGTAATTGCTTGTGTCTCCGGATGCACACGGTACATATGAAAATAAACTGCATGTACCAAAAATAGTTAGTTAATAGATGGACGAATTATATTAATATTTCAAATGGAAAAAAACTTAATTACCTTTATGAATTAATTGAGATAAAGCATATTGGACGTTGCTTAATAAACCCTTTTTGTGTAATACCCGAGATCTTTATTTCCGGATTTGTTGGGTTTTCTGGGTTTTATCGGATTGTCATGGTCCTCATCGTAGGAATTTCGTGCCATGTTTGGTTGTGACTTGTTGGGACATGTTTTTGGAGGCATTTGGAATCACTTTGTGAGTTTTTGAGATTTTGTGGTGTAGCGCACGCTAATGCTTGAAGCATAGCGCACGCTACTGCGTGGTGTTTAGCGCACGCTACCGAATGTGTAGCGCACGCTAAACTGGCGATTGAGCGATCCGGTAACTCTTTGGGATCGAAACTTTGTTAGCGCACGCTAAGGCCGATAGCTAGCGCACGCTATCGACTGCTTAGCGCACGCTCCCTCTTCTTTCTAGCGCACGCTACTCGGTAGATGCAGTTCTGTCCAGAGGCTACTGGACTGGTTTTGTGACCCGTTAGCGCACGCTACGGCTTTTGGGCTAGCGCACGCTAACTAGGTTATACGCGGTTTCTCTGGAGCGTTGACCCCGTTAGCGCACGCTAATGAGGGATGATTAGCGCACGCTAATACTGTCCAGTATAAATACTGGACAGCAGCATTAAGTCGTCATTTTCCCACTTTTCTTCATCTCTTCCGACGGGAGTGAGATCCAGAGGCGAGTAGGACCGATCCTTTTCTTCTAGCTTCATCTTTGAGTGGATTTGTAGATGTTTAACAACATCTAATCGTCTTCTTGGTCCAAATCAAGGTAATCTCTTGTTAGAACCCTATTTTCTTAAATTTGGGGTTTTTGCTCGGATTTGTGATTCTTGACCGATCTCATCCGATCGGTTATTTGTTCTTGTTTGTCTTGACCGTAATCTTCAGATTTTGTTAACCGTTCATCGACTTTTATCGCCCGGATCAACGATTCTTGATTTCTTTGAGAATACTTAGATCCTTGTCGTTTTTAGGATCGTTTCGGATTTCGATTAGTGTTATTGAATTGTGGTGATTCTATTTTCGTAGTATTCGTGGGCTGTCGAAGTCTTGATCGTTTTTTGAGGTTAGAAGGTTGCCCGATAGCGCCCGTTAAATCGTTTCGTTGCTCGTGATATCGAGGCAAGTATCTTGTCCATACGTTTCATGTTTCGTAGGCGTAATTATTGATAAATGATTATATACGAAACCCAATGTTTAATGAACGTAAAAAGGGATTGGTATGTTCTCGATAAATGTTGTCTTCCAACGATAATTTATGTACTTCGTGAATATATGTGTTCTCGGAATATGTGTGGTGGATTTGTATGTTGAAAAGATGATATGATCATTTTGAATGAGTCTATTAGACCATAATCCTTTGGCGGGGATTACGTAATATTATGGGTACTTGTTCGTTAAGAATGTATTACGTGGGATATTAGTTGTTACTCCTTTGAAAGGAGGCTGTGATGTTTAAGTGTTGCTTGGCTTGATGTTCTACTCCTTGTGATGTGATTGCTGAAAGTGATGTGCCTCCGGGTAGGATTGTTGAATCTCCGGGATCCATACTTGCTAGTATGGGTCGGGCGTGACCGTAGGGTTATCCAATCCGGGTATGTCTTGCGGGGACTCAGGGTTCGGGCTTGCTAGCCCGATGCCGAGATAACTTGTGGGGTTATCATCGGGTATGTCTTGCGGGGACTCAGGGTTCGTGGCTTGTTAGCCGATCTTGGGATAACTTATGGTTGTGGTATGGAATGGTTAGTGATGTTGTCACGAGGACATGTGATTTGGTATGGTTTCCTATTGGGTTATTCACTCGGGTATGTTCTACGGGAGCATCGAGGTTCGTGGCTTGTTAGCACGGACGCGAATAATCCTTAGGAACATGTGTTATGTGATTCGGGTCGTGGACCCTGTGGCTTATGATTTGGGTCTTGGACCCCGTGTGTTGTGAATTGGGTTGTGGAACCGCGTTTTATTATTGGAATCGTATTTTGGAAAGATGATTTTGGGACGTGTCCCCAAGTGTTTTCGAAAGACTTGAGAATTCATTATTTTCAAATGTTTTCAAACTCCCGAGACCGTAAAATATTTTGTATGAGACACATGGTTCTTTTCCTACCTTTTATAAATCAAACTGTTTTGATTAAGTGAATTATCTCGGGAAATATATTCAAGATTTTATATTCTTGAAGCAAGTTATGTATGGCTTGTACTTTTAGTTTTATACTTGCACTAGCAAAACAGTGGAGTTTTGCTAACCCCCGAGTATTCGGGGGGTGGATGTCTGTATTGCGTCCAGGTACTTGCAGGTAGCTGGGGAGCGAATCACAGGATCGATACGAAGGATGATGGGAGACGAAGATACTAATCACGTGAAGACCAATTGTAGAGTATATAGTAGAGTCATGTTGGTTATCCCTCCGATGTGTTGTTACCCCGATTTATGGAAGTGTTATTGTATTCTAGCCCCTGCGTGGGTATGTGTTCTGGGCAAGTATCATGTATGTAATGTTGTGTGTGTTGTGATATAAGACCTAATCGGTCTAACGGTCCTTTACGTAGCCATGTCGGCATGTGAAGTGACGCATTGTTTTGTATTTAGCCTGGTAGATCCTCGTGGAGAGGGTCTGCGGCGCTGTAATATTCCCGATTGGTTTGGGGGTGTTACAGAATATGGTATCAGAGATTAGGTTGAGGAAACCTAGGCTGTCGGGTTGAGTTAGGTGTTGTCGGGTCTTGTCTTGTCAGATTTGGTCTGACTGAGTGGTGTCGCGACGCGTCGTCCGAGTTGTCGGTCGTGATTAGTATCGAGGTGCAACCATCATCTTCGTGCGATCTGTGGATGTAAGTCTCCCTACCTTGTTGTGTCTCGTATTATACGAGTTTACGTGATACTATGTTATTATGTGGAGTTTAATTGTGCCTCATGAATACTTACTCCATACTTGTTTGATTCTCGTATTGTGTTGGAATAAAGAGTAGTACCGGTATGTATGTATATATATATTTACATCTTTGTGTAAAATCGTTTTTACAGGAGTGATGTTTTGGAGTGGTTACTCAATAAAAGTTTATCAATGTGGTATATCAATTTCAAATGTTTTGGGGAAGTCACGTAAATTCTATTTACAAATATCCTTCGAGAAGGAAAAATGATTTGATTTTCGTATGATGACCTCGAGACCAAAGATTTTGAGAATTCAAACTATACATATTATATTTTCATCTTGCATTGAAAATTTTCAAAATATTTTAAATGCTTAAACGAGGTCTACCAATAGTTTACTTGAGACGTGACTTTCGCCTTCAACTTTTCCGGTTAAACGATATGTAGTGAGAATGTAAATTGTTGGCGTTTGGATTCGTATGTTGTTGTTTATTTGTAACCTTCGACTTTCGGCATTATTTGGTATATGTTCATGAATAACAATTGTTGTGTGTGGTTATGTGTAACTTGAACTGTGTTCTTATCCGCTGCGTGTGTAAAGTCCAAAGTGATTTTTTTGGGTACTTTTACCAAATAGTGTGTGTTTCAAAATGACCTTCTGGGTTTGTAAATTTGAATTATTTCGTTGACCCTTTTTCCTAACTCTTTTGTTGGGTGATTTAACATATATTTTGAAACTATTGAGTTTTCGCGTCTACGCCTTGTAATTTCAAACGGTATTTGGTGACGGTATTTGGTGTTTGGAAAATGATTTTTGGGGAGTATTTGGAAAGTATTACCGTCATCGGCCTTTTTGGCATTTTGGAACGTTTTCGAAAATGGTTTTCAACTTGGTGAGTTCCGGCGAGGAAACCGTACAGAAAGTGACTTTGATATAATGGATGATTTCAATTTCATTGCATTTATAAATCGCATAACAACGGCATTATAAATGAAGATTGTTGGTATAATAGTTTGTATATTGTGCTCTAGTTGGAATTAAATGGTAATATGTATATAATTTAATGATGTTGGATTAAAGACAGAGATGTGAATATCTTGCTATGTGTCATGATCTTTCGTTACCATAGGTTGTTGTTTGTTAGCATGCCGAGGGGCAGAGGTCGTGGTCGTAACCGTGGTGTTGATGGCCACGAGGATCAGATGCGGAATCGAGAGAATGCCGCTGGGAATGATTTTAGTTTGGGTGTTGCTACTATATTGCAACAAGTAGCGACTCAGATGACTCGGTTGACCTGGTGGTTCAACGCGGCATTGACGCGAGTCGAACGTTGGTGTAAATCAATGGCTTCGCGAGGTAGTTCGTATGAATCCCCTCGATTCGCGGTCTTTGCGGATGCGTTGGTGCAGGATGGTTGGATTTTCCGGTTGGGAAATATTTTCGAGGCTATCGGATGTCTGAAGAGCGGAAGGTACCTATCGCTCGGTACCTTCTCGACAAAGATGCCGCTAATTGGTGGGAAGGCTAAACCTCGTGATCGTGATGTCACGTGGGCGGAGTTCCAAGCATTTATGGAAGCCGAGTTACATCAGAAACCGATTAGAGAGCGAGAGGATTCGCGAATTCTACTTGGCGAGAACCGCAAGATATATCGGTGTCGCAAGCTATCATCGATTATAGCAAACAACTCGATTATGTGCGAGACGGGTGAGAACCGAGGAAGAGAGAATCCTTCACTTTGACAGACGGATGAAGCCGGATATTCGCGTGTATATGTCGGGATTCAATTGCACTTCGTTGAGGGACTATCAAGATCGAGCACTAGCCCGTGAACTAGCTTCGTTATCATCGGAGCGTATCTCCGAGTCGAAGAAGCAGAAGAAGTCCGATGATCGCGTGGACAGTGCAGGAGTCGGTGTTTCCAATTTGCAACGTAGTAGTCTTTCATTGTGAAGCTCCATCGCTCGATGCGTGGGCCGAGAATTCCAAGTCTTACATTACGACTCTGGTAAAGCCGGGAGATGTTTTAATCTTGTAATGTGGCGGGACATGTTCGTGCACATTGTCCTTCTCACTTGATAACGTGTTACAGTGTGGACTCGAGGGCAGAGTTCGGTTTGCGAGATGGTTTCCGAGCCTTCCGGGGCACGGACTTGAGCACCGACATCTGGATCGACTCCGAGAAACCCTGAGTGGCCTATCCTATCAGATGTTTGTTATGTTATTTCACTCGTTTTGTTGTTTTGATATTCCGGAGATTAACTTCTTTTATTCGAAGTGAATCGGACTTTGAACTCTGTACTTTCGACTCTGTCGAATCGTTTATGTTCGTTGATATTTTCTGAACTTGTCCTGTCTTGTGCTTTTGGTTGATCAAACGAGTTGTAGTATTGTTCCAGAATAAACCGTTTGTCGCTATGACTTTCCAATTGCAACTCCCTTTCCTATGGATCTTATGTGAATACACATCTTGTTGTCTTCACCGAATCGTATATTGTCTCAAGCCGAGATGTGAACTTTGGGGTTGTTGTTTGAGTATTATTGTTCGTCGTGATTCGAACATGATTGATCGACTGTTGTTGTCTTGATCGTTGTAACTCAATCGTTTGATGGTTCAGTTTTTGTTGACCTCGTTTCGTAATTGTTGAGCGTTAGGACTCCTTCGTAATTTCCTTAAGTTCAGGAAATTTGTTTTGTGTTCGATCTCCCAACCCTTGGGCTGTGGAATTTCGTATTGGTCCAGCGTATAGCTCGTGTTTTGGTTGATGTCTTGTTGAATTATTCAACCGTATTGATTTTCGTTAAATCGTGTTTTGTTATTTCGGCAGCGGATAACGTGTGTTATCCGAGTTTGTTTTGCGTCGTTCGTTTTATGTTTCAAGTTTCGAGGACGAAACTTCTTTTAAGAGGGGTAGAATGTAATACCGAGATCTTTATTTCCGGATTTGTTGGGTTTTACGGGTTTTATCGGATTGTCATGGTCCTCATCGTAGGAATTTCGTGCCATGTTTGGTTGTGACTTGTTGGGACATGTTTTTGGAGGCATTTGGGATCACTTTGTGAGTTTTGAGATTTTGTGGTGTAGCGCACGCTAATGCTTGAAGCATAGCGCACGCTCTTTGCGTGGTGTTTAGCGCACGCTACCGAATGTGTAGCGCACGCTAAGCTGCGATTGAGGCGATCCGGTAACTCTTTGGGGATCGAAACTTTGTTAGCGCACGCTAAGGCCGATAGCTAGCGCACGCTATCATTGCTTAGCGCACGCTCCCTCTTCTTTCTAGCGCACGCTACTCGGTAGATGCGATTACGTCCAGAGGCTCTGGACTAGTTATGTGACCCGTTAGCGCATGCTACGGCATTTGGGCTAGCGCACGCTAACTAGGTTATACGCGGTTTCTCTGGAGCGTTGACCCCGTTAGCGCACGCTAATGAGGGATGATTAGCGCACGCTAATACATCATCGATATAAATCCGGCGGCATTAAGTCGTCATTTTCTCACTTTTCTTCATCTCTTCCGACGGGAGTGAGATCCAGAGGCGAGTAGGACCGATCCTTTTCTTCTAGCTTCATCTTTGAGTGGATTTGTAGATGTTTAACAACATCTAATCGTCTTCTTGGTCTAAATCAAGGTAATCTCTTGTTAGAACCCTATTTTCTTAAATTTGGGGTTTTTGCTCGGATTTGTGATTCTTGACCGATCTCATCCGATCGGTTATTTGTTCTTGTTTGTCTTGACCGTAATCTTCAGATTTTGTTAACCGTTCATCGACTTTTATCGCCCGGATCAACGATTCTTGATTTCTTTGAGAATACTTAGATCCTTGTCGTTTTTAGGATCGTTTCGGATTTCGATTAGTGTTATTGAATTGTGGTGATGCTATTTTCGTAGTATTCGTGGGCTGTCGAAGTCTTGATCATTTTTGGAGGTTCGAAGGTTGCCCGATCGCGCCCGTTCGTCGTTTCGTTGCTCGTGATATCGAGGCAAGTATCTTGTCCATACGTTTCATGTTTCGTAGGCGTAATTATTGATAAATGATTATATACGAAACCCAATGTTTAATGAACGTAAAAAGGGATTGGTATGTTCTCGATAAATGTTGTCTTCCAACGATAATTTATGTACTTCGTGAATATATGTGTTCTCGGAATATGTGTGGTGGATTTGTATGTTGAAAAGATGATATGATCATTTTGAATGAGTCTATTAGACCATAATCCTTTGGTGGGGATTACGTAATATTATGGGTACTTGTTCGTTAAGAATGTATTACGTGGGATATTAGTTGTTACTCCTTTGAAAGGAGGCTGTGATGTTTAAGTGTTGCTTGGCTTGATGTTCTACTCCTTGTGATGTGATTGCTGAAAGTGATGTGCCTCCGGGTAGGATTATTGAATCTCCGGGATCCATACTTGCTAGTATGGGTCGGGCGTGACCGTAGGGTTATCCAATCCGGGTATGTCTTGCGGGGACTCCGAGGTTCGGGGCTTGCTAGCCCGATGCCGAGATAACTTGTGGGGTTATCATCGGGTATGTCTTGCGGGGACTCAGGGTTCGTGGCTTGTTGGCCGATCTGGGATAACTTATGGTTGTGGTATGGAATGGTTAGTGATTTGTTGTCACGAGGACATGTGATTTGGTATGGTTTCCTATTGGGTTATTCACTCGGGTATGTTCTACGGGAGCATCTGAGGTTCGTGGCTTGTTAGCACGGGACGCGAATAATCCTTAGGAACATGTGTTATGTGATTCGGGTCGTGGACCCTGTGGCTTATGATTTGGGTCTTGGACCCCGTGTGTTGTGAATTGGGTTGTGGAACCGCGTTTTATTATTGGAATCGTATTTTGGAAAGATGATTTTGGGACGTGTCCCCAAGTGTTTTCGAAAGACTTGAGAATTCATTATTTTCAAATGTTTTCAAACTCCCGAGACCGTAAAATATTTTGTATGAGACACATGGTTCTTTTCCTACCTTTTATAAATCAAACTGTTTTGATTAAGTGAATTATCTCGGGAAATATATTCAAGATTTTATATTCTTGAAGCAAGTTATGTATGGCTTGTACTTTTAGTTTTATACTTGCACTAGCAAAACAGTGGAGTTTTGCTAACCCCAGTATTCGGGGGTGGATGTCATGTGCGTCCGGGTACTTGCGGGTAGGCGGGAGCGAATCACAGGATCGATACGAAGGATGATGGGAGACGAAGATACTAATCACGTGAAGACCAATTGTAGAGTATATAGTAGAGTCATGTTGGTTATCCCTCCGATGTGTTGTTACCCCGATTTATGGAAGTGTTATTGTATTCTAGCCCCTGCGTGGGTATGTGTTCTGGGCAAGTATCATGTATGTAATGTTGTGTGTGTTGTGATATAAGACCTAATCGGTCTAACGGTCCTTTACGTAGCCATGTCGGCATGTGAAGTGACGCATTGTTTTGTATTTAGCCTGGTAGATCCTCGCGGAGAGGGTCTGCGGCGCTGTAATATTCCCGATTGGTTTGGGGGTGTTACATTTTGGCCTTCATTTCGCTTTGTACTGCATTGTAAATACTTTTAATGCCTGTAGTATTAGATGGGTCACGTTCCTTCAAGGCGCTCATAATAAACCGAGGTGCAGTAATCTCGGCCATTTTACTCACAATGCACTTTTCATCTCGTGTTAGTCTTGATGTGTACTCCCGACCCTCTAAATATTGTGCCGGGGCATGATTATGCTCTCCGCACACAACAGTAATTCCCCACAAAATACCATATGGAGGAATCGGTACACCTCGTAGAGAGAATGGACAACCATTTTTTTTTGTACTAGTACAGCTTTTTAAAGTTTCTCCACTTTTTTAATATCTTGGTGGTTGATATTTTCCTCCCTTTTCACAAATTAGAGTGCATTTCGGGAGTTTGTTACCTATTTTCTTTGCGGATTTATCAATAACTATGACGAATCCATTTTTCCTTCCGGTCGTCCTCACCCAATCTAACATCTCATCTCTACTTTCAAAAATCTGTAAAAAAATAAAAAGAGTAAAACTGATTAAATGAGCAATATATATACTAAACTAATTAAATGAAAAGAGCAAAACAGAAAAATATATTTATACGAAAAAAGAGCAATATATATATATACCAAAAAAATGACGAAACACAAAAAAAAAGATATTTACACGAAGTCGTACCTGATTAGTGATAAATTCACACGACATGTTCCCATTATTTGCTGAATTATATTCTTCCATTTATTATAAACAAAATAGTGTTTCAGAAATGTGAACAAATAAGTGATATTACATGAGAAATTTAAGAAGAAAATATAGAGAGATGATGAGTTATATTTCTTCTTCACTTCCTATTTATAGCCAAACAAGACTACTAAATAATAAAAATAATTGACATGACAATTCAATAGGTAGTATAGACTAGGGAACTATTTTGGTGAAAGAGTTTGAAATGACAATTCAACAGGTAGATATAGGTTAGAGAACTATTTTGTTGAAAGACTTTGAAATGACAACTCAATTGGTAGCTAATAATAATAATATATATCAAGATAATAATATATATTATTTGTATAGATGACTATTGATGTAGTGGAGGATATTGCAATTTGTTATTTGGAAAAGAGTTGTTTTTGAAATATATGGAAAATATTTGTTGGTGAATTTTGGGATAAATTCGGCCTTTTTTTATCGGAATCGACCCACTGAATAAGACTCACTCCGCAGTGAGGTCCGTCGCTTTTTGGCAAAAAAACGACGTTTAGGCCTTCGATTTTGCTTTTTTCTGTTTTTAGGGACTTAATTGTAATTTTCTAAAAGTTTGTGTGGTTGTTATTAATTGACTCTAGCTTCCATAGGGTATATATATATATATATATATATATATAGAGAGTTCGGGATATAGGGTGTGGCATGCTTTTTTTGTGAGGTGCATGCGTGTCACTCTGATTGGAGCGGAGGTTTAATTAAAACACTCACCATTGGCCCACAACACTCCTTTGGGTGAGTGTTTTAATTAAACCCTCTGCTCCAATCAGAGGGTGACACGTGGCGGGCACCTCACAAAAAAAAGAAGGTGTCACCCTTTTTCCCGAATTCTCTATATATATATATATATATATATATATGCGTGTAAGGCCATTATTTCAGACGTTCAATGAATTGAAGTTTTCTTTAAATTTTATTGAAATTCTTAGATCGGTCGAATCTAAATCTGTTCGAACATATTTTCTAAATATTTTTTTAAATATAAATATATTGTATAGAAATAAATTTATAAATTAGTAAAAAATTATCGAAAAAATATCAATAAAAAATTAAAAAAAAAAAAGTATTATATATATATATATATGTGTGTGTGTGTGTGTGTGTGTGTGTTTTAAAAAAGTGGGAGGGACAAAAAAGACATTTTGGTCTTTTTTGTTAAGAGAGGGGAGGATTAGCAAAAGAGGGGGATTAGCATAGCCCTACAAAAATTATCAGCTGGCTTTGATAAGTTAAGTGGGTGTTTGGATTTGCGTTATGAAACAAATTATCAGCTTATTGCGTTTCCAAAATGCTATAATCTATTTTCTAGTGTTTGGCAAAGCAAGAAAGAAAAGTGATTTTTTGCGTTATCAAAGCTTCAAAACGCAGTTATGCAAAAGCAGGTGAAGACTTACTACAAGGAAACGTGATTTTGTTTTTTTTGTCAAATGACTGATTTGCCTTCTATCTTCTTGATTCTTATTGGTTAAACTGCCACTTACTTGTCTTTTCCTCCAATTCTATCACATTTATTTATTTATTTTTTTTATTTATTTTTTTAAATCTGCCAACAATTATATTACTATTACTTGAGTTTTTATTTTATTGTGATACTGAGATCAGCATAAAACTTTTAAAAAAATCCTCACAAGTAATGTGATATGAATTTGAGTTGTTAAATGGAATGTTACATCTTTAGTTTTTTAAGTTATTCTATCTATTTGCTAAAAAAAATTACTTATATCTATTAGGTGTGTAAAAAATATAAATTATTTAAAATGTCTATTTTAGTCATTTTACAAGTTAAGTTATAAATAATCTGATTTGCCAAACACTATAAAAATTGATTATCTGATTATTGCGATATCAAACGACATAATCAAATCCAAACACTATATTTAAAAACCACGTTCTGCAACAGCTGATTATTTGATTATCCGTTTTCAAAAAGCATAATCTATTTTCAATAATCAATCCCAAACACCCCCTAAGTGTCCTTTTTTAGTATTTCCTCTTCGTTTTTTTTTTTTAATCGAGAATTTCAGAAAACTAGTTACAGATCCAATAGATCTTAGGGACTGTTTTTTTTTTTTCCATTAATACCTGAATGGATTAAGCTGTCTGAGTGGATTAATCTGTCTGATTTGAAAAAATATCCTGTTATTTCTTTCTTTTCTGAATGAACTATCTGAATGACAGAAATGACCATTTTACCCCTCAATATGAATTAAGTCCTTTTTGATAAAGGACGGATTGAGCATTTTTATTTATATAATCAATTTAAATTATATGACATAATATTTATTTTAATTTATATTATAATATATATTCATAAATCATATTATAATTTTCAGGTATATTTAAATAATCAGACAATATTTTATAAATATATTAAGTTATATTTTAATATATATATATAGTTATATTAATTTTTTAATAGTCAATATAAAAAATCAATTTAAATAATATAACATAATATATATTTTAATTTATATTATAATATATATTCATAAATCATATTATAATTTTCAGATATATTTAAATAATCAGATAATATTTTTATAAATACATTAAGTTATATTTTAATATATATAGTTATATTAATTTTTTAATAGTCAATATAAAAAATCAATTTAAATAATATAACATAATATATATTTTAATTTATATTATAATATATATTCATAAATTATATTATAATTTTCAGATATATTTAAGTAATTAGACAATATTTTTATAAATATATTAAGTTATATTTTAATATATAGTTATATTATTTTTTTTAATAGTCAATATAAAAAAATCAATTTATATAATATAACATAATATATATTTTAATTTATATATAATATATATTCATAAATCATATTATAATTTTTAGGTATATGTAAATAGTCAGACAATAGTTTTATAAATATATTAAGTTATATTTTATTATATATAATTATATTAATTTTTTTAATAGTCAATATAAAAAAAATCAATTTATATAATATAAAATAATATATATTTTAATTTATATTATAATATATATATATATATATATATTCATAAATCATATTATAATTTTCAGGTATATTTAAATAATCAGACAATATTTTTATAAATATATTAAGTTATATTTTAATATATATAGTTATATTAATTTTTTATCAATAAATAGCTTATATTTGATGAATTTTAAATGTATAATATTAATATATATTTTAAATTTATACTATATATACTCAATTATAATTAAAATTATATGATAATTTATACTATATATACTCAATTCTTTTATTATTAAAGAGGGTAATTTTGGTATATTGGGGAAGTATTTTTGTCTTAATGGTAAGGACACCCCAAAAGTTGCTTAATGAAAAAGACATTATTAAGATCATTAAGTAGAAAGTAACCAGCAAAATATAGCTGATCGATTGATTAAATATTAAGTTGATTAAGTAAAAAATAAACAAGCCCTTAATCTCCAATTATAGAAGCATTGATTTTAAATGCGTTTTAATTAAGAAGACGACAATAAAGTAATATGTGCTAACAAAGTCAATAAAGATGGCTCTCTTTTTCTCTTCTTATAGCCCTTTGTGTGTCCCCATTTTGTTAGGCATGTGATCGTGTATGTTCATGTGATAGTGAATTAATGAATATTGAGGTGTATCTTATACCGTATATCATGGGATATATTAATTTCAGTATTTGTATTACTTATTATGAGGGTAAGATTGGCATCATTTCAATTCACAGTGAATTATTGTTAGTTCACCATTTAACACCATCAGAGTGAATTATTGTTAGTTCACCATTTAACACCATCAGATCTAGGATCGATAATTTCCGACGCGACACGATAATCCGACACGAAAACACACGAAATTAATGGGTTAGTGTTTGGCCTTATCGTGTTCATATCCTTATCGTGTCGACACGATAAGGACATGCTAATTTCGTGTTGGTTTCGTGTCGTGTTCGTGTAACATGATAACACCATTTCAATTCACCGTTAATTATTGTTAGTTCACCATTTAACACCATCAGATCTAGGATCGACATTTTTCGACGCGGCACGATAACCCGACACGAACACACACGAACTTAATCGGTTAGTGTTCGGCCTTGTCGTGTTCGTGTCGGATTCGTGTCGTGTTCGTGTAACACGATAATTTTCGTGTTCGTGTCGTGTCGTGTCGTGTCGTGTTCGTGTAACCCGATAATATTTATATATTTTTAGCATTAACTTTATTATCATTTTAAATATTTTAAGTCTATTTTCTAATTTTTTTATTTGAATTTATCGATTCGTGTCGTATCCTGTCGTGTCAACACGACCGTGTCGTGTTCATGTTGTGTCCGTGTTTCAACCTTTCGTGTCGTGTTCGTGTTCGTGTCCAGCATATACTTAACGGGTCGTGTTCGTGTTTGACCTTATCGTGTCGTGTCGACCCGATAACGACCGACACACACCAATTGTCAGCCTTAATCAGATTCAGCTAATAATACATTTCGTGAGCTAATATTATTTTATTGAACCGTAGTATCGCAGTGCCTCACAAAATCTAACTACAGTGGATCGCAATATAACTAAAAATATGAAAAATAAATAAAATTATTGAAACACCCTTAATGAAGAATAAATTTAATTTACATACATAATAATTTTGAAATAAAAAATCCACCCCGCTCCCGGCCACCCACCGTCAGCATCACCCCACCATCAACACCACTGGCAGCCGCTGCCGGGTGTCGTTGGTCCTCAGAGGTGTTATTGACTTTACGAAATCAATATGTGTGATTGTCTTTAGCTTTTATTTGTTATGCATAAATTATAATTGTTAAATACCATCTTTACAAGCTTACATGACTAAAAAAAACTTGATAAATTTGAAACTTTTTGAAGTTATATGCGAGCGCTTCACTGCAGCGTACGATAGTAATTGCTACACCATTGTATCCCGCAAATGCAAAGCTGCATCATTGCATTCCAGAAATTATTTAGTTGCAATAATATTGTTACATAAATCACCGTAATGCTACTTTATATCTAAGTAATGTTGTAGTGTTGTTACATACATCGCGGCACCATTGCGTCGTACCAATTTATAGCTGTGATATCTGTCAACTGCGATAGTTTCGTCGGTAGTGATTTGAGATTAGGGGTGGAGGTTATTTGTTTTCTTTTTAAATTAAATAAATAAAATGATAAATAAAAAAAGGTTAATTAAGTTATATTATTTTTAGAGTTATTTTTATCTTATATTTTATTAATCAAATTGGTAAATGTCATATTTTTTATTTGAATGATGAGAAACTCTATTCATTATCATCAAACCACTCTACCAAACTATCTACCATTACTTTCAAATGCAAAGTCCTTTAAGTGGCTTAAAAGTTAAAATAGGTGGAAAATATCGTGTATCCTCAATAATGCAAAAAATATAATTATGTTAAAAAATCGCAATTCTAGTATTGAGTGAAAAGTTACACACCTATAGATTTTGGGTTATGGAGCAATCTTTTATACAAGCAAAACACTACTCGATTTCCTATCAACACTTTTTTGATTGGCATAATTTGCAGACTATTATGTCCAGCTTGAGGATTTATTCAGTACGCACTCGAAAAATAGCGGTTGCAAATTCTTCCATCATAAAAAAACACTACTCATTCTTTTTTATTTTTCGAATAACCGAGTTAGCATATATACCAATTACCAAGTCCCTATTTTACTTATTAATTTAATGATATCAATTCACCGTCACAATTTTTATCTCATTCCCTCTCAATATTCATTTTTCCCTCAAACAAAATAGAATGAGAATCCGTACGAGTGGTCGAGTTGGTGGAATATATGAGCGCGGACTGAGAGGTCACGAGTTTGATTTCCCTGCTAACACTTTACCGGTTGAGTTTGTCACACAATGTTTGCTAGTGTAGTTTAACTGACTGACGTAGTTTGCATGCTATTAAATTCAGCCTAAAAATTTATCTAATACGCACTCGAAAGTATCGCCTGACCAGTTATGCCATCATCCAAAAAAAAAAGATGATAAATAAGCAGAATGAAGGATCAATTAGTTTCACACTTTCCTCGCTTATAAATTTCTCTCTCTCTCTCTCTCTTCTTTTTTTTTTTTTTTTTTTTTTAAGATATTGAGTTTCAAGCTTAAACTTATTACTTATTAGTCATGAAGATAACACACTGAGCCCCTCATAAGTGTACTCTATTGAATTACATAGATGTATATTTGGGCCGGTTCTCAGATTTCTAAATATCCTCAAATACTACACACAATTAATAATCCCACGTGATGAGTCATGCCGAACTATCTAGCCACAGATTTCTACCGAGTCTCGTCTCTAATACTACCATCTCAAGTCATAATATGTAACTGTTCTACCCACACGTACCCGGCAAAATAGGCCCAGGCCCGCGGGCCGGGCCAGCCCGCCCGTTTTTGGGCGGGCATTGGGCTGCATATTATTAGCCCAAAAAACCCCGGGTCTTTTTGGCCTGGCCCAGATTTGGCCCGCCCGTGGAGGCCCGGCCCGCGGGCGGCCCGCCCGGCCCGGTTTTTTTTTTTTTTAAAAAAAAAAATTATGTTATGTGTAATTATAATATTTTTCTTGTTTGTTAGATTATAATACATCTATATATTAATTATTGATGTAATTTTATTTTTTATGGGACTTTGTGATTACTTTGTAGTATCCCATATCAATAATAATATTATTTTATGATTTTATAAGAAAGTAGTAGTGATAAATGATATGATGATCAAATAAAAATATTTGTATATTTGTCTTTTGATTACGGAAGTGTAGTAAATAATGTAATTATCAAATAAAAATAATTGTATATTTATTTATCTGATTGTGATAGTATATTGAATAATATAATAATTAAGGATTGAAAAATATTTGTATATTTATTTCAGAATTAATATTTTCAAAAAAAAAAAAAGTTGAGGCCCGCTGGCCGGGCCACGGGTAGGCCTGGCAAAATAGGCCCAGGCCCGCGGGCCGGGTCAGCCCGCCCGTTTTTGGGCGGGCATTGGGCTTCATATTTTTGGCCCAAAAAAATCGGGCCTTTTTGGCCCGGCCCAGATTTGGCTTGCCCGTTGAGGCCCGGCCCGCGGGCCGCCCGCCCGGCTCAATTTTTTTTATATATATTTATGTTATATGTAATTATAATATTTAAAATTTTTCATTATTTGTTACATTAGATTACATCTATATGTTAATTATTGATGTAGTTTTATTTTTTATGGGACTTTGTGATTACTTTGTAGTATCTCATATTAATAATAGTATTATTTTATGATTTTTATAAGAAAGTAGTAGTGATAAATGAAATGATGATCAAATAAATATATTTATATATTTGTCTTTTGATTGTGGTAGTGTAGTAAATAATATAATTATCAAATAAAAATAATTGTACATTTATTTAATTTATTGTGATAGTATAGTGAATAATATAATAATTACGGATCGAAAAATATTTATATATTTATTCAGAAATAATATTTCAAAAAAAAAAGAGTCGAGGCCCGCGGGCCGCGCCACGGGCCTAATATTTTGGCCCAAAAAAAGACCGGGCCTTTTTGGCCCAGCCCATATTTGGCCCGCTCGTTTTTTGCACGACCCGTTTGGGCCGAGCCCGTCCGTTTGCCAGGTCTAGCCACAGGCCTAATAATTTTGGCCCCAAAAAAGTCCGCCCGTTTTATGCCCGGAGCCCGCCCGTTTGCCATCTCTGAAATATTATAGTCTCTTCCTTATTCACATATAAAAAATTACAAATCTCTAAAATATTGGTAATTTGTTAGTTTTAATTTGTTGGTAGTATTATATAAACATGCATTTAACGTTTTACATCTGACTTTGTTACTCGTTTTCCAATCACAATTATCATTGTGTAACCTTTTTTTTTTTGGTTGTTGTCGTTCATTTGTGTTTTCTTTAGTATTTTGTAGTCAATGAGTCGCTAGATTCCATGGAAAATGAGGCGCATTTGAAACCATCGAAAAAGAGACGTATTGGGTAGTCCTCACACCGTTCGATTCCAGGGATAAAAATACGGAATCGGAACCGAATCGCATAATTTTTTTTGTTCGATTTTGCCATTTTTTTTGTTCGAACTGACTCGGAATCGAACCGTGTAGGAATCAAACCGAACCGAAACCGAACCAGAACCGATTTCGTGTGGTTCGGACGGAATATATTATATTATATTTATTTTATTAAGAATATATTGTACTATATTATATTATATTAATTATGTTTAATAAAAATATATTATATTATATTTTATTCAGACAGGTCGGTTTTCCGGTTCGGTGGGGTTCGGACGGTTCCTCTTTAAAATGGACAGGAACCGCGAACCGAACCGATTACTAATAGTAAGAACCGAACCGACAAAAAGAAAAAAAATTTGTTGCTAAGAACCGAATCGAACCGTCGATTCCGATGTGGTTCGGATCGGTTCCACAGTTCCGCGGTTCTCGGTTTCAAAAGTCTCTGCCCTAGTATTGGTTTATATTAGAGTATAATTGTTATTTTGGTTAGATCAAAAGGGTAATTGAGGTAGTATCTTGAAGTAGATCTCGGCCGAGATCAAGGCATGTTTGTTTACTTGAACATATATGTCCGTGTTAACTTATGCAAGTTGGTTTAATTGGAATTATTAATTTAGTAAATAAGGTCAACAAATTTACAATTAAGGAAAACCAGAAATTCTTCGAGAATAATGGCGTATATGCGGGAATGCTCCATGGACGGAACCGAATTACAGAACGATATTTTCAACTATACCTCCAAATACCCCATGCCGTACACTTCGTGTAAAGTAAAACATGGCATTACTTAAAAAGAAAAGAACAAAAAAGAGACTAAATAGTACTAATACTTAAATGAATTCGAACCAGTGAACTTGGTTCGGTGGTCACGGCTCTCCCACTTGAAGCGGAAGATCCGGGTTCAAGTCCCTTTGAGGACAAGAATTTTCAAGGGTTTATGAGTCTTTAATCTATGATTAAAGAAGAGACCCTAGCGTCCGCATGGGCAACTCAACTGGTTCCTGGGTGGCAGATTGCTACAAGGACACAGGTTCGAGTCCTAACTCCCGCAGTGTGGGAGTTTTATCCCTCCAATGTGGGGGATAGGCTCGCAATGGCCTTTGTCACTCCCACCTGGTGGCGTTAGTCATGTGATTTAATTCTCTACCAATTCGCTGTCGGTCGGAGGGTGGGGCGCAGGGCGAGGATTTCGCTATCTTCTGAATAAGAGGCACTGTAGGATCTATTATCCCAAGAACTAGTCAGATCTAAATTTGAAACCTCGATATAAAAAAAATACTTAAATGAATTAGGAGTAATATATTTGTTAGTCGTCCACATCAACCGCCTGTCTGTACCATGTGATAGTCCTAAAATTGAAAGGTGCCACCACAATTGTCTCGACAAATATAATTTTAATTTTTTTTCTCTCTTCATAATTGTCATCATGTTCAATTCAATTGCCTTTATTCCACCTGTAGTGTCGGTGATATATGTATATTTTTTGTAAGCCAATCTTTAATTATTAGTATAAACATTATACAATTTGTATAACAGGATTTTTATGTGAAATTCTTTCCCACCTGTAAAATACTGTTTTCCAATTTGTTTAGTTTGTTTCAATATTTCTCGCTTCCACTGTGTTTTATTTTCAATAGACTCTATCGAGGCAGCTCGGTCCTATCGAACTGAATGAGTTCATTAGCCCTTCTCATTAGTCTGGTCCCATCGGGCCGGATGAGTCCATTTGATCGTCATATCAGACATATATTTTAGACGGGAATTGGTTGGTGGTCCAGTGGTAGGACACCTACACTTAAGACACTCATTTGGGAGAGGTTTTGGTTTCAATTCCCACCAAGAAGCTGAAAGATGAAATTTTTTCTCTTTATGTTCTTCTATTTCCCCGGGGCTAGCTCGAGCGACCGCTAATCAATGTTTAATCTCGCGTCAAGCGGCAGTGTGGGAGTATTTTCTTGTTGGGAACCCGGAGGTGCTGACCAATCAGTGGATGTTCTCTCGAGAACTGTGCTGGAAACCTGAGTCGCTGTTAATCAGTTAAGGGCTTCCCCTTGTGCGCAGAAGTGTTACAGAAAAGCCATTGGGAACTCTGGAATTGCTCGAGCGACCCGCGATTTACTTCTCTCAATTAGTTAGGAATGAGTTCATTGAGAAATTAGGATTAGTCCGGCTCAATTGGGATCACCTAATTATAAAAAAAAGATATATATTCCGGACTATTCTACACATAAGTATTATATGCGGAACAAATATCTCATTGTTATCCCCCAGGGCATAGCTCAGTGGCAAAGGAAGGGGATATCTTTCGCACTGGTGGCACGCAGTGTGGGTTCGAATCCTCGTGGGAGCATCCGCTCTTTTCAGGGATTTGGACCTTGTGTGTTTATTCAGTTGAAGCATCCTCAAAACCGGATTGCTGAGGCATAACCTGCGATTTAACCGGAAGTGGGAATGAGGAATCGGACCTACAACCCCCATGATTCAACCTTAGTCATAAAAAAAAAAATATCATTGTTATCTACTTCTTGATTATATTATATGAGTTTGGGTCCCTATCCAACTAATGAAATTATAACTCCCAATGGAGCTCAAGTTACTATACTAGCCCCTTAATATAATTAAAACCCACTAATATTAATTGGATTCATTAAAAAATTAATATTACACCTTCCATCCAAATTCCTAATTTATGGTCATGGACCTTTTTAAATTAATTATATGATGTGTTTAAGATATCAGCATGTTTATTAATTAATTTAAATTACTGACAATATTAATTAATATATCTATTTTTCAAGTAGTATCCTCTAGGCATGGCAATTTGGCCCGCCCCGCCCCGAAACCCGCTCCCCCCGACCCGAGCACGGCCGGGGATTCCCCGCCAAATCGGGTACCGGGGCCGGGGCCGGGGATTCTCCATTTAAAACAACCGGGGACGGGTCCGGGGCCGGGGATGGGGGTCCCCGACCCGCCCCAGACCCGGTATATATTATATATATTAAAAAAATTATATATTTTACTAAATATATATATATATATATATATATATTAAAAAAAACTATATATTTATTAAATATATATATATTAAAAAAATTATATATTTTATATTAAATCGAGCGTTGACCGGGGGTTGACCGGAGTTTGACCGGGGGTTGACCGGGGTCGGGGGAGGGTATCACAAACCGGGGCGGGGCCGGGGCCGGGGCTGGGGGAGTGTTTTACAAACCGGGGCCGGGGCCGGGAATGGCGATCCCCGCCCCATCCCCGCCCCGTTGCCATGCCTAGTATCCTTCAAACTTTACTATTACATTAGGAACTACTCCATCTGCGTGGTTTAGCAAAATAATACTTTTGAGTTAATAGTTAATATTAACCAATCCCATGCATACACTACAGCATTTAACATATATTTTTAAAACTATACAAGTTGCAAATTAATTAATACTTTAATAAGACACTAATAATTAATTTTTCATTTGACACAAACAAACTATATTATCTACAATATAAAGTAAATAAACTTTGAGAAGTTAACAAACTTTTGAAAAGAACCAAACTATTTTATTTTGAATGATTAAATTGAAATTCTAAAAATGTTTAATAACCAAAAAAAAAAAACTGATATAAACATGTGTGTTTTCTATTATCTGGTATATTTCCTTACAATGTCAAATGTTTAATTGCAGCATAAAGTTTAGACTTTTATTGTCTGCTTGCACTATCTTCTTATTTAGATATTAAGTTGGATTTCTTATTATTTTGAATTGCTTTTTAGTTTTTGATTAACTACATTTGTAAATTTTACATCTTTTTTTTTTATTTTATTTTTTTTGCCAACACCTGTTGGAACAACAATCAGATTGAATAATCGAGTTATAGCAATTCCTACGGCCGTATTATACAAACTAGAATCGATTTTAATTAAAACGATTCGAATTAGACTTTTATCTCACTCTGTCCCGTAATACTAGTCCCTGTTTGGAAATAAAATTTGTCCCATAATACAGGTTATTTTCGTATTTTCATGCAAATTTATAAAAAAAAAATCCAAACACATTAATTAATATAGTTAGTTTATTAAATTAATGTAATTAATAAGGACGAATATGAAATTAATTAATTATTATTAAGTTTTCTTAATATTTGTGTAATTTTAAAATAGGACTAATATTAAGGGTGGAGGGGAGTATTCACTAAAAGTCTCCTGCCTAGCCAGGAGTTCGATTTAGAAGGTTGACTTGATAGAAAATGAGAATGTGGAGATGATAGTTAAGAGGATTAATTATGAAACACATTTCTTGTTGGGGCACTTTCTATTTTTGGACTTATTTAAATCACTAATTTCTTTAAATATTATATTTCATCTCAGTCACTCCAAAAAATTAACGGTCAACGATTGATATGGACGTTGGCCGTTATTTTTTTGGTTGATTTAGTCGTAGTGTGCCATTTAACAAAAATAAGGTTGTAAAAATCGGTATTCGGTCATACTCGGTTTAGTTTTTAAAAAATGAGTACTCGGATAATTGAAGAGTACCCGAAATGAGTATTTAGAGAAATAATCGGGATGAAAGAATATTTTTAATTTTTATATATAATAAAAGAATAATTTAAATTTATTTTTTTAAACATTACCAGTTTAATTTAGTTTTATTTATAGATAGATAAAACCTAGTGATTTAAAGTAATAACAAATAAAAATATTAAATGATCTTGAGCATACTTAAAATTATAAATTATTTCTATAAGGTTATTCGAATTATTTTAGTAGAATATATCACTTTATTGTAGTTTTTTATTACTAGAAACTGATATATAGTCATATTTATATATAACTTTGTAAAAAAAAATAGACCACTTAATTTGGTTGAATAAAAAAATTATTTTTTAATGAAAAACAAAATTCGAGTACTCTAACGATTAGTCCGATTTTGACCGAGTTTGACCCGACTTTGGTCAACACCGATTTCTGACCCAAATAGCCTCAAATCGGCTCGATTGAGGACCGATTTCCAAGTACTCGCCCGAATACTCATCTGATTTTACCGATTTTTATAACACAGGAAATTAGTGACCTAAGTGAACTAAAAAAAATACGACCAAGGTGATACTTTTGTCCCCAACAAATAATGTGTTTGACAATTAAGTGATAGTTGAAAGGATTATATTTTTAATAAGATTGTGACTAAATGTGATTAATAGTGCAAATATTAAATTAAAATAATTAAATATTCATAATAGGAACATTTGGAATATTCCGTTTATGAGCAAAAGAGTCGTGGTTTTTATTTTTTCCCCCTCCTTCTATATTTATGATAATAATAGTGACTATTTTTCATTTTCTTTCATACACTTATCTAATAAAGAATAAAAAAAAATGACTAAGCTGATACTTTTAACCCCAATGAATAATGTTTTGACAATTAACTCAGAGTTGATAGGATTATTTTTATAATAAAATTGTACTAGATGTGATTAATAGTGAAAAGATTAAATAGGAATAAATAGTTAATTCATAATATGATTGCAAACTGATTATAGTATGTGGTGGCTTTTATTTTCCCTTCTTTTATATATATATATATATATATATATATATATATTAAGTATGGATTAAAATAAAAAGTCTCTTATAATAAAAAGTGTAGGAAAGATTGTGGGAGTGACATGTGTCATCCCCATTCCACATTATATGACATATGTCACCCTCCCACCCCCACCCCCCCCCCCCAAAAAAAATTTCCCGCCAAAATTTTTTTTTTGGGGGGGGGAGGGGCGCCACATGATGTGGCATGATGATGTGGTAAGGTTACACATCACATGTCACTCCCACAATTCTTCCTACACTTTTTATTATAAGAGACTTTTTAGAATAACCCCAACCCCACCCCATATATATATATGGGCGCGTTCTATGCAGTACCAATATTAGATGCATTACATTACAGTACTAATTTATGCATGAATTTTGTACTAATTATGCATGAAATATATGTATTTCGTGCATCAAAATTTCAATGCATTAATTCTCACAAAAATTTGATGCATATAATCTAATATTTTAATGCATCGATATTTTGATGCATATATTACATATTTTGATGCATTGAAATTGTGATGCACGAAATACATGAAATATATTTCATGCATAATTAGTACGAAATTCATGCATAAATTAGTACTGTAAAGTACTGCATCTAATATTAGTACTGCATAGAACGCGCCACTATATCATGTACTAATTATGCATGAAATATATGAATTTCGTGCACCAAAATTTCAATGCATTAATTCTCACAAAAATTTGATGCATATAAATCTAATATTTTAATGCATCGATATTTTGATGCATATATTGCATGTTTTGATGCATTGAAATTTTAATGCACGAAATGCATATATTTAATGCATAATTAGTACAAAACTCATGCATAAGTTAGTACTGTAAAGTACTGCATCTAATATTGGTAATGCATAGAACGCGTCAATATATATATATATATATATATATATATAATAGTGACTGCTTTTCATTTTATTTTCACACACTTCTTTAATAAAGATGTAAAGCCAGAAAGGAAACACAACATTACAACATTTATTTCAGAAATGGTGACAGAAGATTCAAAATCTATCAACAATCTCTGTAAAACAAAATAATCCTCACTTTTAAACAGACTTCAAACAATCCCAACATCTCACTCTATATATCTGACCATTACACTCGTTTTTAGACTTGAAAAATCGATTTTTTTCAGTGTTTCGAAAATGTAGCAAGAAATTCGAAATAATTAGGGAAAGTTTTACGTGTGCAGCCGGGATCTCTGATTGTAACTGGAACATCTGCACAGGCTGCAAGTGAAAAGGCCATGGCCATCCGATGGTCATCGTACGTGTCGATGGCTGTTGCGTTTAGTTTCTCTGGTGGAGTAATTATACAGTAATCGGGTCCTTCTTCGACTGTTGCTCCCAACTGGAATTTCGACATATATGAAGTGAAGTGAACCAGATATAGTTATAAAAGGGTAATTACAAAAAGAACCCCTGGGGTTTGCGGTATTTACGGAAAAAAGTCCATTGAAGTTTCAACTATACAAAAAGATCCCTGATTCTTTCATGTGCGTCTTTCTTTTTCAAGAGGGGTGCTGTGAAATTTAGGATTCAAATGACATTTTCAAAAATTTCAATGCAGTCCCCGAAATTTTCAGAAGGTCCACCCAAATGCCGTGTCTAGATGTTATCATTCGTTTTGAAAATTAAATTTAAAATAACTAAGTTGAATTTGCAAATTGAACAAAGAGTACTCTGGTAATGCCAGCGTTTTCTTTGTAATTACCCCAAACCGTAGGGGGTTTATCCAGAATCATAATCCAGATATTTTTAGACGAAAGTAGGAAACACGACAAAGGTTTAGTACAAACAAACCTTTCTAAGCTCTGTACAAATGGCAATCATCCTTTCAGTTTCTTTAACCCTCCAGCTAGCCACTGCAGAGACGGACACCAATGAAAGATTCCATTTACTTCACCGGAAAAAAAGGGAACGAGGGGAATCGAGGTAAATGTAGACATGTGGAGCTATATGCTAATTACTCAAACCATTTGTTTAGAATTATGGGTTAATTACGAAAACTACCCCCGAGGTCCGTTTCGCCCAATTACAAAAAAAAAAAAAAAAAATGTACCCTCAAGAAGGGGCAATTTTGTAATTCTAAAAAGATAAATTGGTTTCTGTGTAACTAGACTAAATCTCAGGCGTAGTTTTTGCAACTGGATTTCACACTCCAAATAACACCGTTGCATCTTGATGGCAACAAAGTAAAGCCCCATTACGATTAGTCACATTTAGTTACGTTTATCATATACGGATGCCCTCATCATCACGATGCGAGCCATTTGTGCCATACTTTCTGTAGAATTATTTTCTGCTGTGATCATTATTTTTGCAAGGGTAATTGCAAAAGAACCCTGAGGTTCTAGAAAATCACAAAAGAAAACTTTTGAGGTTTGATTCTGTATTAAACTTAGGGATGGCAGAAAAGCCCAAACCCGTGGGGCCCACCCGAACCCGAACCCAAGTCAACGGGCGAAACCCGAGTTGACTGGGTTTGGGTTTGGGTTCGGGCGACACCCGATATTACGGGTGCGGGTTTGGGATCACTCAAACCCACACCCGAAACCCAGACACCCGCCCAGTTATATGTTAAATTACCTAATTACCCTATGTATATATAAGTGTAAATTAGGATTTTCACTTTTCACCCATTCCTTTCCTACACATCTCACGACTCACTCTGCCTATGTTAATTGTATGTTATTGTAATTTAATTTCTTGAGAGTCTATGTTGAAGACTATGTTAAACTATGTTATTATTGTATTGTCATTTGTAAACTATTTTATTATTCTATTGACATTTGCAAACTATGTTAAATTATGCTACATTTTGCATTTTATCAAATTTGAATTTGGATGAGCACCAAACTTGAATTTTGATTTTGCCTGATCAAGCTGAGGGTTTGGGTTTGGGTGAAAAAACCCGAACCCAATGGGTGTGGGTGTGGGTTTTGTTTTGCCACCCAAACAGCCTTTGGGTTTGGGTTTGGGTTCGGGTGGTGATTTCGGGTGTGGGTTTGGGGAGTATGAAACCCGTACCCGACCCGACCGTTGCCATCCCTAATTAAACTGTCCCCCTTTACAAGCAAAAATATTGCAGTAGGTCCATACCATCTCTTATAGTGGTAGGTCCATCAGCAAATAGTGCAACGACAGCAAGAGTCATGGCCACATCCGGCATTCTGTTCATGTTGATATCAATTGCGCGCAAATGTTTTCTTCTAAACGCGTCACGAGGAGGTCCTTTAACAGTGACACTGTTCTCGGTCCAGGTAACTTGGGCACCCATTTTTTCAAGCACTTCAGCAAACCTAACATCACCCTTCAAAAGATATAACACGAGGACGCAAGTCAGTAATTCCAAGGAAAACAGCAAACCTATACGCAAGTCAGTAATTTCAAAACACACACACACACACACACACACACACACACACACACAGAGAGAGAGAGAGAGAGAGAGAGAGAGAGAGAGAGAGAGAGTACCTGTAAACTGCTTGTTCCACAGCCTTCGACAGTAACAGTTCCACCAGTAACAGCTGCACCAGCCAAAAAGTAACTGGCGCTTGAGGCATCACCTTCAACGTATGCATTTCCAGGAGACCTATAATGAAAAAAAAAAAAAATATTGCATCTTTCAAACTCCCATGAAAGTAAGCTTACAAAAATAAAAAGGCTCAAAACACTGTAATAACAAAACTTACTTGTACTTTTGTCCGCCTCGAACGGAGAATCTGTCCCAGTTGTCACTATGCTCTACATGGACACCAAAGCGTTCCATCAACTTGAGTGTCATCTCCACATAAGGTACCGAAATTAGTTTGTCGATTATTTCAATTTCGACATCTCCTAAAGCTAGTGGAGCGGTCATGAGAAGAGCTGTCAGGTATTGGCTGCTAATTGAACCAGAAAGCTTCACCTGCCAAAAGGGAAACACGGAGGAAAAATAAATATTATATTCTCACTATAAATTTATCAAAAGTATATCATTTCCCTATCCATACTAGGAAGAAAACTCGAGAATTCTCATTTACAATTTCACATGTGATCATCATAAGTCTCGCTATAGAATGCTTAAGGAAAAGCATTATGTGATGCATATGCATAACATCATCATCATTATCAACATCATCAACACCTTAATTCCAATTAAGTTGGGGTTGCTGACATGATGATTATGTGTCAGTCTAGAATTAATTGACATTATAAATTCATGCAAAAAATAAAGTAGTAAAGTTTTAATCCGGATGCTTGTGGCAACCTCACACGAAGGTAGAATGAAATGAAATTCGAAATCCGTTGTCATCATCATCATCATCATCATCATCATCATCATAAGTTTTTCCATTTACATGGAATCGTGAGACAACAATAGTTGAGATGATTGTTATAGTCATATTTTCCATTACAGGATCAATATTGCAAAATCAACATTTACATTGTGGAACACAACATATAGCATATGAACGCAAACCATAAATTTCTCTTTCATTTCTTTCTTAAAAATCATGAACCGAAAAAGTCTGTTTGGCATGGAGGAAAAACAAACGAGGAATCTCGATATACGAATAGGTATCAGATGGAGGCTTGTATACGACATTAACATAATGCAACATGGTAATGTGAAGGAATACATAAATAACACTACCGAAACAAAAACCACAAATTTTGTTTGAAATGAAAGGAATACCCCACCTTTCCACCAGGAAGACCTCCCTTTCCAACAACACGGACGGGAGGACAATTTGTACCCAAAGAGCAATCAACATCTGCACCAAGCTGCTTAAGTCCGGTGACTAAATCGCCAATGGGTCTCTCTCTCATGCGAGGAACCCCGTCAAGTACATACCTGCAAGCAATAAACAAAAATTTTAAAAGAAATAATAATAAGCAAAAGAATAAGAGGAGAAAAGGCCTCATCATCAACAACTGCACATTAATCCCAACTATGCCGGTATCGATGTCATGAAGATTATATCGTGAACCTAAAATTAATTAGCAATATAAATTCATGCAAAAAACAAAGTACCAAAATTTGAAATCGGATACCATTCGCTTCACAACCTTCATACAAAGCAGAAATAAAAGCAAAAGATAATTTAAAAAAAAAAAATCAAAGAGATGATATAGAGTAAAGAACAAGAATGCATTAAAAAGTTGCAGGAACTAACTTTGTCAATATACGAATATCATAGATATAACATTTTCCCACTACTAAATTCATGAAAGATCATGTTCAAGATTAGAGGCTATCCTTCTAAAAAATATTCAGAAATAAGGTGTGAAGGGAAAATAACATACTTCTTGTAAACAAGTGAATATACTAAAATGCATAAAAATCATTAAAAAAAATCCAAACGACATACGTTGAGTTTCCACCAGCAGCAACAACTGCAGCAGTCAGTGGACGCATAGCTGTTCCTGCATTTCCTAAGAAGAGTTGTATTTCGCCCTTTGCTTCTTTAGACGATACTGGAAACAGACCGCCACAGCCTCCCACAGTTGCCCGCTGGTTGGCTTTGTCTTCTTCGACATGAAGCCCAAGAGTCCTCAAGGCACCAAGCATATAATGGATATCATCACTGCTTAGTAAGTTGTCAACTACGGTTGTTCCCTGGAAAAGAAGTGTATGTATGATTAATAAATATTCCAAGAACATGATTGATCACCCAATTAAAAGTAAATAAATAAATCCACGATCTGTCGAGCACATTCAATATTAATCAAAAACCCCATCTTCACGCACAATCAATTAACAAATCCACGCAAATGATAATCAGGAACCAAATGAGGAACACGCAAGAACTACCTCAGATAGAGCAGCTAGAAGTAAAATACGGTTGGAAAGTGATTTAGAGCCCGGTAACTTAACGGTGCCGGAAATTTCTTTTATGGGTTGCAGCACAATCTCCGGCACCGTCGACGGCTTCTCCGCCGTCGCGACGGAAGCCAAAACCTTCAATTGGTTCGTCTTTTCAACTGTAAAGTTCGATTTTTTATTCAAAATCCACGATATTTTCGACGAATTCGAGCCGAAAAACAACGAGCATGAAGTTGAAAGAGATGATATTTTATTAGCATTAGGTGTCGGGAATTTGGGCGAGTGGAGTTTGTGCGCCATAGTGGAAGCGTGTGCCATTTTTTCGCAAGAAATATGGATTTTCAGCGATTCAAACGAAAATTGGGATGATTTATCTGATTTTTACAGCTCGAGAAGTACCACAAATTGTTGTTGGATTGGGGTTAGGTTGATGAAGAAGGGTGTAGCCGTGTAGGGGTTGGCGGGGCAAAATGTTAGCGTGCCCCTGAGGACTGTCTCACCAACCACCACCTTTGTCTGTCTAAACGTTTTTTTTAGATGGTCAAAAATTAGTGATGGCAATGGGTGGGTCGGGACAGGTATTAGAAGATCCAGACCCATCATACTAGGTGGATGGGCGGGGCGGGACGATCGACACACATAGAAAAATATTGTTTTAAAATGAATAAAATATATATTTTTATGATTTTTTATCTAGTATTTTATTTTCATAATACATATTATTTAAGAATTTTGTCAATATTATCATAAATATATAAGATATATAAATAAATATATAAAAAATATATAAATATACATACTATATATATAATACATATTAAAAATATTTAAAATAATTAAAAAGTAAGGCGGGGCAGGTACCCACTAGGGGTGGACTCGGTTCCATTCGGTTCGGTTTTTGACCGAAACCGAGAGTCGGACCAAATATTCGGTTTCGGTTTGGTTCGGTTCTTTTTGAAGTTCGGTTCGGTTAAGTTCGGTTTTATAAATATTCGGTTCGGTTTCGATTTGGTTTGATGTTTTTTCGGTTCTTCACAATATAAATTAAAATATTATATGTAATAGAATAAATTATATATAACAATGCTCAACAAGAGTTATATATATATATATATATATAGAGAGTTCGGATATAGGTGACACTTTCTTTTTTTGTGGAGTGCCACGTGTCATTTCGATTGGAAGAGATGTTTTAATTAAAACACTCACCCTGGCCCACAACACTTGGTGGGTGAGTGTTTTAATTAAAACATCCGCTCCAATCGAAAAACACGCATGCACCTCACAAAAAAAAGAAGGTGTCACCCTATATCCCGAATTCTCTCTCTCTCTATATATATATATATATATATATATATATATATATATATTCAAGATAAAAGCTAGAGTTGCATAGCAATTTCCAAATATCTCAAAATATATAAGAATCGGAAATCTCAGTAGCTCATTCTCTCAACCTAAATTAATTGAATAACAAATTCACGAAGATATTATCTATTCTTCTTGACCCATGAGGGTCTTACAAAAGGAAAACGCATTATACTAAAATTCAAACACACCAAAATCACAAAAACAAGGTCATGTTAGAAAGTTGAAAATTGACTTGGTCCATTTGGTCCGGTTCGGTTCCGCTCTACTCGACGAGAACCGAACCAAATTAGTTCGGTTCGGTTCTGTTTTTTTGTTTTTCGGTTCGGTCTTATTCGGTTTCGGTTTTTCGGTTATTTTTTCGGGTTTTTTCGGTTCGGTTTTGGATTTTCGGTTCCAAAATGCCACCCCTAGTACCCACGATGCAAAAATAGTACCCAGTTAGGCATGATATTTTGACCCGACCCGGTGGGGAACCCGGTCGACCCGCCCCGACCGGGGCCGGGGATTCCCCGCCAAACCGGGTATCGGGCCTGGGGCCGGGGATACCCACTTACATGAAACTGGGGCCGGGGCCGGGATGCCTATCCCCCGACCGGTCCCGGACCCATTATATATATAAATAAAAATTTAATTTTTTATATATTTATTAAATATATAAACTTAAGTTATATACTCTTTTATTGTGGACTTTTATGAACTTATGTAATTTTTTACAGTTACTTAATTACTATTTTTATGTGTTTTGACTGAAAAGACATCAGAAAAATAGCGAAAAGTAGCTATAAAAATAGCAGTAAATCGGGGAGACCGGGTAAGGACCCGGGATCAGAGTTTGACCGGGGGTTGATCGGAGTTTGACCAAAATTTGACCGGAGACGGGATATTAATCCCCGTACCCGATCGGGGCCGGGGCCGGGGGAAGGAATCAAAAACCAGGGCCGGGAGTTGTGAACCCTGCCCCATCCCCGTCCCGTTGCCATCCTTATACCAGACCCGCCCGGCCCCGCTGCTGGTCGCGGGCAGAGCGGCTCATACGCCACGGGTCAGGGCGAGGCAGTGCGGGTCGGGCCAACGTTGCCATCCCTCTCGAAAATGGAAGACTTTAGTGAAAATGAGTGTCATTTTACTTTTCTCTCCTTAATTGTTTTTTGAATAAATTTGTGTTAAAAGTTAGATCGAGGGCAAGAGGATAAAAGAACACCCATCTATACTTCTATTAAAAGAAAGTCGTGACACATGTCACTTTATAAGATTTTTAATTTTTTATTTTGAAATATAGTTTATATACAGAGATGTATTCTTAAATTTCTAAAAAAAATCTAGATATATATTGTGGGAGTTTTATTCCACAACTTACACTCATCTACCAATAAAACAATTATTCCTTTATTTTTCTAGCTTAAAATTTTAAATATTTATAATTTTTTAAATCAAGTTTATTTTTTATGGAAAATACATCAAATCTCCACTATATATTAATGTAGAATACGCTGAGCCTAAGTGGCAGCTTCTCATGCTTCGGCTGCCACATGTCTTCTGCTGTGCTTCGTGTGCTTATGTGTCAGCCTCTCATGCTCCAGCTGATACATAATCAATTATTGGCCTAATCATCAAGGTCAATTAATTACATTATAATTATACCTCTGTTGTTACCCAAAATATTATCCGGAGATAGTATTGCTGGAATGATCGAGTAACAAACAAATGCGAGAATACTTCCGTGAGAAAATAGATGACACAAGATTTGCCGGGGTTGTTAATCCCGGGCTTGAATGCTCTCGCGAGATGTTATTAATAAATATACTGTCGAGTACAAATATTAATGTTAGAATCTATTACAAGGAGTGTAAAGACTTCTAGTTATCTAGGCTTTAGAGCGCGTAGATTGCCGGAAGAACCAGATAGGTAAATCTGTGAGTTCTTGCTTGGGATATATGATAAATGTGTATGATTATCACTATGAATGTATAAGTGGTTGCCAGAAGAGTCTTTGATTCTATTTTTGTGTGTATTTTGCACTGAATTCACAGTAAATTCGCGTCCCCTTTGGCCATTGCAGTGAGTTCTCTATTTAAAGGGGACAAGGTAGTTGGGACCCCTCAGGTGATCGCGGGCGACCGCCGTTTTCTATAATATAATAAGATGGCCGATCGTCCCGTCACGCGGGCCTGTTCCCTTGAGGTCCGAGGTCCCTGCTGGTGGCCAGCTGGACGAACCAATGGGAAGCCAACACGCGTCTTGAGTCGCTGTCCTGGGAGGACCCACTTTGTACCTTTCGGCGGCCTTGTCGGTAGGTGAGGTAGGTGACAGGCTGTGGTCAAATGTCCTATCTGTCGGAGCCTTTCGTAGATCTGCACGTGGGCCATCGTCCAAGATTCGGTCTTCGACGACTTTGACGGATGCTGGATCCATACGTGGCACGAGACGATCGCCTCTGGCTCGTTCATTAAAGACGATCGTCAGATATCAAAAGACGGTCGCCGTATTGTGCCGAACTCTGGGCGTTTGTCCAGAATATGTCTTCCATGGTTGGCTTCTCTGATCGTGATGCCGATCGCCTATCGAGGCGTATTAATCGCCGCACAACAATTGCCCCCCAGCTCGCCTCGATGTTGAAAACACGGGGTGAGGTGGCACTGTTGGCTATCGCCAATGTTTAGCCGATCAGCCGACCTGAATTCAAATCTGGACGATCTCCTTTTGCGCCGGGAGCAGCGGGAAATGAAGGCGGGCTCTCGAAAAGTTGCAAGGACACGCGTCGCGCTACTGTTGGGGGAGTCCGACGGTTTGTCGACTTTTGTCGCTCGGGCGTGCCCTCGAAAAGACGCGTCCGCGGGATTCGAGGGCAGCATTTAATGCGTCCCCACTATGACGGTTGCGATCCAGCCCTCGAGGTTTCACCTATTTGCACTTAGATTCCCGCCCCCATCTATAAAAGGGCTAGGGCTTCTTCTCTTCCACTTTTTACGCGTCCTTGCATCCATAGCCGAAACTCTGCAAAAATTTCTGGAGCTTCTTGTGCCGATCTTCTTCTTTTCTCTAGGTAAGAAAAATCAATCTTCTATCTCCCTCTTCTTTTTATAATATGTCGGGAGGATCCAAGACCTTCGAGACCGGAAGTTCTTCTGCCGCCACGGCTTCGCCTGACCGGGAGGAGATTCCCGTTGGAGTCGACATGGAAACGGCCGTTGAGGCAATTCGTGCGGGGATTGCACCCGCAGAACTCGAAGAGCTTTTTAACGAGGCCACAGTGGCGAAGACGGTGGCGACGGCGGAGCAGGGGGGCTCGCTGGCGGATGAGGACGAACAGGAGCGGCTAACCTGGGAACGGCAGAGTGTTTTTGGCCCCGCCTATATGGCTTTTGCCAAGATTATGGAGGGGATCGCCAGACCCTGTCCGGAATTTGACTTCAAAGCCTACTCCGCCGCTCATCCTTATGAACATGTGAAGCGGATGGTTTTTCGGGCCGCCGACCTGTCTCCGTGGACTCTCGGTAAGATCCGGAGTTCGGCGACCAAGAAAGACCTGAGCCGCTGGAGGGCAAAATATCACATCCCCTCTGACGTTTCTCTGCACGTGCCGATCAACCGCCCGAGGATATGGTTGCCGTCAGCGAGATGATTATGGAGGCCGGCCTGCGATTCCCTCTGCCATTCGCCGTCTCCTACTTGTTGATCGCCTGGAATTTGGCGCCGCTCCAACTGACGCCGAATGCTTGGCTACAGGTCATCTGCACGTTGACACCGTTTGGCGGTCACCGGTTGTTCCGCCACCTTACTGCGCTGGAGATGAATTATCTGTTTAAACTGGTCGCGCAGAAAGGGTCGATCGGCGGCAATCATATCCAAGGCCGAATGGGGAGAGTGGTCCTCGGTGTGATGAACAAGTCCCGAGGCGACATGGCGAAGTGGTGCTGGGTCGGCGGAGCGTGGCGATCGGCATCGAGTGACCGGCCGGATGAGGATTTGGAGATCCCCACCACTTTTCGGGAGAGGAATCCGAGTAAGGATTTTAATTCTCCCCTTGATTGAGCTTGTCTTTGTAATATCCGCGTTTTCTATTTTCGGTAATTTCTATTTTTGATGTATGTTCGTTTCGGACAACTCGCTTAGCACTGTTTTGGAATTCTGAATCTATTCTGTTCTTGGAGTTTTCCGTTTGGTCGAGTTTCGAGGATGCTTTCGCATAATTTCATTTTGAATTATATCATGCCGCATGTGCGTTCGATTCTCGAAAAACTTGTTCGTTTTCGTTGTTTCTCGATTCATATAAGTTGGTATGGTTGAGTTGGTCGTGTTGGAACTTTCGGTTTGCTAATCCGACGTTGTATTGCGATTTTTCGGGCACTTGGGCCGTTTTTGTAATTTTCATAAGTTGGGGAATTTCGCTTCGTTTGCTTCATTTGAGACTCTCTAGTGATCGGGATTATATTTTCTTTCAAAACTCAGCTTCGTTGTTTTGGATACCCCATGTTTATACTTTTGATTCTATCCTTGTGTTACGTTTCGTCGTTGTATCGACTGTGCTGAGCTAAGTGATTAGCAAGGTCTTGAACTGCCGCATGCATAACGACGTTATGCATGCTCTTTTACGTACGTTATATAGGTATCATAACGTACGTTATACCCCATTGGTAACGTACGTTATGGTTTCGCAGAAAGTGTCCAGATTGTTCGTTACGTACGTTAACCTGAGAGGGGTTACGTACGTAACCTTCATAACGTACGTTAACAATAGGCATTTGTAATACTCGGTTGTGAATTCATTTATTATCATTCAGTAACTGTCACTCAGAATTTTTTTTCACTCAGTAATAATCATTCATCATTCATATTCAGTCAACTATGTTCACCATTCGGCGTATTTTGGGATCATCACTGTTTGAGATCGAGCCGAAATTGTTGTCGTCATCATCATCATGTTTTTATTTGCAGTTTGAGAGGTAGCGCACGCTACACATTGTAGTTAGCGCGCGCTAATAAGGTGCATGTAACGCACGCAATGATTCAGTATTAGCGCACGCTAGCGCAAGTGAGGCGCATACCCGTAAGGTACCGGGCTGATTTGGGAAATTCGTAGCGCACGCTACGAGTGGTAAGTAGCGACGCTAATTGTGTTGGCAACGCACGCTAAGTCACTTTAGTAGCGACGCTAACGCGTGCAAGACAGAGGACGAGGTTCTCGATTTCGCCGTTGGGTATCGACATCGCTTAGCGCACGCTAACAATATGGAATAGCGCACGCTATCGGTAAGGTGTTAGCGCACGCTACCAAGTCGTAGCGCACGCTAACGAGGCATTTCAGACCTCACCGGATCGCCAAGAAACCGCTAGCGCACGCTAAATATCAAGTCATAGCGTGCGCTAAGTCGACAATATAAATAGATTCGGTCCAACCTTCGTCATTTCTTCATTTCTCAATCATTTCGACGAGCTCGGCGATTCGAAAGGTCTTTTCGAAATGCAATCATCTAGCATCATCTTCAAGCTCCTAAGTTGGATTAATCATCATCTAAATCAGTTTCATCACTCCAAATCAAGGTAATGATTCTTGGATCTAGAATTTCGGATCTTGGGTGTTTTGCTTCCGATCTCTTCGTGTTAAATCGATATTATGTTGGAATATGTTAGATATGGATTATCTATCTTGGATACATGTATTTCTACGGATTCATTGGTGTAATTTTCGGGATTTGTGAATAATTGAGGAATTGTTCAAGAACCCTACGGGTTGACTTTGGAATTTTGGGGGTTTTCGACTAAATGTTGTTGAAATATTGTTCTAAGTATTCCTATTGGATTATTGATAGTATTCATGAGTTTTTGTGGTTTTGAATCATTCATTTGGAGTTGGTTTCGGATGTAAATGAGTTTTGGTTGTAAACAATTGAAGATTGTTTACAACGCGTTTGTTTAAATGCCCCAATGAGTTTCGGGTATTGTTGAATCGATTTTTGAGTTGGTTGTGATCATGATAGATTCATGTATTAAGAGAATTGTTGGTTTTTGTGTTGTTTAAGGTTGTTCAAGCGACCGGTAATTTCACTAAGGACGTTGATCGTGGAAGTACCTTCTCGCCTTCGGTATTGAGGCAAGTTTTATACTTGTACTGGTCAATGAGCTAATGGCATCATGTATGTGTATGAATGTGTTGTATCATTCCGAGACTTAGTCTCTTCATGAATTCATTGATATCAAGAGATCGTTCGATACGATACCTTTCGGCAATTTTGCCAAATGTTATTGTTGTTCGTTAACGGCCGATTCAAGGCATTGTGATACTCATTATTAATGTCATTGTCGATAGCCGGTTCGCGGTATCGATGTATCGATTGTTGTTAATATAGATGTCAATTTAAGATATCGTTGAGATCATTGTTATTCCTGTTCGGATTGTCATTAAAAGCATGACAGCCGATTTAAGGCATTGGCTTACTCATTTCTCATCTTCGTCGTCGGTAACCGATTAAAGGTGCCGAGGCATCCTTCATATCATTGTTATCGATTGACCTTTCTAAGGCAATCGAGGTATTCACTCATTCATCGTATCATTGTCATCGATTGGCCGTTCTCAGGCAAATCGAAGTGTTCAATCATCTATGGTATCATTGTTGTCGATTGACCGTTTTAGGCAATCGAGGTATTAAATCATCATTGCATCATTGTTGTCGGTTGGCCGTTCTAAGGCAATCGAGGTGTTAATTTGGGACTGCCAAGGACGGTGTCTATCCGTGTGTTACTATCATCGTGTTGGCCGACTCAAGGCAAGACACTATCATTCATTGCGATACGTACCGATGCCGCCCTAATTGTGATACGGCCGATGCCGTGGCTTCGCCCTAATTGTGATACGGCCGATGCCGTGGCTTCGCCCTAATTGTGATACTACCGATGCCGTGGCTTCGCCCTCATTGTGATACGGCCGCGTGGCTTCGCCCTCATTATTCTGGGCCGTTTTGACTTCAGTGTTTGTGATATTTGTTAATTTACGCTGAACGGATTTCAAGCCTTTATTATGGTTACGGTAATTTTATCTGAGCCTTCGGCATTGTGATTCATAATTAATTGATTCTGGTTTGGTTCATGTCGTTTAATTCATTGTGGTATTCGTGATTATAATTCGCCGTTGGGCATTTATGTTCTAACTGTCGAACAGGTATTAATAGTATGCCGTGGGCATAGTATTTCACGAATGCTCGATTCTTACCTTGGTTTGTGAGCATCTCGTATTATTATCATCATTGCACCGTTTCATTACGCCTTTGGATGCATATCATGTTATACATGTATTTGATGTTCATTATCGGATGATCGACCGTGGGGGCGGAACATGTTTTCATGTTTTAGGTGCTTGCGAGGAGAGAGTTGAGACACAGAGGCATGACGTTGGCAACGAGGCATTCGAGCGATACTAGTCCGAGTTGTTCGTTGTTGGTCAGTCAGTTGGAGTGTACTCCGGCATCGTCAGTTGTTGTCATGTTGTATTACCCGAACAGATGTTCGTGGAGGTTGTTGTTTTTCATTTTGGCCATGTAGGCCACTTTTGTCGTTAAAAATTCCTTATCGGAATATTGTGTCGGATATCATGGTAGGGACTATGATTTTCCCTTGTTGTGTTAATTAATGTATTTTTAGTCATGTTCGCCTGGTGGATCTCCTGGCGTGGGGTCCACGGCACTGTAATAACCCAATAGGATTTGGGGGTGTTACAGAAATGGTATCAGAGATTTGGGTTGTGAAATACCCTGAGATGTGAGTTATGTGGTCCTACCGACGCGGTAGTAGTGGGATTGTCAGGTTATGACAACAGTCGATCAGTTTTGTGAGTCGTAATATTAGTACGACCGCACGAGTCATTCATTCATCGAGTCGTCGTCGGTGAAGACTAGTATCGCAAGACCTCGAAGCTTCGTATGACTGTGTAAGGACTCGATTCTCTTTATGTTCATACATTCATCATGTCATTAATTGTTCGTGCCTTGTTGAAACCTATATGTGATATTAGTGTTATGATTGATTCATGACTAATTGTTTTGGGACACGTGTGGCTTGTGTAAGCATTAAGGATCAACTCATTCATCGGTTAATAATCCTCAATCGTCATGCCGATCTTGTCGATTATGTTAATTCATTCATTACTCGGTCAATATCATTACTCACCAATTCATCACTCGATAATTCATTCATTACTCACCAATATCATTACTCACCAATTCATCACTCGATAATTCATTCATTACTCGATCAATATCATTACTCACTAATTCATCACTCGGATAATTCATTCATTACTCACCAATATCATTACTCACTAATTCATCACTCAGATAATTCATTCATTACTCAGTCAATATCATTACTCAGTCAATTCATCACTCACATAATTCATTCATTACTCAGTCAATATCATTACTCAGTCAATTCATCACTCACATAATTCATTCATTACTCAGTCAATATCATTACTCAGTCAATTCATCACTCACATAATTCATTCATTACTCAGTCAATATCATTACTCAGTCAATTCATCACTCAGATAATTCATTCATCACTCAGTTAATATCAGTACCCAGTTAAGTCATCACTCAGTTAACTCATTCATCACTCAGTTAATTCATTCATCATTCAGTCAATATCAATTACTCAGTTGCTTCGTTCATCACTCAATTAACCTCATCGTTCAGCTAATTCATTCATCACTCAATTAATCTCATCGTTTAGCTAATTCACTCGTCACTCAGTCAATCTCATTGCTCAGTTAATTCATTCCTCATTCAGTCAATCTCATTGTTCAGTTAATTCATTAATCAAACAGCCCATCACACGGTTGATTGTTGATCTTGAGGATCTAATTTTCAACCTTGTTAACTTGTTCAAGGTAATCATTTCAGAATTTCATCTGGCAATCATGTTACCTCATTTGATGTTTCATACGGTCTTATCATACTCGACGTTATGTCGACGATATTTTCATTAATTCATTTATGCTTTCTTTGTGTTAGAGCGTGTATGCTCATTGTTGTCACTCTGTAAAGTAATCATTATACGTTATTCATGCGGAATCTATTATCATGTGACTTTCCTACTTCAAGATGGATAGAGTCACGAGGACGCAGGGGAAGAGGCCGCAGTGCGGGCCGGAACCCGGATCTCGTGTGCATGCCCACACGAACGTGAGGGATATCATTAATTCATCAAACAATGAGGCTACTCATTCATCGCCAGATAATCATTCACCTGTCAGGAGTCGTACCCGAGAGGCATCTCACTCGGAAGGTGTTCGGGTTGATCCATTCATATTTATGCAGGCATGATGGCCTGATGACTCGGGATGACGCGGATAGTGGAGACCATGCAGACCTCGATGGGTTGTGGTCCACCGCAACAGGATACTGTGCCATTTCATGGACAGATCGGAGGAGTGAATCGATTGTTGGCGATATCTCTCGCCGATGCCGCCTACTTTTGAGGGTTCGTCGAACCGGTGATATTGTTCATTGGCTCGAGCATTTTGATAAACTCTTCGACATGGTTCGGTGTCCTGAGGAGAGTAAAGTGGCGAGCGGCTTATTACTTGAGTAAGGGCGCTTATTCGTGGTGGCTCGTGAAACCCATCAATCGTGATTGTATTTGGAGCGAGTTCAAGACTCTCATGTTAGAGAGGTATTATCCGGCTCCACTTCGTGAAGCTAAGTTGTCGATGTTTTGAACCCCGAACCCGATGGGGACGAGGGTGTTATTGTCATCGTTGAGAAGTTTCAGGGACTACTTCGCTTTGCTTCGTCAATTATCCGTACCGAGGCGGATAAAATTAAGTATTTTAGCAAGAGGCTAAATCCGATTGAGGATGCGATTGTTCAACCACAATTGTAATTCACTTAGTGAGTTCATCGGGAAGGCTCTTGGAGCAGAGCTTTTGATCAAGGAGCTTACTCGAAGCATCCTTCGCTTCTTGAGTAAGAGGACTAGAATGCCGGCCTGCCTGGAGGGACATCGGCTCCGCCATCCAAGGGGTCGCTTTTCTAGTCGTCTTCGTCTGGAACAACATCTTCCTCTCAGCGACGAGTTCGACCGTTGTTTGCTTTAATCGTGATTCACAGTCACGTTAGTACCGGTGCACGGTGCCGCCTATTGTTTGTTTTCTCGTGTGGGAGGCAGGACACCGCGAAATACTGCAGGGTTCTAGCGCCAAGAAATCTCAAGAGAGCTCGAGGGCCTCGAGAGACTTCGTTACTCCAGCCCGTGCATCATCCAAGGGACCCTATCAGCCTCGAGGGCCGAGGTAAGGACATTCATCACCGGTTTGAACAAGTTAATTCTTGTGCGTTAATAGTATAATCATTCATTTCGGTCGTTCATTCATTCATATAATTCATTCATCATATATATCAATCATATGGGGACTCATAATTATCGATTAATCATTCAATTCACGAGGAACGGCGGTTCCAATCACTTCAGGAACTATCACTCATGACATTAGTAATTCACCTTGGTGAGTCATTCTAAATCCGTGTCGGATTTGTAGTCATTTATCATTCATCATTCATTTTTGTCACTTTCATTCTCGTGACCTTCTGAGGTCTTAGTTAGCGGCGAGTTCATCGTCGGATATACCTTAAATCGTTGAGATAGAGGAAATCGAGGATATGGAAGGATATCGATGTTGGGTACATTTGAGATGTAACCTTGTTTTTGGATGACTGTGTTAATCTATCAGTAATAATGTATCGTGACTGTGGATCATTTATTGTTGATCTATCTTATTATGATTATATTTGAGAATCTTGAGATTTGGATCATTTGTTGGGAGTTCATACCTCCGGCGTTGTGCTCGAGATTTCGTGATAATTTGAGAGATCGTTCACTGTGTTTCGAGACATCAAGTCTTGGGGACTTGGGCTTGCGGTTGATTTGGTCCCGAGGACTATTTGGGCGTTATTGTTTTCAGATCGTGATGGATAGTTCATATCCCGAGTTGTTTACCCTCAGTTTCGAGGACGAAACTCTTTTTAAGGGGGGGAGTATGTAATACCCGGTTGTGAATTCATTTATTATCATTCAGTAACTGTCACTCAGAATTTTTTTTCACTCAGTAATAATCATTCATCATTCATATTCAGTCAACTATGTTCACCATTCGGCGTATTTTGGGATCATCACTGTTTGAGATCGAGCCGAAATTGTTGTCGTCATCATCATCATGTTTTTATTTGCAGTTTGAGAGGTAGCGCACGCTACACATTGTAGTTAGCGCGCGCTAATAAGGTGCATGTAACGCACGCAATGATTCAAGATAGCGCACGCTAGCGCAAGTGAGGCGCATACCCGTAAGGTACCGGGCTGATTTGGGAAATTCAGAGCGCACGCTACGAGTGGTAAGTAGCGACGCTAATTGTGTTGGCAACGCACGCTAAGTCACTTTAGTAGCGACGCTAACGCGTGCAAGACAGAGGATGAGGTTCTCGATTTCGCCGTTGGGTATCGGGACATCAGTTAGCGCACGCTAACAATCTGGAATAGCGCACGCTATCGGTAAGGTGTTAGCGCACGCTACCAAGTCGTAGCGCACACTAACGAGGCATTTCAGACCTCACTGGACTGCCCAGTAAACCGCTAGCGCACGCTAAATATCAAGTCATAGCGTGCGCTAAGCTGGGACAGTATAAATAGGACAGTTCGGTCCAACCTTCGTCATTTCTTCATTTCTCAATCATTTCGGACGAGCTCGGGCGATTCGGAAAGGTCTTTTCGAGCTGCAATCATCTAGCATCATCTTCAAGCTCCTAAGTTGGATTAATCATCATCTAAATCAGTTTCATCACTCCAAATCAAGGTAATGATTCTTGGATCTAGAATTTCGGATCTTGGGTGTTTTGCTTCCGATCTCTTCGTGTTAAATCGATATTATGTTGGAATATGTTAGATATGGATTATCTATCTTGGATACATGTATTTCTACGGATTCATTGGTGTAATTTTCGGGATTTGTGAATAATTGAGGAATTGTTCAAGAACCCTACGGGTTGACTTTGGAATTTTGGGGGTTTTCGACTAAATGTTGTTGAAATATTGTTCTAAGTATTCCTATTGGATTATTGATAGTATTCATGAGTTTTTGTGGTTTTGAATCATTCATTTGGAGTTGGTTTCGGATGTAAATGAGTTTTGGTTGTAAACAATTGAAGATTGTTTACAACGCGTTTGTTTAAATGCCCCAATGAGTTTCGGGTATTGTTGAATCGATTTTTGAGTTGGTTGTGATCATGATAGATTCATGTATTAAGAGAATTGTTGGTTTTTGTGTTGTTTAAGGTTGTTCGAGCGACCGGTAATTTCACTAAGGACGTTGATCGTGGAAGTACCTTCTCGCCTTCGGTATTGAGGCAAGTTTTATACTTGTACTGGTCAATGAGCTAATGTCATCATGTATGTGTATGAATGTGTTGTATCATTCCGAGACTTAGTCTCTTCATGAATTCATTGATATCAAGAGATCGTTCGATACGATACCTTTCGGCAATTTTGCCAAATGTTATTGTTCGTTAACGGCCGATTCAAGGCATTGTGATACTCATTATTAATGTCATTGTCGATAGCGGTTCGCGGTATCGATGTATCGATTGTTGTTAATATAGATGTCAATTTAAGATATCGTTGAGATCATTGTTATTCTGTCGGATTGTCATTAAAAGCATGTGCCGATTTAAGGCATTGCTTACTCATTTCTCATCTTCGCCGTTCAGAATCGATTAAAGGTGCCGAGGCATCCTTCATATCATTGTTATCGATTGACCTTTCTAAGGCAATCGAGGTATTCACTCATTCATCGTATCATTGTCATCGATTGGCGTTCTCGTGCAAATCAAGTGTTCAATCATCTATGGTATCATTGTTGTCGATTGGCCGTTTTAGGCAATCGAGGTATTAAATCATCATTGCATCATTATTGTCGGTTGGCCGTTCTAAGGCAATCGAGGTGTTAATTTGGGATCCAAGGACGGTGTCTATCCGTGTGTTACTATCATCGTGTTGGCCGACTCAAGGCAAGACACTATCATTCATTGCGATACTACCGATGCCGTGGCTTCGCCCTAATTGTGATACGGTGGATGCCGTGGCTTCGCCCTAATTGTGATACGGTGGATGCCGTGGCTTCGCCCTAATTGTGATACTACCGATGCCGTGGCTTCGCCCTCATTGTGATACGGCTTCGTGCCGTGGCTTCGCCTCATTATTCTGACTTGGGCTGTTTTGACTTCAGGTGTTTGTGATATTTGTTAATTTACGCTGAACGGATTTCAAGCCTTTATTATGGTTCTGGTAATTTTATCGGAGCCTTCGGGCATTGTGATTCATAATTAATTCAGTTCTGGTTTGGTTCATGTCGTTTAATTCATTGTGGTATTCTGTGATTATAATTCGCCGTTGGGCATTTATGTTCTAACACGTCGAGCAGGTATTAATAGTATGCCGTGGGCATAGAATTTCACAAATGCTACATTCTAACCTAGGTTTGTTATAATCTAGTATTATTATCAACATTGTACTGCTTTCATTACGCCTTTGGATGCATATCATGTTATACATGTATTTGATGTTCATTATCTGGATGATCGACCCGTGGGGCGGAACATGTTTTCATGTTTTAGGTGCTTGCGAGGAGAGAGTTGAGACACAGAGGCATGACGTTGGCAACGAGGCATTCGAGCGATACTAGTCCGAGTTGTTCGTTGTTGGTCAGTCAGTTGGAGTGTACTCCGGCATCGTCAGTTGTTGTCATGTTGTATTACCCGAACAGATGTTCGTGGAGGTTGTTGTTTTTCATTTTGGCCATGTAGGCCACTTTTGTCGTTAAAAATTCCTTATCGGAATATTGTGTCGGATATCATGGTAGGGACTATGATTTTCCCTTGTTGTGTTAATTAATGTATTTTTAGTCATGTTCGCCTGGTGGATCTCCTGGCGTGGGGTCCACGGCACTGTAATAACCCAATAGGATTTGGGGGTGTTACAGCGTTAACGTACGTAACTCACCGTCAGGTCTTTTAATTCCTGACTTATTTTCGGTCGACTTATTTCACTCCTTTTCTTTCTTTCTCGCGACGTGAGCTTCCTTTGGGCGATTTCAAGCGATTCATCCGGTGCAATCCGTAGGAACCTTCTAAAGATCGATTTTTGCGTCCCAAGCAAGGTTTATCATCATCATAATCATCCTCCATCCGTCCGAATCGAGGTATACATCGATGAACCCTAGTTTTTTGGGGATTTCGGGATTTTTGGCATAATTCTTCCTTTTAATCCGTTTTGGCTTCGACGACTTGTTAGATTACGATTGTGTAGTCGTAAATCCCTTGTTTCCAGTATAGTTTAACGGATTTAACCTAGTAATTTCTTCATGGTTAGATTATAGCCATCGTGGACCTCGTATTTTCCGACAAATCGTTCCAAGGGGTAGAATTAGGATTAATTCGTACCTTTCCGCATTATTGAGACTTGTGTATACTGTTATTGTGTTAGGAACGGATTTGGGAAGATTGTTCGGACCGAAACCTATTCCTTCATCGTTTCATTCGTTTCGTTTCATTCAAGTCAAGTAATTGTAGTACTGTCCGTTTTTTGCATTTGATTTTGATGCGAATGATTTTTATGGTGTTTTTGAACGTATGTGATTGTTTCTCTCCCACAGGGATGGCGTGTGGCCTGCGGGGGCCGATACTAATGGGTACGGCCATGGAAGTGGAATTGAGTGCGTGTGTTGATGTTCTTCCACCGGGGACGGTTCGACGGACCTGCGGGGCCGATACTAATGGGTACGGCCGCGAAGTGGTTTCTCACTGGGACGGTCCGACGACCTCCGGGACCGATACTAATGGGTACGGTCGCGAGTTACCAAGCGTGGATAATTGTGATGTGGGAAACTTGTTGATATCTTTTTTGGTGTTAGTGTGATATTAGGAATATTGACTTTCAAAATAATTTTTCCTAATGATTTATTTGCGTTGAATTGTGTATGTATATAATGTTGTGTAATTATGTACTTGCACTAGCTATTCGAATGCTAACCCCTTAAATGTGGGAAATGCGTCTTATGCATTTCGTGAAATCGGGTCGAGCCGAGGAGCACGGGATGCGCATGCAAAGGATGGGTTGGCATGATGATGAGGTGGCTCAGTGCATTTTTCTGTTTGTCATTGCATCTGTTGAGTCTTGGAGATAGTTTGTTTATTTTTGAACATGGTTTAAGTCCCCTGCGTGGGCAACATTTTGGTATTTAACTTATGTCTCATGTACTCCGTTAAAATGTTTTGGCCGAGGCCACGGCCTTATTTACTCTTTGGGTACATCTTTCATGTTATCATTGTGGTTCATGTGTCACGAGTTAGCTGGTAGACCTCACGGGGTTCTACGGCGTGTAATGTCCCATTTGTGAATTGGGATGTTACAATTATGGTATCGGAGCTTAGGTTTTGAATACCTAGTGTCGGTGAAATTTGGATGTCGGTTGCATCATTAGAGTCGGTCGTTGAGCCTAATATCATCATGCTACCGTCTTTTCGTGCGACCCGTGTTGTAAGTCTCCTCGAACTCTTATATTTTTGTAATTCGTTTTCTGCATTGTTCGAATCGTGACTTGTGTTACCAACTTTGTGAATTGTGAATCTTTCGATCTTGTTCTTTTCTTATTCTTCTTCGTATGTTGAGAGGTCGTGGTAGACCGGCTAGGGGACGCGGCCGAGGCCGTGGTCGTGGTGCCGATAATGAGGAGGGCTCACTTTCCCAGTCCTCTGCGGACTCGGCCTCTCACTCAGTGCCGTCGGGTAATAATGCCGACGCTGGCTGCCGCCAGATTGGTAGCCCAACTTACTCGAGATAGCTCGGGGTGGACGTCGAATCCGCCCGACACCGGAAGATGAGGCTAGTAAGTGGCTTGAGACGGTAACTAAGATGCACCCTCCTCGTTTCTCGGATCTTGACTCCCTCGGATGGGAGAACTGCTCTTTCGGTTGTCCGTAACCTTCGATGCCGTAGCTTGTCCCGAGGACGGAGGGTACACATTGCCCAAGTACCTCTGGATAAGGAAGGCTGCGGAATGGTGGGAGGCCGTTGCGCCCAGAGATCGTCGGGCCACTGGGATGAGTTCGTGGCTGCTATGGAAGCGAATATTGTCCGCCGCTACCAAGGAGCGCAGAATTGTAGAGTTTTTCACCGCTACACCTCGGGATGTGCCTATTTCTCGTGCCATCATTTCTTACAATCGATTGGGCTTCGTGAGGGATCAAGTGAGAACGGAGGTGATAAAATTCGATACTTCAATATGCGCATGAAGCCGCATATTAGGCGAGTATGGCGCCGCTCATGTGTGCCACTTTGAAGGAATACTGTGATCGCGCTCGCGTCGAGATGGTCATCCCGGAATCGAGTCGGTTTCGGAAGCTAAGAAGCGTAAGACTACCGGTGGGTTCTCGGCGGAAAAGGTGGTCGGGCCGAGGTCTCGTTCGCTCCTACACAGGGAAGAGGCCGTTTCATCGCCGGTGGATCTCGTGGTAACTGATTCGATTGTCACAGACCAAGTGAGAGTTTGTTTTAATTGCGGTCGGCCAGAGCACGTTGTGAAGGATTGCCCACTCGTTAGTTACTTGCTTTACTTGCGAGGCATCGCATCGAGCGGCTCATTGTGAGAGGGCCACGAGGGCCGCTAGATTTACGACTACCACCGCCGATCGAGGGATCTCGGTTCACCGGCTACTCATGTTCCGCAGGGTTCGAGTCGTGGTAGGGGTCGGAGTGAGCCGAATCGCGCATGGCCGAGTTCGGCTCGATCCATCCCCGATTATATCGATGAGGCGCACGGAGGAGACAGACATTCGGTGGCGTCAGTACCACTCGAGATCCTTTCTCATCCAGCCAAGATTTTTGATTCTGCGACCCATTCCTTTATAGCTTCGGATTGTGTGAGTCGTATTGGTTTTGACCGCTTGTTTGAGTGTGAGCCGTTCGTAGTGGGTACGCCGGCCGGGATCGTATGGTTGGGGACCGGGAAGTTAGGGATTGCCCGGTGAGGATCGGGGCCGGATTGCCCTCGAATCTCATTGTTATAGACCTTAAGGGTGAGGATTTGATCCTCGGGGACGATTGGTTGGATCGTCATGGCGCTATCATGAACTATCGGACTCGTACCATCACGATAGTTGCCGAGGACGGCACCGAGCATACTCTCGTCTACCGTAAGCCGGTAGATCGGGTGTGTGATTAGCGCCTTGAAGGCGATGAAACTTTTGAACCAAGGTTGTGTCGGCTGCGGTGTTTCGCTCTGCAGGCGGAAGATGGTGGGGTTGACATATCGTCGATTCCAGTTGTTAGCGAGTACCCGATGTATTTCGGATGACTTGTCGGGATTACCACCACATCGAGAGGTGGAGTTTCCTATTGACCTTGAGCCGAATGCCCCTATTTCTCGAGCACTGCACCGTATGGCACCGTCGGAGATGCTAGAGTTGAAGAATCGATTGGGAGAGTTGTTAGATAAAGGGTATATTCGACCGAGCGCATCGCCTTGGGGTGCGCTGTACTTTTGTTAAGAAGAAGGATGGATCGCTTCGTTTATGCATCGACTATCGAGAATTAAACAAGCTAACCATCAAAAATAAATACCCTTGCCCGGGATTGACGATTTGTTTGATCGGCTTAGGGGGCGAGTCTTTTCGAAGATTGATTTGCGATCGGGCTACTACCAGTTGAGGATTCGGGACGTCGATATTCCGAAAGCTGCCTTTCGGACGAGATATGGCCATTACGAGTTTGTGGTTATGCCATTCGGGCTAACCAATGCCCCGACAGTGTTCATGCAGTTGATGAACAAAGTTTTTATTGAGTATCTGGACAAATTCGTAGTCGTTTTTATTGACGATATTCTTATCTATTCACGGAGTCGAGAGGAGCACGCCTTACATCTTCGGATTGTATTAGACACTTTGAGGGCTGAGCAGTTGTACGCGAAGTTCTCTAAGTGTGAGTTTTGGCTCGAGGAAGTGACGTTCCTTGGGCATGTGATTTCAGCAGAGGGAGTTCGGGTAGATCCGCAGAAAATAGAGGCAGTGATGGCTTGGGAGCCGCCTAAGAATGTGAAGGAGGTGAGGAGTTTTCTGGGTCTTGCCGGCTATTACCGTAGATTCGTTGAGGGATTTTCTAGGATCGCTAGACCACTCACTCAGTTGCTCCAGAAAACTCAGAAGTTCGAGTGGACTACAGATAGGTAGGACAGTTTTGACGAGTTAAAGAGACGTTTGACTACCGCGCCCGTGTTAGCATTGCCTCAGGGGAACGAGGATTTCGTAGTGTACAGTGATGCTTCGGGCCTTGGTCTAGGATGTGTTTTGATGCAGAGAGACAGAGTGATTGCATATGCGTCCCTTGATTGAAACCTTATGAGGTGAATTACCCCACGCACGATTTGGAGTTAGCTGCGGTCGTTTTCGCCTTAAAGATCTGGAGGCATTACCTCTATGGGTCGTCGTAAGATTTTTACCGACCACAAGAGTTTAAAGTATATCTTGATCGAAGGAGTTAAATATGAGGCGCGTAGGTGGTTAGAGCTAATTAAAGATTACGACCTCGAGATACTTTACCATCCGGTAAGGCTAACGTGGTGGCGGATGCGTTGAGCCGTAAGCCGATGGCGTTGCGGATGTTAGAAGTACTTACACCGCAGAGTAGGATCCAGCGAGATCTTATTTGTCGAATATTGAGGTTTGGGTTCGAGAGTTCGGGCCGATTATGTGCATTAGAGATCACTTCGCCTTGATCGATGATATCAAGGCGAAACAAGATGATGATCCGTGTTTAGTCGATTAAGGGAGGATGTGAGGCGGGGAAAGCCTGGATTTGTGGTTCAGGATGATGGCGTTCTGAGATTTCGCGGCAGACTATGTGTACCGAATGATATTGAGCTGAGACAGAAGATCTTGAGTGAAGCTCATACCACGCCTTACTCCATACATCCTGGAACGAATAAAATGTACAAGGATGTGAGGAGCAACTACTGGTGGAGTAATTTGAAGACAGACGTTAGCGAGTTTGTGTCGAGGTGTTTGACCTGTCAGCAGGTTAAGATCGAGCATCAGCGACCCGCGGGGTTTTTGCGACCAATTCCTATCCCGGAGTGGAAATGGGAGGATATTTCTATGGATTTCATTACTAGTATGCCTAAGACTCGGAATGGAATGAACATGATTTGGGTTATTGTCGATCGACTGACCAAATCAGCTCATTTCCTGGGTATTAAGGACACTTGGGGCCCGGAGAGACTAGCACGAGTATTTATTGCAGAGGTCGTGAGATTGCATGGGACTCCTAAGAGTATTGTTTCGGATCGTGATGGCCGGTTCGTGTCACATTTTGGCAGGCTGTTCATCGAGCTTTGGGGACCGAGTTGAGACTCAGTACGTCTTATCACCCTCAGACTGACGGACAGTCGGAGCGGACGATCCAGACGTTAGAGGATATGTTGAGAGCCTGTGCCCTAGAATGGAAGGATGATTGGGAGTCGCACTTGCCGTTGATTGAGTTCACGTACAACAATAGTTGGCACGCCTCGATCAAAATGGCGCCATTTGAGGCGTTGTATGGGAGGAGGTGTAGATCGCCGTTGTGTTGGGACGATGCGTCCGAGCTGATTGGTACCGAGCCCGATATGGTAGTTGAGACGAGAGAAGATTACTCGATTCGGGATAGATTGTTAACGGCCAGTCGGCGAAGTCTTATGCCGACACGCGTCGCCGTCCGTTGGAGTTTGAGGTGGGAGATCATGTTTTGCTTAAGGTGTCGCCGACACGGGAGTTTACCGCTTGGTAGGAAGGGTAAACTTAGTCCGAGGTTTATTGGGCCGTTTGAGATTTTAGAGAGAGTGGGAGAGCTTGCCTATCGGTTTGGCTTACCGTAGTCCCGAGCCACGTTCATAACGTATTTCATGTTTCCGACTTAGGAGGTACATATCGGACCCTAGCCATATTATCGATTTTGGAGAGATCGGGTGGGACCCGACCTTACCATCGAGGAGAGGCCGATTCAGATTTTAGAGCGTCGGGTGAAGCAACTTCGTCATAAAACCATCCCTCTGGTTAAAGTTCAATGGTCGAGACATGGGTCCGAAGAAGCCACATGGGAGACGGAGGAGAGTATGCAGTCGAGATACCCCGAGTTGTTCGCATTGTAAGTTTCGGGACGAAACTTATTTTTAGGGGGAGACAATGTAATATCCGCGTTTTCTATTTTCGGTAATTTCTATTTTTGATGTATGTTCGTTTCGGACAACTCGCTTAGCACTGTTTTGGAATTCTGAATCTATTCTGTTCTTGGAGTTTTCCGTTTGGTCGAGTTTCGAGGATGCTTTCGCATAATTTCATTTTGAATTATATCATGCCGCATGTGCGTTCGATTCTCGAAAAACTTGTTCGTTTTCGTTGTTTCTCGATTCATATAAGTTGGTATGGTTGAGTTGGTCGTGTTGGAACTTTCGGTTTGCTAATCCGACGTTGTATTGCGATTTTCGGGCACTTGGGCGTTTTGTAATTTTCATAAGTTGGGAATTTCGCCCGTTTGCTTCATTTGAGACTCTCTAGTGATCGGGATTATATTTTCTTTCAAAACTCAGCTTCGTTGTTTTGGATACCCCATGTTTATACTTTTGATTCTATCCTTGTGTTACGTTTCGTCGTTGTATCATTGTCTTGAGCTAAGTGATTAGCGATCTTTGGCTTCTTTGCATGCATAACGTCGTTATGCATGCTCTTTACGTGCGTTATATAGGTATCATAACGTCGTTATACCCCATTGGTAACGCACGTTATGGTTTCGCGAAAGTGTCGGTTGTTCGTTACGACGTTAACTGAGAGGGGTTACGTCGTAACCTTCATAACGTACGTTAACAATAGGCGTTAACGTACGTAACTCGCCGTCAGGTCTTTTAATTCCTGACTTATTTTCGGTCGACTTATTTCACTCCTTTTCTTTCTTTCTCGCGACGTGAGCTTCCTTTGGGCGATTTCAAGCGATTCATCCGGTGCAATCCGTAGGAACCTTCTAAAGATCGATTTTTGCGTCCCAAGCAAGGTTTATCATCATCATAATCATCCTCCATCCGTCCGAATCGAGGTATACATCGATGAACCCTAGTTTTTTTGGGGATTTCGGGATTTTTGGCATAATTCTTCCTTTTAATCCGTTTTGGCTTCGACGACTTGTTAGATTACGATTGTGTAGTCGTAAATCCCTTGTTTCCAGTATAGTTTAACGGATTTAACCTAGTAATTTCTTCATGGTTAGATTATAGCCATCGTGGACCTCGTATTTTCCGACAAATCGTTCCAAGGGGTAGAATTAGGATTAATTCGTACCTTTCCGCATTATTGAGACTTGTGTATACTGTTATTGTGTTAGGAACGGATTTGGGAAGATTGTTCGGACCGAAACCTATTCCTTCATCGTTTCCTTCGTTTCGTTTCGTTTCATTCAAGGCAAGTACATGTATTACATTCCGTTATGTGCATATGATTTTGATGCGAATGATGTATATGGTGTTATTGAACGGATGTGATTGTTTCTCTCTCACCTGGGGATGGCGTGTGGCCTCTGGGGGCCGATACTAATGGGTACGGCCATGGAAGTGGAATTGAGTGCGTGTGTTGATGTTCTTCCACCTGGGGACGGTTCGACGGGACCTCTGGGGGCCGATACTAATGGGTACGGCCGCGGAAGTGGTTTCTCACCTGGGGACGGTCCGACGGGACCTCTGGGGACCGATACTAATGGGTACGGTCGCGAGTTACCAAGCGTGGATAATTGTGATGTGGGAAACTTGTTGATATACTGTTTTGGTGTTAGTGTGATATTCCGGAATATTGACTTTCAAAATAATTTTTCCTAATGATTTATTTGCGTTGAATTGTGTATGTATATAATGTTGTGTAATTATGTACTTGCACTAGCTATTCGAATGCTAACCCCTTAAATGGGGGAAATGCGTCTTATGCATTTCAGGTACTGGTCGAGCTGAGGAGCTGGCACGGGATGCGCATGCAAAGGATGGGTTGGCATGATGATGAGGTGGCTCGAGTCTGCATTTTTCTGTTTTGTCATTGCATCTGTTGAGTACTGGAGATAGTTGGTTTATTTTTGAACATGGTTTAAGTCCCCTGCGTGGGCAACATTTTGGTATTTAACTTATGTCTCATGTACTCCGTTAAAATGTTTTGGCCGAGGCCACGGCCTTATTTACTCTTTGGGTACATCTTTCATGTTATCATTGTGGTTCATGTGTCACGAGTTAGCCTGGTAGACCTCACGGGGGTTCTACGGCGTGTAATGTCCCATTTGTGAATTGGGATGTTACAGTCTTGGACTGATCTGATTTTGTTTTCTTTTTGCAGGACCTCTCGTTCCAGCGATCGGCGATCTCCCTTTCGATTTCTTGATCGTTTGGGAGCGGATTCGTGCCTTGCCGGATTCCTTCATTGACGTTCGCTCGCTTGGTAACGAACTTCATCGGTTGGGGGCTCGACTGTTTCGCTTCCCTCATCACTTGAGAGTTTCGGGTACGAACTTAAGTGGTGCTTTCTTGCCTGTCGATCGTCTCTAGGAGGTCGCAGCGTTTAAGTTGCTATCTAACTTGTTTGTACTTCTTCTTTGACAGAGGTTCATTTTCCCCGACTTGCCGAGCCACCACCAGAGATTGCCATGTCGAATCCAGGACTCATCGGTCGCCTCCACTTGGGTAAGGCAGTAGTCGCGTTCTGCGGCGGCGTCTCGCCTGCTCCGGTGATGAGGCTGCCGAGGTGCCGATCGCGAGCCGGTAGTTCAGGGAGAGGAACAACTTCAGCGCCGCAAGAGGCGGAGGTCGGAGGAGTCCCTGCCGATTACTGAGGCGGATGTGTCCATTCTTGAGCCTCCGGTTGTTGCGGCTCCTATTTCTGCCATCCCGATGACGGAGCGATCAGGCCCTAGGCCCCCGACGTCTGGCTCCCGGTCATCGGGCGGCCCTACGAAGAAGGTGGCGATCGCTGAGGCGGAAACCTCTCGAGGCAGGCCTTATTTTGGTCGCGATCCCGAGCTGGTCAACAGGTAAGAAAGGATCAAAATTTTCTGAGTTTAGGCATCCTGAGCAAGGTATAGGCTAACCCCTTGGTTTCTTTGGTTTGTGCTGCAGGGTTCGTCTTGCCGACCCGGACGTCGCTCTATGGTCTTTGGACTTTTGTCGAGTAAGGCTCCGCAAACATCTCTCGACGCCCCTACTTACGTCCAGCAGGCTATCACCTCTCTGCCCAAGGCCTGGACGACCGATCTTGATGCGATCGCTCGTCGGCGATCTGGAGATGCCATGCAGGCGACCGTTGCCCTGGCTCTCCAGACGGCGACGATGGCCGTCCAAGCTGCTAGGGATTTTGAGGGGCGACCCTCCACTGCTCGTCTCCATAGCGACCTCGAAGCCGCCCTGAACAAGAACCTTGAATTTGCCAACCGGCTCCAGTCTATGGAGAAGGAGTATGTGGAGACGGCCAAAAGGGCTAAACAGGACGTTGACCGACTGAAGCAGGAGCTGAGCCGCTCTAAGGAGGCTGCCGACCGATCCCGCGATCAGGAGAAGGAAACCCGCCAGAAGTATGCGGCTTCGCAGGAGGAGGCGGCCGGGCTGAAGGTGACGGTGGATCGGCTCAGCGGTGAGATGGAGGCGGCGAAGAAGGAGCTGGAGATGGCCAAGGGAGAGAATGTCGCCAAGGTGGTCGAGCTGGCGGAGGCTGAGAAGACGACCGTGGAGTTGAAAGGGCAACTGAAGGCGATCGAGACCGATCCCTATCTCAATGTGGCGCTCGTCGGCGAGTTCGCCTATTACCTGGCCTACGCCGATGCTGTCAGAGCCGCAAATAAGGTAGGGATCGAGATCGGTCCCTTGATGGAGAGCTTCAAAGCCTATGCGCTTGAGCACCCTCTCCACCCAGAGTTCTCTTTGCCGATCCTGGACCTTGTCGACTTTGGGATCGACTTGAGTTGGTATACCGGCAAACTCATTCATCCTGAGGCCGATGGGGGCCCCCAAGCCGATCCGCAACCTGAGGGCGAAGACCAGTCGGCGGGGCCTTGAGAGACATCTTTGTTTCCCTTGTATCTTGTAATTTTTGCTTTCTCTTTGTATTGCCTTCGGGCTTCATGTTGTACGAACTCCTTTTGATAATGAATGAAATATTCCTTTTTCGCACTGTCTTTTTTATGTACGATCGCTTTTGAATGTTTGCGTGCAATTTTTACAAGTATGTGCATGATTGCATCCGATGTCTTGTTCGTCCGACTGGTTGTTTGAACGTCGAATGTATTGACATGTTTCGAATCGAAATTCTTACTTGTAGATATTGTTTGAAAAATGGCGATCGTCCTGCGTGTATCTGAGCGAAGCCGATTGGGTGCGGTTCCTTTCTTTCGATTGCACTTAAGACTAGCTCCCCTATTCACTGCCCCCTTGTTTTTGTTTTCTTATCGTAAGTAAGGATACAAAAACAAGTTTGTTGGGCGAGCTATCTTCCGTTTTGCCGACTCTGAGGGATCGTGCACGGTCGCGGAGTTCGATGGACCGATTTCCACAACCGTGTCTTTGTATGCGAGGGACATTGTATATCCCACGACTCACTTTTTTGTGAGGGTCCTCAGTTAGGCTGCGCCTGCCTTGTGTTAAAACGAAAGGCGTGCGATATTGGTCTGGAGAGTCCTTGCACGGGGCGTCGTCGGTTTATTCGACTCCACGTCCGCAGCTTGTTAGCTCTGCTTCCACCTTGGCCCGCCATGAAGATGGCGACCCTCGACGGTGTACGTTGAGACGGGGGCAGTGGCACGCCGTATTGTCGGGGTTCATCATGTTAGATGATGTATGTGGAGGACATGCGAACGTGTTTACTGATTATTTTGGAGGGTCCTTCGGCTACGCCGGCCTCATATTTAAACGAAGGGCGGGCGATCTCAGCCCAAAGGAATCTTGCATGGGCGAAGCTGTCGGTTCCATCGACCTCCAGGACCATGGCTGCATTGATTCTACCTCGGATCGTCATGATCAATGATCGTCGGCGGTATGCGATATGCCTGGTGAGGCGATCGCCAGAATAGATGGGATAGGAAAAAATCTCATTATATTCCTTGTACATTGGGCAGTTGAAATTGAATACAAAATTTTCACTGGTAGTATTTTTTCAGATGGACGGCGTTCCAGGGGTATTGATCCGGGGTACCGTCAGGATGTTCGAGTTCGTAGGATCCCTTAGTCAGCCATTTAGATATCCTAAAAGGTTCTTCCCAGTTCAGACCAAAAACGCCTGTGTGGGTTTGGATCTTCTTGAGGACGAGATCGCCCACTTGAAACCTTCTTTCTTTGACCTTTGAATTGAAGAACTTCTCGGCTCTCCTTTTGTGGATTATATTCTTCATTTCCGAGGTCAGCCGTCATTCTTCGAGCATGTCTAGGTCGATTCGTCGGGCCACATCATTGTCGATCGTCATCTCCTGTTCGGTTCGATGGCTGAGGACGACGATCTCCGAAGGAATCACCACTTCTGTTCCGAAGGCGAGGGCGAATGGGGTTTCGCCGGTTGAATTACGGGTCGTCGTTTGATAAGACCACAAAACGTCTGGAAGCTCGCTCGCCCATCGCCCTTGCCTGGACTCGAGTCGCGCTTTAATTGTGTGTTTGAGGATCTTGTTCACAGCCTCTACCTGTCCGTTCGTCTGAGGGTGATAGGGTGATGAAAACAATCTTTTGATTCCCCATTTCTCACAGAATTGCATGACTTCTAAGCCGTCGAATTGCTTTCCGTTGTCGGAGATAATGGCCTGGGGCAGACCGAATCGGCATACGATATTTTTCCAGATAAACTTGATCACTTGCTCTTGGTCGATCTTGTTGAGCGGTTCGACCTCAGCCCATTTGGTGAAATAGTCGACCCCTACGATGGTGAACTTATAGCCCCCTAGAGCCGTTGGTAAGGGACCTATAAGGTCGATGCCCCATTGCGTAAATGGCCAAGGGCTATACATGGAGGTGAGTTGTTCGGGGGATAGTTTGATGTTGGGGCCCATTACCTGACACCTATGACACGATCTGGCATATGCGATCGCATCCTTCTGAAGTGATGGCCAGAAAAAACCTTGCCTGGTTGTCTTACGGATGAGAGCTCGCCCGCCCGCATGGTTTCCACAAATCCCGTCATGGATCTCAGCTAAAACGAGCCGACCTTCCTCCGGTGTAATACACTTGTGGAGGGGAAGGCTGAAGGCTCGCTTGTAAAACCGGTCGTCCAATAAGGTATATCTGGTCGCACGGAGCTGGAGTTGGCGAGCTTTAACACAGTCGTCAGGGACCGTTCCGTCCTTTAAGTATTTGATGAACGGAGTCATCCAGTTCTCATCGGCGATGGCAACCGTGGTAACCAGGCTTCTGTCGATCGCCGGCCTTGCTGACTTCGTGATTTGGATATTGGAGAAGTCGGCTGCCCCATCCGATGATGCTAGTTTGGAAAGTGCATCGGCCTGGGAGTTGTGTTCTCTCGGGACTTGTTCGATTAGTACTTCTTCAAATTTTGTGCACATTTCGGCAACCAGCTCTTGGTATTTGACCATTTGTTCGCCGCGCGCCTCATATTCTCCCTTAACTTGGTTCACGACCAAAAGGGAGTCCATGAAGATATGGAGGTGACGAACATCTAGGGCGAGGGCTAGATCGAGTCCGCCTACCAAGGATTCGTATTCGGCTTCATTGTTGGCCGCACGAAAGCTGAAACGCACAGCATTAGTGAAACTTTGTCCGTCGGGACTGATGAGGACAATCCCTGCCCCTGCTCTCGAATTGGTCGTCGAGCCATCCACATATAACTTCCAGGCAGGTCGGCCGACCTGGGTTGGACCGTGAGGGAACGTCAGTTCCACCATGAAGTCAGCCAGAGCTTGGCCTTTGATCGCCGTGCGAGGGGCGTAAGTGATACCGTATTGGGCGATCTCCAGCGACCACTTGAGGAGTCGCCCGTTGGTGTCTGGTCGATGTAGAACTTGTCTTAGAGATAGAGTTGTCAGGACTTCCACTTGATGTTCGAAGAAATAAGCCCTTAGTTTACGGACACTCATGACAAGGGCGTAGGCGATCTTCTCCAATGGTGTATAGCATGTTTCGGCGCCGTGGAGTGCTTGACTAACATAGTAGATCGGCAAGTGGGCTTGTCCCTCCGCTCGCACCAGAACGGCACTTAGTGCGACCTCCGAGGCTGCCAGGTAAAGGAATAGTTTCTCACTGGGGATCGGCTTTGCCAGGATATGGGGGTTAGATAGATATTCCTTTATTTTGGCGAACACTATCTGACTTTCCTTCGTCCATGCGAACTTCTTGTTCTTGATGGTCGCGAAGAAAGGCTTGCTTTTATCGCCGAGTCGAGATATGAAACGGTTGAGGGCGGCTAGACAACCTATAAGGCGTTGTACCTGCTTGATGTTTCGCGGCTCCTGCATGTCAAGGATCACTTGAATCTTGGTGGGGTTCGCCTCGATCCCCCTTTGGCTCATAATGTGCCCCAGGAATTTCCCGGAGCCCACCCCGAAGTTGCATTTCTTGGGGTTTAGCCTCATGTTGAATCTTTCGAGGATGGCGAACGTCTCAGCGAGATCATTGAGGTGATCCTCTTTCTTGAGGCTTTTGACCACGATGTCGTCAATGTAGACCTCCATGGTCTTGCCGATCTGATTGGCGAACATTCTGTTGACTAGTCGCTGGTAGGTTGCCCCTGCGTTTTTCAAGCCGAACGGCATTCGGACCCAAAAGTATATGTCTTTTTCCGTGTGGAAAGATGTGTGTTTTATGTCTTTTCCAGCCATTGGGATTTGATGGTATCCGGCGAAGGCATCCATAAACGACATCATTTCGCAACCTGCCGTGCTATCGACCAAGTGATCAATATGAGGCATCGGAAAGTGATCTTTTGGACATGCCGCGTTGAGGTCCGTGAAGTCGATGCATAACCTCCAGGAACCAGTCGGCTTCTTGACGAGTACCGCGTTGGCGGCCCATTGTGGTTCGTCTGTAGCTACCCCGATTAACTTGTTGTTGAGTAATTTTTGGACTTCTACGTCGAGCGCCGCGTATTTTTCGGGATCGAATTTCCTACGTTTTTGGTGAACAGGCTTCATTGCCGGGTCGATCTTTAGATAGTGGCAAGCGTGCTCAGGACTTATGCCGACCATATCTTGATGCGACCAGGCAAAGACTCCGATGTTCTCACGTAGCAAATTGATCAGATCCCATTTTAGTTCGCGGTCGATGCTCGCGCCGATCTGTACTTCCCGTTCTGGATGATTCGGATCTATCGTTATACTTTCCAACTCTTCGACGGGGACGGTCGCCTCTCGTTTGGAACGATTTCCGGACTCGATCCTTGGATCGATGTCGAGACTTGGCTCGAAATCGATCCTTGGCTCGATGTCGTCCGATAACTGAACCGAGATGGCGTCCCTTGAGTCGGGTTGGTCTGATGCGCTCGGCTCATCGATCTCCATGGGTTGATCGTCGATCGCTTCAATGTTACACATATTATGGGAAGTAAAGCGGTAACAACATAGGAATAATTCAAACATCTTTTTGCCATTAGCTGATCTCCTTTTACAGTAACCGACCGTCCCATCGGCAGTGGGGAATTTGATACAGTAAAAGAAAGACGAAGCGACCGCCTCAAAGGTTTCTAAAAAGGGGCGACCTAGGAACCCATTATAGATGCTGGGCCTATCTATGATTACAAAACTTAGGTTCCTAGTAATCCTAACCTTGGGATCATAAAAGCATATTAGCTCGACGGAGAGCTTGATCCTCCCGTAGGCTTGGACTGTGTTGTCGCCGAACCCTTGGAGCACGGTGTCGAACGGCTTGATGAATTTGATTAAGTTGCCGAGTTGGTCTAGGGCGGATTTGAATATGATGTTGCAGAAACTCCCATTGTCGACCAGCATGCGATCGACCGTCTTCCCAAGGATGCAAAGTGAGATCACGGTGCATCCTCTTTGGGGCACTGCACTCCCTCCCTGTCCCTGTTGGAGAAGGTGATGAGTGCGTCTTTAGAAATGGTCGGCTCCGGAGGTACCACGACATGGACCCCGGCGAACGCCCTCAGCTCGGCCTTTCGCTTCCTGTTTGACATGGTGGAAACCGGGGAAAGGCCCCCGAGGTTTCCACCTCCTGCTTGAAGCATGTTGATCCGACCGCCAGGGTGTAATATCCGTAATTTTCCCATTTTTAGCAGTTTCCATTTTTGGTGTATGTCTATTTTATCGACTCGCTTGTAACCGTTTCGACATTTCGAATCTATTTTGTTCTTGGAGTTTTTCCATTGGGATGAGTTTTGATGATGTTTTCACGTAATTTCGTTTTATGACATGTTTTGCCGTATGAACGTTCGATTCTTGTAAAACTCGTTCGTTTTCGTTATTTCTGGGTTTGTACAAGTTCGTATGGTTGAGTTGGTCTTGTGGAGACTTTCGGTTTGTAAATCCGACGTCGTTTCGTGATTTTCGGGCACTTGGGCCATTTTTGTAATTTCCTAATAGTTTAGGGAATCTCGTTTTCGTTGTCGCATTACGGACCCTTCGGTGGTCGGAATTGTATTTTTCTTTCAGCGCTTAGCTCTGTCGTCTTATATGCTTCGCGTTCATATTCCTGGATTCTGACCTCGTCGTGCATTTCGTGTTTTGTACCTCCGGCGTCATCTGGCGATATGAGCGGCGATCTTGAAGCTGCTGCGTAGGTAGCGCACGCTACCCCTGTTGCCTTGCGTGCGCTACCAATGTGCGATTAGCGTGCGCTAACTCATTTTTGTTAGCGTGCGCTAGCGATGGCGCAGTAGCCACTGGACCGGTCTCGGCCCGTTAGCGTGCGCTATACATGTTAGTTAGCGTGCGCTAACTTCACATTTTTAAAGATCAGGGCAGTTTAGTTTCAGCATTATTTTTCATTCTTTTCCTTTCCTTCCCTTCCTACGGGCGATTTTGGCGATTCAGAGCAGATTATGGAGAGTAACCGGTGGAGTTCCCTTCCAGTCCAATTCTTGTGTCTCGAGCATAACACACCACCATCTAAACCCATCTCCATCGTCCGAATTCAAGGTAATTTCTCAGGAACCCTAACTTTGACGGATTTGGGGGTTTTTCCGGGTTTTATTAATTGGAACCAAATTATTCCAGTATGTTAGGATATTCTTCACCGATTGTGATTGTTGAATGATTCCAAATCCAATTTCCTTGATTTTAATCCGCGAATTATCGATACGGGGAGATTTTGCGTAAACCCTCGCCCGTATCAATTGATCGTCTATTGTCGTTATTAGTAATCGGGGTTTTGGGAGTATTCCTTTCGACATCGATGTCCGTTGGGACTGAGTTATGCTAATTTTTCGTTTAGGAACCTTCGTTGTCCATTCGGATCATCCGTAGTCACTTTTCACTTCCGATCCTTCGAAGATGTCACAAAGGCAAGTACTTTACATTTGTTTACATGTTCTGGTATTTGAATTATGGCTATATGTGGTTGTTGTGGGGAGATATGTGTATGTTCACCTCGGGACGGTCCGACGGGGCCGCTAGGGATCCGTATTGCCGTGTGTGTGCGTATCACGAATCGTGGTTAGCCACCTGTGGATGTCCGACGGGCTCATGCGAGTACGGTGGCCGTGAGTCTCGTGCCAACGGTTAACTTTGAATTATGATTTGTTGGAGATAATGTGTTTTGTGTGTACATCGTAAATATTAGGAATATAAAATGTTTTCTAAAATGATTTTTGGCGCATGTATTCATCGATTAGAATGTAGTTCAAATGGATTGTACTTGCACTAGCGCTTGTCGCTAACCCTTAAATGGGGAAATACTTTTTGTATTTCGGTATTGATCGTGGGGACAAACGAGCACTCGGGCCGTATGAGGATGATGGGCAAGCATGATATTGTCCAAGATTTGACTTTTCGATGTTATATGCATCGGTTGCTATTGATGTCGATTTTGGGATTTATGTATTATAAAATTGGTTTAAGTACTCGAGTACTTCTGCTTGAAATTGTTAATGTTGTGTTCCGTTTTGGGAAATGGATTTGATGTCAAATTTTAATTGTCGGTTTGTAGTCTTTTATTTTAATTGTCGTTTTATTAATGATAGTTTGTCGTTGTCAAATGTCTTGTTGGTATGTTAGCACGGTGGATTCCACGGTGTGGGGTCCACGGCTGTAATATGCTGAATGTCTTGGGGTGTTACGAATATGGTATCGAGCTTAGGTTTATGGATACCTAGGTGCCGGTCATTCGGGTCTAGTTAAGTGTCGTTTTTGGGACAAGATCACCGCTATGCCATCATCTCGATGCGCGGTGCTCGTAAGTTTTCCTAACTTGACTCGTTTCACCGCTCATTTCTATTTCGTCTTAGTATCTTTTGCGTTTTGCGTTTGAATTGTACTTACCCGTTGCTTCTTGAATTCCTGCGGTAGAGGACGCGGGCCTTGATCGCGACGCGGTAGGGGACGTGGCGCGGCCGGTGGGGCGGCCATGTCCGATCACTCGAACCGATTCGGCGATGCCCTCTTTGTCGAGCAGTGTTCCCCTTAGTTCGGAGGTCGGCGAGACCACCGCTAGCTCGTAATGCTCATGAGAATGTTGGAGTGGCCAACATATTACGGCAAGTAGCGAACCGGATGACGCTGCGGCTCAGCCGTTGGGTCGGCCATGCTAATGCCAACCGGTTCCGCCTCTGGAGCCGGTAATGATAAGCTACTTCGGGACGTGATTCGTATGCGTCCTCCAGCTTGATGGTGCTTGACCCTTCCGGTTGGGAGAATTGGTTATTCGAGTTGGAGAAAGTGTTTGAGGCGCTAAGCATTAGAGGAGAGGAAAGTACCCATTGCTCGGTACTTCCTCGCCAAGGAGGCAGCGACGTGGTGGCAAGCGGTGAAACCGCGTGACCGGGCAGCTACGTGGGCAGAGTTTCGAGATCTGATGGAAGATGAATACTGTCCTTGGCCAGTGAAAGAGGGGAGGATCCGAGCCTTCTTTGAGGCTAAGCCCCAAGATGTTCCGATTTCTCAAGCTATCAAGGACTACAATCAACAGCTGCATTATGTAAGAAACCAAGTCCGCGATGAGCTCGATAAGATCCGCCACTTTGACATGCGGATGAAACCGAGAGTGCGCCACTACATGTCTGGTCTGGGGTGCACGACTTTGAAAGATTATCAGAATAAGGCGATGGCTTACGAGATGTCGTTTTCTGCGACAGAGACGGCAGCTGAAGGAAAGAAGCAGAAGACCTCCGGTCAGTTTTCGGGAGGCAAGTCAGGAGGGTATCCGAAGGCTCAGTCCGGTTCGCGAGTCTTGGGGTCGCCGCCATCGGTTGGTCGAGGGAACGGTTCTAGGTGCACTCTCCCTGGGTTCCGTTCGTGGTCCTACATGCTTCAATCGTCAGCCGGCCACATGATGAGTGAGTGTGATAGGCCTCCGATTCGGTGTCTTGCTTGTGGCCGTATGGGTCACCGTGCTAAGTTTTGTACGGATGCGGCTCGGGCTCCGATTACTCGGATATATCTGCTCAGTGCAGGAGAGCCGAGTGTGAATCAGCCGCAGCGGTTCCTCGGCCAGCAGAGTTTTGGTAGAGGTCGAGGTCGTGGTCGACCTTCTAGAGGGAGCTTCTAGTGCGGGTGCATTCCGCCCCGTGTGTATGAGATGAGGCGAGCCGGAGATCCCGACGCGACGGTGGCTACAGGTACCGTCCACATCCTTGACCATCCTGTTTCCGTATTGTTCGATTACGGTGCTACGCATTCTTTTATATCTATGGATTGCGTGCGTAAATGCATGTTGATTGCCTTGTTGCTTGTGAGCCTTTTGTTGTTAAACTTCCTAGCGGGGATAGCATCGTGGGGATCGTGAGGTTAGAGATTTTCCGGTGAATATCGCGGGAGGTTTGGCTTTCTAATCGATGCGATAGATATTAGAGATGAGGATTTGATTCTGGGTGAGGATTGGCTCGACCGTCATGGGGCGATCATGAATTATAGAACGAGGATTACGATGTTAGCCTCCGATGGTACCGAGCATTCTTTTGTGGGGCGTAAGCGGGGTAGTCGAGATTACCGATCAGCGCTTTGAGGCGGTGAGGCTTCTTCGGGAGGTTGCACGGGCTATTGGTGTTACGCTTTGAGATCGGAAGAAGGGGAGTCGAGCTCTCGTCTATTCCGGTAGTATGTGAGTATCTGACGTTTTCCAGATGAGTTGCGGGTTTGCCGCCGGGCCGAGAGGTTGAGTTTACCGTCGATTTAGAGCCGGGTGCACCTATCTCTAAGACGCCATACCGTATGGCGCCCGCCGAGATGCTTGAGTTGAAGAAACAGCTTGGGAGAGTTCTTGGACATGGGATATATTCGACGAGCGGTTCGCCTTGGGGCGCACGGTCTATTCGTAAAGAAGAAGGATGGGTCACTTCGTTTGTGCATCGACTACCGAGAGTTGAACAAAGTGACCATCAAAAACAAATATCCACTCCCGAGGATTGATGACTTGTTTGATCGATTGCAAGGAGCGACCGTGTTTTCGAAGATTGATTTGAGATCGGGGTATTATCGGCTCAGTGAAGGATACCGATATTCGAAGACGGCCTTTCGGACGAGATACGGTCACTACGAGTTTGTGGTTATGCCTTTTGGGCTAACTAACGCACCACCGTGTTCATGCGGCTTATGAACAAAGTCTTTATCGAGTACCTCGATAAGTGTGTAGTCGTTTTTATTGACGACATCCCGATTTACTCGAGGAGCGAGGAGGAGCACGCCCGTCATTTGCATATTGTGTTAGATATTTTGAGAACTCAGCATCTTTTGCGAAGTTCTCAAAGTGCGAGTTTTGGTTACGGAAGTCATGTTTCTCGGTCATGTGATCTCGGCCGAGGGTGTTCGTGTGGACCCACATAAGGTAGAGGCAGTGTTGGATTGGGCGCCGCCAAGAACGTGAAAGAGGTCCGTAGTTTTCGGGATTAGCCGGGTATTACCGTAGGTTCGCCGAGGGTTCTCACTTGCTCGACCTCCGACTCGGTTGTTACGAAGTCGAGAAGTTTGTGTGGACCGATGAGAGGCGAATAGTTTTGAGGAGTTGAAGAAGCGGTTGACGACCGCTCCCGTGTTGGCTTTACCGAGTGGTAATGATGGTTTCTCTGTTTATAGTGATGCTTCGGGCCAAGGGCTCGGGTGCGTACTTATGCAAAGACGGGAGGACGATTGCCTATGCTTCCCGTCGGTTGAAACCGTATGAATTGAATTACCCTACGCACGATCTTGAGTTGGCCGCATTGTGTTTGCGTTGAAAATCAAGGCGTCATTACTTGTATGGCTCGCCGTGTCGATTTTCACCGATCACAAGAGCCTGAAGTACATCTTCACGCGAAGGAGCTTAATATGAGACAGAGGAGATGGTTGGCGATTAAGGATTACGATCTTGAGATCCTCTATCATCCGGCAAGGCTAATGTGGTAGCAGATGCCTTGAGCCGGAAATCGGTATCGCTTGGGCGCTTGAGTTACTCACGGCCCGATCGGGACTTCAGCGAGAGTTTATGAGGTTGAGCATTGAGATTGTACCGCCAGAGAGTTACAGGCGATTGCGTACTCTTGAGATTTCTTCATCTCTCAGTCGAGGACATTAAATCGGGACAGTTGAAGGACCCGATGTTTATTCACCATGGCGAGTGTAGAGAAGGGGAAAGCCCGGATTCGTTATTCATGAGGACGGCGTGTTGAGATTCCGAGGTCGGTTGTGTGTTCCGAACGACTCGGGCGAGACAGAGCATTATGCGAGAGGCTCATGCGTCACCATACTCACCCATCCGGCTCGAGTAAGATGTATAAAGATCCGAGGAAGAATTTCGGTGGAGCGATATGAAGAAGGAGGTAGTTCAGTTTGTAGCTAAGTGTTTGACTTGTCAGCAAGTCAAGATTGAGCATCAGCGGCCAGCCGGATTATTGAAACCGCTTCCCGTCCCGGAATGGAAGTGGGAGGACATCTCTATGGATTTTGTCACGAGTTTACCGAGGACGAAGACTGGTATGAATATGGTATGGGTAATTGTAGACCGACTAACTAAGTCGGCACATTTTCTGGGCATCAAGGATACTTGGGGTCCAGAAAAGTTGGCTCGTATTTTTATCACTCAGATAGTGAGGCTTCATGGTACGCCGAGGACCATTATTTCAGACAGAGATGGCCGATTTGTATCGCATTTTTGGCAGGCAGTGCATAAGGCATTGGGGACTCAGCTACGTTTGAGCACTTCGCTCCATCCCAGGCCGATGGCGTCCAACGTACCATTCGACGCTCGAGGATTTGTTGCGCGTGTGCGTTAGATTGGAGTAATCGGGAGGATCATTTGGCCTTGATTGAGTTCACTTATAATAATAGGCGCACGCGTCGATTAAGATGGCACCATATGAGGCACTTTATGGCCGACGTTGCCGATCACCGATATGTTGGGATGAGCCGTCCGATTTGGTTGGCACCGAGCCGGATCCGTATTGAGACGAGGGAGAAAGTCGAATTGATTAGAAAGAGGATGTTGGGCGCCAGAGTCGACAAAAGTCTTATGCGGATGTTAGGCGTAGACCTTTGGAGTTTGAGGTGGGAGATCACGTTCGTTGAGAGTATCTCCGACGAAAGGAGTTTTCCGATTCGGGAAGAAGGGGAAACTCAGCCCGAGATATATTGGACCTTTCGAGGTATTGGAGAGAGTCGGTGAGTTAGCGTACCGTTTGGCTTTACCTCCGTCGCTGAGTCATGTACATAGCGTATTTCACGTTTCCCGATTGAGGAAGTGCGTTAGGACCCGTCCCACATTATTGACTTTGGGGACGTGGAGATCGAGAAGGATGTTACGTTTGAAGAGAGGCCCGTCAGAATTTTGGAGCGTCGTGACAAACAGTTGAGGCACAAAACCATTCCTTTGGTTAAAGTGCAATGGTCGAGGCACGGAGTAGAAGAAGCGACGTGGGAGTTAGAGGAGGATATGCGTTCGAGATACCCCGAGCTTTTTGATTCTTAAGTTTCGGGACGAAACTTTATTTTAGAGGGGGAGAATGTAATATCCGTAATTTTCCCATTTTTAGCAGTTTCCATTTTTGGTGTATGTCTATTTTATCGACTCGCTTGTAACCGTTTCGACATTTCGAATCTATTTTGTTCTTGGAGTTTTTCCATTGGGATGAGTTTTGATGATGTTTTCACGTAATTTCGTTTTATGACATGTTTTGCCGTATGAACGTTCGATTCTTGTAAAACTCGTTCGTTGTTATTTCGGGTTTGTACAAGTTCGTATGGTTGAGTTGGTCTTGTGGAGACTTTCGGTTTGTAAATCCGACGTCGTTTCGTGATTTTCGGGCACTTGGGCCATTTTTGTAATTTCCTAATAGTTTAGGGAATCTCGTTTTCGTTGTCGCATTACGGACCCTTCGGTGGTCGGAATTGTATTTTTCTTTCAGCGCTTAGCTCCGTCGTCTTATATGCTTCGCGTTCATGTTCCTGGATTCTGACCTCGTCGTGCATTTCGTGTTTTGTACCTCCGACAGCAGCGTACTGCTGATATGAGCAGCAGTACTGAACTGCTGCGTAGGTAGCGCACGCTACCCCTGTTGCCTTGCGTGCGCTACCAATGTGCAGTTAGCGTGCGCTAACTCATTTTTGTTAGCGTGTGCTAGCGATGGCAGTAGTAGCCACTGGACCGGTCTCAGCCCCGTTAGCGTGCGCTATACATGTTAGTTAGCGTGCGCTAACTTCACATTTTTAAAGATCAGGGCAGTTTAGTTTCAGCATTATTTTTCATTCTTTTCCTTTCCTTCCCTTCCTACGGGCGATTTTGGCGATTCAGAGCAGATTGTGGAGAGTAACCGGTGGAGTTCCCTTCCAGTCCAATTCTTGTGTCTCGAGCATAACACACCACCATCTAAACCCATCTCAATAGTACTAATTAAAGGTAATTTATCAGTAAACCTAACTTTGACGGTTTTTGGTGTTTTTACGGGTTTTATTAATTGGAACCGAATTATTCCAGTATGTTAGGATATTCTTCACCGATTGTGATTGTTGAATGATTCCAAATCCAATTTCCTTGATTTTAATCCGCGAATTATCGATACGGGGAGATTTTGCGTAAACCCTCGCCCGTATCAATTGATCGTCTATTGTCGTTATTAGTAATCGGGGTTTTGGGAGTATTCCTTTCGATTACTGATGTCCGTTGGGACTGAGTTATGCTAATTTTTCGTTTAGGAACCTTCGTTGTCCATTCGGATCATCCGTAGTCACTTTTCACTTCCGATCCTTCGAAGATGTCACAAAGGCAAGTACTTTACATTTGTTTACATGTTCTGGTATTTGAATTATGGCTATATGTGGTTGTTGTGGGGAGATATGTGTATGTTCACCTAGGGACGGTCCGACGGGGCCTCTAGGGATACGTATTGCCGTCTGTGTGCGTATCACGAACTGTGGTTAGCCACCCAGGGATGTCCGACGGGGCTCTGCGGGGTACGGTGGCCGTGAGTCTCGTGCCAACGGTTAACTTTGAATTATGATTTGTTGGAGATAATGTGTTTTGTGTGTACATCGTAAATATTCCGGAATATAAAATGTTTTCTAAAATGATTTTTGGCGCATGTATTCATCTGATTAGAATGTAGTTCAAATGGATTGTACTTGCACTAGCAGTTGTCGCTAACCCCTTAAATGGGGGAAATACTTTTTGTATTTCAGGTATTGATCGTGGGGACAAACGAGCACTCGGGCCGTATGAGGATGATGGGCAAGCATGATATTGTCCAGTATTTGACTTTTCGATGTTATGTCTGTCGGTTGCTATTGATGTCTGATTTTGGGATTTATGTATTATAAAATTGGTTTAAGTACTCGAGTACTTCCTGTTTGAAATTTTTAATGTTGTGTTCCCGTTTTGGGAAATGGATTTGATGTCAAATTTTAATTGTTGGTTTGTAGTCTTTTATTTTAATTGTCGTTTTATTAATGATAGTTTGTCGTTGTCAAATGTCTTGTTGGTATGTTAGCCTGGTGGATTCCACAGTGTGGGGTCCACGGCGCTGTAATATGCCCTGAATGTCTTGGGGGTGTTACACAGGGTTGATCGGAGGGACCGACTCATCAGAGTACTCCGGCTCATGCTCGATTCTGGCGACCAGATTGGGAGGAGTTATTTCGTTTTGTCGGCGATCGCGCCCTCCGGTTCTCTCCGTCCTAGGTTCTGGCTTGGTGACCAAGCTGTTCAGTTTACCTTCCTCAAATAGTCGCCAGAGCTGTCTGAGGAGGTCGCGGCATTGGCTGGTGTTGTGGCCGGGACTCTTGTGGTATGCACAGAATTTGCTGCGATCTAGGTGACCGTGGTCCCTTATCGGTTTTGGTTTGGAGAGCCACTCGCGACCTTTGATTGCATTGAAGATGTGGGCCGAAGATAAGTTGAGGTTGTGGAGAAGGTGGACCTCCACATCCTCGAAGGCTTTGAACTCACCAGGCGGCTTTGCGACCGCCTTTCTGGGCTTGGCGACCGCCTTCTTCTGGACATGGGAAGGTGTCTTCCCTTCTCCGGAGGGTTCCTCGCCTAAACGGAGGGAGAGCATCCTCTGCCTGGCCAGAAAATCGGTGGCTCTGACGCGGAAGACCATATAGGTCGGGGGAATATCCTTTGTGAGGTGCCTGAACATGGGCGAGCGTCCGTGGAATCCGCTCAGGACTGCGTGGAGAGCGAGCTCGTCGCTGATGGGCTCACCGGTGAGGACTATCTCGTCTACCCGGTCGATGTAATCCTCATCTGATTCGTCCTTTCCCTGCCTGATTTTCATCATGCGGTGGGGACCTTCCGGGCGAGCGACTTTGGCGGCGAAGTACGACGTGAAGTCGTTCGCCAGCTTCTCAAAGTAATTGATTGAGCGAGATGGTAGTGAGATGTACCACATGTGGGCGAGATCGCCCAGAGTTAACGGGAACATTCGACATTTCGTCGCATCTGATGCTCCGCATCCGGTCATGTAGATCCGGAATTTGCCCAAGTGGGTCTCCGGATCCGACCTCCCCTCATATAGAGGCGTTTGTGGGGGAGCGATCTTTGGTTGAATTGGGGCGATCTCGATCTGGACCGCGAGTGGTTCATTTAGCCCAGCGATTGATCTCCTGGCACCTGCCCCAGTTTCTAGGAGCGCCTTCATCTCGTCGAGCTGGCGTTGCATGGCGGCCATCGCCGTCGCCTGACTGCTCGCCGATTGGCTCTCAGAACGCGAACCAAGGCGATCGTGTACTGATCCCCTAGCCCCGTGGTGAATGACGAGCTCCATGCCAGTGGGTTCCTTCCTTGGGCGAGCAGGGGCTCGTTGACCGACTTGTCTCCTGGGAGTCGGATATGCCGAACTCCTGGTAAAGGATTCGGATTCCGATGTCTCCCGGCTGGGGCCTGAGTACCCGGGTCGCCATGAGGGATCGATCCCTAGGCGGCTGAAGACGGAATCGTCCCGCCTCACGAGAGCCTTCTCCTGCGGCTCGGGGCTTTCTGTCGATTTCTCAACATAGATCTCCTTAAGCTTCCGCTTGCCTGCCCGGTGGATGGCCGATGGAGTGATGGTGGGCGAGTCGTAGGCCTTCCGTCGCTCCCTGAGGATGGCTATAGCCTCCTCAATCTGTTCCGCGGTCTGGAACTGATCGAGTGAGAGGCTTGAACCGTCCATCGGGGCGGGAGTGAGAGCCTAGCGTCGCCACGGTCGCCTTCCGCCGTGGGCTGGGATTCGGTCCGGGCCGGAATGAGATTTCCGGCAGATCTTAGGGTGGCTCTCTTGGAGGTCATTGCAGATGTCATTCTTCTGAAGGCTTTTCTATTGAAGAACAGTGAGTGTTTCTTCAAGTGTATGTCCGGAGAACAGTGAGTGTTCTTCGAGACGGTAGGAATAAAAATTAAGGTTTAGATCCCCTTCCTCTAGCGCCAATTGTTGTTACCTAAAATATTATCCGGAGATAGTATTGCTGGAATGATCGAGTAACAAACAAAAGCGAGAACACTTCTGTGAGAAAATAGATGACACAAGATTTGCCGGGGTTGTTAATCCCGGGCTTGAATGCTCTCGCGAGATGTTATTAATAAATATACTGTCGAGTACAAATATTAATGTTAGAATCTATTACAAGGAGTGTAAAGACTTCTAGTTATCTAGGCTTTAGAGCGCGTACATTGCCGGAAGAACCAGATAGGTAAATCTGTGAGTTCTTGCTTGGGATATATGATAAATGTGTATGAATATCACTATGAATGTATAAGTGGTTGCCAGAAGAGTCTTTGATTCTATTTTTGTGTGTATTTTGCACTGACTTCAAAGTAAATTCGCGTCCCCTTTGGCCACTGCAGTGAGTTCTCTATTTATAGGGGACAAGGTAGTTGGGATCCCTCAGGCGATCGCGGGCGACCGCCGTTTTCTATAATATAATAAGATGGCCGATCGTCCCGTCACGTGGGCCTGTTCCCTTGAGGTCCGAGGTCGCTGCTGGTGGCCAGCTGGACGAACCAATGGGAAGCCAGCACGCGTCTTGAGTCTCTGTCCTGGGAGGACCCACTTTGTACCTTTCGGCGGCCTTGTCGGTAGGTAAGGTAGGTGACAGGCTGTGGTCAAATGTCCTATCTGTCGGCGCCTTTCGTAGATCTGCACATGGGCCATCGTCCAAGATTCGGTCTTCGATGACTTTGACGGATGCTGGATCCATACGTGGCACGAGACGATCGCCTCTGGCTCGTTCATTAAAGACGATCGTCAGATATCAAAAGACGATCGCTGGGTACCAAAAGACGGTCACCGTATTGTGCCGAACTCTGGGCGTTTGTCCAGAATATGTCTTCCATGGTTGGCTTCTCTGATCGTGAATCCGATCGCCTATCGAGGCGTATTAATCGCCGCACAACAACCTCAAATAACTCTTACCTACCTTATTAATTTTTACGGATTAATATAGTAATGTGCACTATATATTGAAAACTTAAACCTAAAATCTCGCAAAAATATTATATATATTCACTAATTAATTAGTTTATATTAGTTAGTCACTATAATTAGGTATATCAATAAAAGAAATATCAACTGAAATAAAAGATGCTTGGGGTATTACAAAAGAAATGTTGAATATATATAATTAAAAAGGTACTTGAATCCTAATCAATTAAATAAATTAAATTTATTAAATAATATTATTGAAAGTGTAGAAAGAGTGGTTTTGATTATTATTCATAAATAAATCTAAGAAACTATAGAATAAATCTATTAGTCTATTTTAGTTTTAAATCTTATTTAATTAATATAAAATAACAAAATAAATAAAAAAAACTCATATTTACTAAATTATATAATTACTGATTTTATGAATTTTCAAAGAGATATTTCTAAATATATAAGAAATTAAATTTAGTAATAATATACTAATCTGTATATTTATCTTTGTGCAAAGGGAAATTCAGAAAATAAAAATTGATAGTTTTAAGTGATTTTTAAGTGATTCTTTTATTTTTTTAGTTTTAAAAGATTTGTTAGTTTATCGACTTTTGAAATCAACTATATATTTTTAAAAAAATTGAATTTGCTTTTGTATTTTAAATTATATCTAAATAATTTATGTAATTTTTTTCCAAATATAAGGATTAAATTATTAATTATCTCGTTTTTGCCATTTAACATAAAACGTTAAATACTTAATGATTTGGACCGTTTTGGCAAAAAATTACCAAAAAAAACGTAGAACCAGAATTTCATCAAATACAGTTTAATACAATTCGATATGAATTGAAGTTTTTTCTAATACGAGTTTCCGAAATTAGTAAAAGTGCTCAACTATTTATGTGTTCTCTTGAATGTAAACTTACCAATTTTAATACTTCTATATGTTAAGTTAAATATTTGAAAATAATTTCATATAAAAATAATATAAAGTTTCAACTAAGCCAAATGTCACATAGGGTTTTTGTAATACAAGTTTCACAAATTACTAAAAATACTCTAATTGTTTTTCTGTTCTTTGAATGTAAATTTCTTGAATTTAGTACTCTTAAATATGAAGTTCAATGCGTGGAAAGTACCCTACAATTTTTGCAGGCTCATCTTATATTACAAACAAAATTGGACATTTTTTGTACTTTTAGAAAATGGAGATAATTTTAATTAGGCTAAGATGTGGACGTAGTTTTCTTAGTTAACCCCGCAATTAGTATATTTGTAATATAATAAGTCATACAAGTAATTCACTTATATATATACTACGATAATGCTGTTTTTTTTGGCAAATTGTGAAGTACTTAATTTTAAGTTATAAGTCATAATCTTTACTCTGTAACTCCAAAACCTATTTTAAAATGAATATACATATAGTTTCACTTCAACCAAATGACGTCGAGATTTTTTGTAATACAAGTTTCAGAAATTACTAAAAACACTTCAACTATTTTTCTATTTTTTAATGTAAAATGGGTAGACTTTAATCTTTTAAATATGAAGTTAGATGTTCGAAAAATATCATATAAGTATAAATATGTCGTTTCATTTCAATCAAATCAATTGAGTTTTTTCTTTTGTATTTAAGTCATTTGTAATTAGGATAAAATTATGATGTATACTTTTTAACTTATCCAAGCTATTTTTATATTACAATCTAAATTGTTAAATTTCTTGGTAATTTTAAGGTTAGTACTTGAATGTAGTTTTGTAAATTAACAGGTATATTTATAATAGGTCATATGAGTAATTAAATTATATATACTAGTATTATGTTTTTTAATGCAATTTGAGAAGTGCTTAATTTTAAGCTATAAGTCAAAATTTCTTATGTATTTCCAAAAGCTTTTTAAATTTCAAATATTACTAAAATTACCATTGCCACAATTATTTAGTATAATTCTACATATCGTTTATTCAAATATAAGCTCTTCTTCACTTTGGCATCATTGCAAACTCATAAGACTGACCAAGAATATGAGATTAATTATTTGACAGACAATGCCATCTCACCATCTACAAGAAATTAAGGACTTCTCCGAATGAATCCTCAAAATTGTAGATGGTGAGCTGGATGAAGAACTCGATAGAGAAACCTTAATTGATATTTTTGATATTTACTAATCTGAAATGCTGAAAATCATATTGCAGTCAATGTTGAAGCACTATCTTTCACTTATAAGTAACTTTCCTTAAAGTAATTTTTTGAAGAAAGAGCAATCATGCGCCAACAAACAACGTTGTGGAGATAGTAAACTATTACTGCTGTCTATAATTTCAAAAGACAAGCGGATATATCTCAGTTCTTATAGTATATGCAAACTTTCAGCGACCTCTCAAAGTCAAAATCAAGTATATCCAGAAACGATTACTGATGTCTATAATTTCAAAAGACAAGCGGATATATCTCAGTTCTTATAGTATATGCAAACTTTCAGCGACCTCTAAAAGTCAAAATCAAGTATATCCAGTGTTTTTTTAATAGTATCAAGTGTTCTAAAATTCTAAATCACATCTTGAAATCGTAAGTTAGAGTTTCAATCATGCTAATTCAAAATATGGATCAATCATAAAGATTATGCAATGTCACATCATTAATAATTTTCCAAATCTGTAACCATATTATTGAAAAAAAAATTCGGGAAATAATTTTGAGAGTAAAGTATTTATTCCACAATTGGATGTTAAGCCCGTTAGATAGCAGATTATCATATAGATTTCAAATACGTCACTTCACGCTTATTATGAGCTTTGCCATGACTGTATTAAGAGTGAAGATCAAACGCTCTCTCATATCGGTATGTATCTTCCAAGACCCGTATTCGGTCATGGTTATCTTTATGTAGCCATATCAAGAGTGAAGATCAGCAAAGACTAGAAATATTTTGTTGCGATGAGAATGATGTAATCATAAACAGAATAAATAGTGTAGTTTATAAAGAAGTATTATGAAATTTATAATGAACGATTTACATATTATATATTTACATAAGAGTGTTCTTTTTTGTGTTCCCGTATAATTACACGGGTGTTATACTAGTTAAGTTTTATTTCACAATTTTCAACTAGATATCCATATGAATATAATAAATTTGATGGATTTACAATAATGACCGATTACACAAAAAAATTACATTAAAAAAAATATGAATATTTATTTTCAGTAAAATTAATTGATGCAAAATAAAAATATATCAACTCATTATTGGTTACATAAAAAATAAATTATGATATTTATTTAATTATAATAACTAAAAATAATAAAACATACAGTGCGCACACACACCCACACACCCATATATATATATATATATATATATATCACATATTACTTTCATCCCCAAAATTTGTTCCTACTTTTTTTCGGTATGTCTAAAAAATTTGTTCATGTAATGTACACTAATTGACTTAATACTCCGCTAATGTGGTACTCTTATGCGGTGTATCGTACCGGAGAACTAGTTTCTTAGAAGTTTCCTTGAAAGCCCCCGCAAATCCACGCGTAAATAATACTCACTGTGTCTCATACTTAATTGCTATCTTTCCATTTTGGTATGTCCCATACTCAACTGCTACTCACTATAAAAGAAAATAAACCAATCATTCCCTCTAAATATACACCCATCAATGATCATTTATTTACCATAAAATGTCATTATGGGCCCACCAATTAAACACACAATACTAATAAATAATACTAATATGATTTTGGATTTTCATTATTATCCCTCTTAAAATATTATTTTATTACACACAATACTAATAAACAACTCTAACATTAATACTCGTGCCCAGAAAAAGGTAGCAATTAAGTTTGGGACGGAGGGAGTAGGTAAGAATCAATAAAGCTCGTGTGACAATGCATAAAAAACGCTAAATCGTAAATAGCTTTTTAATTGAAAATTATTTCTCTATTCAATAAATGTTATTACATATTTTTTACAAAATAGATATTATTTTATTTTTTTCTCTCCCAATTCTATCATCTCCTCATATATGTCAATTCTGAAACTAAGGGTATGTTTGGTTGACACTTAATCTAGATTATAATTTTAATCTAGATTAAAGTGGGCCAAATAATCTAATTTGACCTTCAAAATCTTGTTTGGATGGTGCTAATTTAATCTAAATTATAATCTTAATCTAGATTAAATTCATACGCTTTCGAATATAGCTTTCAACCCAAAGCTACCAGATTTTATTTTTTCATTCCGATTTTACCCTTATTGTGTGTGTATATATATATATATATATATATATACAAATTTTATTTTTTCATTCTGATTTTACCCTTAATAAATATTTGTATAAAATTTGTATAATAATATAAGTGATAACATAAAAAAACCTAAAATACCATTAGAAGTTGAAAACAAAATAAATAATAATATTGCATAATGTCAAAGAATAATAAGCAACATAAGAGTTAATATAAATATTAAGGTTGTTTTTGTAATATTATAATATAACAATAAATATAAAAGATGTACCTTTATGTCATTTTATAAATTTCAGCTAGTATGATAGCTAGTTTTGCCAAACACTTTTAAATACAATAATCTAAATTATCATAGTACAGCTACATTATCAATTTTCAGCTAGATTATCTGACATAATCTAGATTATTGGTTTTCAGCTAAATTATCAACAATCAGCTAGATTATCAGTTAATGCATCCAAACATACCCTAAATTGCCACGTGTTAATATATTTGTGCAGTTCAATTCATTTTATTGACCAATCAAATAATCCAAGTTTTATTAATTCTTTAAAAAAATAAAATAAAGAATAAAATAAATAATCCAACTTTTCCATATCCTTGGTCCCCCAACCAATTAAATAAATACATATAGTATAAATTTGGGTTTTAAATAGAGTAACTAAAATCAATGAAATATTAGTTATATAATGTGTTTAGGAAATTCACCCATATACAACACTGAATAACTTGCATTTATATTTATATATTCTTTTGTAATTTTAGTTTAATGCATAAAAGATAGATAAATTGTACCGGGGATTAAAAAAATTATTTTAACTTATTCAAAAGTAAACTTTACCAGTATTATTAAATTTTATATATATATATATATATATATATATATATATATATATATAATAGCGTTACGGATTCTAAGCATTAGATTAATTCTTTATCCAATGTGACAGTCTCTTAATTTTAGATTCTTTTATCTAAAATCTTGAATCCCACATCAATTAAAATGATACTTAACTGATGGACAACCTAAATAAATAGAATTCAATATTTTGAATCCCACATCGATTTAAAATAGGACTCCACCAATAGAGAACCTAAATAAATACCTACAATTCAATGTTTTTTTCAACCACAGTTATTTTACACACAAGCTTAAGAATGTTATTTTTATTGTGCTTAATTTGGACAATTATTAAGTTGGACAAATAAATAGTTTAAATTTTTAGTGAATTTTAATTGGGCCGATTATTAAATTTACAGTAATTTTATTTGTCTAAAATTTGAATCTCACATCTATTTTATTTAGTAGTTTTATAATAATTTAAAATATATATAATAGGGTTACAGATTTGAAGTACAACATTAACTCCCTCTCCTATGTGGCATCCTCTTAATGTTCTATTCATATTTATGTAAAATCTTGAATCTCACGTCCATTTAAAATGGTACTTCAATATTATTTTTTAACTCCATATTTATATTTCACACACAAGCTTAAGAATTTTATTTTTATTGTGTTTAATTTGGTCAATTATTAAGTTGGACAATTTTTTTTGTGAAAATTTAATTTACATTAATTTATTTGTCTAAAATTTGAATCTAACTTCTGATTTATTTAATAATTTTATTTCAATTGAAAATTTTAAATTTTAATTTGGTCAATATTAATAATATCACTTATTAAATAAATTACATTATTTTTATTTCAGAATCTAATTTGACCAATTATCTAATTTGCGTTATAATCAATGTGTATTTTACCATCATATTTCTCATCGCCAATTAATCGACCAATTATCGAGTTGACTAAATAAATAGTATTATTTTTATTGAAATGTATTTTGACCAATTATTAAGTTGGCCAAATAAATATTTTTTATTAATATTTAATTTGGTTAACTTATTGGCGTTTAACTTAATCTGTGTATCAACATATAACAATTTGAGCAAATTTGATTTTTTTTTAAATTCAGACGTAACAACCAATTATTATAACAACTTAATTTAATTATTTAGATTTTATATATTTTAGTAGATTTGGGAATTAGTACATATAGTTATATAGATTTATGAGGAGAACATGTGCTAAAATTATTTTTTAATTGAGTTTGAGACGAGTATAGGTATATGGGTTTCAGATGGCTGAACCCTAGCTGTATTGTTTCGGGTATCACTATATGGTTTTGGGATGAAAACGCGTAGTATATTCACCTTTAAGTCAGATGTTGGACGAGTATGGTTATATAAATTATAAACGGGTTCGAGTGGCTGAATCCTTGCCTCATCTTTTTGTTTTTTCGTTGTGTTCTGCTGCGGTGAGGAACTTCGAACGGCTGAGGGTAACTAATAAATATAATTGGCGAGTTTTTTACATTAATAAATTTGATTAAAAATTATAATCTTATTATATATATATATATATATATATATATATATATAACGTTACACATCCGGAGCACCGCGTTAACTCTCTCACATGTGGTTTTCTTATATTCTATATTATTATTTATTTAAAACTTTTATCCATCTTGATTTTTAAGTGACACTCCACTCAATGAATAACTAAATAAATATTTAATACCCGCAAGGGTAGCCAAGTTGGTGGAGTAGGTGAGCGGGGGACTTGTAATATCCGCAATTTTGAATTTCGGTAATTTTCTTTTTTCGGCGGAAGTCCATTTTGACGACTCGTTCATGACCGTTTCGTCATTCCGAGAATGATTAATTCTGCACTTTTTGTCATCCGAGTTCGTTTCGGTATCGTTTTGTTGAGTTCCGAGCTTTTTAGCGACTTTTCCGCACTTGAGCTCGATTCTTGCGAATCTCGTCCGAAACTGTTGTTTCGAGTTTCTCCTAAGCTCATTTAATGTTATTATTCATGTTGCGAGCTTTGGTTCGGTGTTTCGATCACGTATCGTGATTTCCGGGCATTTTGGGCCATTTTTGTAATTTCCCAAAGTTTGGGGTAATTACTTCCGTCGTCGAATTCTGACACTTCGGGTGGTCGGAATCGTGTGTTCTCTTAGCGCTTGGATTCGACTTTGCGATTACTTCGTAACCGTATCTCCGGTTTTTATTCAGGTTCGGGTTTCGGGGTCGTCGGGGCCATCGGAAGTGGCCACGACCGAGACGGTGTAACATCCCCAAAACCGTATGAGAATATTACACGCCGTAGTCCCTTTCCACAAGGATCTACCAGGCTAAACATCCATAAACAACCAAGTGCTTGCCCGACCAGGGTCAAACAATAGAATGATACAGACCGATATGGTCACTTACACGTGAATACACAGACCGATGAGGTCACACAACCCAATCGATAAAACTGACTTAAATAACATTACCCACACAGGGGTCGAAATACAATACAGCGGAAGACTGAAATCAACTCTGACAACACAACAAAAATCAAAATAACTCTCGACTCATGATTAGTATCGCAGCTCGTCATCCTCTTGTGCCAATCCCGTGATCGCCCCGACCTGCATGTACCGACGCAAACAGACATCCACCCCCGATTTCGGGGTTAGTAAACTCCACTGCTTTACTAGTGCAAGTATCAAATCATACGAAATGTAACAAGCAATTAATAATCGTGATCAAATATAATAATCAAGTATCAAATATTCCTGTGAGGTTTTCACAAGAGAAGATAAGCTACGCATTTGAAAATAAGATTATCATCTCGAATTTTTAGAATTTCAAAACCTTAAGACCTCAAGTCCTTATTCACAAAACCTTTCAAAAACTTAAGGGCCTTAACCCAAAACTTGTTTCATAATTCAACAGTTTACAATACCGGAAACATTTCCATAAATCTCGTGGGGCTCGGCCCAACATTCTTTCTTAAAACTTTTCCTGTAAAAACTTTGATTTGAAAAGTATCATGTTCATGACACCGTGATCCACTGTCACGTGTCTCCGTAGGTTCAACAACCCGCACGGACTACATCACGCACAATTAAACAAACATAATCAATTCCGACACCGTGATCCACTGTCACGTGTCTCCGTAGGTTCAACAACCCACACGGACTATTAACCAAACATAACCAATTCCGACTCCGTGATCCACTGTCACGTGTCTCCGTAGGTATAACAACCCGCACGGACTATATCAATCATAACAATCACTCACACAGTCCTGACACCGTAGTCCACTGCCACGTGTCACCGTTGTAATACCCGTGATTTTCTCTTTCGGTACTTTTTCGTTTCTGGCATCTTTCTGGTTTCCAGAAGCTCACTTGCGAGCGTTTTGACATTTTGATAATGTTTCGTTCTGCGTGTTTGGTCATTCGAGTTGTTCCGGGGCTGTTTTACCCGAATCCGTGTCTTGAGCGACTTTTCCCGCTATTTGATTCATTTCATGTGATAATGGTTCGAAACTACGGTTTCATGTTTTCTATAAGTCCGTTGAGCTTTGTTATACGTGTTGTGAGTTTCGGTTCGGTTGCTTGATGTCATATTGTAATTTACGGACGTTTTGGGCCGTTTCGTAATTTCCCAAAGTTTGGGGGTGATCACTTCTGTTATCGTATTCCGAACCTTCGGGTAGTCGGGAATAGGTTTTCCTTCAACACTTAAGTTCGTCGCCTCGAATCCTTTACGTTCATACCATCGGGAGTTGTTCACCATTGCATATTGATTTTTTTCGGTTCCTTTCTTGCCTTCTTGTGCTAGCTGCATGTACTCCCCAAATAGGCACCTTACGTACGTAATGCATGTCTCAGTTACGTACGTAACGGCCTTTGTAAAATAGTGCAGAGAATTATGCGATTTTCGTTACGTACGTAAGCATGGGAGTCTTACGACGCGTTAACAGCTAACGACGTTAGCCGCCTATGGCTAACGTCGTAACACGGCACGGGTTTATATACCCGTGAGTTGACCGAATCGTCATTTCTTCACCTACACTTCGTCTCTCCGTGGCTGGGCGACTCGTAGGTGATTGGAAGGTGATTTTGGGGTCTTGTAACTCCAAGTTTACATCTTCCTTGAGTTCTTGGTGTTGTTTAACATCCTTAATCCGTGTTCTTCACCTTCGATTCGAGGTAAACATCTTGTAAACCCTTCCTCTATATTTACGGAATTTTCGAGTTTCGGGTTGTTCTTCTTGATTCTTGTTGTTGTATATCATCAATCGGTTATATCGATTCTCTTCCTATGATTTGATTCGTATTTCTTACCGTATTCGGGTCCGGATTATGTTCTTGTTGTTCTTGGGGAAGTATTGAACCCCAAGTGTTCGATCTTTTGTTTCTACGAATTCTTGTTGGGAATTTCGTATGTTTTCCATCCCTCTTGTGATCGACTTCGTAGTAATTATATTGTTCTTGTGATTTCGACCTAGTTGGAAGATTCGAGGATTGCCATCAAGCTTTTTCGCGCTTCGTGCTTTGGATTTGAGGCAAGTACCTTTATATACGAATTATAACTATGTGAAATCATTGTTGCCGAAGTGTGTGAATTATATATATTTATATACTAAATATATGTATGTATAAGGTTATACGTGTATATATATATATACACATACCTATGTCGTGTGATTAATATCGATGATAGTTGACGTACTCGACTTGGATTGATGGATGAACTATACTTATTTATATATATATATATATATATTCGGTTGAGTCGCAATATAGCGATATATGTGCGGTGTTGGTTGGTTATGCTTGAAGGCTTATTGTGATTGAGTTTTGATTGACAACGTGCGTGTTATTGTTTATTTGTATGGTTATGGACTGGGGGAGAAATTGTGTGATTTGATGTACTGAGTTGATAATTGTTGTGACGTTTGTCTGTGTGCTTGATGTCTGAAATAATGTGGATACTTGTTGTGAGAAACGTCGTATCCGGGAACCTCTGAGGGCGGGGCGTGCACTCCGGCCTGGTGTATGCTGCAATGTGCGGCTCCATATGGGTGGTGAACGCCGGTGTTACCTAATGCGCGCGCAAGGGGCGGCTCTTGCGGGAGTGATCGCCGGCGCGGTGACATGTTCAAGGAGCGGCCAACATAGTGGAGTGAACGCCGGTACACAGGTGCGCAAGGGAGGCGCCTGGCAGGCTTATTGGTTACGGGTATTTGAGTGATAGCTAAGACCCCGTTACCGAACGATGTTCATATCTCAAATTCTTTCAACTCACTTTTAAATGTTTGTCCTGATATAGACCGCGATTCGTGTTTTTGAAAGTTTGTTTCAACCTGTTTTTAAAGCGTTGGTATCAGGGTTAATTAACCAAGGAGGTTTGACGAAATCTCCGAGGGTTAATTAATCGGGGGTCTTGAGCAGGATATGTCGAATGAGAGATTGTGCCTTTGATTGTATTGTGGTGCTATTCTGTGTATTGGGTCGAGGACCCTGTGAAATGTTGAGATGTTGGTTCTCGTGATGATGTTATTTGGATTGGGTTGAGAACCTTGTGAGATGTTGTAATGATTTCGTTTGTGATGTTGTTCTATAAATTGGGTCAAGGATCCCAAGTAACATTGACATGGTTTTCGTGTAATTGTTTTCCTTATGTTGGGTCAAGGACCCGAGAGCTTTTGAAATTAATTTCTTAAAGTATTCCCATTCGATTTTATAAACCCCAAGACGGCCCGAGTCATTAATAATGTTTTCAAACTATCTTATCAAAATACTTTCCCCTTTATTAAAATGGATTTTCAACTAAATCTTTTGACTCCTTGGGCTCGTTTAAAGTTTAATTGGTGTTATTGTTCCATAAAGAGAATATGACTATGTGATTATTTCTCACCTTGTGTATGCGAGTGCTATCTTGTGTTGATTATGGGAATGTATGGTTTGTGTTAAGGCTTCAGTACGTTGAGTTTTGTGTTGTTATTATTCGTATATCTTGAACATTATGTACTTGCACTAGCAAAATTCCGGTTTGCTAACCCCGAGTTTTCGGGGTGGGTGCTGTTATGCGCTCAGTTTTGGCGGCTCGGGAGCGATCACGGGATTGGCTTGGAAGGAGATGGAGGACAACGATGCTAATCACACCAGAGTCAGAGTCTTTTCTTTTGTTTCATCTTGGTCGGTATTTTTCCCATTTGGTTAAGTATTCACCCTTGCACGGGTGTAGTTTTCATTTATTGAATGGAGTCGTCATCCCTTTTTGTGTGAAAGTTTATTTTTGTCATTGAGATGTAAAATTTATTAGTTTCTGAATTGTTTAATGACCTCGTCGTCTGCGTTGTATTTAGATTGACCCGGTCGGCCAATCATTGTGTAGTCTAGTGGAGTTTAGCTTTGGTAGATCCTTGTGAGAAGGGCCTACGGCGTGTAACATTTCAGGACGTATTCTGGGGGTGTTACAATAATGGTATCGGAGCTTAGGTTAGAGAAAAACCTAGGCCGTTGGGTCAAGTCCATGTCTCGTGTAAGTCGCGCGGCCGAGTTGTGATTAGTATCGTGGTTCCGACATCATCTTCGTGCAATCCGTGATGGTAAGTCTTCCGATCGTAAGTCCCTTTATATATGTATTTGATTATATTGTGATAATGTGTTTAATGTGAACTAGAGATTGTAACTTGTTGGTGATATTATTGATTTAGGATGTAACATACGTATTCGGTCCGATTGAGAATGGTTATGTAGTATGCTTAGGAAGTCGAGTGTACTTACCAATGTCTACATTTTATTACAATAAATCTTTGAGTGTTAATTTTATCCGCTGCGTGAGTATTTTGAAATGGCTATTGGTATCTTGCAACCGAATTTTATTTCAGAAACCGATTCCCTAAACCGAGTTTTGGCATTTTGTCTTGCATGTTTTGACGGTATTCTTATAACGGTATTTGATATTTTATAAATGACTTTTGTGATTACTTGAAAATACTACCGTCATCGGCCTTTTGGCATTTTGAACGTTTTAAAAATAGTTTTCAGCCTGGTGTGTTCCGGTGTGGGGCCCACGGTGCTGTAATGGCACGAACATTTTAAAGCGGTGCTACTAAATTTTATAATATTGTGAAAACCCATGATTTAATGTAGTCATGTCAAATGGTCACGTATTTCGGCGAAAAATCCTTTCGATTAGACATTTTGGTAGAAGTGGAAAGATTTTCAAATTGTGGTATTTGGAACTCAACACTTGAAATATTTCAAATTAGTTACGATTCAACTTTCAATTTTCTTTTATGCATTGCTCGAAAATAATTTTTAAAGTCATTGTATAAACTCCCTCTTCCAAATAAAGGACAGTATTTACAAGCTTTGGGCGTAACGTGATGTAATACCCGGTTGTAACTCAGTCATTTTCATTCGGTAATTATCAGTCTGTATTTGTCACTCAGTAATTCTCACTCATTAATAATCACTCATCATTCATGAATCACTCAATTGCGTTCAATGTTGGCATGTTGTAACCGTGTATCAGTTACCGATCGTCGTTTCATCTCCGTTTGAGTGTCGGAACGGGAGTATTATCATTATCATCGTGATTGGTAGTCTTGTGCTGGAGTATCATTCTTTGGCATGTGTTAGACTTGTTCATTTCCACATTCGTATGATTTGTCGGATCATTCATCAGTCGTATCGAGGAATCGGAATCATCGGATTTATTCACCTTGGCCAACATTGAGTTACGGCCGTAAGGTTCGGGATACGGCCGTAAGTCCAGTGCACGGCCGTAAGGTCGGCTTCTGACGGCCGTAAGTGGTCCAGCAGGCTGCCCAGGCATTTTGGCCGAAGGTGAGTTACGGCCGTAAGGAAGGTGAGATACGGCCGTAAGTGGTGTTCGTTAATTTCGGGTGTTGTCGACCAAGGGTGACTTACGGCCGTAAGGGTTGCGGCATACGGCCGTAAGTCGAGGCAGGTACGGCCGTAAGGCTTGGCCGGATACGGCCGTACGCTGCAGGAAGGATGTCGGGCTATTTTTGACGTGGGCGGGTTACGCCCGTAAGGTTGGCCGGATACGGCCGTATCATCCGAGTTACGGCCGTAAGGTGTGCGGTACGGCCGTAAGGCTATCGACGGGTGTTTTTGACGAAGGCGGGTTACGCCCGTAACTCAGGAGCGGTTACGGCCGTAAGTCTGTCGGCAGGCTTTCGGACGAAGCCGAGTTACGGCCGCACGAGTTGGCCGATTACGGCCGTAAGGCCGTTGACTTGGAAAGTTACGGCCGTAAGAGGGCCGAGTTACGGCCAGAATCTCCGGCAGATTTAAGTACTCGTAGGGACATTTTTACTCATTTTCATCCTCTTCTTCTTCTTGTTAGAAAGAGAGACTTGAGAGAGGTATTTTTCCATCCTCAATCACTTGTGTATTCGGATTTCATCATCTTATTTCGTTGGGAAGCTTGGATAGTCGATTTAACACGTTTTCATCGGATCGAAGTGTTTGATCTTCAAAGGTAATATTCTTCAACACCTTGGATTTCGATTTTGTGTTGAGATAAGATGTTTTGGACGTTATAATCATGTTATATGAAGGGATATGTATATGATTATAAGTTTGTATAAAGATTCATTGATTATTGAAGGATTATTCAAGAACACTTTGAATATCGAGTTGAAATTGGGGGTTTTCGATTAATTGTCGTTATAATCACGTTTTTGGACATTCGTTTTGGATTATTAATCGTATTGAAGATGTTTTGTGGGTTTGAAACCTTTCTTGAGGGATTTGATATTGGTATATTGAGGTTTGATTGTAAACAATCGGAGTTCGGACGCAACGTGTTTGATTTAATGCCTCAATGGACTTGGTTTAGTCGTATTGGCGTTTTGAGTTCGTTATATTCGTGTTTGATTCGTATATTGAACGGATTGTTGGTAATTGAATTGTTCAAGGTTGTTCGAGCGACCGATATCTCAATTAGGACATTGTTCGTGGAAGGATAATTGTCACCGGCGTTGAGTAAGTTAATTCTTACTCGGTTAAAAGGATATTCATACCTTTTGTTGTTGTTCATTCATAATCATAACTCATTCATCATTATATTAACCGTATCAAAACTTGTTGTTGTCAATTAATCATTTCAGTCATAAGGAACGACGGTTCCAATCTTTTCATTGAGTTGTCATTTATTTCATTACCATTTCATCTCGGTGAGTCATTATTCATTTTCGATGTCACTTTTGTTATATCGTGGCATTCCGGGTCATACTGGCGTGCCGGTTGGTATGTGTTGGATTTTCATGTCGGACACATTATAGTCGTGTGTTGGTTGGTGGCCTCACATTGGACTGTGCACACGAGTCATATTGTCTCGTGAGACTGATTAGGTACAAGACCACACGTGTATTCGATCGATACTCGTTGGTGGCTTGTGCACGGACACATTTCCATCCCGGGCGTAGTGTGGCGCCATTTCCTTTGAGCCGTACTGTTAGTTGATTCATATAGCATGTTTGATTGCGTATGTTTCGACAGGATATTTCATAACTTCAGATATAATCATGATTGTGTATTTTCAACTCTTGAGGATTGTTGTTCTTTGTAACTGACCCCGTTTGGGGATTTTGTTTTTCAGGTCATGGCAAGGCAAACGCACGGGAATAGCATGTTGATGTCGAGGAGTCCTAGTGATACTAGTAGGGGCCCCGATCTTTGATTATTCATGTTATTGTCCTTTATTTTCCGCTGCAGACTTTCATTTGAATACTCCGTTTCATTCAGTGTTGTGTATTTTATCTTCATATAAAATACACCAAGATTCAGTATTGTCTGGTGTGTTGTAACTAAACTCCTCATCGGAGTAATTATTGCCGTAATGTAGTTCGGTACTACATTTATCCGGTGTAATTCATTCATTTTCTTTTGCTCGGTGGGTCCTGGTTGGGGATCTACAGACCGTAATATCCGCCTAGTTTGGGGTGTTACAGAGTTGGTATCGGAGCGTGGTTTTGAATACTACCTTCCGAGTCATGTCTCATTTGAAATCATCGTCATCGACTAGTATCATTGGACTTTCGCGTCACGTGTGACTGTGCAAATGCCGAGCCAATCGTAATCGAAAGAATCGTAAGATTTCTAACGCCATGGTATAATTTCGCAATAGTCATTCATTCATCATTCATCATTTCACAATCCTCAACATCATCATTTATTATGATTAAGACGATCATGTTAACTCATTAATCACTTAATTCATTTCATTACTCGATTAATGATCGGGACGACCATGTTAATTCATTAATCACTTAATTCATTTCATTACTCATTTGCCGATCTAGATGATCATATTATAAATCTTGTTAAGTTATTCAAAATAATCATTTCAAGAATTTCATCGATATTCATGTCACTACCAATCATTCATGTAATCACTAAGTTAGAGCATGTATACTCATTTTCATCATCTCATGACGTAATCATAACGTGATAATCATGCGGGTAATATAATCATTATGCGACCTTCCTACTTCGGTATGGAGAGAGCCGCTGTGGATGCACGGAAGAGGCGCGGTGCGGGCCGAAACCCGAGGAATAATCACTGCCGTCGGAAATCGTGCCCAGACTCGGCTCGATCAAGATGTTCGGGTTGATCCACTCACTTTTATGTGCCATGATGACCCATGTGCGCTTGCTCAATCATCATTGTGCCACTGACCGGATTAATCGAGAGAACTCTTCCGTATGAGCCACCGCTAAGGAAAGTCTTGAACAACAACCTTCATTTGTCAACAAGAAATCAACGGCGTAATCAATCCGAAGGCGGTCCAACCTTCAAGAAGCCTCGTGTGAGCCCTATCGCTTCGAGCGACCTTCTACGGCGCATAATCGTGCGGGACCTCATTCCCGAGCGGCCGATTCGCCATCACTGTTTCAATTGTGGAACGCCGGTCATTTCAGACCGAGTGTCCAAACCGTCTATCACGTGCTATAATTGTGGGAATTTTGGACATAAGGCCCGCTTTTTCCGAAAGGACTCCAAGTCGGCTCCGCGGCATCTCGTGCCCAAGCACCGGGCTTAATCGATCGCTTTGTCAACGTCATTTAAGACAATGGAAGCAAATAGAGTTGGAGCTCGTACTTATCGACGGAGCGTCGGTTCGGGGCCGCAAGTCCTGCATTCATATGATGAGGAGGATCGACGATCGGTGGTCCGAATGATTTCGGTATACTCGTAATTTTATTTCAACTTGTGTGTACCTTTTGATCTTTGGTACACCGCATTCATTCATTTTCGAATCATGCTTGAATAGACTTATTTTGGAATAGTCCTATTGCTTGTGGACTTCATACCATCGGTCTACTGACGATGGAAGAATTTTCGAATTTTACCAAATTAAGCTTAATGACCGCGATTGGTTGATGGATCTAATCGTGGTGAACTTATCTTAGGACGATGTAATTTTCGGTATTTGTTGGTTCAACCGCCTTGATACTATCCTCGATTGTTAGCGTTTGGTCACTATCTTTCCATCGTTGGTTGTCGATTGTGTGCTTCAGGGAAGTGATCCCCGTTGTTCCAAAGAGAATTTTTATTATGGCGAGGCAGAGAGATTCCGCGATCGAACTATTCAATCATTCATTGTATCATTTTCATCGATTGGCCTTTCTAGGGCAATCGAGTTATTCAATCATTCATTGTATCATTTTCATCGATTGGCCTTTCTAGGGCAATCGAGTTATTCAATCATTCATTGTATCATTTTCATCGATTGGCCTTTCTAGGGCAATCGAGTTATTCAATCATTCATTGTATCATTTTCATCGATTGGTCTTTCTAGGGCAATCGAGTTATTCAATCATTCATTGCATCATTTTCATCGATCGACCTTTAAGGGCAATCGAGTTATTCAAACATTCATTGTGTCATCTTCATCGATCGCCTTTCTAAGGCAATCGAGTTGTTCAATCATTATTGGTATCTCTTTTTATCGATTGACCATTCTAGACAATCGAAATGTTCAATCATTCGTGGTATCATTGTCATCGATTGACGATGTATTTACTGCACGAGTTATCCGTTGCCTTCACATAGAGTAGTGGAATTCAGAGTGAGTTGGAACCGCACGTTCCTTTATCGAAGGCACCGTATCGGATGGCCCCGACTGTAATGCAAGAGTTGAAGATTCAACTTGAGGAGTAGTTCGAGAAAGGTTATCTCCGACCGATTGCGTCCCCGTGAGGAGCACCAAAGGTGATCTGTTAAGGAGAAGGATGGCTCGTCTCGTGTGTGTATTAATTACGTGGTTGATCGGTAATGATCAAGAGTAGTATCCCTTACCCCGTATTGATGATCTTTTAGATCAACTTCGTGAGCCTCGGTATTTTTTTCCAGGATCGACTTAAGATCCGGATATCACCATTCATGATTCGAGAATCGGATATCGCGAGACAGCGTTCATACACGCTATGGTCATTATGAGTTCGTAGTTATGCCGCTCGGGCTAACTATTGCACTGCAGATTCATGGAGTTAATGAATCGGGTTTTCATCGACTTTTTAGATCGCTTGTTGTTGTCTTCATCGACGACATTTTGATTTATTCTCTTAGCCGAGAGGAACACGAGGTTCATCTTCTTCAGTTCTCGACGTGTTGAGACGCGAGCAATTTTATGGAAGTTTTCTTAATGTGAGTTACGGATGTCCGAAGTGACTTTTCTCGGGCATGTAATTTCATCTGGCAGAGTTCGTGTCGACCCTCAGAAGACGGAGGCTATCCGAGATTGGCAACCTCCGAAAGATGTTAAGTAAATCCGAAGTTCCCCCGGATTAGATGATTAATTATCCAACCCACAACCGGAGCTAACAACCGTGGTTTTCGCGTTGGAATTTTGGCGTCATTACCTTTATGGCGTCACTGTCGATCATTCACCAATCACTGGAGATGAAGTATATATTTACTCACAAGGAGTTAAATATGCGTGGGCGGTGGTTGGAACTAATCAAAGATTTTGATCTCGAGATCCTTTACCACCCGGGCAAGGCGAACGTTGTCGCCGACGCCTTGAGTCGTAAGTCCGTTCAGGAGCAGATGCTTGCTCATTTAAGAGTTCAGAAGGAGCTTCAGCAGGAATTCCTTAGACCCGAGATCGAGGTCCGACTTCAGCAAGTTCAGGGACAGCTTTGTATGTTAGAGATTTCATCATCACTTGAGGAGGAAATCAGGGAGAATCAGGGTTCAGATTCATTTTGTTGCTCATCCGCGAGGATGTGGTACAGGGGAAAGCCCCTGGAATTGTGGTCCACGAGGATGGACTCTTGAGTTTTGAGAATCGGTTGTGCGTACCGGCGAATGATGAGTTGAAGAGCTCGATCTTGAGAGAAGCTCATGCTACCCCTTATCCGGTTCATCCGGGGTCTAGCAGGGTGTACCAGGATTTGAAACAACATTTCTGGTGGAATAATATGAAGCGAGGAGTCGCGGAATTTGTTTCGAGATGTTTAGCCTATTAGCAAGTCAAGATTGAAAATCAGCGACCGGTGAGTATGCTGATATCGCTTCCTATTCTAGGATGGAAGTGGGAAGACATTTCTATGGATTTCTTCACAAGTTTGCCGACGAGTCGTCGTGGCATGAATACAATCTGGGTGATCGTGGATCGCTATCTAAATCAGCTCATTCCCTTGAGATCAAGGATACGTGGGGTCCCGAGAGACTTACCCAACTGCTCAGCAGAGAGTTAGTGAGATTGCACGGTACTCCTAAGAGTTTTGTTTCTGATCGTGTCGGGCGATTCGTGTCTCGTTTAGGGAACCAGTTCATCGTGCTTTGAGAACTCAGCTTAATATCATTACCGTTTTTCATCCTCAGTCCGACGGACAATCAGAGAGGACTTTTCGCATGGAGGACATGTTGAGGGCATGCGTCCTCGATTAGTAGAGGATCGGGAAGCCCACCATCGTTACGGTTGTCGATCTCCCTTGTGTTGGGACGACCCATCGAGTCAATCGCACCGAGCCCGATATACTTATAGCCGCCCGGAGAAGGTAGCTTTGATCAGGAGACGTCTGTTGACCGCTTCGAGTCGGCGTAAATCATATGCAGTAATCGTCATCGACCACTAGAGTTCGATACGGTGATCCTGCTGGTCAAGGTATTCCCGAGTCGAGGTATTTTCCGCTTCGGAAAACGGGGAAGTTGAGTTCGAGATTCCTTGACCGTGTGAGATTTTGAATCGAGTAAGCGAGTTAGCTTATCGATTGGCTTTACCTCTGTTGTTGGGCCGAATTCATAATGTGTTTCACGTCTCTCACATACTTGGTTTGACGAAATCGAGATCGCGGATGATCATCCGTACGAGGAGCGTCCTGTACGAGTGTTGGAGCGGCAAATCAAACAGTTGAGGAACAAGATGATTCCTTTGGTCAGATTCAGTGGTCTAGACACGGAGTCGAAGAGGCTACTTGGGAAACCGAGGAGAATATGCGGGAGAGTTATCCCGAATTGTTTGACCCTTAGTTTCGGGGACGAAACTCTTTTAAGGGGGGGAGTATGTAATACCCGGTTGTAACTCAGTCATTTTCATTCGGTAATTATCAATCTGTATTTGTCACTCAGTAATTCTCACTCATTAATAATCACTCATCATTCATGAATCACTCAATTGCGTTCAATGTTGGCATGTTGTAACCGTGTATCAGTTACCGATCGTCATTTCATCTCCGTTTGAGTGTCGGAACGGGAGTATTATCATTATCATCGTGATTGGTAGTCTTGTGCTGGAGTATCATTCTTTGGCATGTGTTAGACTTGTTCATTTCCACATTCGTATGATTTGTCGGATCATTCATCAGTCGTATCGAGGAATCGGAATCATCGGATTTATTCACCTTGGCCAACATTGAGTTACGGCCGTAAGGTTCGGGATACGGCCGTAAGTCCAGTGGTACGGCCGTAAGGTCGGCTTCTGGCCGTAAGTGGTCCAAAGAGCCGCCTGCATTTGGCCGAAGGTGAGTTACGGCCGTAAGGAAGGTGAGATACGGCCGTAAGTGGTGTTCGTTAATTTCGGGTGTTGTCGACCAAGGGTGACTTATGGCCGTAAGGGTTGCGGCATACGGCCGTAAGTCGAGGCAGGTACGGCCGTAAGGCTTGGCCGGATACGGCCGTACGCTGCAGGAAGGATGTCGGGCTATTTTTGACGTGGGCGGGTTACGCCCGTAAGGTTGGCCGGATACGGCCGTATCATCCGAGTTACGGCCGTAAGGTGTGCGGTACGGCCGTAAGGCCGCTGACGGGTGTTTTTGACGCGGGTTACGCCGTAACTCAGAGCGATTACGGCCGTAAGTCCGGCGAGCTTTCGGACGAGCCGAGTTACGGCCGCACGAGTTGGCGATTCACGGCCGTAAGGCCGTTGACTTGGAAAGTTACGGCCGTAAGAGGGCCGAGTTACGCCAGAATCTCCGGCAGATTTAAGTACTCGGCGGGACATTTTTACTCATTTTCATCCTCTTCTTCTTCTTGTTCAAAGAGAGACTTGAGAGAGGTATTTTCCATCCTCAATCACTTGTGTATTCGGATTTCATCATCTTATTTCGTTGGGAAGCTTGGATAGTCGATTTAACACGTTTTCATCGGATCGAAGTGTTTGGATCTTCAAAGGTAATATTCTTCAACACCTTGGATTTCGATTTTGTGTTGAGATAAGATGTTTTGGACGTTATAATCATGTTATATGAAGGGATATGTATATGATTATAAGTTTGTATAAAGATTCATTGGATTATTGAAGGATTATTCAAGAACACTTTGAATATCGAGTTGAAATTGGGGGTTTTCGATTAATTGTCGTTATAATCACGTTTTTGGACATTCGTTTTGGATTATTAATCGTATTGAAGATGTTTTGTGGGTTTGAAACCTTTCTTGAGGGATTTGATATTGGTATATTGAGGTTTGATTGTAAACAATCGGAGTTCGGACGCAACGTGTTTGATTTAATGCCTCAATGGACTTGGTTTAGTCGTATCGGCGTTTTGAGTTCGTTATATTCGTGTTTGATTCGTATATTGAACGGATTGTTGGTAATTGAATTGTTCAAGGTTGTTCGAGCGACCGATATCTCAATTAGGACATTGTTCGTGGAAGGATAATTGTCACCGGCGTTGAGTAAGTTAATTCTTACTCGGTTAAAAGGATATTCATACCTTTTGTTGTTGTTCATTCATAATCATAACTCATTCATCATTATATTAACCGTATCAAAACTTGTTGTTGTCAATTAATCATTTCAGTCATAAGGAACGGTTCCAATCTTTTCATTGAGTTGTCATTTATTTCATTACCATTTCATCTCGGTGAGTCATTATTCATTTTCGATGTCACTTTTGTTATATCGTGGCATTCGGTCATCTTGGGCGTGCTTGGTATGTGTTGATTTTCATGTCGGGCACATTATAGTCGTGTGTTGGTTGGTGGCCTCACATTGGATCGCACACGAGTCATATTGTCTCGTGAGACTGATTAGGTACAAGACCACACGTGTATTCGATCGATACTCGTTGGTGGCTTGTGCACGGACACATTTCCATCCCGGGCGTAGTGTGGCGCCATTTCCTTTGAGCCGTACTGTTAGTTGATTCATATAGCATGTTTGATTGCGTATGTTTCGACAGGATATTTCATAACTTCAGATATAATCATGATTGTGTATTTTCAACTCTTGAGGATTGTTGTTCTTTGTAACTGACCCCGTTTGGGGATTTTGTTTTTCAGGTCATGGCAAGGCAAACGCACGGGAATAGCATGTTGATGTCGAGGAGTCCTAGTGATACTAGTAGGGGGCCCCGATCTTTCAGTTATTCATGTTATTGTCCTTTATTTTCCGCTGCAGACTTTCATTTGAATACTCCGTTTCATTCAGTGTTGTGTATTTTATCTTCATATAAAATACACCAGTATTCAGTATTGTCCTGGTGTGTTGTAACTAAACTCCTCATCGGAGTAATTATTGCTGTAATGTAGTTCGGTACTACATTTATCTGGTGTAATTCATTCATTTTCTTTTGCCTGGTGGGTCCCAGTTGGGGATCTACGGCACTGTAATATCCGCCTAGTTTGGGGTGTTACACGTGCTCGCTCTCTTTTTCAAAAATTTGTTTTCATTAAACACATATATATAATGATCATCCTAGTCGAAGGACCGGAGTTAACTTCATAAAACTTTATGCTTTACGATATTACCGTTATTCTATAGATGTTAACTAAACCTTGTGTTGATAAGTGTGGTATACTGTACGACTGATTATTTGATAATGCTGAATGGTACTATCTGTATTAGTATGTCGAGCCTTGGCGGACGTAAGTGTGATGACGGAAGTGAAAACGACAAGGTGGTTCGTACGACAACTATCCATGCTACAGTGAAGGAGTATCGAGATCAAACGATATCCTATGAAATCTCCTCATGATCGAGCCCACGAGGGAAGCAAAGAGACCGAGGATATCGGGAAAATTTCTGGGCGGTGATGAGACTAAGGCTCCCAAGCCCTCACGTCGTTCGAAAGCGTCATCTTCGCGGTCGGGAGTGAACGCTGGAAATCCCAAACCAGCATCGGTGACTCGCGGTAAGAAGAGAAGATGTTTCAATCAGAATCGGGGACATGTTCGTGCAAATTGTCCCTCTCCACTCTTGACTTGTTACCGGTGTGGGTGTGAAGGTCATCGGGAGAAACACTGTGAGACAGTTTCCGAATTGGCAAAGAATGCCGCCCTGAGAGAGAGCAGAGCTAGTGATCGGGAAGTGTCCCGAAACCCTATGTTTCCTTCTGAAGATCCTAGCATGGGAGAATGAAGATTTTGTACTATGTCTTAATCGTTGCTGTTTCAAACAATCGTGACTTCGATCGTATTTCGTTTCATTGCTTTACGTTTCCAACTCTTGTTGTTCTAAGTTTCGGGGTCGTAATATCTTTTTAGTATGTGGGAATGTATTACCCGTACTTTTCTTGATATTTTCAGTATTGTGTGACCTTTCATTGTTGGTAATTCAATTGTGATCCCCTCGACGATTTTAAACCACCTTGTTTTACTTAGCCTACCGTCCTCCGAACGAATTTCGGGGCTGTTTTGCTAAATCTCGTGGATTACTGTGGCCTTTTCTCATCCGAATTTGATTCTTGCAAATTTTGTTTGAAACTGTTGTTCCATCGCTCTCTATTTTAAGTTTCGGGACGAAACTTCTTTTAAGGAGGGTAGAATGTAATACCCGTGATTTTCTCTTTCGGTACTTTTTCGTTTCTGGCATCTTTCTGGTTTCCAGAAGCTCACTTGCGAGCGTTTTGACATTTTGATAATGTTTCGTTCTGCGTGTTTGGTCATTCGAGTTGTTCCGGGGCTGTTTTACCCGAATCCGTGTCTTGAGCGACTTTTCCCGCTATTTGATTCATTTCATGTGATAATGGTTCGAAACTACGGTTTCATGTTTTCTATAAGTCCGTTGAGCTTTGTTATACGTGTTATGAGTTTCGGTTCGAATGCTTGATGTCATATTGTAATTTACGGACGTTTTGGGCCGTTTCGTAATTTCCCAAAGTTTGGGGGTGATCACTTCTGTTATCGTATTCCGAACCTTCGGGTAGTCGGGAATAGGTTTTCCTTCAACACTTAAGTTCGTCGCCTCGAATCCTTTACGTTCGTACCATCGGGAGTTGTTCACCATTGCATATTGATTTTTTTTCGGTTCCTTTCTTGCCTTCTTGTGCTAGCCGCTGTACTCCCCAAATAGGCACCTTACGTACGTAATGCATGTCTCGATTACGCACGTAACGGCCTTTGTAAAATAGTGCAGAGAATTGCGATTTTAAATACGTAAGCATGGGAGTCTTACGACGTTAACAAGCTAACGACGTTAGCCGCCATGGCTAACGTCGTAACACGGCTGGGTTTATATACCCAGGAGTTGATCAATTCGTCATTTCTTCACCTACACTTCGTCTCTCCGTGGTGGGCGACTCGTAGGTGATTGGAAGGTGATTTTGGGGTCTTGTAACTCCAAGTTTACATCTTCCTTGAGTTCTTGGTGTTGTTTAACATCCTTAATCCGTGTTCTTCACCTTCGATTCGAGGTAAATATCTTGTAAACCCTTCCTCTATATTTCTGGAATTTTCGAGTTTCGGGTTGTTCTTCTTGATTCTTGTTGTTGTATATCATCAATCGGTTATATCGATTCTCTTCCTATGATTTGATTCGGATTTCTTACCGTATTCGGGTCCGGATTATGTTCTTGTTGTTCTTGGGGAAGTATTGAACCCCAAGTGTTCGATCTTTTGTTTCTACGAATTCTTGTTGGGAATTTCGTATGTTTTCCATCCCTCTTGTGATCGACTTCGTAGTAATTATATTGTTCTTGTGATTTCGACCTAGTTGGAAGATTCGAGGATTGCCGGTCAAGCTTTTCAAGTAAACCGCGTGCTTTGGATTTGAGGCAAGTACCTTTATATACGAATTATAACTATGTGAAATCATTGTTGCCGAAGTGTGTGAATTATATATATTTACATACTAAATATATGTATGTATAAGGTTATACGTGTATATATATATATATAAGTATGTATATATATATATAATATATATACACATACCTATGTCGTGTGATTAATATCGATGATAGTTGACGTACTCGACTTGGATTGATGGATGAACTATACTTATTTATATATATATATATATATATATATATATATTCGGTTGAGTCGCAATATAGCGATATATGTGCGGTGTTGGTTGGTTATGCTTGAAGGCTTATTGTGATTGAGTTTTGATTGACAACGTGCGTGTTATTGTTTATTTGTATGGTTATGGACTGGGGGAGAAATTGTGTGATTTGATGTACTGAGTTGATAATTGTTGTGACGTTTGTGTGTGTGCTTGATGTCTGATATAATGTGGATACTTGTTGTGAGAAACGTCGTATCAGGGAACCTCCGAGGGCGGGCGTGCACTCCGGCTGGTGTATCCGCAATGTGCGGCTCCATATGGGTGGTGAACGCCGGTGTTACCTAATGCGCGCGCAAGGGGCGGCTCTTGCGGGAGTGATCGCCGGCGCGGTGACATGTTCAAGGAGCGGCCAACATAGTGGAGTGAACGCCGGTACAGTGCGCAAGGGAGGCGCTGGCAGGCTTATTGGTTACGGTATTTGAGTGATAGCTAAGACCTGCTATCGAACGATGTTCATATCTCAAATTCTTTCAACTCACTTTTAAATGTTTGTCCCGATATAGACCGCGATTCGTGTTTTTGAAAGTTTGTTTCAACTCGTTTTTAAAGTGTTGGTATCGGGGTTAATTAACCAAGGAGGTTTGACGAAATCTCAGGGTTAATTAATCGGGGTCTTGAGCAGATATGTCGAATGAGAGATTGTGCCTTTGATTGTATTGTGGTGCTATTCTCGTGTATTGGGTCGAGGACCACGTGAAATGTTGAGATGTTGGTTCTCGTGATGATGTTATTTGGATTGGGTTGAGAACCTTGTGAGATGTTGTAATGATTTCGTTTGTGACAGTTGTTCTATAAATTGGGTCAAGGATCCCAAGTAACATTGACATGGTTTTCGTAATTGTTTTCCTTATGTTGGGTCAAGGACCCGAGAGCTTTTGAAATTAATTTCTTAAAGTATTCCCATTCGATTTTATAAACCCCAAGACGGCCCGAGTCATTAATAATGTTTTCAAACTATCTTATCAAAATACTTTCCCCTTTATTAAAATGGATTTTCAACTAAATCTTTTGACTCCTTGGGCTCGTTTAAAGTTTAATTGGTGTTATTGTTCCATAAAGAGAATATGACTATGTGATTATTTCTCACCTTGTGTATGCGAGTGCTATACTGTGTTGATTATGGGAATGTATGGTTTGTGTTAAGGCTTCGGTTTGTTGAGTTTTGTGTTGTTATTATTCGTATATCTTGAACATTATGTACCGCACTAGCAAAATTCCGGTTGCTAACCCCGAGTTTTCGGGGTGGGTGCCTGTTATGCGCTCAGGTTTTGGCAGCTCGGGAGCAGTCACAGGATTGGCTTGGAAGGAGATGGAGGACAACGATGCTAATCACACCAGAGTCAAAGTCTTTTCTTTTGTTTCATCTTGGTCGGTATTTTTCCCATTTGGTTAAGTATTCACCCTTGCACGGGTGTAGTTTTCATTTATTGAATGGAGTCGTCATCCCCTTTTGTGTGAAAGTTTATTTTTGTCATTGAGATGTAAAATTTATTAGTTTCTGAATTGTTTAATGACCTCGTCGGTCTGCGTTGTATTTAGATTGACCCCGGTCGGTCAATCATTGTGTAGTCTAGTGGAGTTTAGCCTGGTAGATCCTTGTGAGAAGGGCCTACGGCGTGTAACATTTCCGGACGTATTCTGGGGGTGTTACAATTATGGTATCGGAGCTTAGGTTTGCGAAAAACCTAGGCCGTTGGGTCAAGTCCATGTCCTGTGTAAGTCGCGCGCGTCAGAGTTGTGATTAGTATCGTGGTTCCGACATCATCTTCAGGCAATCCGTGATGGTAAGTCTTCCGATCGTAAGTCCCTTTATATATGTATTTGATTATATTGTGATAATGTGTTTAATGTGAACTAGAGATTGTAACTTGTTGGTGATATTATTGATTTAGGATGTAACATACGTATTCGGTCCGATTGAGAATGGTTATGTAGTATGCTTAGGAAGTCGAGTGTACTTACCAATGTCTACATTTTATTACAATAAATCTTTGAGTGTTAATTTTATCCGCTGCGTGAGTATTTTGAAATGGCTATTGGTATCTTGCAAATCGAATTTTATTTCAGAAACCGATTCCCTAAACCGAGTTTTGGCATTTTGTCTTGCATGTTTTGACGGTATTCTTATAACGGTATTTGATATTTTATAAATGACTTTTGTGATTACTTGAAAATACTACCGTCATCGGCCTTTTGGCATTTTGAACGCTTTTAAAAATAGTTTTCACTGGTGTGTTCGGTGTGGGGCCCACGGTCAGTAATGGCACGAACATTTTAAAGCGGTGCTACTAAATTTTATAATATTGTGAAAACCCATGATTTAATGTAGTCATGTCAAATGGTCACGTATTTCGCGAAAAATCCTTTCTATTAGACATTTTGGTCGCAGTGGAAAGATTTTCAAATTGTGGTATTTGGAACTCAACACTTGAAATATTTCAAATTAGTTACGATTCAACTTTCATTTTTCTTTTATGCATTGCTCGAAAATAATTTTTAAAGTCATTGTATAAACTCCTCTTCCAAATAAAGGACGGTATTTACAAGTTTTGGGCGTAACGTGACTCGCTCTCTTTTTCAAAAATTTGTTTTCATTAAGCACATATATATATAATGATCATCCTAGTCGAAGGACCGGAGTTAACTTCATAAAACTTTATGCTTTACGATATTACCGTTATTCTATAGATGTTAACTAAACCTTGTGTTGATAAGTGTGGTATCTTGTCAGTGATTATTTGATAATCTTTGAATGGTACTATACGTATTAGTATGTCGAGCCTTGGCGGACGTAAGTGTGATGACGGAAGTGAAAACGACAAGGTGGTTCGTACGACAACTATCCATGCTACAGTGAAGGAGTATCGAGATCAAACGATATCCTATGAAATCTCCTCAGTGATCGAGCCCACGAGCGAAGCAAAGAGACCGAGGATATCGGGAAAATTTGCAGGCGGTGATGAGACTAAGGCTCCCAAGCCCTCACGTCGCTCGAAGCGTCATCTTCGCGGTCGGGAGTGAACGCTGGAAATCCCAAACCAACATCGGTGACTCGCGGTAAGAAGAGAAGATGTTTCAACTGTAACTGTCAGGGACATGTTCGTGCAAATTGTCCCTCTCCACTCTTGACTTGTTACCGGTGTGGGTGTGAAGGTCATCGGGAGAAACACTGTGAGACAGTTTCCGAATTGGCAAAGAATGCCGCCCTGAGAGAGAGCAGAGCTAGTGATCGGGAAGTGTCCCGAAACCCTATGTTTCCTTCTGAAGATCCTAGCATGGGAGAATGAAGATTTTGTACTATGTCTTAATCGTTGCTGTTTCAAACAATCGTGACTTCGATCGTATTTCATTTCATTGCTTTACGTTTCCAACTCTTGTTGTTCTAAGTTTCGGGGTCGTAATATCTTTTTAGTATGTGGGAATGTATTACCCGTACTTTTCTTGATATTTTCACTATTGTGTGACCTTTCATTGTTGGTAATTCAATTGTGATCCCCTCGACGATTTTAAACCACCTTGTTTTACTTAGCCTACCGTCCTCCGAACGAATTTGAAATTTGTTTTGCTAAATCTCGTGGATTCTGTGGCCTTTTCTCATCCGAATTTGATTCTTGCAAATTTTGTTTGAAACTGTTGTTCCATCGCTCTCTATTTTAAGTTTCGGGACGAAACTTCTTTTAAGGAGGGTAGAATGTAATACCCGTGATTTTCTCTTTCGGTACTTTTTCGTTTCTGGCATCTTTCTGGTTTCCAGAAGCTCACTTGCGAGCGTTTTGACATTTTGATAATGTTTCGTTCTGCGTGTTTGGTCATTCGAGTTGTTCCGGGGCTGTTTTTGTAACACCCCCAAGTTATTCAGGGAATATTACAGCGCCGTAAGCCCCGCCGTGGGGCCCACAAGGCTAAACATACACAGAACTATAAACTTTGACCGAGGAGGTCTACATACAATGGAATTAAGAACAATACAAAGATATTCAAAACATAACCAATGTATTCACCACATCACAACTCAAATCAATACTTCGGCAAACACAGACCGGAACATCAAGGAAAGGAAAAACGATACTCGAATATTCAAAAGTCAATCCAGTACAACAACACTGAACGGGAAACTCCAAACATAACTGGAAGAAAGACACAGTATCACACTTGCCCACCATCTTCGTGCCGACCCGATACTCGCTGTCCGCCCTCCTGGAACCTGAAATACATAAAACGTATTTCCCCCATAAAGGGGTTAGCCGTCGAATAGCTAGTGCAAGTATATCAATATGAAACACAATACTCCTCGACAATAAATTAAATGTAATCCGCCAATTCATCAATTTAAGACTAGTATTCCGGAATAACTAAAATCTCATAAGACGTATGTGAATGCCGTAGAAACGGTTCGTTCACCTCATACGCCGTTACGTATGTGAATGCCGTAAAAACGGTTCGTTCACCTCATACGCCGATACATGTAGGAATGCCGTCAAAACGGTTCGTTCATTACATGCCAACAATATATCTATGAATGCCGTAAAAACGGTTCGTTCATGATATGCCATCAATATTTCTTACTTTCAAAGTCGAGAACGTACAATCATAGATGTATACTTGCCTTTGAGACATCGACAATTCGAATGGAAAAAGGTATGAGTTCGGTAGCTCCAAGAACGCGCTTCCGGCACCTAAATGATTCGTAAGGAATATGATAATTAATTATCCATATTCAAATTACGAAGAAACCCCGAAACCCGTCTACGATTCATAAAGATTTACGGATAATCAACTAGAGGTTGGAAAATCGTCCAAAATCTCACAAGTCCGAAAACGGCACAATCAAACCGTAAAATCGTAGGAAGAGCATGCATACGGTATAGATACATCATAATCTCAAAGTTCTCAAGCTTCAAAGCGGTTAAATCGGACGAATCTACGAAAAACCCCAAAATTCCCAAAGGTAGGGTTCTAAGGATTTTTACCTTGATTCGGACGTTAGGAGGAACTAGATGTTGAGAAATCCTTGTTCTCAATCCCTATATAGTGTTGTTAGATGGAAAATCGAGTACAATCGCTGAAGATCGCCTCTCCCGAGTGATTCCGTCGAAAAGGAGTGAAGAAGGTGAGAAATGACGAAAATAAAGTCAATTGTCATATTTATATCTGTCGTCTAGCGCACGCTACGCCTCCTTCATTAGCGTGCGCTAGCGAAGTCACCGGATAGTCCGGTGGCTTCGCCGGTCTCGTTAGCGTGCGCTAATCATCATGTCCCTAGCGTGCGCTAGCGAAATATGGCATCGATCGGAGTCCGAACTTACCGACTCGCCTGCTCAATACTTAACGTGCGCTACCGCCAATGTTTAGCGTGCGTTATGCTATAGCTTTAGCGTGCGCTAGCGAAGCCTAGCGACGCTATCGATAGTCGAGAAAACGGCAACTTCACGCCTCTGGCGGCCGGCTGGTAGCGTGCGGATGTCGGTTAGCGTGCGCTACTATACATGGATAGCGCGCTAACAAACTCCTAGCGTGCGTTAATCCGATCCGAGAGAGCATCCGAATCTGGTTCGACTGTGATACTCTTAGCGTGCGCTACGGCTCGAGCTAGCGTGCGCTAATCAGCGAATTAGCGTGCGTTAGCTAGGCCTAGCGTACGCTAATTCTCTAACCTGAGAACATTCCCGCAAGGTCTAAACGACATGATCAAGAACCAAACGAGATACGAAACTCAATAACAATATCAACCACATCTCCAAGCATTTACAGAGCGACAAAAATAAGGAGGATGACAGAGTCAAACAGTCAATAAAAGTACGGGTATTACAGTTTTACCCGAATCCGTGTCTTGAGCGACTTTTCCCGCTATTTGATTCATTTCATGTGATAATGGTTCGAAACTACGGTTTCATGTTTTCTATAAGTCCGTTGAGCTTTGTTATACGTGTTGTGAGTTTCGGTTCGGTTGCTTGATGTCATATTGTAATTTACGGACGTTTTGGGCCGTTTCGTAATTTCCCAAAGTTTGGGGTGATCATACATTATCGTATTCGAACCTTCGGGTAATCGGGAATAGGTTTTCCTACAAAACTTAAGTTCGTCGCCTAGAAACCTTTACGTTCGAACCATCGGAGTTGTTCACCATTGCATATTGATTTTTTGGTTCCTTTCTTGCCTTCTTGTGCTAGCTGCTGTACTCCCAAATAGGCACCTTACGTACGTAATGCATGTCTCAGTTACGTACGTAACGGCCTTTGTAAAATAGTGCAGAGAATTCTGCGATTTTCGTTACGTACGTAAGCATGGGAGTCTTACGTACGTTAACAAGCTAACGTACGTTAGCTGCCTATGGCTAACGTACGTAACACGGCCTAGGTTTATATACCCAGGAGTTGACCGAATTCGTCATTTCTTCACCTACACTTCGTCTCTCCGTGGCTGGGCGACTCGTAGGTGATTGGAAGGTGATTTTGGGGTCTTGTAACTCCAAGTTTACATCTTCCTTGAGTTCTTGGTGTTGTTTAACATCCTTAATCCGTGTTCTTCACCTTCGATTCGAGGTAAATATCTTGTAAACCCTTCCTCTATATTTCTGGAATTTTCGAGTTGTTCTTCTTGATTCTTGTTGTTGTATATCATCAATCGGTTATATCGATTCTCTTCCTATGATTTGATTCGTATTTCTTACAGTATTCGGGTCCGTATTATGTTCTTGTTGTTCTTGGGGAAGTATTGAACCCCAAGTGTTCGATCTTTTGTTTCTACGAATTCTTGTTGGGAATTTCGTATGTTTTCCATCCCTCTTGTGATCGACTTCGTAGTAATTATATTGTTCTTGTGATTTCGACCTAGTTGGAAGATTCGAGGATTGCCGGTCAAGCTTTTTAGGTAAACCGCGTGCTTTGGATTTGAGGCAAGTACCTTTATATACGAATTATAACTATGTGAAATCATTGTTGCCGAAGTGTGTGAATTATATATATTTATATACTAAATATATGTATGTATAAGGTTATACGTATATATATATATATAAGTATGTATATATATAGATATACACATACCTATGTCGTGTGATTAATATCGATGATAGTTGACGTACTCGACTTGGATTGATGGATGAACTATACTTATATATATATAAGTATATATTCGGTTGAGTCGCAATATAGCGATATATGTGCGGTGTTGGTTGGTTATGCTTGAAGGCTTATTGTGATTGAGTTTTGATTGACAACGTGCGTGTTATTGTTTATTTGTATGGTTATGGACTGGGGGAGAAATTGTATGATTTGATGTACTGAGTTGATAATTGTTGTGACGTTTGTCTGTGTGCTTGATGTCTGCAATAATGTGGATACTTGTTGTGAGAAACGTCGTATCCGGGAACCTCTGAGGGCGGGGCGTGCACTCCGGCCTGGTGTATGCTGCAATGTGCGGCTCCATATGGGTGGTGAACGCCGGTGTTACCTAATGCGCGCGCAAGGGGCGGCTCTTGCGGGAGTGATCGCCGGCGCGGTGACATGTTCAAGGAGCGGCCAACATAGTGGAGTGAACGCCGGTACACAGGTGCGCAAGGGAGGCGCCTGGCAGGCTTATTGGTTACGGGTATTTGAGTGACAGCTAAGACCCCGTTACCGAACGATGTTCATATCTCAAATTCTTTCATCTCACTTTTAAATGTTTGTCCTGATATAGACCATGATTCGTGTTTTTGAAAGTTTGTTTCAACCTGTTTTTAAAGCGTTGGTATCAGGGTTAATTAACCAAGGAGGTTTGTGAAATCTCAGGGTTAATGTCGGGGTCTTGAGCAGGATATGTCGAATGAGAGATTGTGCCTTTGATTGTATTGTGGTGCTATTCTGTGTATTGGGTCGAGGACCCTGTGAAATGTTGAGATGTTGGTTCTCGTGATGATGTTATTTGGATTGGGTTGAGAACCTTGTGAGATGTTGTAATGATTTCGTTTGTGACAGTGTTCTATAAATTGGGTCAAGGATCCCAAGTAACATTGACATGGTTTTCGTGTAATTGTTTTCCTTATGTTGGGTCAAGGACCCGAGAGCTTTTGAAATTAATTTCTTAAAGTATTCCCATTCGATTTTATAAACCCCAAGACGGCCCGAGTCATTAATAATGTTTTCAAACTATCTTATCAAAATACTTTCCCCTTTATTAAAATGGATTTTCAACTAAATCTTTTGACTCCTTGGGCTCGTTTAAAGTTTAATTGGTGTTATTGTTCCATAAAGAGAATATGACTATGTGATTATTTCTCACCTTGTGTATGCGAGTGCTATACTGTGTTGACTATGGGAATGTATGGTTTGTGTTAAGGCTTCGCGGCTGTTGAGTTTTGTGTTGTTATTATTCGTATATCTTGAACATTATGTACTTGCACTAGCAAAATTCCAGTTTGCTAACCCCCGAGTTTTCGGGGGGTGGGTGCCTGTTATGCGCTCAGGTTTTGGCAGCTCGGGAGCAGTCACAGGATTGGCTTGGAAGGAGATGGAGGACAACGATGCTAATCACACCAGAGTCAGAGTCTTTTCTTTTGTTTCATCTTGGTCGGTATTTTTCCCATTTGGTTAAGTATTCACCCTTGCACGGGTGTAGTTTTCATTTATTGAATGGAGTCGTCATCCCCTTTTGTGTGAAAGTTTATTTTTGTCATTGAGATGTAAAATTTATTAGTTTCTGAATTGTTTAATGACCTCGTCGGTCTGCGTTGTATTTAGATTGACCCCGGTCGGTCAATCATTGTGTAGTCTAGTGGAGTTTAGCCTGGTAGATCCTTGTGAGAAGGGCCTACGGCGTGTAACATTTCCGGACGTATTCTGGGGGTGTTACAACCGTAAGCCCCGTCGAGCTCACCCGGTTGGACGCACTGTGTCCGAAACTCGTGGTCCACTGCCATGCGTTATCGTAGGCCTCGTCAGACCAGCACGATTGGACCTCAGTACCTCACTAAGTTCTGATCCCGTAGTCCACTGCCACGAATCCTCGTAGGTCCCGTCGAACCAACACGAGTGAACTTAGCGGTCACACACATATTCACATTCACATTACATACAACAATGAGCACCATTAATCAATCACCTTGATCACCACAAAATCGAACATTGCACGCAAATAACACAACCTCGACTTAACCCCAATACATAAACACATAACGTTCTGAATTACGGAAGCCAAAGTTGTTTTGCAAAACAGAAATTTTCCAAAATCCTTTAGTTCATAACCAAAATGACGGTAATATTTTACAATGTCCGAAGTATTTCAAAACACATTTTCCAAATACCGTCTGATTGTGTCATTTGAAAATACACGGCCCATTTGTCAAAATTTAACAAATTTTAAAAATCCATATAAACCATGGTTTGACCGCACCACCAAAATATTTTCCAAAAATCGATTTCTACAAAATTCTCAAACTGTAAAGTCCTTCAGGAAACATTCACAAACTTACCCATAGCGGACAAAAATTACAACATTCCAAAAGCAATAATTTAAAACCACATACTCAAATGGCAACTGTGGTCGCCAATTCAATCAAATGCATCTCGTGGTATCAAGTTTAAACACACAGCAAAATCATTCATCGGAGTTTCTCACAAACTCTACCGTTGGTACCTTTTCGAAACTCATCGAGGTTTACAACCTTCACAACATACCACCCCACCCGGTGGTTCAAAGATAAAATAATAACGTGCCCAGTTCTATACACATGCTATGTGCCACAAGTATGAAACACAACTATATTACACAATACTGTGTAAATAAAATTATACACCGCAATTAACTCACTAAAATAAAATCGAGATACACAGGTATTACGCATAAAGGAGGAGACTTACATCCACAGGTCGCACGGAGGTGACGGTCGCCCACGATACTAATCTCGTCCGACAACATAACCGACACGTTGTGCCTACGCACAACTCAAGTTGTCACATGACGACTCGAACGACAAGACAACACATTACTCAACAATTCACGACGTGACTCGACCCGGCAGCCTAGGTTTCCACAACCTAAGCTCCGATACCATAAATGTAACATCCCCAAAACCGTATGGGAATATTACACGCCGTAGACCCTTTCCACAAGGATCTACCAGGCTAAACATCCATAAACAACCAAGTGCTTGCCCGACCAGGGTCAAACAATAGAATGATACAGACCGATATGGTCACTTACACGTGAATACACAGACCGATGAGGTCACACAACCCAATCGATAAAACTGACTTAAATAACATTACCCACACAGGGGTCGAAATACAATACAGCGGAAGACTGAAATCAACTCTGACAACACAACAAAAATCAAAATAACTCTCGACTCATGATTAGTATCGCAGCTCGTCATCCTCTTGTGCCACTCCTGTGTTGCTCCCCGAATCTGCATGTACCGACGCAAGCAGACATCCACCCCGACATTACTGGGGTTAGTAAAACTCCACTGTTTTACTAGTGCAAGTATCAAATCATACGAAATGTAACAAGCAATTAATAATCGTGATCAAATATAATAATCAAGTATCAAATATTCCCGGGAGGTTTTCACAAGAGAAGATAAGCTATGACGCATTTGAAAATAATATTATCATCTCGGGAATTTTTAGAATTTCAAAACCTTAAGACCTCAAGTCCTTATTCACAAAACCTTTCGAAAAACTTAAGGGCCTTAACCCAAAACTTGTTTCATAATTCAACAGTTTACAATACCGGAAACATTTCCATAAATCTCGTGGGGCTCGGCCCAACATTCTTTCTTAAAACTTTTCCTGTAAAAACTTTGATTTGAAAAGTATCATGTTCATGACACCGTGATCCACTGTCACGTGTCTCCGTAGGTTCAACAACCCGCACGGACTACATCACGCATAATTAAACAAACATAATCAATTCCGACACCGTGATCCACTGTCACGTGTCTCTGTAGGTTCAACAACCCACACGGACTATTAACCAAACATAACCAATTCCGACTCCGTGATCCACTGTCACGTGTCTCCGTAGGTATAACAACCCGCACGGACTATATCAATCATAACAATCACTCACACAGTCCTGACACCGTAGTCCACTGCCACGTGTCACCGTAAGCCCCGTCGAGCTCACCCGGTTGGACGCACTGTGTCCGAAACTCATGGTCCACTGCCATGCGTTATCGTAGGCCTCGTCAGACCAGCACGATTGGACCTCAGTACCTCACTAAGTTCTGATCCCGTAGTCCACTGCCACGAATCCTCGTAGGTCCCGTCGAACCAACACGAGTGAACTTAGCGGTCACACACATATTCACATTCACATTACATACAACAACGAGCACCATTAATCAATCACCTTGATCACCACAAAATCGAACATTGCACGCAAATAACACAACCTCGACACTCGCAATAACTATCATCAACCAACGACATTTAACCAACATAACACACATTCGGTACACAATACATTGTACAACCAAGTGTACAACCATCCCATATGTACGTCGCATTCCTGCACAAATGGCACAACGCCTAACACGTATACTGATATAACACTATTATCACAAAGCCTTCAAATTACGGAAACACAACCAACTCAAACGGAACATATTTACGAAGGCAAGCAAAGTCATCATACATCTCATACGTAATTACTAGTCGCAAGATACAAGTCGTATAGTAAGATACTTGCCTTAATAACCGCTACCGAACGCTCCGAAGAACACGGTTCGACCGGGAAGCTCGAACCCCAAAGAAGGCAACGAACGGAAGGGTTCCGACTCGAGTTCTTCACAAGAATTCACTCCTAAGTCACAACAATACCAATTCAATCACAATTCTACGAAAACGTATGGAACTTCCCAAGTTCTACCCATTGAAGCATTTTATCGGATACTTTGAGGGCATAGTCCAATTTAATCGATTATTCAAAGAAATACTCAAATTCGTTCCACAAAACTTCAAGGGTATTGAATGATTACGAGTTTACAATCAAGTTCTAACAATAATATGAATCAAAACGAAGCAAATCGGCCAAAACACCAAGAAACCTCAAGAACATCCAAAAACCAAAAGTTTAGGTGTTCTTACCTTCGATCCGGGTGGAAGATGATGTTAATCCATGATTCCAACTTCCAAAACATGTTACTATAAGTTGATTCTACTCAAAACCATCGATCTATGGTGAAAAATCGCGGAAGGAACGAAGAAAAGATGAGAAATGGCCGGATGACTCGGTCCAGGCCTATAAATAGCCGACCATGGCCGGCAGGGACTCGACCGTGTCCTGTTAGACACGGTCGCGGCGCGGAGGGGCCCTCCGATAGCGACCCGTCCGACAGCGACTCGGCATGACTCGACCGTGTCCTGGAACACGGTCGGGCGTCTGGGCAGTCGGTTCTGGCCTATCCGGAAGAGTTCGACTCGGCCGTGCCAGACGACACAGTCGGGTCCTGAGGCAGAGACTTCGGAATTTCCGGACGAGTACGGCACGGGCCGTGTCGGACGACACGGCCGAGTTCGGTCGGCAGTGATCGGCCAATAACTGAAAAAAATGAGCGGGTGAGCTAAAACGACCATAACTCTCTCGTCCTGACTCCGATTGACTCACCGTTTGAACCATTGGAAAGCTAACTTGATGCTTTATAATATCGCAAAGATTCAGAATTTTTGGAGTTTCTAAGAATTTATGGTGATTTTTACAAAGCCGAACTCATACTTAGAAAAGTCGTTTAGTAATCCTGAACTCAACAAAACGACACCGAAACCCGAACCTGAATACGAACCGAAGATACGGTTACGAAGTACTCACAAAGACGAATCTAAGAGCTAGTAGAACACACGATTCCGACCACCCGAAGGCTCGAAATTCGACAACGGAAGGTAATTACCCCAAACTTTGGGAAATTACGAAAATGGCCCAAATGCCCGAAAATCACCATACGACAACGAATAATCAAACCGAAGCTCACAACACGTATAACAACGTTAAATGAACTTACGAAAAACCCCAAACGATAGTTTCGAACGAGATTCGCAAGAACCGAACTCAAGCGCGGAAAAGTCGCTAAAAAGCACGGAACTCAACAAAGCAGCACCGAAACGAACTCGGATGACAAAAAGTGCAGAATTAAATATTCTCCGAATGACGAAACGTCAAAAGCGAGTTTTCGAAACGGACCTCCGCCGAAAAATGAAAATTACCGGAAATCCGAAATTGCGGATATTACAGACGGCCGCAGCAGGTACTAGCCTGGCCGAGTTACGGCCGTAAGGTGCCGGTTACGGCCGTAAGTGATCGGCAGGCATGGCCTGACGAATGCTGATTACGGCCGTAAGGGCCGAGAGTTACGGCCGTAAGGTGCCAGGCAACTTCCGGACGAATGCCGGTTACGGCCGTAAGAACTTGTCGGGTACGGCCGTAAGTGCCGAGTTACGGCCGTAAGGCCTGGCCGGTTACGGCCGTAAGTGATCGGCCAGGGTCGGCTATTTAAAGGCCTGGACGTGGGTCTCTCGGCCATTTTCCATTTTTCCTTTGTTTTTCGCGACCCTTCGACAGAATTTGAGGGTTTTTGATCGGGAACATCATGGAACATCATTTTTGGAAGGCTTGTGTTGATTATATCATCATTTAATCCGTGTTCTTCGTCCGAATCAAGGTATTTCCTTGCTTAAAACCCTACTTGTATGATTTTTGGGGGTTTTCTTCGTTATTCACCGATTTGTCCGATTTTGATGATTTGGTTACGGTATTCTTGTTGTCTTGGCCATGATCTTCGGATTTTGTAACTCATATATCGATTTTATCACCCGGGACTTGATTTATGATTTCTTCGAAGGAACCCTCGGATCCTTGTTGTTTTTCCGGTTGATTCGGATTCCGTTTAACGTTGTTTATCCGTGGTGATGTTATTTTCATAGCGATCGTGAGGTTGTCGAATTCTTGGTCGTTTTCGGAAGTTCGAGGGCTATCCGACCGTGTTCGTTCGTTGTTTTGTTGCTCGCGGTACCGAGGCAAGTATCTTGCCCATACATTTCGTGTTTCGTAGACGTAATAATTGGTAATTTATTATATGTGGAATTTTAATGTTTCAATGAACTTTCAAAAAGGATCGGTATATTTTTATAAAGGTTTTCCTTCGAAGATAACTCATAGGCTTTATGAATAAATGTGTTTTCTGGTTAAGTATTTCAGTGTTGTGTGATGGAAGATATTGAACATATTATAGTGAATTTAGTAGGCCACAATTATTTGCCAATGATTGTGTATTGAGATGTGTAATTATACGGTGAATATGTGACGTGTGATATTAGCTGTTACTCCTTCGTAAGGAGGTTGAGACACTTGGTGTTGTTTGGCATTGGTACTTGTTTGTTGTGGTGTGACATAAATTGTGAGTATATGTCAGTTAAAGTGGCCATTCTAGCGAAGTACCTAACATTTGTATGCATATTCTAGTATTCGAATTATGACTTCCCGTGGCGTTGTGGATGATATGTGTATGTTCACCTAGGGACGGTCTGACGGGACCTCTAGGGATACGTATTGCCGTGAGTGTGCGTATCACGAACTGTGGTTAACCACCCAGGGATGTCCGACGGGGCTCTGCGGGGTACGGAGGCCGTGAGTCTCGTACCAACGGTTAACTTTGAAATGTTTTGTTGGAGAATTGTGATTTTTGGCGCATATTTCGTCTGATTAGAATGGCAGTCCAAATGGTATCGTACTTGGCTGGAATAGCATCGATAAATGTGTTGTGTGTGATTTGTCCCTTGACTGTGATAATTTGGTAAGGGTACGTGAGTCCTGTGGTTGCTCTGTGCATTGTAGCTCTGTGGTATGTTGAGTGAGATTGTTGTCATGGTAATGTTTGACACGGTGTAGTTTCCACCGGGTTATTCTTGCGAGTATGTGATGTGGATGATTTGGGTCGTGGACCCTGTGTTGTGATTGGAATGTTATGATTGGGTCGTGGACCCTGTTATCTGCTGTCGGAATTGTATTTTGAAATAAACGATTGTTGGGCTATGCCCCTAAGCATTACGAAAGGCTTGAAAATTCTTAAACCCCAAACGTTTTCAAAAACTCCCGAGATCGTAAAATGTTTTGTAAATTGTAAAATGGTTTTATTTCCTATCTTTCATAATTCAAACTGTTTGATCAAGCGAATTATCTCGGGAAGTATATTCATGATTTCTATGTTCTTGGAGTATGATATGTATGGCTTGTCTTTGTATTTATACTTGCACTAGCAAAACAGTGGAGTTTTGCTAACCCCCGAGTATTCGGGGGGTGGATGTCTGTATTGCGTCCAGGTATTTGCAGGTTGCTGGGGAGCAATTCACAGGATCGTTACGAAGGATGATGGAAGACGGCGATACTAATCACATGAAGACCGGTGTTGAGTATTTGGTGATGTCTTGTTTTGTCTTTCCGTTGTGTTTACTTTCCCCTATGCGGGATTGTCGATTTATGTTAACCCCTGCGTGGGTATGAGTTACGAGAAAGAGTAATGTACGGTCGATGTGTATGTTGTGGTAAAAGACCAAATCGGTCTAATGGTTCGTTAGTTAGCCATGTCGGCATGTATAGTGTTAATGTGTTTTCTGTATTTAGCTTTGGTAGATCCTCACGGAGAGGGTGCATGGCGCTGTAATATTCCCGAATGGTTTGGGGGTGTTACAGAATATGGTATCGAGCTTAGGTTGCGGAAACCTAGCCGTCGGGTCGAGTTTTGTGTTGTCGGGTTTTCTTGTCTTGTCTTGTCGATTTTGTCCGACCGAGTCGTGTCGCGACGCGTCGCCCGAGGTGTCGGTCGTGATTAGTATCGAGGTGCGACCATCATCTTCGTGCGATCTGTGGATGTAAGTCTCCCTACTTTGCTGCGTCCCGTGTTATACGAGCTTGTGTGATTATATGTTATTATGTGGAGTTTAAATGTGCCTGGTGAATATGTACTCCATACTTGTTTGATTCTCGTATTGTACTAGAATGAAAAGTGATACCGGTGTATAAATGTGTGTATATATTGTGTGAATCGTTTTATTGAAGTAATGACTTGGTGTGATCCCGCAAGGAAAGTTTCTCAATGTGATATTTTTCCTCTTGCTTTGTAAGTTTTCAAAATTTGATTTTAAGAACCCAAATGAGGTCTACCAAAAACTTACTCGAAACGTGGCTCTTGCTTTCGACTTTTTGATTTCATGATCGTCGGTTCGGAGGTATGTATTGATGTTGGCATTATTGTTTAGTCAATAATGCTCAAAATTGTGACTAAGTTGGTAGTGTGAACGTTAAGTCGTCCTGAATGCACTTGTTGTGGGGATCCTCATTACTGAGAGGAAGGATTTCAGTTTTAGATGTTAATTATCTTTTAACGGCCGCTTGTGTGATAATGTAATTATGTGGACAGATAATGTTTACGTGTGAGTGGATTTGATGATAATGAATCGTATTTTGATAAAGTGGTAAATTATGTCTTTTGTGTGTGTGTTCGAAAACGCTTTTCTGAAAATTTTATAAACTTGAGCAAGTTGTGGAAAAAATTAAATTTCATAAAGTTTTAACAGTTAAGCTTAATCGCGACTTCGTGTGGACTTTGAAAATCGTTTAAAATTGGCGAGCCGGCCTTGAATTTTCTAAAGGAACCTGACGGTATTGAAAGAGTCGTTTTAAAGTACCTCCGAACATTTTGTATAATGTTACCACAAGTCGTTGATTATTGTGTAGTGTTGAGAAGATTTTTAAAAAGGATTTTTGACGTATTGTTGTATTTTCAAATAATTCGAGTACATGATTTGAAATCTTTCACACCATAAAAATTTCTATTTTCAAAAACCAAAACAATTTTTATCTAAAAAATTATATTGTGAAAGATAAAGAATCTTACTCGATTTAAACTTTAAACTCTGATTTATAAAAGTTTTCAGATCGAGTCGGTTATTGTGCGTGACCTTGAATCACTCCAAAATGATGACGTGTGGTGGCATAGTGATTTTGATAGTGCGGTTGTAAGGAAATATTGTTTTGCAAATAATTTCAAATGAGACAGTTAAAGTCCGTTGTTTAAAATTTTTGACAAAAAGCCCGAGGTACCATAAACACTTTCAAAGTAATATTTTAAATAAACATGCAAATCCAAGGATTTTCAAATGATATCATGTAAAAGGATACCTCGTGGATCTTCTTATCGAGTTGCTATTAGTTGTCTTATGTGATATGTAAAGCCGAGATGGCAATTTGGTATATTATTTTGTGATGCTGTACCATTGTATTGAGAGAGTATCCGCTTAATATGCCGAGGGGCAAAGGGCGCGGTCGTGACCACGGTACATGCAGTCATGGAGATTAGATGCGGGACCAAGAGAAGATTTTTGGGAAGGTTGCTATTCTAGCACTTCGTTCTCGTTGTTTAGGTTTCGGGGACGAAACCTCTTTTAAAGGTGATATGGTGTAATACCCATATCTTTCGCTTTCATTTTATTCGACTCTATCGACTCGTTTGCATTCGTCGATATTTTCTGGACTTTTTCTACTCTTCACTTTTGTTGTTTGAACAAGTTGCGGTGTTGTTCTGGGTTAATCCAATTGTCGTTGTGACTTTTTCCGAATTCGGTTCCGCTCTTGTGAATTTTATATGAATTCATATCTTGTTGTTTTCACCGGATCGTATATATTGTCTTGAGTCGAGCTGTGAACTATGGGGGATGCTATTCGATTTTCGTTATTCGTTACGATTCATACATGATTGATCGACTGTCATTGTCTCGATCGTTGCAATTCAATTGTTTGATTGTTCGGTTTCTGTTGATCTTGTTCCGTGATTGTTGAATGTTCAGACTTCGTCGTAATTCCCTTAAGTTCGGGAAATTAGTCTCGTTTACAATCTTCCAACCCTTGGGCGGTGGAATTCCGTATTTGTTCAGCGACTGGCTCGTGTTTTGATTGATGTACCGTTGGGTTGGTCAATCATATCGATTTTCGTTCGTTGTGTTTTATGATTGTTCGGATAATTGACTTGACCATGTTATCAGTTTGATGACGCTTGTCACTTGTTGGTTTTATTATGTCTCTATCGGTGGCGTTGTGTTGGTCGTCGTGGAGCGTGTTTTCACGCCGTATGTGTCTTTGCGTTTCTTGCAGCATTTCGTCGTTGGGCGCGAGTTCTCGGTTTTCGTGTATCTCGTAGAGTTTTCCTGGCGGGGATATTGCTTCTCCCTACTTATTTTAAGTTTCGGGACGAAACTTCTTTTAAGGAGGGTAGAATGTAATATCCGCAATTTCGAATTTCGGTAATTTTCTTTTTTCGGTGGAAGTCCATTTTGACGACACGCTCATGACCATTTCGTCATTCCGAGAATGATTAATTCTGCACTTTTTGTCATCCGAGTTCGTTTCGGTATCGTTTTGTTGAGTTCCGAGCTTTTTAGCGACTTTTCCGCACTTGAGCTCGATTCTTGCGAATCTCGTCCGAAACTGTTGTTTCGAGTTTCTCGTAAGCTCATTTAATGTTATTATTCATGTTGCGAGCTTTGGTTCGGTGTTTCGATCACGTATCGTGATTTCCGGGCGTTTTGGGCCATTTTTGTAATTTCCCAAAGTTTGGGGTAATTACTTCCGTCGTCGAATTCTGACACTTGGGGTGGTCGGAATCGTGTGTTCTCTTAGCGATTGGATTCGTCTTTGCGAGTACTTCGTAACCGTATCTCCGGTTTTTATTCAGGTTCGGGTTTCGGTCGTGGGCCGTCGGAAGTGGCCACGCGAGACGGCCGCAGCAGTCTTGCTTTGGCCGAGTTACGGCCGTAAGGTGCGATTACGGCCGTAAGTGATCGGCAGGCATGGCACGGCGAATGCCGATTACGTCCGTAAGGGCCGAGAGTTACGGCCGTAAGGTGCCGTGCAACTTCCGAACGAATGCGATTCTGGCCGTAAGAACTGTCGAATGCAGTAGTAAGTGCCGAGAGTTACGGCCGTAAGGCCCGGATTACGGCCGTAAGTGATCGGCAGTGGTCGGATATTTAAAGGCCTCGGACGTGGGTCTCTCGGCTATTTTCCATTTTTCCTTCGTTTTCGCGACCCTTCGGCTGAAGTTGAGGGTTTTGATCGGGAACATCATGGAACATCATTTTTGGAAGGCTTGTGTTGATTATATCATCATTTAATCCGTGTTCTTCGTCCGAATCAAGGTATTTCCTTGCTTAAAACCCTACTTGTATGATTTTGGGGGTTTTCTTCGTTATTCACCGATTTGTCCGATTTTGATGATTTGGTTACGGTATTCTTGTTGTCTTGGCCATGATCTTCGGATTTTGTAACTCATATATCGATTTTATCACCGGGACTTGATTTGATTTCTTGAAGGAACCCTCGGATCCTTGTTGTTTTTCCGTTGATTCGGATTCCGCTTAACGTTGTTTATCCGTGGTGATGTTATTTTCGTAGCGATCGTGAGGTTGTCGAATTCTTGGTCGTTTCGGAAGTTCGAGGGCTATCCGACCGTGTTCGCTCGTTGTTTCATTGCTCATGTACCGAGGCAAGTATCTTGCCCATACATTTCGTGTTTCGTAGACGTAATAATTGGTAATTGATTATATGTGGAATTTTAATGTTTCAATGAACTTTCAAAAAGGATCGGTATATTTTTATAAAGGTTTTCCTTCGAAGATAACTCATAGGCTTTATGAATAAATGTGTTTTCTGGTTAAGTATTTCAGTGTTGTGTGATGGAAGATATTGAACATATTATAGTGAATTTAGTAGGCCACAATTATTTGCCAAGGATTGTGTATTGAGATGTGTAATTATACGGTGAATATGTGACGTGTGATATTAGCTGTTACTCCTTCGTAAGGAGGTTGAGACACTTGGTGTTGTTTGGCATTGGTACTTGTTTGTTGTGGTGTGACATAAATTGTGAGTATATGTCAGTTAAAGTGGCCATTCTAGCGAAGTACCTAACATTTGTATGCATATTCTAGTATTCGAATTATGACTTCCCGTGGCGTTGTGGATGATATGTGTATGTTCACCTAGGGACGGTCTGACGGGACCTCTAGGGATACGTATTGCCGTGAGTGTGCGTATCACGAACTGTGGTTAACCACCCAGGGATGTCCGACGGGGCTCTGCGGGGTACGGAGGCCGTGAGTCTCGTACCAACGGTTAACTTTGAAATGTTTTGTTGGAGAATTGTGATTTTTGGCGCATATTTCGTCTGATTAGAATGGCAGTCCAAATGGTATCGTACTTGGCTGGAATGGCATCGATAAATGTGTTGTGTGTGATTTGTCCCTTGACTGTGATAATTTCGTAAGGGTACGTGAGTCCTGTGGTTGCTCTGTGCATTGTAGCTCTGTGGTATATTGAGTGAGATTGTTGTCATGGTAATGTTTGACACGGTGTAGTTTCCACCGGGTTATTCTTGCGAGTATGTGATGTGGATGATTTGGGTCGTGGACCCCTGTGTTGTGATTGGAATGTTATGATTGGGTCGTGGACCCTGTTATCTGCTGTCGGAATTGTATTTTGAAATAAATGATTGTTGGGCTATGCCCCTAAGCATTACGAAAGGCTTGAAAATTCTTAAACCCCAAACGTTTTCAAAAACTCCCGAGATCGTAAAATGTTTTGTAAATTGTAAAATGGTTTTATTTCCTATCTTTCATAATTCAAACTGTTTGATCAAGCGAATTATCTCGGGAAGTATATTCATGATTTCTATGTTCTTGGAGTATGATATGTATGGCTTGTCTTTGTATTTATACTTGCACTAGCAAAACAGTGGAGTTTTGCTAACCCCCGAGTATTCGGGGGGTGGATGTCAGACAAGGCCCGTGGTATTTGCAAAGTTCCGGGAGCAATTCACAGGATCGTTACGAAGGATGATGGAAGACGGCGATACTAATCACATGAAGACCGGTGTTGAGTATTTGGTGATGTCTTGTTTTGTCTTTCCGTTGTGTTTACTTTCCTCTATGCGGGATTGTCGATTTATGTTAACCCCTGTGTGGGTATGAGTTACGAGAAAGAGTAATGTACGGTCGATGTGTATGTTGTGGTAAAAGACCAAATCGGTCTAATGGTTCGTTAGTTAGCCATGTCGCCATGTATAGTGTTAATGTGTTTTCTGTATTTAGCCTGGTAGATCCTCACGGAGAGGGTCTGCGGCGCTGTAATATTCCCGAATGGTTTGGGGGTGTTACAGGACTGAAAGGTCACGAGTTTGATTCCCCCTACCAATACTTTCTTGGTTGAGCTTGTCACACAGGGCTTGCCTACTGTGGTTTACCTGGTTGGCGTAGTTTGCAGGCTATTACGTCCAGCCCGAGGGTTTATCGAGTGCGCACTCGAAGAGTAGCGGATGCGGGTTTCCCGTCATCAAAAAAAAATATTTAACATAAATATGTATTTTAGCCATAATTATTTTACACCACCACGTTAATTTGGTCATCTATTGAGTTGGCCGAATAAAATATGTTATTCTTATTTGAAAAATAAATTTGGCAAATTAGTAATTAAGCCTCATTGGCCCAAACATGTACATATTTATTTTTTAATATCTAATTTATATATGCATAAATATTATTTTTACACTTTTATATTTTTTTTAATAAACTCGATTCTCTTCACTTATAAATAAATATATAAAGTATCTAATAGCAATATGGATTCGAAGTATCATGTTGAACCTCTCTCCTACATGAAGTTTTTTTATTTTTTATTATTATTTATCTAAAATCTTGAATCACACATCACAGTATAGGTATATAAATTGTAAAGAATTTTGAAGATTGTATAATTTTAAAATCATACTAGGAATTTAACTTTTAATCTTTTATCATTTGTAATATTTATTCTTAACTTATACTTTACAATGTTTGAGTTTACATTGAGATGGATTAACCAATTACTATAGCAACTTATGTTTACTTATTTAAATAATATAAATTTAAATACGTTGAGTAATTAGCGGATATTATATAGGGTCTCGGATATAAACGGGTAATAAAGTCATATTTTAATCTAGTTTGATGAATATGGGTATAAAGATTTTAAACAAGTTTGAATATTTGTACCATAATATCATTATTTCATGTGTTACTATATGAGTTTTGAACTCAAACAAGTAGTAAAATTATCTTTCAATTTGGGTTATGACGAATACAAGTACAAAAATTCTAAAGAAGTTCGGGTGACTGAATCACATACTCATTATTTCTGTTTATTGGTGTCTTCCGCTGCGATAATTGCAAGTGGGTGAACTCTAACAAATTATTAAATTATTTTTTAATTTTTACTTATAAATTACAATATAAAGTGATTATCCGTCGAGTTTCGACGGGCTGTACACTAGTTTAGTTAATTATGGCTGTGTTTAGCACTAGCTTTTCACCTAGCTTTTCAGCTCGAGTAGCTTCTTTGACCTTTGACTAAAAAAAGCTTGTTACGTGAACGCGCAACTTCTTAAACCAGCTAGCTGATCAGCTAGCTTTTCAGCTAGCTGGTTGAGAAGCTAACTAAGTTAGCTTTTTTTTGAAAAAAAAGCTCCTTTTATATTTTCTATTCCAGAAATATCCATGACCTAAAAAAAAGCTCCTTTTTATATTTTCTATTCCAGAAATATCCCTCACCTAAAAAAAAGCTCCTTTTATATTTTCTATTCCAGAATTATCTCAGACCTAAATTAGAAAAACAAAACAAATATTGTGGATATCGTTAAGAATTCCAGTCAGAAAAATAAAAAGTAAAAAAAAAATTCTGAAAATTCTGGAAAATCTAAAAAATCTGAAAAAAATAAAAAAATCAAAATTCGGAAAATTCGCGAAATTTAAAAAATCTAAAAAAAATCGGAACTTTTATTTTTTAAGAAAAATTATCTTGAATAATAATATTAAAAATCAGATCTTTTATTTAAAATAAAAAAATAAAAAGTAAAAAATAAAAAAAAAATCTGGAAAATTTAAAATAAAAGTTCCGATTCTGAAAAGTTCTAGAAAGTTTAAAATAAAATTATGAGAATTCTGAAAATAATAATATAAAAATCAGAACTTTTACTTTTTATTTTTGAATTTTAAATAAAAGATCTAACTTTTAATATTATTATTTCAGATAATTTTTTCTGGTTTATATCAACACAATTTAAATTCTTAAAAAAATGGACTATAATATGATAATAAAGTTTAAAAAAAAATAAAATAAAAGTAATGCCCTTAAATGTCATTTTACAAAATATCAGCTACTTAATCAGCTAATTTGCTAAACACCTACATTAAAATCAGCTAACTTATTAGCTATCTAACCAGCCAGCTTACCAGCTACCTAACCAGCTACCAGCTAGCTAATAAGCTATCAGCTAACTTTTCAGCTACCAGCTAGCTTTTCAGCTAGTTTTGCTAAACACAACCTATGTATGCTAAACTCAATAGAGATTGTGCACGTATGGTAGGTTGCGTTCCTCCCATTCCATATAAAGAGTCCATTTAATTTCAAATTTTTTTATTTATGGTAAGATACATCTAATCGATAAAAATTTTATTGATCAATTTCTCATTTAGATCATTACTAGTATAACACCGGTGTAATTACACGGAAACATAAAAAAGAACTCTTCTGTAAATATATAATATGTAAATCGTTCATTATAAATTTTATAATACTTCTTTATAAACTACATTATTTGTCTGTTTATGATTACATCATTCTCATCGCAACAAAAGAATTCTAGTCTTGCCTGATCTTCACTCTTGATATGGCTACATAAAGCTAACCATGACCGAAGACGGATCTTGGAAGATACATACCGACATGAGAGAGCGTATGACCTTGACTCTTAAATATAGTCATGGTAAAGCTCATAATAAGTGGGAACTGACGTATTTGAAATTTAAATGGTAATCTGCTATCTAACGGGCTTAATATCAATTGTGGAATAAGTACTTTACTCTCAAAATTGTTCCCCGAATTTTTTGTTCAATAATATGGTTACGGATTTGGATAATTACTAATAATGTGATATTTCATAATCCTGATGATTGATCCATATTTTGAATTAGCATAATTGAGACTCTAACTTACGATTTCAACATGTGATTTTGAATTCTAGAATAGTTGATGCTATTCAAAAAAATCCATTGAATATACTTGATTTTGACTATAGAGGTCGCAGAGATTTTGCATATACTATCAGAACTGAGATATATCTGTTTGTCTTTTGAAATTATAGACATCACGTAATCGTTTACTCTCTCACGATGTCGTTTGTTGGTGTCACGGTTGCTCTTTCTTCAGAAAATTAATTTATGGAAAGTTACTTATAAGTAAATGATATTGCTTTCAACAATAGTTGCAATACGATCTTCGGCATTTTAGATTAATAAATATCAAGAATATCAATCAAGATTTCTCTATCGACTTCTTCACCCAGCTCACCATTTACAATTTTGAGGATTCATTCGGAGAAGTCCTTAATTTCTTATAGATGGTGATATGACATTGTCTGTTCAATAATTAATCTCATATTCTTGGTCAGTCTTATGAGTTTGCAATGATGCCAAAGTGAAGAAGAACTTATAATTGAGTAAACGATATATGTATTGTCCTTTAATACAACTCCATATGTAGAATTATACTAAATAATTGTGGCTAGTTTTAGTAATATTTCTGAAATTTTAAAAACTTTTGAAATACATAATAGATCTTGACTTATAACTTAAAATAAAGCACTTCTCAATCCTTATATTTGAAAAAAAAAACATAAATTGTTTGGATATAATTTAAAATACAAAAGAAAATTCAAAACTTTCAAAAATATATAGTTGATTTCAAAAGTAGATAAATTAACAAATCTTTTAAAACTTAAAAAATAAAAAATCACTTAAAATTATTTAAAAAATCACTCCGAGTACCTTTTCCATTATATATATATATATATATATTCAACACTTCTTTCAGTTGATATTTCTTTTATTGATATACATAATTATAGTGACTATACAAACTAATCAATTAATGGAAATATATAATATTTTCGCGAGATTTTAGGTTTAGGTTTTAATATATAGTGCACACTACTATATTAAATTCTTTGTTTGGAATTTATATTTTTTAATTAATGAAAACATAAATTATTTCTGTAATATAATCAATTCTTATTTATTCATATAATTCGTAGAAATTAATAAGGTAGATAGAAGTTATTTGAGGTATAATTATAATGTAATTAATGCAATGATGATTAGGCGAGTCGAGTAATTGATTATGTGTCAGCTCAAGCATGAAAGAGTGACACATAAGCACACAAAGCACCAGCAGAATACATGTGGCAGCCGAAATATGAGAAGCTGCCATTTAGGCTCAACGTATTCTGCCTTAGTATATAGGGGAGATTTAATGATTATGCAATGTTTTAAAAAGTGTATTGTCAAGTTAAAATTATGATATCCCGAGGACGGGTCTACGGGATGAACACGTCATGTTGAAAAACTAACTTTTAGATTGGGGATGAAATAGCGCCTCAGGGGTACTCGGGACACGGACAATACTCCTCTTCCATGGGGAAGAGAAATAAAAAAATAAAAAAAAAAAGTAAAATTATTTGATTTGTTTAACTCCTCTATTTATTTTCTAAATTTTTATTTTCTAACAAAAAAAATGTTGAGTTCACTAAGCGCGAACCTTTAACTCATGCGGAGAGACTCGAAATGAAAAGATATTTAGCTCTATAACATAATGAGCTTGAATCTACAATGGAATACTCAGGATCGGAGACAATCCTTCCTAAGAGAAAGAGTTGGTAAGAGTTCTATTCCTGAAACTCTGAAAGCCATCAGTTTAGTCTTCAGGCTAATGAGAAACATAAAAAATGAAATAATTGAAAAAAAAAAATATGCTTCCGAAAATTAGAAAAATATATACATTAATCAAATAAAAATAAATTTATACAATTCATATAAATAGTTATTTTAAAAAACTGAAATATAGAATCCAAATGAAGAAAGTATTAAAATAAAACCGAGCAATATTAAATCAGTTAAAAAGTATAAAAATATTTTAAAGTGAAATAGTTATTCGAAAATCTGAAACAGAAAAAGCAAATAAATAATTCCAGTTAATATCTAATTAAAAAGATATATAATTTCTATTTTGGTCAAATTATATTTAGAACTATAAAATATGTATCTATGAATTAGTGTAATATTATTTCTAATTTTTATTCTATATTATTCTTAACTAATTTTAACTTTTTACTTTGTATTTAATTTCACATAACTACTTAGAATTATACGTTTTGTATGTTTGAAAACCATTCTGGACCATATATCCTCATCTATAATTTTATTACAACAGAATTGTGGACACGTGTTATTTTTTTTAAGTTTTTTGATTTTTTAATATATATATATATATATATCTTCTTAAATTTGTAAAAATAAAGAAAAGAAAATTCTATAAGTATTGTAAAAATTTTATTCCATAATCTACAATATTTATAAATTTTTTGTATCAAGTTCATTCTTAATGAAAAATTTATCAAATATTTATTATTTAACAATTTTCAATTACACATCCATATTAAATATAGTAAATTTGATGAATTTACATTAATGGCTGATTGCATAAAAAGTATAAAATTAAAAAAAATAGAAATTAGTTTTCAGTAAAATTGATTGATACAGAATAAAAATAAATTAACTCATTTTTAAAAAATTAAATTTAAGAACCATATTGCTTACATAAAAATAATTTATGGTTTTTGTTTAATTATTATAATAAATAAAAATATTAAAACACAGACTGCAAACACACATACATATATTATGAGTTAATCACATAATACTATATCCCCCAAATTTACCCCTACCTTTTCTTTTCGGTATGTCCGTCAAATTTGTTCGTATAATAGACACCAATGAACTTAACAGTACACTAACATGAAACTTTTTCTCCAATTACATCAGGATCGGCCCATATAATGGGCAACCTGGGAGGACAGCAGAGTGCAAGAAGGCATCAAAGGCCCATGTGTAAAGTGGTTTAAGTAGCCTCAGGTTTATAATATTTTCTAAAAAAGAAAAATTGGCAAACGACAAATTGATTAGGCTCCTCGTTTCTCTCAACCCTCGCTCTGACATATGAATCAAACGGCAAAAGAGCTTCTCGATTCACTCGTTCCAAACTTCCAATCCATTGAGTCACCGAGGCATCGAGAAGACGAACGGCAAAAAAAACTTGTTCTAATCAATCCATCGATTCTGCTGTTCGGTTCGACCACAACGCACCACCACGACACCACGGGAACGGCACCACCGGTAGTCCGGCTGTTCCGTTCGGTTGACATTGGATGAAATTCTGATTTTGCCATACTCCCAGGTGTTTTGTGTCTAAATTTCTGATAATTTTGCTCCAAGATCTTACTGTCTTAGTCTCTTAGAAGTTAGAATCTTGATTACTTCATATTTTGCTCGACAAATTGCTTTTGTTTCACTGCTTGGTAACTTGGTTATTTGCATTGTTTGGTGATTGTTTGCATATTACTTGGTTGTTTGACTTGCTTCCTGTGTGGTTAAATATGTTGCCTCTATTATAACCATCCGGAGCTCAAAATAGAAAAAGAAAGAAAAGCAACAAGAAATTGCTCAATCTTTACATATATTATTAAATAGATTTTTTGTTAGACAAGAAAAACCCATTAGAAATCCTAATGAGACAATATGGAAAATCGCGTTGACGAAGAACTTAGAACTTATTGGTGATTCTAACGATTATTAGTTCATTAAATTAGGGGCATATTTTTTGCCCTTCGGCCAGGATATCCAAAATTATTGGACCGGCCCTGAATTACATTACACTCGAAAATAAATTTGAGAGACGGAAAATAAACTTTCTTAAGTAATAGAAAACCAAATCAAACCAAACCAAACATACCCAGTATATCCCGCTCAGAGCAGGGTCTGAGGAGGGTAAGATGTATGCAGACCATGCCCCTACTTATTACGGTAGGGAGGCTGTTTCCGTGAAGACCCTCAGCTTAGTCCACAGCAGAATCTTGTGTGATAAATACAAAAGAAAACATATGATTCGAAAAAGCTCGAGACCATACCTGAGCCCATGGCTTGATCCACATGGGACTTACCTAAGCGAAATTTGGCTACTTCACTTCCGATGAACGCTGCTCTAACAAAAGAGAGGTTGACTCTGCGCACAACTCCCTGTCAAAAATACACCACACGCAAAGACAATATGATAAAATATACAATAAAAGTAAAAATGCAATGCTCTAGGTCAAAGCTAACCGAGACAACCCAACCCTGAGGCTCTCAACTACAGCACCGCTCCCTACAAAAGAATCCACAACTCTGATCTGGCGCCAAGTCACGCACCTATCAACACCATGGTCTTGGAAAGGTTTAAGGCGCCAAATCTAATCTCGATTCTCCTCCCACGTCCTCCTCGGTCTGCCTCTCCTCCTCTCCCCGACAACCATTAAACTCTCGACCCTCCTCACCGGAGCATATGCCTGCCTCCTGCGGACGTGGCCAAACCATCTCAATCTCTCTTAAGTAATAGAAAGTTCTATCTAATGTATTGTACGAGCAAACATCTAGTATAAATAAAGATACGAGAAATTAAAAAGATAGAAATAAAATTGTTTTAACTAGACGGAGTGAGTATCATCTAACAAAACTTTCTTAGCCACGTCCAACGGCCAGGTCCGCCACCAACCACGGATAGCAACCACGACTCACAACCACCACAAAATGTTTGGTAGATGTACCAGTTGCATGAGAGTCTTCGTCCAGATCTGGAAAGTGGGCTGATATGACCTCGGTCTTTGAAAAAAGATTATGAAAGTAAGAAATTTATAAGAAAATAATAATAAGAAACAAATAGAAATATTTAAATACAATATTTGGATCAAAGTGGTGGTTGTGCATAATTTCACAATATAAAAAGTGTTAGTATTGAATTTGTCATATATAAGTGTTAAATGATTTCTCTATCCTGAATGCTAGCCTTATCGTTTGGTAATGGACGTGCTTCGCTGCGGTCAACGACACTAGTTACAAAACAACCTAGTTATAAATAGGAACAAGTTTTACACTCACATTTCATACACGAGGCGTTACATTTAACCCGTCACGACCGATCGCATTGTCTTTTGGTTGAATATCTACGTTTTGTAGACGTAATGTTTGTGCAGATGTTTATATACTTTGTATCAAGGTTGCGTTAATATGTGTAATATAAGTTATATCACTACGTAACGCCCGACTTTCTAAATGATAATTATTGGGAAAATAAATAAAAGGTAAATTTGACGAAGAATAACGCCTACAAAGTCGAGTCGCATAATCGACATAAATTAAATACCTTTAATTAAGCAATAACACGTTATAGATACGAAATAAAATTTGCGTCGGAAGAATAAATTATAAATTGTTAATTTCTAACAAAAGTTTCCAAAAGAATTTCAAACATTTGACATGTTAAAAACATCATTTAATAAATTTCATTCATATGCCTTCTCATTGCTTCCTTCGTTCATCCAAATTTCGCTTAACTGCGGATCAATGAAGGTGGGGTGAGCTTCCTTCACTGTGGAAATCTCACTTATCACAGTAATATATAATCTCATGGAAAGTATAAAATGAATAATCTATCATATCTTTTCCTCAACATGAATACATACACACAATATTACGTATAGCATGAATCTAGCACGCATAACACGAATATTGAGGTTGCGCATGTGTCCCCACAACAACATGAAACATACACAAAATACCACATATAACATGAATCGAGCACGCATGTGAATATTGAGGTTGCGCAGGTGTCCCACAACAACATATATCTTAAGATAGCCTCTTTACACGTATACGTGTGAGCTTGATTCACAACATGTATCGTCAATTTTTAAACATGAATTGAATATCACATATTGAATAGAATATCACATATACAATCCAATTAAAGCAATTAAAGTGATAGTGAAAATTCCCAAAAATAAATGATGTTGTCTGACTTGAATATGGAGATGCTCGACTCACAGTCCTAAGCCCGTAAATCCTCGATAAAGTCTAGATATAATAATATTTTAATCATTATAAAATCTTACAATATAATGACGGAAATTAAAATATATATGCATAAAATCAGACTAATTATTAATATTAATTGAAAGGTCAACATTTTAATGTCTTGGTCAAAATGGGACTGAATTGGAGGTTTTAAAGTTGAGTGGGGTCAAATTGTAAGAGTTGAGAAGCTGATTGGGTTAAAATCGAAGAATCATAAATCAAAACGGGTTTAAATTGAAGATATGCAATTTAGGATTAAATTGAAAGCTACTGAAAAATATGAGGACTAAATTGCAAAACCCTAATAAATATTTTAAAATTATTGTCATTAATACTCCCCACTCATTTTTAGGACCTAATCTTTCATTATATATGATGTTTATGGTCCACCTTAAGAAATCTATCCACATATAAAATTTACCGAGGAACACACACTCTAAATTCATATGATTGCGTCGATTTGTCACTTTCATATTCATTTAAATCCACGATATATTATGGACTGAATGCATGATATAAATTGTCTAATAAAGTTTCCGTTCTTTTTTTTTTTTTATGACGAGGACCACCGCTACTCTTCGAAATACAAGACTGGATAGACCTCAGTGAACGTAATAAGCGCAAATTACGCCAACTGCAGAAACCACACTGTGCAGTTCTCATGTGATCCCAACCAAGAAAGTGTTGGTAGGGAAAATCGAACTCGTGACCTTTCAGTCCCGGGCTCACCTACTCCACCAACTTGTCTAAAAAAGTTTCCTTTCTCGTAGGAGAGAGAGAGAGGAGAGAGAGAGAGAGAGAGAGTTCTTCTACGTTTAATATGGTCCCTCCTAGGGGTGTCTAAATAGTTCCCGATTCTCGGTTAGAATCGGAACCGAACCGGGATCATATAATCGGTTTTCGGTTCGGTTTTCGGTTCCTTATTACATAATTTTTCGGTTTTCGGTTCGGAACCGGAACCGAACGGTTCCGAACCGAAAACCGATTTTATAATATATTTATTAAATATTATTTTTATATTCTATACTTATATATTTTATTATTTTAATTTTTGTAAATTAAAAATTTAAAACCCTAATATTGTTAAATAAATATTATATTTTGTTAAAAATTTATAATAATATATTATATATTAATATTATATTTTATAATTTATAATTTATAATTAAACTCGTGTAAAAAAAAAACGGTTTTGTCGGTTTAACCGAACCGGAACCAAAAATAATCGGTTCGGTTCCGGTTAACCGAAATTTCATATGGTTCAGTTTTCGGTTCTCATTTTTGGGCAATTGTGATTCCAGTTAACCGAAAATTTCGGTCCGATTAACCGGAACCGAACCGTTCGACACCCCTAGTCCCTCCATTGGCCATACAAATAATTGAAAAGATACATTTTCTTCTTTTGGTAATAGCTCCAAACATATAGTAGTTTTGAAAAGTGTGCAAAATATGATAGCCAAGCTAAAGGCTAAAAAACCTCAACAACCATACAACTATGAACTAACTACCCCCATTCAACCACCATACACTACCTGATGATGCCCTTTTTGGATTGATGGCCAAACCAATTGTATATTGCTTGGAAGGGCCTCAAATTTTCTCTTCAAGAGATTTGGGTACACCCCATCTTCTCTTGAATGCATATATGGCTTGAATTCATCACAACCCAATCCATTTCGAAACAAGATTAGCGACTAAAACCAACTCCATTCAAACAGCACCAAAAAACTCATTCTGACGGCCAGACGTAATACTTTTTATATGCAAAAAGTTTCATGTCTAACCGTGAGACATGTGAGAGTTCACCTTCAAACCGGAGCTTCCTCAAGATGTGTTCTAAAAGTCCCTAGTTACTCGTAGAAAAAATCGAAAACACACATAACTGGGCAAATTTTGTAACAAAAAGTTTTGTAATCAATCAGAAACACATCACATTTGACTTACAAAATCGAGACAATATTCAAACATACAATTCAGAAGGATTCATAGCCCTATAATCTACAAAAGCTGCTTCTCAATTTCAACTTCAAGAAAACAAACAAGACATTAATTTTTTTTCCAGATTTTATTAAAAAGTCTCAACCCGGTTGAAACGCCCCAAACCGAGCGCTTTGTTGTGCTGTCAATATGATTTATCACCAAACACAGTCCAATTTTATTGCCACAGGCAACCAAGAAGTTCTGAACCAACAAAGTTTTAACACAATTCTTTAGCCGCGGCTATAACAGCCTCGACTGTAATCCCAAACTCCTTATATATTTTCCCAGCAGGCGCACTAGCACCAAACCGATCAATCCCAATCGCCTTCCCTTTAGCCCCCACAATCTTTTCCCACCCAAAAGTCGAACCTGCCTCAATGCTAACCCTAGCCGTCACCGAGCCCGGCAAAACACTCTCCTTGTACTCATCGGATTGCTCATCAAAAAGCTCCCAGGAAACAAATGATACAACCCTAACTCCGTTCCCTTCCTTTCTAAGCTCATCGCCAGCTTTTGCCGCAATTTCCAACTCCGAACCTGTTCCAATCAAAATAACATCGGGCTTATTACCCGACGAATTATCGGACACAACATATCCTCCCTTTTCGACCCCTTCAATCGAGGTCCCGGGCAGTTGGGGCAGCTTTTGCCGGGAAAGGGCAAGCACTGAGGGTCTCTTTCTATTGACAACCGCCACCTTATATGCGCCCGCCGTCTCGTTGCCGTCGGCCGGGCGGAGCATTAAAATATTAGGCATGGCCCGGAAACTCGCCAAATGCTCGATAGGCTGATGAGTGGGCCCGTCCTCTCCGAGCCCGATAGAATCGTGGGTCATGACGTAGATAACGCCGGCTTCGGACAAGGCAGAAATCCGCATAGCAGCCCGCATGTAATCAGTGAATACGAAGAAGGTCGCACAATAGGGTATTAGGCCCGAGCTATGAAGGGCTATGCCGTTGCAAATTGCGCCCATACCATGTTCACGGACACCAAATCGAACATTACGTTCTTCAGGAGTATTTTTTTGGAAGTTGCCGAATGTTTTTAAGAGGGTCATGTTGGAGGAGGCGAGGTCGGCACTGCCGCCGAGGAGACCAGGGAGGACTCTAGCGAGGGCGTTGAGATTTTGTTGGGAGAGGTTTCGAGTGGCGTCAGCCGGGCTGTCGGGAGTGTATGTCTGAAAGCAAGAGAGATAAACAAGTAACAAAAGAAATATTTTGAAGATGATGAATTTGTTTTAATGATAATTACAAAAAGTACCCCTAAGAATTAGCCTAATTACAAATAAAAAACTCTCTTTTAATTAAAAATAATCCCTTGAGATTTGCAATTATCTTGCAAAAGTGCAGGGGGTCAAAATTTTGAATAAGAATTCACTTGTGATTTGTGAGAAATGAGCAAGATTTGTCATGCGGCTTAGAATTAGTAAAGAACCCCCAACTATCTTTCAAAATTACAAATACCCCTTTTCATATTTGTTACTACTATTTTACAAATCTATACTTAATATTAAAAGAGGGTCGCAAAAAAATCTAAGGAAACATGTGTCATCTCCATATTAATCCTCTTTTTAAAAATCTTAAAAAATACACATTTACTTTGGGAGGGGGTTAGGAGGTTATTCCATTATATACTATCTACCAATTAAAAACTTTCTCTCATTTTATTCTTTTTATTTTTAAGTTAATAGTTTAAACAATTATAACTTTTATGTATCAATTTTAATTTTGAAAAAAATGTATCAAATTAATTCTTACTTTGTGCTCTTTAATTTGATATCCATATAATATATATAAAATAATATAAATATAATTATAATATATTTAGATGATTAAATATTTCAATATAAAAATATAAGAATATTGAGGAAAAATATATTTTTAGTTTATTTTCATAGCTTTTTAACAATATTTGATTTTTAAGAATTATTTTATTTTGATTATAAAATAGTAAAATATATTACATTGATGTCAAATCATATAAAAAATTTATATTAGTAAGAATATCGATTATATACTTTTAATAAAAGTTGATAATACAACAACAACAACATCAGAGCCTTAGTCCCAAAATTCTTTGGGATCGGCTATAATGAAAGTTGATAACAATAAACATAATTTAATTTCTTATTTATAAAATTAGATATAAGACTCATATTGTCCTATATGAAAAAATAAATGCCGGTGCTTAATTAATTTACAGTTTTCCTATCATGTGCCCTTAGATCACATGATAAGAGTTTATAAATGAAATTAAATTAAATAATAGTATATGTATATGTGTGTGTATACTGATTCATGTATATTTTATAATAATTTAATAATATTATTGAAATTCGATCACATATTATTAATATAATAAAATATTTAACATTTTACGCCGTGCATCGCACGGGAGGACATCTAGTTGCACCTAAAAAACAAAATAAAAACCAAAGCTCATACTTCATCCATTGATGACAAAAGATGACATTCACATACTCCAGCAAAAGCATATCCAATATCTCAAATAAATAAAAAATAAAAATGCAATCTCGAACTATTCACATATCATCAATGGATAGAGAAATCATTCAACACTTATATATGACAAATTCAATACTAACAAAAGTGGGCAAAGAACCACTTACAGGAAGGGCCTTCTCCCAACCAGCTGGGAGTTCACCAGTGATGATAGATTTCAACTCAGCAGCTTCCTCTGGGTACTTCTTTGCATATTCAGCAAACTTAGCGTTCCATTCAGCTTCGAGAGTAGCCCCCTCAGCAACATGTCGGCTCCAGTGTCTGCCACAAAAAGAATATTAAGATTCAACTAAAAAGAAAAAAATAATAATATTCGACTCGGGGAGTAAGTCGTCCGTACTTCTTAACATCATCAGGCACGTGGAAAGGCTCATGCGGCCATCCAAGGTTCTTTCTGGTGGCTTCAACTTCCTTGGCACCCAATGCACTTCCATGAACACTGTACGAGTTGGCCTTGTTCGGGGAACCAAAACCAATGGTTGTAGTAACCTGCTCATAAAATAATAATAATAATAAATCAGAAAATTAACTACATTTCCATCAAAGAATTTCAAGGACAAAGAAGCAGAATATGAGTCTATGACAAGTAAACTTTAGGGTTAATTACAAAGACTGCCTCTAAGGTTTAGTCTAATAACATAAAAACTCACTTGTGTTCTAAAATTACAAAATCACCCCTTGAGGTTTGAATTTATATTACATATAGTCTCTTTAACCAACTCTTGAGGATGCACTTTAAAGATAATTGTTTCATTTTTTTCCCGTAATAATCCTAAAATTTTAGTAAATTAGGAAAAGAATAAACTGACCTTGATCAAAGTGGGCTTGTCTTTCACAGCCTTTGCTTCCTTGATGGCGGAACGAATTTCATCATAACCAGTGTTGCCACTCTTCACCCAAATCACATGCCAACCAAGGGCCTCGAATCGGGCTTCGACATTCTCAGTAAAAGCAATCTCCGTGTCACCATCAATGGAGATGTGATTGTCGTCATAAAAGGCAATCAACTTTCCAAGCCCCCAGTGTCCAGCAAGAGAGCAGGCTTCATTTGAGATACCCTCCATTTGACACCCATCTCCAAGTATAACGTATCTGTGTTCAAGACAATGGCCAAATTATCCACAAACATATTAATATGGGATTTTAATAATTGATCAAGGATTCGAGAAATGAGTGTAAACAATTTTTTTACGTGTAATGGTCAACTATTTCGCTATCTGGTTTGTTGTATCGTGCGGCCAAGTGCTTCTCTGCAAGTGCCAAGCCAACTGCATTGGCAATACCTTGTCCAAGCGGGCCTATATGAAAGTAAATCGGGATAAAACTCGGATTCGATTCTTTTGTTCAAATGTGAAATTAAATGGAAATGATATTTGAGAATTTGGTTCGAACCGGTGGTCATTTCGACACCCGGCGTCTCAAAGTTCTCAGGATGACCCGGTGTTTTGCTTCCCCATTGACGGAAACTCTTCAAATCATCTTCCTGTAAAATAACATTATACATAGTTGTCAACTTTTGGCACACCAAAGACCGATTAAGAGCATTCACAGCAGATCACCTAAATGCATCACTTAACTTTAATTTTAGACTAAAACAATTAAAATTGGGACAAAAAGTGTATCCAGCAGATCTCCTAAATTAAATGGGGCCCACAAATTTTTTTACACCCCTAAATTCAATCCTAAATTTACACACATCCTAAATTTATTTTAAGCTTACAATTAGTAGGGCCAACACATAATTATTATTTTTATTTAGAAAATAGGAGATCTGGTGTATGCATTTATAAAATCGAGATCCTAAAATAGTTTAGGAAAGTTTTAGGGAGGAATTTAGGAGCAAAATTTTGAGATTTCTACTGGGAGTGCTCTAAACTAGATCTATCATCCATAACTGAAGAATACATCATCAATTAAAGCTAACACAATTTAGATCCATCTCCCATTAAAGAGTACAGAAAATCCTAATTCATACATGAAGGATCAGTTAGCATGTCAAGTATTTGCTGATCAAAATCAGTGAGAAAGAATCGGAGTAACAAATTATAAGCTAAAGATTCGACCTTGACGGCGTCGTATCCAGCCAGGTGAAGAAGTGCGTACTGTAGCATACACCCGTGCCCAGCGGAGAGGACGAACCGGTCACGATTAAACCAATAGGGGTTCCTAGGGCTGTATCTCATCACCTCATCGTAAAGTATGTGACCAATCGGAGCACATCCCATGGGCAGACCCGGGTGCCCCGAATTCGCCTTCTCAACGGCGTCAATCGCCAGGAAGCGTATTGTATTGACGGACTTGTCGATGAGCTCGGTGTCGGTTGTTTTCTCGAGGGACTCGACGGCGGCGGAGGCGCGGACTGTGAGGCGGACTACGGCGGCGGAGGCGCGGCGGCTGGAGACGGTGGAAGAGGGGGTAGATTTGAGGCCGGAGAAGGAGGGGATGGATAGAGCGGAGGACGGCTGGAGCTGATGGGCGGGGCCATGGCGGGGGATGGAGGAGCGGGAGAGGATGGCCTGAGAGAGTGTGAGGGAAGAAGAAGAAGCCATGGCTATGGTCTGTGTGGTTTCCTCACTTCGTGATTGTCGAAAATGGGATGAGTGTGAGTTTTTTAAGACAACGAAAATATTAGGTGTGCGTAAATTATGCACGAGTTCTGTTTTATTCTACTTATTTTTTTTTTTTACTTATTATTATTATTATTATTATTATTATTATTATTATTTTTTATACCTGTAATATTATCTTTATTATTATTAAAAAAACACATAGGATTACAAAAAATTAGGGGGAAGCCTCGAAACTAATCGAAATTTCACACCTCTAAAGAATTGAAATCCAATCCTATTAAAAATATGAACTGCTGCACGCGCACCAATGTCCTGAGTCATAGAGAATCGTCGAATGCGCTTAAGTAAAGTAACCCCATCTTTCTCAAGTTCTCCAAAAGAAGAAAAGGAGAAGGGGAGAAACCCATATCCAATATCCGCACATTTAGCATCGTACTTGACACGTTTACGCTGTGCAGCATCACTTATCGCACGCAGTTCACATTATTATTATTATTTGGTTTTTTTTATTAAAATTTTATTATTAGCTGAAAAACAGTTTACAAGAAATTAGTGGTTAATGCAATAACAAACCAACTCGAATAAAGATATGAGCAACAACGGGTATCCGAGCATCTTAAGATACCGAAATCTTCTGACTCCGTTTGAGTAAAACAACTGCACCCGCTTCCAACTCTCCCATTGAAGAGAAAGAGAAGGGTAAGAAACCATATCCCCGCGCCTCACATAAGTCTTGGTACTTGGCACATTTGCGCCGAGCAGCATCAACTACAGCTCGTCCAGGTGCAAAGTCAGCCATAACAGACAGGGTTAAGGGGAGGAACCAGTTAAATCTACACACACATTATTATTATTATTATTATTATTATTATTATATATTAGTTTAATACTTGAAATTTGGATCGAATTTTTGAAAGAGAATATCCCATTTTTTATTTACATTTGAAAGGTAATTTCCATAAGTCAAATATTAATTTAAATAACTGTTTCCTATATAATCTATTCATATAATTTAAATTGCTAATATTTTCAACCTATATTTTTGTTATCTCTATAGAAACGTCTCATATTTTAGATTTTACTGTTTAGAAATTTTGGTCTTAGATAGTTGACACATTTTTTTTATAATTGGACTTATTAAATCTAAATTTCTTATAATATATAATTATTTATATAATATTATGTTATGTATTTTAAAATTTTAGATTGTGTCATATTCTTATCATCGTCTTTGTATCTTATGCATATTTCATATCCATATTTCATATCCATATCTGTGTAAATTAAATATAAAAAATAAAGAAGTTAATCACATATAGGTCACAAGGTTCTCAAAACTGTGAAGATTTATTCATTAGAGGAATTTTCTATCGTCGGAAAATTTGGCTTAACATTAAGTCGATATTAATATTATATATTTGTTCATATTTATTGATTGCAATTCGTATATTTTTTTTTGTTATAGTTGAATTATGCGAAATTTGTTATACTAAATCATAATTATATTAGTATAATTAAGATGAACTTTCTACCGTCAGGCTAGAAAGACTTGGTTTGATGTTAAACCGATATAAAAAGAATTACGTATTCATTCATATTTTTTTATTCTAAAAATATCACGATTCAACTCAATAAGAAGAATATATGAATTGAAATCAATAAATATGAACAAATAAGTAATTTTAGTATCGATCAAACGTAAAGCCAAATTTTCCTGACATGACGGTAGAAAAGGCCAACTAATACTAAAAAGTTTTTTTTTTTTTTTTAGTATTAGAACAAATATCCTAGGTACCAAAAAGAAAAGTTAACACGTCCGCATGGGCAGCTCAATTGGTTCCTGGGTGGCAGATTGCTACAAAAAGAAAAGTTAACACAAGTAAACTTTTACCTATGAACTGATATGTATGTATTTCAGATGCTATGCCTATAGAAAAAATTAATAAAAAAATTAATAACAAAATAACTTAAAAAATAATCAAAAAATGTATTAAAAATACCAGAAAATCAAAAAAATAAGATAACAAGAAAATTAAAATAACAATAAAAATGCCAAAAAAATAGAAAACGATAAAAACTTCCAAAAGAATCAAAAAACCACAAACAATTGAGTAATTACTGAAATTAATCGGTTGAAATTGAACATAATCGATTGAAATTATATTTAATCAATTTGAAGTGAACTTAATCAATTTAAAATTGAACTTAATCGTTCAAACTGAACATAATCGGTTCAAATTGAAGTAAAAGTTATCAAATTATTTTGTTTTGTGGTACTTTGTCGTGGCTTTTTGGTATTTTTTAATTATTTTCTGGTAGTTTTTTTTTTTTTTTGATTTCTATGTAGTATTTTTTTTGTTTTCCATTTATATGTAGTATTTTTTTTGTATTTCATTTTTCTGGTTATTTTTATTATTTTTATTTTCTGGTACTTTTGATATCTGTTTTTTGGTTATTTTTTTTATATATATATTTTTTAAATCCGTTATCTTGGGTGAAAATTTGCATAGATTGGGGGTGTTAAAGCAATTTACATTTTTTATTATTTAATCAAAAATAAATAACACGGGCCACTCCCAAGACACTCCTTTGGAGAGGTCTTGGGTTCTAACCCCACCAAAGGAGGTGAAAGAAGATGTTTTTCTTTTTATGATCCTCTAGCTCCCCGGGGATAGCTCAAACAACCGCTAATCAATGTTTAATATCGCGTCAAGCGGCAGTGTGAGAGTATTTCCTGCTTTAACCCGGAGGCACGACTAATCAGCCACTGCTCTCCTTAAGAACTGTTAATCGAGGCGTTAAGCACCGGCTTCTCTCGCATGGCGAAGTGTACGAAAAAGCGTTGAACCGGAATTGCTCGAACGACTCGCGATTTACTTCTCTCAATGAGTTAGGAGTGGATTCATTGAGGGACTAGGATTAGTCAGGCTAAACTGGGATCACTTAATTATCAAAAAAAAAAAAAAAAATTAACGCACTCTTGCCCTTTGCAGTAGGTGGTACCTACCTTGGAGTGGCCGAGCCGGAATAGATAGAGTTGGGATGGACCGTACTTGTCTGGTGAGTTTTTCGAGTAAAGGAAAGGGCACCTTTATTTTTTTAAGTACATAAATAGTCCATACTTCGTATAACTAATCATATAAAAAACAGTTTCACATAGAAATTGATGGCCAACTGCGTCAAGACAGTTGGTTAGCACCCTCTTGGTTAATTGTGGCTCCTCTCAAATATTTGAACTCACATAACATCTTTATCCATACTTTCTCTAGAAACTTCATTTATCGATTTCTAATACGTCACAATACGAAAATACAAATTTTACTCGTACAACCACAAACTTTCTATATCTATAAATCTCATAAACCTATTTTTTATGATCCCACATATTCCACATTTTTTTCTCTATTTCTCATTAAAGATCTATTTATATTTAAAATTTTATTTATATAATAACTGAAAGACAATACTGGAGACAAAATTTTCTAAATATTAGACATAAAAATATTAGATACCAAAAAAGAATTTAACTAAATTTATAAAAAAAGAAAAAAAATCAGAATAAATAATTTAATGAATCGCTAAAATAATTTAATAATTACATAAATTTACAAATATTATATTTAATTTAGCTGAATTAAAAAATAAAAAAATGCATATGAAATTGGGAGTCGAGTTTTTGGGAAATAAAATAGAAGAAAGAGGGAAGATGTGGGTGGGGAAAAAAATAAAATAAAATAAAAGTAGGAGAGAGAGGTTTAGAAGATGTGTGGATTTCCAAACCTAAACCCCAAATCTCCATTGTCTAACCATAAACCTCTAAATTCTACAAACTCAAACTCCCCCCAAATTCATTATAAAAAATGGTCTAAAAAATAGAAAAGCGAAAAGAATGAATGCGAGTCCCATATCTTTTTGCGAATGAATTAAATCTAAACTAAGGTCCTGACCAAAAATAATAAGTGAGGTGATCGATGATGGTCCATAAAATTGAGTTCGAATTTGAGTGGACTTTGTGGGAAAAATATCGCGAGTTCAAAGAAAGAGTGTGAAATGGTGATGTGGAGGCGACGGGGTTGTCATGGATCGGTTCGTGTTCGATTTTGAACTAAACTGGTCCGATAAATTTATCTTTTAATACAAAATAATCGAATTGCTTTCGATTTGAACTCGGTTCATTTGTTGGGTTTTTTCGAGCCCTGTCTTTTCTTCTTCCACTTTCTTATGGAAAACATGGAGCCATTCAAGTGGTTTCTTTTAAACAAAGGAGAATCCAACGTATTTTAATAACATCCAGTAGCTAAACATACAAGTAAAAATAGAAAACACTAGAAATAAAACAAAGAATCCGATGTATTTAGTAGCATCTCTAGCAAAATAGCATCCGTTACTTATTTTCCTTTCTAACACAACAATCAGTTAGCTCGAGTGGTTGAAAAGTGACATTAGGAATCTGGTAAGGAGAAGGAACTCCACCGGAGTTCAAATCCCTCCTCCCGTATTTTAATTTTGAAGATCAAAACAGAATCCGGATAGCATCTGCCGGAGATTATCCGCATTCGGTCCGTCCGGATATTTCCGAATCCGTATCCGGATTCGAATACCTTTACTAACTACAGGATCCGAATACGGATATGGTCATATCCGGCTCCGTATTATCCTATTCCCACCCCTACACATAATCTCCTAGATTGTACAAAAAATAAAAAAAAAAAACGAAAAGCAAACCAAAAAGACGGACCGAAAGTAAAGCGAAAAATTGAAAAACCCGACTGACTGTTCGCATGCTTATATTTTTAATATTGAGAAATAAAGAATGAAAACATGCGACAAACTATTATGGGGAGTAGCATACTTATATTTTGTAATTATATATTAAAATTATATTAAAAATATATATTATATATAATTAATTTCAGATACGAATATTTTTGGATACGGATGCGCCTATATCCATATCCGTATCCGGAACCTTCGGATACAAATAATATTCGTATCCATTTTTTTCGAATATAGATAATATCCGCTTTTTCCGTCCCGCTTAAATAACAAAAAAAAAGAAGCAGAAAATAAGATGTTGTTGGTGCTGCTTGCAAAGGTTGCACCTGATCATATTCGTAAGAGAGGTTAGGTGGGCGTATTTTTTTTTTTTTTTTTTATTTCTTCATTCGTCAGTCGTCACTCATTCCTCACCTTTTTTTTATTTTTTTTTATTATTATTCAATTATACGTTTCATTAAATAGAGGCAACATTGTAAAAATCGATACTCAGTCCTATTCGGTTTGATTTTTTAAAAACGAGTAATCGGATTACCGGAGAGTACTCGAAATGAGTACTCGAAGAATTAATCGGGATGAAAAAAATATTTTTAATTCTTCATATATACTAATAAAAAGAGAATAAAATTTTTATTTGTTTATGTATTAATAATTTCATTTAGTTTTGTTTAAAAATAGATAAAGCTTAATGATTTAAAGTGATAATAACTAAAAATATTAAATAATTTGAGATTACTTAAAATTATTAAATTATCCAAATAGTCTCAATCCAGCTCGATTTAGGACCGATTTCCGCATACTCGCTTTCGTACTCCGTCCGAATTTACTGATTTTTACAACACTGAATAGTGGTAGTAGGTGTTCAACCAAACTTTGAAAGCGCGAGGTCATTGGGGTATGTGATGTTTAGATTTAATATTACCATATCACAAAAGGTCGACCGCCATGTAAGCAAATGAAACATACAAAATAAAATAAAAAACTGAATCCTTTTTCCAAAACCAACAAGACCGGTCCAGAAATAATTTCGTTGTCTAGTAGCATAAGGCGAAATCCCTCGCCTCCAGGGCTTCATCCCTCGACCCGATAGGAATTGGTGGAGAAATTAAATCATGGTACTAACTACCACTAAGTGGGAGGAGCATGTCAGTGGCCATGAGCCATCTCCCACATTGGAGGATAAAACTCCCACATCTGCACGCTGTGACTCGAACTCGCGCCTCAGCAATCTGCCACCCAGAAACTAGTTGAGCTGCCCATGAACTTCCGCTTTCAGTGTCTCGGTTCGGCTCCGACAGGTCCGACTTCGGAAGTTGGGAGAGATCGACTACACCCCTTGGAGCAACCATGTGGTCTCTTCATTTTTCAAATTAAAAAGGACACTTGTCCACTTCTAATTGGTTATCCAAATTTAGTTTGTACATTAAATTTACATTTTAATATTTTTTACAAATTAGATTAAAAAAACAAGAATAAAATAAAAATGCCAAAATCAATATTTTCGTTCCGTATAAATAGAGACCAATTCTGATAGATTTATACATACACTAAAATTTTTTCACTTCATATTGCGATCCAAATTACTTTAAATTATTTTAATTTACATAATTTGAAATATTATAACTTGAATTATGGTAATTAAATTATAATAAAAAGCACCATAAAATAATTGCATATTATATTGTGGTTGGGTGGTTGAGGTGCTCATGAATAAATATCTCAAAATTGATGTGGTTGGATTGAGATTAATGGTATATTTGGATGCATTAACTGATAATCTAGCCGATTGTTAATAATCTGGCTGAAAACCAATAATCTAGATTATATCAGATAATCTAGCTGTAGTATGATAATTTAGATTATTGTATTTAAAAGTGTTTGGAAAACTAGCTATCATAATAGCTGAAATTTATAAAATGACATAAAGATACACCTTTTATATTTATTGTTATATTATAATATTACAAAAACAGCCTTAATAATTATATATTAACTCTTATGTTGCTTATTATTCTTTCACATTATGCAATATTATTATTTATTTTGTTTTCAACTTCTAATGGTATTTTAGGGGGTTTTCTATGTTATCACTTATACTATTATACACATTTTATACAAATATTTATTAAGAGTAAAATCGAAATGAAAAAATAAAATTTGTATATTATATATATATATATATATATAATATACATTAAGGGTAAGATCGGAATGAAAAAAAATCTGGTAGCTTTGGGTTGAAAGCTATATTCGAAAGCGTTTGAATTTAATCTAGATTAAGATTATAATCTACATTAAATTATCACCATCCAAACAAGATTTTGAAGGTCAAATTAGATTATTTGACCAACTTTAATCTAAATTAAGATTATAATCTAAATTAATTGATCATCCAAACATATCCTAATATTATTGATGTGAAAGAGAAATTAATATTTAATGATTGGTGGTTGTTAAACATAACCCATATGGACGCACGTCATCTTTCCCAAAATTAATACTTTGGTCTTATTCCCCAAAAGTCTTAATAATCCCCTACAAAACAAAAGAACCATTTTGTAAAAAAAAAAAAAAAAAAAAAAAAAAGGAACCATTGAGCTCCCTCAAAAAAAGTCTCTACAACAAGACTACGATTGCCATTGGTATGATATTGTCCGTTTTGTGTCGGAGCACGGATTTATTTAGGATTTTTTCCTTCAAAATGACCCGTAATTAGGCGGGACTTCGGTTTCAACTGAAGTCTTGACCAAAAAAAAAAAAAAAATTGCCTGATTAGTGTATTAAAAACCAAGGATGGTAAAATGGCAGCCTAACCAAATCAACGGCCATTTGGAGTACCAGAGGAAAATTGCACTGGAAATTTATGGATATTCCGATAACTAGTCTAGATTATTTCTGGTTAACTATTATGAGTGTAAAAATGACGGAAAACAAGCTGTAATAAACAAGAAATGCGGGCCGAAATTTTAACATTTATACAAGGAACAAGTAAGAGAACGGCATGATCCATCACATTTATAATATGCATTGCGATCGTCATTAGTTTAGTTGCGTAAAACAAACGCTGGACAAAAGAGGTGCTCAACGTTTTAGTAACTTGAGAACGGCATAGGGTGGCACCAGAGCATATTTTGTACTGAAATTCACTAGTAAAGCAATTAATTAAGAAGATAAGATTTATAGAAACTGTAGATTCTATAAGCATTGCATCAAATGATTTAATGCTCATTCACTACATCAATTTAACTCTTTTATAATTTGAAGATGAATTCCGGATACCTCTACCAGTCACTGCATATGGAGCCGATGCTGATCGCAAGGAAGGTGATTTGTCGATGTATGCATACCTCTCATTGCCATTCCAGTACAATATAATCCGATTCGTAGAAGCATGTGCCCAGCTGTCACCTGTTGAGTACCGATTCCACATTAGAAGAATGTATATACTCCGGTCGTTATAAGTCTTTTTTAACTCATTCATCAAGACCAAGGTAAGTTAATGATGAAAAAATGTACGAGAGAGAGTAAATATATGTGTTGGAATTTGAACAGTCATATTTTTTTTGGAGCTAAAATGAAGGGTATTTTTGTAAATGCTCCTGAATAATTATAGAAAACTAGACAGAGACTTATAATAAGGACTGGAAGGAGTATATGGTTAGCTTATTTTTATAAGTTTTTCACTTGCTCCTATCTAACACATACCTCAAGGGAGAAAACAAGCAGACAATCATTAAAAGGAAATCTAACAACAACACATTGAAAACAATGTAAAGACAGAATCGGTTAAGAGTAATTCTGACCGAACATGGTATTTACCAAGAGCAAGAGTCAACTGAAATGAGCCTTCGTTGTACTTTGTCGTAACTTGATTTAATAGAACTACCTGCAAGAAGGGTTAGCCTTGAACCATAAATTCCACATCATCTTAATTTAAGATGTTTTTAGAGCTTATAAGATGTTAAATCTTCCACCCATACTTTTATTTATTTCTTCAAATACAGAGCATTTTCAGGATCTTATAAGTTCTTTCAGGAAAAAAATTACCAAACAAATTTTAAGAGCACATATTGCTCTGCCAAACACCCCTCTTAAAGGCATAGGAAAGTAACTACATGGTGGTGAAAGTTAAGAAGGCAAACAAGTAGAAGAGGTTATTGCACGATAACAAGTTCGGATGTCCTTACTGCCAAATCAAACTTCTTTGCCAGTTTCATCAGTTTTAATGCAATTCCAGAAAGTAGTCGAGTTCTAAGAGCCATGTCCTCAAAGTCTTGTCGGAAGTGGAAAGTGATGCTATCGATAATGACAACCTTGACCTGCGAAAACAGCAAAATTCCCCTGATGAAAACCGTCCAACGCCAAAAAATGAAAAACCACGTGATTTGCTATACTCACATCTTTATGCTCATTGATGAACTTCTCCAAGTAATTTACCACGGCAATTTGCTCGGTGTAAGTGCATATGCGGAAGTAGAATATATTGTCCATAAAAGAGTTGGGCTGTTTATGTACTTGCCGGTCTTGAGAATCCTTTCGCAGCAGGCTATCATATTCTAGCATGTCCATAGCACATGCCTCTGCAATTTGTAGAACACGTTCGACCATGAAGCTGCCTTCTGTATCTGAGTATGATCAGATATTCAGGAAAAAGCTATACCAAGAGCAAACCTACTGTTTGATATATATACACACCATATACAGACCTATATAAATTGCCTTTCCCCCTAGGCCACCATAATCAGCTGGAATTTGAACATTTATTGCCAGTTGAATCCTATATGTATCAAAATTTTAATTTATAAAAAAAAAAGAATTTAAATGCTCAAGTTGAAGGACGAAAATAGTAGATTGGGATGATCCTAACCCAAGCTGTGTTTTACCGATGCCTGGCACTCCACCTATTTAAATGAGGAACACAGCTATAGTAAGAACATACAGAAAAAAATAGAGGTAACCTATACATGTGTAACATCTACTGGTGCACAAACGCTCAGTGACTTACCAATCTCGGTAACTTCTTTGCAGCGAATTCCTCCGCCAAGGATTTCATCCAAATTCGAGCAAGACGTAGTGATGCATATAGAAGATTCCTCCTCATGTAGGATATCCCATGCTGTCTGTGCTCCTAGACAAACTGAATTGTTAAATTTAGGTATAATTAAAAAAGTACCCTTGACATGTAGCTCAATTACAGTGAAACTTAGTTATCTCTTAAAATCCCCCCCCCCCCCCCCCCTGACGCTTACAAAAATGCACCCCCCAATAGGGGATATTTGTGTTTTTTCTTAAGAAATAAGTGGATCTTTTGTAATTAGACTAAACATCAGGGATACTTCATGTAATTATCCCTAAAACGCATTGCAAGCAGAGCAGCTCTGAGTTTAGCAGCTCCAAAAACTGACAGCAAAAAAAGAAGAAGGCCAAAAGTTTTCTCCTATCTTAGTAACTATTGATAACCAATTCCATCAAAGTTTGCAAACACTTCACAATACCATATTTTGCTAAAATTTGATACGGCTCAGGCCGGCCCATCGGATAGAGGTTCAAGACCGGCTCCGGAACGTCGTCGACCTAGTCGTTTGAAGGATTATTATTATTAGTACTTTGGATTATCATTAGTAATTTCTGATATTTAATGTATTTTTTAAAGAGTTTAATACCCCTTCATGGGTTTTCTTTTCGGTTCTTTCCCATGACGCCTTTATTGAACCGATAGGGCTTAGTTATAAATACCACAAACTATTATATTTGGAATAATAAGAAAAGATTTGCCCTAATCTCCTCTGCCTCCTCTCCCTCTCTTCCCTCTCTCTCTCCTACCTCTCTCTCTCCCGCCGCCAGGCCCTTCTTCTGAATTCTTTTCGGTTTTCTTGATACATAAGTGGTATCATAGTTTGACAACAGATCACCATTCATACAAAGAACGGAAAATTAATTCTACCATTCATAATAGCGCGACCTCCGTTCTCAATTTTGTCTGACCCATTCCTTGCTGATACAATCTTCAGAATCTCCGCCGACTCATTTTCCGAAATCTTCAAATCTACATAACAATAACATAAGGATGAAATAAAATTCCGGTACAGTTCGAATAATGAACATGGATACAGCAGTAAAAGCATTGATGGAATTATTGAAAACCTAGACACGCAGTATTACACACACAAATGAGTGTATACCTCGAGCTAACTTGGAAGGAGATGTGGAGGAAAGAGAAGACAGAGAAGCGTAGCCCGCGGATATCAGCTTTCCTCTCTGTGATGCAGAAATGGGTAGAGTCGACACTTCCATTTTCACAGTCAGTGTGTGTTTTGTGTGATGTGTGTGTACTTGCTGTGTGAATTCGAAATTACTTGGAGAGGTTTCGCGCGCTCTGTAATTTTTTGTCTACATTATCTTTTGGGGATGAAAGTAACTTTATCAGATTTATGGGGGAACGGGAGTGGTTTGTAATAATAAAGGAACTCGAGGGGCCTTCCACAAGTACAAGTTTTTAACACATATCAATTCAGTCCCCATATTTTATGATATTTCTCGTAGCGCGCTAATGTTAGTTTATACTCCCTTCTAGGGCTGTCGAACGGTTCGGTTCCGATTAATCGGATCGAAATTTTGGGTTAACCGGAACCATAATTGCCCAAAAATGAGAAGCGAAAACCGGACCATATAAAATTTCGGTTAACCGGAACCGGACCGATTATTTTTGGTTCCGGTTCGGTTTACCTGAAAAAAACCATTTTTTTTTTAAAATTCGAAAAAAACCTGTTTTAATTGAAAATATACTATTTAATAAACTGTTTTAATTCGAAAAAAATATTTTATGTAAATATACTATTTAATGAAAATATACTATTTAATTCGAAAAAACTGTTTTAGTTGAAAACCTGTTTGAGACGAGAGAGAGAGAAATTGAAAATAGAGATTTAGTCATTTAGGATTTTAATTTTTAAAATCATAAATTATTAAATATATTAATATTTAATAAATATATAATATATTATTACAAAATCGGTTTTCGGTTCTAAACCGTTCGGTTCCGGTTTTGAAAACCGAAAAATTTAGACATACGGAACCAAAAACCGAACCGAAAGCCGAATATACGGTTCCGGTTCGGTTCCGGTTCTAACCGAGAACCGGGAACCATTTAGCGGGTATTACAATATTAAAGTAATAATTTCAATTCTTTAAAGAATAAGAGAGGTGTATTCAATTCAAATTTTGGTGGATTAATAATAATCCATGAATTTTTAAAGATTTTGGCGGATTAAAAATAATGCATGGATTAATAATAATCATCGTAGATTCTTATAAAGTTGATGGAGAGTCTTTCGGATTTACAAATGGATTTTTAGAAATCCTTCAAAATATCATTGATTTTGGTGAGATTTCAAAACTTACAAAAAAACACTAACAAATCTATCAAAATCCACCATTTTAATGAATCCAAAAAAATCCATGGATTTTTGAATACCCTCGGATTTTAATGGATTGTTTTAAATCCAAATTGAATACACCAAGATTTTAAATGACATTTTGAAATTCAAATTCAATACCTCAAGATTTTAATGGACTCAAAACAATCGAAATTGAATAGTGAATACCGTAGGATTTCTCAAATCCAAAAAAATCTCACAAAATCCCAATTGAATACACCCTCTTTAGTTTCAAAGTCTAGCGCATATTTCGTAAAAATAACCTATTTTTTTAGCTTATTAATTAAAATAGTTTTTCTTTAATTTTAATAATTTTAACAGAGATACAACCCATTTCAAATCAACAATTATCACTTATTTTTTTAATTTATTTTTTCGATCAACTACTTTTCTAATTTACGTGTGTATGAAATGAGTCAAAATTGGATTTTGTCCTCATGTAAGAACTAAGAACCAATTTTATCTATAAAACTAACTAATATGGACGGTTCAGATATAAGTGGGGCTTAATGCTAATTACATGTGTGGAATTGCTAGTAGGATAATTTTGTCCTCACATATATAAATTATTTTCATTTAAAATACAATAATTTAATTATTTATTATTTGGCTTTTCTATAAAAATACATCAAATTTATCCACTTTTCATTATCTATGATCTAAGATGCATATTGCTACATTAAAATAATAAATAAAAATATTATTTTTACAAAAATACATGGATTCTATATTAGCATCATATTTGTTCTACAATATCATTATAATAAATCTATATTAGAAGTACAGTGAAAGCAAATAACAACGTTCTGAATCAATGTAACTAATTCACCGTAACAGTATACATCACATATAATAACAGTATAATAAAATCAAAGTTGCATGCTTAAGACGTAAAAGCAATGTAATAAGTCCAAAAGTAGCAACATGATAAAACATAATAGCCGTGTGATACTTTCAAAGTTGCAGTATGGCGAACACATAGTAGCAATGCAATAAGCTCATAGTGGTGGTGTTCGATTTTTTTTTAACTTGTACTTCGACTATAAACTATTAAACTGCTATTATGCATTGAGTATACTGCTAATATAAACTTATCATAGTGTTAATATGGATTCCAATAATGTTAAAAACATATTTACTGTTATATTTTCAATGCTATTATTATACAAACGCACTCCTTATATATATCACACCATTGCTATTATACAAATATACTGCTTCCAGTGCCGCGTGCAATTTTTTCTTTGGGTTAATTGCTTCTAAAGGCACAACCTTTTCATTAATTTGCAATTTTAGCATCACCTTTTCTTATTGGCAATTCAAGGCATGACCTTTCAAGTCATTGCAATTTGAAGCATATGTTCAATTTTCGTGCTTAAAAAAATGACGTAACTTTTTTAGTGATGTGGCATTGGACTCATTATTGATGTGGCAATTTTACTTATTTTTATTAGGGTTAATTGCTTTTAAAGGCACAACCTTTTCATTAATTTGCGATTATAGCATCACCTTTTTTTATTGACAATTCAAGGCATGACTTTTCAAGTCATTGCAATTTGAAGCATATGTTCAATTTTCGGTGACCGGAACGTGTATTTTTATTAGCGACGTAGCATGTGACTCATTATTGAAGTGACATTTTTATTTATTTTTACTATTTTTTTTCTTATAGAGAATATTATACCCATTTTATCAATAATCCAAATTTAAACTCAATTTAAAGTTTTTTTTTGACATTAAATCCAGATTTTGTAGACATGCTAATGAAAATGGAACTGCAAATTGCATGGGACAACCAGATGTAACATGGATGCAAGAGCATCAACAGACGCTTCACAAAAGCCAGCAAAAGAAGCAACCTCAACAAGGGCATTGGTTTTAGGGGGCAACAAAAACAATCCAATGAAAAGCTTTGTTGACATGCATCAGATAGCCTGAAGCATGGAGAGTTGTCCATTCACAACACTGCTGGAAGAAATAGTCTGCCTCAACAAGGTTCCCAATTTATTGGAGAATGCCATTTAACAAGTAACTGTTAAAAGAGGATGGGAAGGATTTTACAGAAAAAGGGACGTTTGTTAAGGCTAGAGGACAAACAATTATAAGAAACTGAACTTGAGGCATTGCCATAGCCATAGCCATAGCCATAATAATATTTTAGCATAAAGTAAGTCTTTTGCTTAGATACATCCAAGAGACATTTTCCACAAAAAATTACAGGGGCATAGCCTCTTTGTTAATTGGGACTATAATCTCAGAATTTACATATCAGGACAAAAGCTTACGACAAAAAATATAAGGGTATAGTCTCCTTGTAAAACTAGATGCGACTTTCTTGTGTTCCCATAGCATTCCCTCCAACACCAGATGTTGATGCAGCTGCAGAACGACCTCTGTCTCTCGTAGGACGACCACGCCCGTAACACGAAGGACGACCTCTCCCTCTTGTAGAAGCATTGCGGTTTCAATAGCCGAGTTGACTTGACGAACCTTATTACCAGTCATCTGCAACGAATCAATTTTAAATTTCAAAAACTAGGCAATAAACGTCGTTCGAGAAAAATGAGTATGAAGAACAAGTGAATTACCCTTATATAATGATTCCTAGTTTCTTCACCTACCAGTACACCAAACTCGCTTCTAGCCTACATAACAACCAACCATATACAAGATAATTATGTTTCAACTATAATTCCCAAAGAAATAAAGCACAAATAATACTCACCATTTTTCTCTCTTTTGAAACATCACTAGATTGAGAGACACTCTTTCCTCTTGCAGCTGCATTTTTACTTCCATTGTCGACAGATCTTTCAACAGCTTTATTCTTGCAAGTTTTTCTATTGTGTCCAGTTTGGTAACAATTTTGACATGTCATCTGTAAGCCATAACGCGGAAGCTTAGTTCGACCCTGACAATCCTTTTCGTCAACTCCTCTAATCCTCTTGGTCTTCGGTCTTCCCGGCATTTTTCTTGCCCTAGGTGGAAGTATGGGATTTCCTTCCGCTTCGGGCCACATCTTTGAGCCATTTACTGGTTTCAATCCATACTTGTATGCTTCCTTGTACTTGCCAATTTTGTAGCAATCTGCTACATAATCAGATGCATCCAACTTAGAGAATGTTAATGCTCTACATGCATGGATGCATGGAATGCCACTTATATCCCAAGCTCTACAGCTGCAAGTCCTTCTACCTAAGTTCACCATAAATTGATCATCACAATGACGCACTTCAAATTCACCGTACAAAGCTGCTTTACAAGTGCACATCCTGCTATCATACTTTGCTTTGTCTATCTTCTTCTTGATAGCTGGACATATTTTTTCAGTTACAACTGACACTTTGTAGTATTGTCGTGTCATCAACTGACCTCTCATATCCTCCATCATGTCAATAATAGGCTTTGCTCGTGCTTTTAGGATATAGCCATTAAAGGTTTCTGAAATGTTGTTATCAATCATGTCACATTTAACATCAGTTGAGATGAAAGCCTTACAGAATCTCTGAGGCTCTCTCTCCACAAAATCCAAGTATGCAGCTTCATCCTCGGCCTTCATATCCTCCAATACAAGCTTATACTCCTCAACATATGTGCTTCTTGCTGCTCTCCAGAAAATATTCTTTAAACTGATGCCCTTATGAGTCTTCTTCCAATTACAGTACACATGTCGAGCGCAATTGCGATGTTCAATGTTTGGAGCCAAATCAGCTACTGCATTTAATAGACCCTGCAAGATTTGTCAATTTTTATGAGAAAGTGTTGAAATAAAACTTGAAGCAGGTACACTTCAAATAATTACCTTTTGTTGATCACTAATGACTGTTGTGCCCGACCCATCATTTATGCCCAAGTCCTCAAAGAGTATCCTCAGAAACCATGTCCAGCACCTCTGGTTCTCAACTTCAGCCACAGCCCACGCGATGGGGAACATTTGGTTGTTCCCATCTTTACCTATTGCAGATAATAAAACTCCTTTTAGCGGTGTTTTCAGAAAACAACCATCAAGTCCAATAATCCTACGACACCCGCGAAGAAACCCTTTCTTCAATGCACTAAAACCAACATAAAACCCACAGAAGACTCCCCCTTCACACCACAACTCGAATTTGCCTTCTTTATCAACTCTCATCAACTCCAAAACATAAGGCCTCAATTTTGCATAATGTTCAACATATGTTCCCTGAAGGTTTCTCAATGCTTGCTTTTTGGCTCTGAATATTTTCCAAAATGAAACTGAGACCCCATATTTTTCCATTATTTCCTGCTGTAGCTCCTCAACCGTGATGCGTGGCTGCGTCTTATCGTCTCATGGTATTCCTTGGCAATCCATTTGGTGGTTGCCGATTGTTATCCACCGTAAATGAACATCCCTCATGCTTAGAGATCAATGTTTTGATAACAAAGTTATTCTCAGATTTGACAAGACTTGTAAGGCATTTCCACTTGCATCCTTCACGACATTTGGCTTCCACTTGCCTTTTATTTGAGCGATAGAAATAGATAGGATAACCATTTGCAAGCGCATATTTCTCGATGGCATCTCTTACTTGTCCGCATCAACAAATTTCATGCCAAGCTTAAGCCTCAATTCCTTATGATTACATTTCGGATCATAAGTTAACTTCATTAGTTTCTTTTTGGGGACTATATCCAAATCCTTCTTCTTCACCGAATCGAATTCACTTCACCATCACCTGCCCGCATAATCGCTATGGTACTCATCTTCAGTAGGTGTGAATAAAATGACTTCATTTGACGGGAAATCAATTTCAAGTTCAGCCTTGTCGTGCTCCTTAGCTTTCCCCTCCTCCTTAGCTTTCTCATGATACTTAGCTTTCTCACGCATCATAGAATTACGAACATTATTTCTTGCCTCCTTATATTCCTCATCTCCACTACCCAATTCATCATCTGACAATCCATCATCAGTGTCGCTAAAATGATCAGATGTGACACTCTCATTGTCAGTGTCACTCTCATTCCCATTCTGAACATTCTCACCCCCAAAATCACCAAGTTCTACTAATATCTCTTTCATCATTTGATCACGAGAACTACCAAAATATTCTCCATCACCTTCTTGTTTATCTTTCACACCATTATCTACATAAACACTACAATAATGACACTCATCTCCCAATTGGGAAGTCATCATCATAACTTCTTTATCATCTTTCATGATAATGTAATTTCCAGAATTTCGGTCTTTAAACAACAAGCCATCCCATGAGATGTATCCCAACTCCTTCACCTCATCTACCAAATCTAAGAATCCAAATCTATCGATATCAAGTCCACACTTGCTAGTTATTCTACCTCCAATATATTGACTGTGTTTTTGCAAGTACGTCACCTTCCCACCGTGATGAAAATATATTGTCAAATCCATGCTACAAAGACACAATTTATTGTTCAGAAATAATTTAAAATTACAAAAGAATACGAGCCCCATTTGTCCAACATAAACAAGTATTCCAAACATTTGGTACAAAATCCCATATATGAACAATAAAGATATTGTTCAGAATAAAAGCAAATAGAAAACATTTATATCGATGGTGGAAACTTCACAGCATAAAGATATTGTTCAGAATAAAGATATTGTTCAGAATAAAATCCCATGGCGATGGTGGAAACTTCACAGCATAACAATGACGGCTATTCAACGACAAAAGCAAATAGAATAAAAAAAATGTCCAGAATATTTGAAGACCTACCTGTCCGCCATTAATATCGATTTGGGCAGACCTCTTTCTTGTGCGAGCAGCGCGGCATCTATGCAACTGGGAGGGTTTTTACTGGGTATGATATTTATATAAGAAGTATAGAATTAACCCTAATAAAAATAAGTAAAATTGCCACGTCAATAATGAGTCCAATGCCACATCACTAAAAAAGTTACGCGTCATTTTTCCGGTCACCGGAAATTGAACATATGCTTCAAATTGCAATGACTTGAAAGGTCATGCCTTGAATTGCCAATAAGAAAAGGTGATGCTAAAATTGCAAATTAATGAAAAAGTTGTGCCTTTAGAAGCAATTAACCCTTTTTCTTTCTTATATTTGTAGTATGCAGTTTTAAGTCATAGATCATGAAAATACGATTAATTTGATATTTTGTTGTAAAATGAATAACAAACAAGCAAGTTGATGCATTTTCAAAGAAAGACGATTTGAATAACATTGACAAAAAACACTCGTCTAGTTGAAATAACTGCACGTCCATAATAATAAACAGATTTTTAACAAAATTTTCAGCATATAAATTGATGATGCGTCACAATCTATACCACGATTATTTTTTTTTGGCGTATTGGTCGTGATGGGTTCATAGTTCTCACACCAATAATGGTTTCATAATGATAACCTATCCCTATATGTATATATCTATCTATATATTAGTAAGATAGGAGATGGGAATTGAATGAGAACCAAGTCCTGATATAGAAATATGTAATGCTATTATCAGCTACATGTACGATTCTCTTCTATACAGTTAAACCTCGATAAATGAATGTTCGATAAACGAATAACCTCGCCAAATGAATAATTTTCTTCGGTCCCAACTCTTTATAACATGTTCAAATTTTCTTTCGATAAATAAATAATTTCGCTAAATGAATATTTTTCTCCGGTCCCGATCATATTCATTTATCGAGATTTCACTGTATTTAGCATCACATATTATCGTTAAAAATAAAAAAAAGCATTACATTTTATTAGCATCATACATAGCTGAAAATTGTATTGCTATAACATACCATAACATAGTGCTTAGTTCTCACACGGGAAAGAGTTCCGACGTGAAGCAGACACTATGCGTGTGCCTGCGTGCGTGCGTGCATGTGTGTCGCTGGGGATAATTACATCCAAAAAGATGTGCGTGCGTGTGTGTGTGTCGTTGGGGATAATTTTATCTAATCCTTACACTATGTTCCTTTTCATTCCTTTTTATCTATACTAAATAATGTGAATTGATCAAAAGATGACTGCCTTGGTCTAAATATAGAAAAGATCCATCCAAAAAGCTGTGAGCTTTGAAGACTATGATGGTTGTTGAAGAGATGCTTGAATTAGAGAGGTGAGAGATGGATGAATCCGGGCTGTCTTCAACGATCGGGCTTCACTTCGTCCTTGTGCGTACTCTTCGCCCAATGGCCACCTTGGCCGCAGATCAAGCTGATTCATTAACTCTAAACTTTTCAGACAAGAAAGGAAATGAGGTAATACAGAACATAGTAAAGAATAAATCCGAACAGACGGGAAGGCCAGTTTCAAGTAGGCATTCAACATTCAACGACATTTTACGTTGCATATTGTGATTAAAAAATAGTTTGTCAAATCCCAAAAAAAAGGGCTTTTTAGCTTTTAACTGGTAAAACAAACATTTTTTGGTATTAGCTCGGGGTTCTGAATCCTACCCCGCCTTTTACTCTCGATTTTGTTAACGAGATCATTTTTCATGTAACAATATTTCAATCTTCTATTTGGTCCAACATTTTACAGTGCGATTTGGAGTATACCGAAAGCAATTTCATGCAACTAAACTTCCGAATAGTGAAAAGTGAAAAAGACACGAACCAGAGCATCCTCGGGTTCACATGCAGGTGGCGGAGGATCATATCTTCCCATTCGAAAATGCTCGATGCCTGTCCAAGCAATCATTACTCCTATCACAAACAGAAACGCAAGGAAATGTTAAACGAGACTCTCATGTGATTAATTTCCGATTAGGGCTGTTTTATCGTCACATATGTGATGTGACACTGATTAAATTCTACTCATTCATACTCCATCCGTATCTAAATAGATGTATTGTACCGATAAATATGAAAACTATATCCTTATACATTTTTTTTATAATATTTTGATAATATTATTTTTTTGATAATTGTTCATGATATAATTAGATTGCTCTATTTAGGTACGGAGGGAGTATTTGCAAAGTAGATTGAGCAATAATGTAAACAAAGTAGCTTCTTTGAACAAAATAATTTTGCCCATCTCATATTTATAAAAATCAGTGATAATTATAAAAAAAAATCCAGTTATCCTTCAAAATACGAATACACATCCTTAAAATATTACGAACACCCTGGTAATGTTTGTACTTATCTAACAAACACTCCCATCTCGACCCTCCATTTATTAAAGAGAAACAAATATCAATAAGTAATTTTGAAAGATAGCTAGCCTTTTTTTTTTTTTGTAATTAACCCTAAAATTGATAAATATATATTTCTTAAATGGGGACTAAATGGGGCACCTAATCTACTACTTGCTGCGTGGCTTACAACGAGACGAACACTCAAAAAGTGTTTGTCCTACCATTGTCGGTACAAAGACTCGGGGGAGGACAAACAAGCTGCAGGCCTTTCTTTTCCACTATCTTACTAAGACGATCCCGAACATACTGATTAGACGCAACGCCTCCTGAGACTACCTGTACATGATAAAATGTTGGTGTATCCGTCATGAACAAAACATTTTTCATGCGCCAAATAACGGGTGGGGAGTGAGAACATTAATAGTTTCACTGACCAAATACTTTATAGAGGGCTCAATACTCGAACCCCATTCAATTGCTCGTTCACACTTGTCCTCCAGATGCAACACTGCAACTCTCTGCAATCAAGAATACGAATCTCTCAAAGGAAAAAATAGATGGCATTGTGCAAATTTACTATCACCAATACACAAGAAAATAAATAAAATCGAAAAAAAAAATAAGGAATATCGGGTTAATCACAAAAGGATACTGTCTTCCAAAATTACTAAATACCCCTTGATATTTATTTCTATAATACAATTGCACCTTATGGTACTTGTTAAGAGAATGCATACATCACGTGGGTGTTTTTCTAATACCTTAAGGGCGTACTTTCAATTTTGAACAATGACTGGGTCTTTTTTGCATTTAAATTAAACCTCAAAAGTACTTCTTATAATTCTTCTAAGAATAAATATTAGGGATAATTACAGAAAGTACCTTGAGGTTTGACTAAATTATAACAAAACACAGATAACTTTTCAAAATTACAAAAGTAGGCCTGAGTTTGACTGATGTTAAAATAAGACAACAAAATATCGGGGGTACTACAGATCGCACACCGTGGACTTACTTTCACCTAGTGTTCTAAAAAGCGGCCTAGGCGGCCGTCTAGGCGCTAGAAGGTGGCCCTCCGTCCCGACTACCCCCTAGGCGGTTCTGCTAGGCGGCTCGGCGGGTCCTAGGCGGGCTAGGCGGGTCCTAGGTGGGCTAGGCGGGTCCTAGACGGGTCCTAGGCGGGCTAGGCGGGTCCTAGGTTTCCTTTTCTGTCCAGATTTTTTTTCCATCTGTCCAGATTTTTTTTCCTTTTCTATTTTATTTTTTAACGTTTTGTCCAAAAACGTGTTTTCTTCGCTAGACAATCATGGATTGTTGAATGTGATGATGATGAAGTTGAGCCTGGTTCGGATCTTACTTGGGAGATGGTTTGGGAAGCAACCGGAGCGGATGAAATGCTAGAGCCTAGAAAAAGTGCTAGAAACATCGTAACAAGAGAGCTCCATGAAGAAGACTTTGTGTCGGACGATGACTCGGAAGAGGAGGAAAATGATGAAGAGTATGACTATGAGTCCGATGGAGAACATATATTGGAGGAAGGATATGGAGATGAGGAAGACATGGAAATTTGACTTTAATTTGTGACTTTTGCTTTTTGAATGTTTTTTCTTCAAGACTATTGGAATGTTGTTTTTTTCCAAGACTATTTTTGAAAAGAATATTATTATGCATTTTGTATGCATATATAAAACTAAATAAAATATAAAATATATAAAAAAAACCGCCTAGCGCCTACCCGCCTAGGCGCCGCCTCCAAGGCCTAGGCGCTAGAAGGTCCTCGTCCGCCCGCCTACCGCCTAGCGCCTTTTAGAACATTTTCACCATACACAATAAACAAAAAAAATCGAAAAACATCAAGGAATATTGAGTTAATTGCAAAAGGGTCAGATATCTTTCAATATTCCAAATACCCCCTTGATATTTTGACGCACCTGGGGAGTACGGTCGCAAGACCGAAACTATCATACAAATTGAACCTGATGGTACTTGTTAAGAGAATTCAGACATCAAGGACATGTATTTAATATCTTAAGACGGTACTTTTAATTTTGAACGATAGGTAGTTCTTACAGTTCTCCCAAGAATAAATATTAGGGATAATTACAAAAGTTACCTTGGGGTTTGACCCAATTACAAAAAAAGAAGCAAAAATAAGCTCGGGGTTTGATTGAGTGTTAAAATCAAGGGGCTAATGTAATATTTTTATAGACGTGACGGTGGTTTTGAAATGTTTTTTCATTATGATGGAGGTAAATGTAAGACGAAAGTAAAATCTGGGTCGGGGGAGGTACTTTTGTAATTTTGCAAAGTATTTATAATTTAAATCGGAAATATTACCTGGAAAGAGGCAGCAATATCAGCCCGTGTCTGTCTGTCTTTATTACTAGCTGAAGTAATGGGGATGGCAGCATTACTACGCATCATCAATGAAATGTTTGTTATCCGAACAGAAAAGAGAGCAACAATTTTCAAGGGCAGAAAATTTAAGTCGCAAACCAACCGACAGAGAAACTCCAAAGGCTTAGCAGATAAATTACATATTTTTGGATTCAATAGCCAGCCTCACTTGAGTTTTGAGACCCGCGTACGAGAAATTGCAGTCTTTATGCTGTTTCATGGGGACCTATAGAACATCACAACATTAGTCTTGCGGTCGAAAAAGGTTAAACTCGAAGAGTAAAATTACTAAGCTGGGTTGAGATTTGGTCTAATTACCAAAAAATTAATAAAAATTAAGATTGCGTTAACAAGAAAGGGTCTTGAGGCTTGAGCTAACTGCACAAAACTCATCTAATTTCCATAATTACAAAAATACCCCTGAGATCCTATTTTGTTTTGCATTTACCCCTTCATAAGCAGAAAACATTCCCCCATCCTCACATTTATTAAAATATTACAGCTACCCTTCAGTTTTATTAATGAATCAAACGTCGCGGGTGTTTTTGTAATTTTGAAAGTTAGTTGGGGAGTTTAATCAGGTCAAGGCTAGTTTGCAACTTGTGAAGTAGAAGCAAATATCAAGAGGGCATTTGTAACTTTGAAAGATAGTGGGGAATTTTTTTGTACTTGGACCAAACCTCATGAACATATATTCATACTATCGGAACTAAAAAAAATGAGAGAAAAGAGATTTTAAAAATCCAGAAGACAGCAAGCCTTGAATCGAATATAGTTCTCATCACCCTCACGAGCCAGCTCCTCCACAGCAGGTCCACCGCTCTTCCTCATATCGAGACCAAGCCATTTTGCTGTCTTGTCATATGCCTCACCAATCGCATCATCTATTGTGGTCCCAAGTTGTATATAATGGCCAAGGTCACGGGCAAGAATAAGAAGATTATGGCCTCCTAAGTAAACAGGTCAAACAGAGTTGGCGGGCCAACTTAAGTGGAAATATTGAGGAACTTTTTTTTACTGCAGTGGATATCCTACCTGAGACGAGTAAGGCCATGAAAGGAAACTGCAACTGTTTTTCTACCAACCTAGATAAAAGCATCACGTACATGTAAAGATGTTATTAAATAGGAACTAAACATCTTTGAGTTTTAGTTTCTCTCTGAAAATTTATTAAAAAAAAAAACTAGAAAGTTCAATCACACTCAAATGGTGATCCGTAACCTTGGTTTCTATACGTAATAAGCATGCCTTTCTCATCACTGTCATCATCAACAGCACCTTAATCCCAACTATGTTGGGGTCGGTGGCATGAAGATTATAGTGTCGTTTAATTGTCTAAAATTAGTTAACACCATAACTCATGCAAATAACAAAGTGGCAAAGTTTTACGCCGGATGCCCTTCCTGTCGCAACCTTCATATGAAGGAGAAATAGAACGAAATTCCAAAACCGTCAACATCATAGTTTTTTCCATTTATATGGAAAATATCATGAGATGGCGATGAGTTTGAGATAATTGCTATTGTCATGTCACAATACGTGATTGATATTGTAAAATCAACACATACATCATGGAACAAGTACTTAATTTTTCATCACTGTACAAGTACTTAATTTTTTATTAAAAAAACAGAACAAAAAGAAACATAAAACCATTTCTCTTAACAAAAAGATGCACTGGACGGGTTGATTTTGAAAGGCGAAAAAAAAAATACACCAATACTAAATTTTCAAATTTATTAACTTTCATATATTGTTCAAAAGTCAACAACCAGTATTACCTTGCTACCAAAGCATGTGCTTCCATGTGATGAACACCAACGATGGGTAAAGTATAAGCGCCAGCAAGTTTCCGCGCTTTCCTTACACCAACTGGGCGAAATGCAATAAATACTGTGTAAGGTTTTTTCCTCCCAACAATAAGGTTAGACTCATAAATTGGTACGACCAAAATAAAGTGCTTGGCCGGTATATCCAACAACTTCCAACACAAATCGAATAAAAGATTTCAAAATGCCAAATTATGAATTCTCAAGATATGACATAATGAAGAAGGGGAAAATGTGAAAAAGGAAATACAGATATGAAAGGGGAAGCTCGGCAATAAAAAAGATACCACGTAAACACAGGCTCAACCCGGGACCAATGGTAACAGCCACTGCAGAAAGCTCTCTCTCGGTTAGGTTAGCTTTATCGAGAGCCTCTTGCACTACCTGTGGACAAAGAGCATCTTAGAGTATACTCCCTTCGTCCCACTTGAAGAGTCCATTTTAGTGAACGTACAAGTTTTTATTTTAGTTATTTTAACAAAGGTACTAGGTACAACTCTTTTTAAACCATATATACTCACTTATTTGTTTTATTTTATTTTGGGTCCAATAAGCTACTATGCCTATTTATATAACAAAAAATACTGATTTAAGGAATATTGTCTAAGTTTTCATTATATATAATGTTTTATTCTGAAAGTGGACTCTTCTATTGGGACAAAATCATTTCTTGAAATAGGACTCTTCAAGTGGGACGGAAGGAGTAACATGTTTTAGAGTTATTTATAAGTGATTGATTTCATCACATTCCACTTCAAAGGAGATATAACATGTCACATTAAAGATCATAACTAGAATGTAAAAATAACTGCGACTTTTAATATGTTCGAAGCAACAGGATTTTGTAGATTGACTGAAATTACGAGAAGGTGAAGTTTTTAACAATATAAGGTGTTAATTAAAAAAAATCCAACTGGAATTAACAAAATACATCAAATAGAAGATTAAAAATATAGCATGATTAACAAGACTTGAGCATAATACAGTCGAAGATGTTTCAATGAAGCAAATAAAAAGGATTGTACCAAGCCGGTAGGTTCATACCTGATCGATCACTCGTGAATGTGCTTCTTCTGCCATTTTAGGAGCAACACCTCCGTATTGGACTAGCAGTTCTGCCTTGATGGAGTGCGAAATAGGATAAAAATAAACAAAATGCGATACGGATTTGTAATATACAAATATCCAAAGTGCCAACATAAACAGGATCTCCCATAGAAAGGAGCAGAACATGAACATCTTTACGTAGCATAAATAGTAGAAACCTCAATTAAGTTCGCTTGGCAATCATCCTCGTATACCCGCCGTGGCATATTTTAATATGCCCATGTGTATTGTATGCTAATCTCCTGTCACATCAGCAAGTGAGCATATCATAATATGCACGGGTGAGTAGTGCTGTTAACGGGTCTGACTGAGTTGGGTATCGCCATGACGGATCGATCCGGTATAGTGTCGGTCGGACATTGTGCAGGCCCTAAGGAATTGGGTAGCAATGTTAGGACAAGGACCGGTTTGTTAAGGAAATGGGCGGGTATCTGACCAGGTATTTGAGGCGGGTTGTCGGACGGATACCGGATATTTAATAAAATTGTGTTATATAGTCATGATATGTGTTAAATATAGCCGTCTAGGCCCTTTAGGTCTTAGGTTTGTTCGGTACTTCGATAGTGGATATGCAATCCACTTAAGAAACGAACCGAGTGGATAAGGACTACTAATACTTGGAGTTCAATCGGAGAGTACCGGGTACACCCGGTTTCACTATCTGGTAACAAGTCATACCCGATATCGGCTTGTTATAGAATCGAGCGGTCCATCAGACCGGGAGTTCGAGTCGGGTCGTCGGCAGGTAGGGGGTAGATTGGCCCATTTACAGCACTAACGATGAGTAGGTGATTGTTCCTCATAACAGTTTTGGTACATCTAAAAAAAGTTCATGAAAGTTCATCATAAAAACCCAAACATACAAAAAAGGCATACTAGGACGACGGCACTCGAATACATTTCTACATACCTGAGAAGAGACAACTTGGCCAAGAATTTCACCACGGCTTCGAACCTATCATCACGCAGAACATCCAAAAGAACCAAATATACCATTTATTTCACATAAAAATAAAAACAAGACCCACAAAATAATTCATCGTTAATGTAACAAAATAATCCCCCACCCCACCCCAAATAAAATTAACACCCGCACCCCACACACGACTTACTACTGCTGCAGCTGTGTCGTCACAACTGGTCTCGATACCCAGCACAACTAATTCTTTGGCTTGGCGTGATGCGTTTACGGTTTGGGATTTCGGGCGAGAAGAAAATGAGACATAATTAGTTGAAGCAAGGAGAAGAGGTTGAACAAGCTTACTCAATTTACGGTGGCCTTGGAATTTTTGAAGAGCTTTGATGGAGTAACGAAATGAGGGCTGGCGGAAAAGGGATAGGCGGGAAACTGAGGAAGGCAAGTTAGATACCAGCGACGCCATGTGAAAACTGTGAGAGCGAGCCCGGTTGAGGGGTCGCCGGTGGGTTGTTTTGTCGAGTCCAAGAACACGGAAAGGAGGAGGGATTTGAGAGGGTCAAATGTCTAATATAAAAAAAAGGGAAAACAATGTTTTTCGTCCCAGTAATTTGTACGATTTTTGCTTATAGTCACTACTAAAATTAAAATATTATTTTGATCCCTGTAATTTCTAAATCGTTCTTTTTTAGTCCCTGCTGTTAACCTCCGTTTATTTTTAAAGGAAAAACAATGCTTTTCGTCCCTGTAATTTGCGTGATTTTTGCTTTTAGTCCTTACGAAAATTGAAATGTTATTTTGATCCCTGTAATTTCTAAAACGTTCTTTTTAGTCACATTAATTGTATATGTCCAAATAAAGATAATAATAGTGCATTAACAAATTCATGAGTCGAAGAACCCAAAAATTCAACTTTTGACAAATAGAATATATCCATATAGCATAACACGGCAAAGAATTAGGAAAAAGGGCGGATATTTCACTTTGATCCGGAGCCGTATCCGATCGGGATGAAAAATAGGTATCCGGTCGGATCCGGATAGTTGAATCCGGATACGGGTTAGCATTCGGATAATGCAATATCCGCCCGTATCCGAGTTTTCCCATATTTTATCGGATATTATCAGGATACCAATCCGGATAATAAATCAGGATATCCATATTTTTAATTTTAAATATACTTTATTATATATATAACACTTTTGACTTGTGTAATAAATTTTCAAACTTTCTATAAAAATATTTTTCCAAAAAAATATTTTTGGAAAAATATACCCTCCGTCCCACCGATCTTGGTTCATATTCCTTTTGGTCCCAAGATACTTGATCATTTCCTTTTAAGACACATTTATCTCTCACAACTTTAAATAATATATATCCATACTATCACTTTATACACTACTTTTTAGTTTTTCTTAAATCCCGCCTTAAAAGCAAATGCTCAAGATGGGTGGGACGGAGGAGTATTATTTTTCGAAAAAATAAAAAAATTATTTTCTAGGAAAAAAATCTCTTTTCGAAAAAGCATTATTTATGGAATTTTTTATTTCTTGAAAAAATTAAAAATATTTTCTCGGATGAAAAATTATTTTTGGCAAAAAAATATTTTTTCGGGAAAAAATTATTTTCTGAAAAAATATATATTATTTTTCAAAAAATAAAATTATTTTTGGATTATTTATATTTTTGAAAAATAAAAAAATTACATTTTGCGAAAAATAAAAAAATTATTTTCGGAAAAATTATATTTCAAAAAATAAAAATATTTTCTGGAAAAATTATATTTCAAAAAAATTATTTTCAAAAAATATTTTTAAAAGAAATGTATTAGCACATTTTGAAAAATGAGGGTTTTTTGAAAAATTAACACATTCAATTGACACATGTACTACCGGTAGTAAGCAATAAGCTTACTAATTACGTGGTTATTAGTTTCCAACGAAGCTTTTACAATTGATTACGTTGTTATAGTAATTGGTGACCTGATGACCTTTGTGTTTGCTAAGTCATTAAAAATAAACGGAGATTAATAACAGGGACTAAAAAAGAATATTTTAGAAATTACAGAGATCAAAATAACATTTCAATTTTCGTAGGGACTAAAAGCAAAAATCACGCAAATTACAGGGACGAAAAGCATTGTTTTTCCTTTAAAAATAAACGGAGGTTAACGGCAGGGACTAAAAAAGAACGTTTTAGAAATTACAGGGATCAAAATAACATTTTAATTTTCGTAGGGACTAAAAGCAAAAATCGTGCAAATTACAGGGACGAAAAGCATTGTTTTCCCTAAAAAAAAAATCAAATATATGTTGATTCCTTCAATAAAATAATGATAAAATAAAAATTAAATATCTAAAATACTCTTTCTTTTGTAAGATTCATTGTCTGCCCCAAAAAAATTATTTTGTCATTTAAATTGTGGAACCCTAAAATATATATTGTTGAAAGTTTCTATAATGGTTGTTTAGTTGAAGACTAATAAATGATTATGGTGTTTTTATAAAAATGGTTATGATATTTTTTTAATAAATAAGTCGATGTGTGTCCTTTTGTTTGATATTTTTATCGAGCTATTTAGATTATTATGATTTTTCACTCATTTTTCATATTTTACGTTTGCTGATGGTGAATAACAGCCATATTAACGACTATACAGTCGTTCTATGTAATGCATAACCATATTTATGTTGTTATGTTCATAAACAATTAAAAGTCCACAATCGATCTACCAATTTTCTTTCAAACATCGTGTAATAAGTATGTTTGTAGGCTTTTGTGGATTTTCAATCAAAATAACTCCAAAAATATACTTTATATTTAGTTTATACATGTCACACTATACAACCTCTATGTTAGGTATTCAATTTTATGTCGAGTCTTCTAATCCCCATTTAAATAATTTTAAATCATGAGAAGTTGCATATATATATATATAGTGCGTTACATGCAAAGCATCAATATTAGACGCAGATCTTTCTGATCTTAATTTATGCATGAGTTTTGTACTAATTATGCATGAAAATATATGCATTTCGTGCATCAAAATTTCAATACATTAAAATATGCAATATATTTGATACATATAATCTAATATTATAATGCATCGATATTTTGATGCATATATTGCATATTTTAATGCATTGAAATTTTGATGCACGGAATGCATATATTTCATGCACTTTAATCCAATTAACAATTATGGACATCTATTTTTTTAACAGTTATATACATCTATTTTAAACCATTAAACACGTTAGGACAAAACAGTAACTCCGTCTTTGACTTTTTTCACGGAGTTACTATTTTATCCCAACGTACTTAACAGTTTAAAGCAGATGTATATAACTGGTAAAAAAAAAGTAGATCTCTATAACTGTTAATTGAACAAAGTATATACCCTAAATCAGTCATTTTTTCGTATAACTTATTGGCATTCATCATATTGTCTTTGAGGATCAAGTTCAAGTAGCCTATGTGCCAACTAAATGCCATCTACATAGCCGTTTTAATTTTTATGTTAACGAGGCGTTATCCAACCCGTGCGATGCACGGTCTTTGGTTGAATATCTATATGTTTTGTACGTAATGTTGGGGCAGACGGTTGAATGAGCAGATGGCAGAATTTAAATGCCTTTTAGAGAAGTTTATATGTTTTTTTTATTGTTATTGTCCTTTTATTTTAGTCTATGTAATTAGTTATATGAAATGAGGCTTTACTAACCCGTATGTTGCTCCGGGGTTGTTTTTGGTTTATTCAACCCGTGCGATGCACCGAATGTATCTAAGATTTCATAGCTAAAATTTAATCATCTTGTAATTTATACTATCATTTAAAAGTTCATTTTAATCATCTTGTGTATTAGAAGGTGCATTTGCATTGTGATGTTTATCATAACTTTTGTATTTAAATTAATTTATTTACATTAAAAGTTACAATTAAAATAGTCTCTTCATATATTTACAATTAAAAGTTACAATTAAATACTCCTTCCACATTAAATTAAGGAGGATAAGTATTATATAGTATAGGTTACAATTAAAATAGTCTCTTCATATATTTACAATTAAAAGTTACAATTAAATTTCCTTTCCACGTTAAATTAAGTGGGATAAGTATCATATAGTAAAGAAGTGTTAAATTAGGGTTGGTTAAGCTTGGCCTAATGACAATTAGTTTTGGCCAACAGAATTAGTTAGGGTTAATTAATTAAGTTTAGCCCGTCAACATTTAGTTCTTATATGTCACTAATGACATGGCATCTTATCGTTTGTATAAATACACTCAAATATTATACCAGTAATGAAAAATCATTTTCACTATTCATTCATTTGTACACTTTAATTTATTTTTCACATAACGCCACTTATTATTTGATTTTATGTGAAATATAATGAAAAATAAAACACTTATATCATATTAAAATCCGTGTTTGTCAAATATTATTGAGTTTCAGTCCTGGAAGACGACCCCAAAATGCCACAAAAAAAAGTATTAATGCTGATTTAATAATGCAATATGTGATGATAGTAATATAGCTAGAGAGGCTTTCTTGTATATAATTTCCGACCGGTGGCGGAGACGGGGCGTGAGGGAAAACTCACCCAAAAATAATAGTTTATTATTACTATTATTATTTATATTTGATCAAAATATTTATACTTCGGCTCACTCGAAAAAATTCTGGCTCAGCCGGTGTGTCCAAGTATAAGTATACTTTGGAAATCTCTCTTAAAATCTCTCGTTACATATTAATATTAGTAAAAAATTAATTACTATTTTTATTATTGTGATTTTTTTTTATTTTTTATTTTTTTATTATTTCCAACTTCTTTAGACACTAATAAATTTATTCGATTTATATGTCTGTAAGAGGGTTTTAACAGATTACCGTCCTCTATTTTACAAAATAAGTTATTTACCCTCTGTAACTTGAGCAATTATACTATAACAAACACAACATACAACACACACACACACTCATATATATATATATATATATGAGGAAAGTGAATGTGTGTGACAGCCCCACCCAAGTTGGGTGAAAAACACCTCACATACCATTTTTTTAATATGTAAAATACATGTGGGCCCTCATTCATTCATTAATATTAAAAAAATGGTATGTGAGGTGTTTTTCACCCAACTCATGCCACACACATTCACTTTCCCTATATATATATATATATATATATATATGAGGAAAGTGAATGTGTGTATATATTTCAGTTGGGTGAAAAACCTCACATACCATTTTTTTAATATGTAAAATACATGTGGGCCCTCATTCATTCATTAATATTAAAATGGTATGTGAAAGGTTTTTCACCCAACTCAAATACACACACATTCACTTTCCCCTATATATATATATATATATATATATATATATATATATATATATATATAGTGGCGCGTTACGCAAAGATCAATATTAGATGCAAAGATTTACGACTAATTTATGCATGAGTTTTGTACTAATTATGCATGAAATATATGCATTCCGTGCATCAAAATTTCAATGCATTACTTTATAGTACTAATTTATGCATGAGTTTTGTACTAATTATGCATGAAATATATGCATTTCGTGCATCAAAATTTCAATGCATTAAAATATACAATATATGCATCAAAATATCGGTGCATTAAAATATTAGATTATATGCATTAATTTTTTGTGAGAATTAATGCATTGAAATTTTGATGCACGAAATGCATATATTTCATGCATAATTAGTACAAAGCTCATGCATAAATTAGTATTGTAAAGTACTGCATCTAATATTATTACTGCATAGAACGCGCCCCTATATATATATATATTGTATATATATATATAGGTAGATAGATAGATAGGACTCCAATACAAAATAGGTTATTTATCATGTATAAATTAAGTAATTACATTATCACAAACACACACACACCATATATATATATATATATATATATATATATATATATATAGGACCCCACTTTTATTTGGTTCTGAAATAATGGTACGTAAGTATGTCATAGTACAACTTTAAATGGTCGAGAGTAGTATTACGTATGCAGTATTGATCATTTTTAAGTATTATTACATGCAGGAAAAGGAAAGAGGAAGTGATCATGAACTTGTGGATGCTTGCACCAAAGATGGGACAATCGATATGTATGGGAAGCCAGCAGTGAGAGAAACAAGTGGTGGATGGAAAGCAGGATCACTTGTTCTTGGTAATTAACTTGTCTCAAGAGTATGATGATGAGACGAAATACAATGAATTACACTTTTTTCGAATTTTATTTCCGATCTTTATAGGGTTTCTAACTTTAGTTTTTTCGTTTCTTTTCGGACTGCGATTAAATGTTTTTCTTTATAACGAGAAAATGAACAAACACTTTCAATATTGCGCTAGATGAAATAGAGGATTCTAATTCCCTCATTTTCTCATTTTTTTGGATATCAAACCAATGTAGAGAGAAGCCCTAGTGCAGGCGTAAACTCGGAAGAAATACCCCTTGCTCGTGTGAACTTGTGGACTATTTAGATGTTCCATACTAAAATCAATTAGTGTTACCTTGTTTCTTCTAATTGCCTCGTTTCTTCATTTTTTCTCTTACCAAATCAAGTAGAGAGAAGTCCTAGTACGAAGGTAGGCTTGGGCGAGAGGCTAGCACGCGTTAGCGTGCTGATGGATTATGTATCAATTGTTCCATCCTACAATCAGTTCTAGGTTCGAATCCCGTATTAGGTGTGAACTTATATAGATCTCTATTTTAATACCAATTGATATTAGAATGAGTAACTCCCTCCGTTTCATTTTGATTGTGTTAACATATATATGTTGAATATGACACGAATTGTAATCTGAGATGTGGTTTGTTGGTCGGTATTGGTTCAGTAAGTGGAGGACTGGCGGCACTTGCATATACCGCACTAGAAGTAAATATGGTTGTTTTCTTAAAATCGGTGTTAAGGAAGTCGAACGCGGATGCGACGAACACGCTTAGTACATGGATGGGAACTCTTGACATGTGCACTTTGTTTGGTGCTTTTCTAAGTGACTCTTACTTGGGACGATTTTTGACATGTGCTGTGTTTCAAGCTATTCTAGTCATTGTAAGTCACCTTCTTATTACAAACCCAAAAAAAAAAAAAAAAATATTTAGGGACTTTTTATATATTTGAGAATAGATGATAAAAAAGAATTTGAAAGTAATAAAATAGATTCTAGGAGTGTCAATCGATATGAGATGAAAATACTGTAAAAAATGGGGATAAAGTGGACATTCACGTGTGTAAAGTAAGTATACATCTTTATTTTTAACACTTGTATATAATTGTACTTTTTTTTAACAATGTAGATGATTGTACTTGATTGTAATTAGGGTTGTAATTCTAGCCTAGCTGCTCGCGAGCAGCTCGAGCTCGAACTCGTTTATCAAGACTCGGCTCGACTCGAGCTCGTTAATGAATCGAGTTCAAACATAGAATAGGGCTCGTTTAGCTAAACGAGTCAGCTCGGTTCAAACTCGTTTCTAATACGAGCCGATATCGGACCGTGATTTGCAGGGCCAGGATCCTCTGCTGTGCACTGCCAGCCGTTAGATTATACACCCGCACGGGTGTGTGTGTGCGTGTCCGATCCTACGCCCAGCAGTGCACAGCACCGTGCTGTGCACTGCAGAGGATCCTGTCCCTGATTTGCAACCCCTTGCGCGCATGTGGAGAAACAATGTTTATGCAATACTAATCACCCTTATTAATACTCCCTCCATCCCGTAAGAGTGTGCTCACTCTTCATGGGCACAAGTTTTAATAAAAGTCAGATAGTGGTGTATTTGAATGGAGAAAGGGTCTCATTTTTTGTTGTATGAGTATGTTAATTATTGATGTTGATTAATTAAGGTGTGTAGAAAAAACCGTAAAACAAAAAAAGAAAAGAAAAATTGAAATTGAAAAAAACAAAACCGAAACATACACCAAATGTTTTTTTGTTAAGAAAGCAAAATTTCCGGTTTGATTTCGGTTTTATGTGGGAAAATCGAAAAAAAAATCCGAATAAAACTGAAATTCAATATTATATATTTTTATCTATTTTATATAAAATCATCATATTATTCCTTAAGTTATTAATTAAAGTGTTCTGCATTTAAAATGAGTTCAATATATCTAATATTTTTGTTGGATTTCATCCTTATATATAGCAAGAATACTTGTTTATATTAAGATTTAAAATTCTTACTCTTTAATGTAGATGTCAAAATCATGTCCGAAAGTTAGATGATGTTGTACTCTTTCCGTTCTAGAATTGACTGCTCATTGACTTTTCTAGTCAAACTGACAACACTTTTGACCATGATTACTTGTAATTTTATAATTTATAAAAATTATAAAATCATAATATTTTTAAAAAAAATATGACAAATCTATTTATAATAATGTCACGTCATAATTAAGTTTATATTTTCATAAACTTATGGTCAAAATATAAAAATGTGACCAAAAAAACTCAAACTGACAGTCAATTCTGACACGGAGAAGAGTACTATTTAGTTGTGTTATATAAAGATAGGGGGAAAGTAATTATATGTTTAAAATATCAAAAGAGGAAAGTTGTAAGTAATTATAATTTATTTAATATGAAAAGAGGAGGGAGAGAGAGACGTGGCATAAAAAAATATATGAACTGTAGAAGTTGTTGGTGGGGTATTTGAACTTTGCATCTTAATATAAATTAGGGGTGGCAAATCGTGCGGGTTGGGTCGTTATCGGGTTGACCTGATAACAACCCGACCTGTTAAGGTTAAACTCGAACACGACCTGATAAGGATTTCCTAAACCCGAACACGACCCGGACACGACACGAACACGACATAAACACGATTGGATTCGTGTTGACCCGACACGATATCAACACGATAACGACACGACACGTTAAAAACCTGTTTTAACACGATAACAACATGATAACCTATAAATACTAACAAAAAATGATAAAAACAATAAGAATTCTAAAACTTAACTAAAAGTCTAAAAGAAATAAATTATTAAAAAATTATTTATGAAATATTTATTAAATATTTATTTTAATAAATTTTAATAAAAAATAAATTATAACGGGTTACCCGAATCCGACCCGAACCCGACCCGAAATTATCGTGTCCTTACCGGGTCAACCTGATAAGAACCCGTACTCAATAAGACTTGACACTAACCCATTAATTTCGTGTCGGTCCGTGTCGTGTTTTCGTGTTGTGCCGAAAATTGCCAGCCCTAATATAAATGAGTATTGTGATTCAAAATCGAAATCCGCTATTCGACCTCTGAAGTAAACATGCCCTTATATTCTCTTTTTCCCAACAAATGTTACATATTTTATGAACTCTATAATAAATTTGAGCTAAAATACTTTTTATAGGGACTGGTACTACTATCTTTGTCAACTCAAGAACTCATGCTTCAACCAAAAGGCTGCATAAAACATAGCAAGGTAGTTTGTGACCCTCCACCACCACATAATGTTGCTACCTTCTACGTATCAATATACTTGGTAGCCCTAGGAAGTGGGGCTATGGAACCAGCACTTGCAACATTAGGTGCTGATCAATTCGACGAGGGAGATTCTAAAGAGAACAAGTCGAAAAACGCATTTTTCAGCTATTACTACGTCGCGTTGTGTGTCGGATCTTTGATTGCGGAGACTGTACTGGTCTACATTGAAAATCTTGGGAAAAGTGTGTTGGCCTTTTGGATATCAACTCTTAGTGGCTTCTTGGCTTTAATTTTCGTGTTGGGTGGGACTTGTCGATATCGACACACTAGGTCGTCGAGTGGGAATCCGGTTTCGAGGTTCTGCCAAGTAATCGTTGCTTGTATACGGAAGATAAAAGTCGACGTGCCATTGCACGGAGAAGGGCTCTACGAAGTTGAAGTCGAGGACGGAAAGGAATGCACTCGGAGATTGTCCCATACCAATGATTTCAAGTAAGTTTAATGGAAATCACCATCTACTGGGGATAGTTGCAAAAACAACCGCTGAGTTTGGAGTATTTACAAAAGAAACCCAAGTAACTTTTAATTTACAAAAACACCATTGAAATTTTGATTCCGTCTTACACTTTGCCCCAACCATTAGTTGTGATGGCAATATTTTGCGGATGTCACAAAATATTTTACAATTACACTTTCTAAATATTACAAATATCCCCAATTTTCTGTCCTTGTACTATTTAAAACAATCGAGGGGTGTAAATGTAATTAAGTAGAAAAGTTGGGGGTTATTTGTAATATTGAGAAAATTCCAGAGATGCATATGTAAAAATATTTGATGAAGTCAGTAATTTCCATTACTTCAACTAACGACATGTGCGACTGTAAGACAAACGAAAATTCAAGGGTGGTTTTTGTAATTGTCAAAACTTGTTTTTTTTCTCTCTCTTTTGTAAGTTGCAACGATCCCTGATACTTCTATGAACTTTGTGAATGTCACGTGTACAGAAAATGATGTTATCATCTTTCTCGTTATTTCTGAGAGAACAGGATTCTCGACAAGGCAGCTGTAATGACCCAATCGGACGCGATCTTATTATCCATAAAAGACCAAACACCAAATCCATGGTGTCTCTGCACATCTACGCAAGTGGAGGAAGTAAAATGCGTGTTGAGACTGCTCCCGATATGGTTTTGTGCTATGGTCACGTCTGTAGTATTCGTACAAGTCCTCTCTCTCTTTGTCGAACAAGGAGCCGCCATGAACACAAAGATATCGTCGAATTTCCACATAGCCCCGGCCAGCATGATCGCCTTCCACACCATAAGCACATCTACCTTTACGATATGCTACGAGAAGGTAATAATACCATTCTACATCAAACTAACAAAGAAAGAGCCCAAGGCTCCGAGCGAGCTACGTAGAATGGGAATCGGGATGATGGTGTCGGTTATCGGCATGATAGTCGCGGGCCAAGTCGAGCAACGTCGGCTCAAGCACGCCAGCAAAGGGGACACGAGTTCTTTGAGTATTTTATGGCAAATCCCGCAGTACGTGTTTGTGGGAGTTTCGGAAGCTTTTATCTATGTCGCGCAATGGGAATTCTTTGCGTCGCAGATTCCGGAAGGGTTGAAGAGTATTGGGCTTGGAATGTCCATGTCTTCACCGGCTTTGGGTAGCTTTATGTGCAGCGTGATTTTGACGGCGGTTATGAAGATAACCTCGAGGGACGGAAAACCGGGGTGGATACCTCGGAATTTAAATGAAGGGCATATGGATAGGTTTTTCTTCATGTCGGCCGCTTTGATTGCTTTTGATCTAGTAGTGTTTGTTGCGTGCGCGAACCGGTTTAAGTGTATTGTGAAACAAGAGAAACGAGAAGAAGGAGAAGAAAGAACTCCGATTATGGGTTGACCTTGGTGAAGGCAATGACTCATTTTACCTATACTAACAGAGAATTTGGAAATTAGAAAAAAAAAATCATCTAGGGAAAAACTTGACAGTTACTCAAAGAATAAGCAAATATTGATCAAATCATTAGGTGAAGGGTGCTGAACACTTTCAATTTTATTACAAGGCCAATGATATTTTTTAGCCTTTGTTACTAAAAATGATATTCATTCAGACAACATAAATTTCACATAAAAATCAGATCATAGCCAGGAATATTACCAGGCCTAATCTAAAGAGAGAACTCCGAATATACAAAAGCACTGCTATTTTTCGTTCAAATGGAGACAAAAACATCTGCATTAACATTATTCAACAGTGCATGCGTATTTTAACAAAACCGATAGACTGTCCTTTCATTTCACAGTTTTGAGAGAGAGAGAGAGAAAAAAAAATGCATACCGATTTCACAAGGCGTTGCAATGTCACCCTGGAAATTACAAATCCAAAAGAACATCATTTGTTTCTCTTTGCTGACAATTCTAGAGTCCCACAACCACCGCTACCTGTGATAAATGAATAGATTAATAACACCAAACCCACTAAGAAAAAGAATCCAGAGGGCAACGTGCAAAAAGTTGCATAGTTCAGGGGGTTAAGTATAAATTTAACCTAAATTATTGGGGCACGGCTCACTTTGATATCTTTGCGGTGAGCTCTCTTACAAGTTTAGCAGCAACCATAGCTGTCATGCCGTCAACAGTGTCCCGTTGTGGGTTGAACTCGACAACATCTGCAGCAACAACATCTCCTTTAAGGTTGTGAAGTATGTTGAGAACGTCTCGGAAGGAGAGGCCTCCGGGTTCAATGTGGGATACTCCAGGAGCGAATGCTGGATCAAGACAGTCCAAATCCACGGAAATATAAACGCCTTTTACACCTTCGCCAAGTTTCTGCAACCAAAAAAAAAAAAAAAAAAAAAAAAAAAGATAAAAAGAATAGACTAGAAGAGATATGGGACAAGTAGATTGACATGATAAATTGTAAATTTGAGATCCTTTGCAATTGTTTGTTGTTCTTATTATCCTTGGCAACTTGGGGGACCTCAAAAAAAAAAATATCCAAAAACTTAAGGTGCGTGCGATTAGATGAATTTTTGCTAGGGAAATACTTTTTCCACTAGAAAATAGTGATGGATTTTTTTGAGGAATGAACTTTGATATGCTTCCCCCCACCCCCGCCCCCACCCACCCGAAATAAAAAGAACATAATTAATCAGAAGCATTACAATAGAAATCTTCTGCATATTCCAGCAATGCATAAATAAGGAAGGAACAAAATATTTTCTTTTCTCAATGAGCTCTAGTTCAACTGGTATGATTGTCCAGTCTGCACCAAAGTGAGCAGGGTTCGAATCCCGTGACCAACAGTTTGATGAGATTCTTGATTAATCTCATAAGGAATAATTTAATTGGGGACGGTTACCCCTATTTGTGTAGGCCATTATAATTTCTTAATTACATTTTCACTCTTAGTATCTTGACTGAAGTTCATATATATATATATATATATATATATATATATATATATGAATGAATGAGAAAGAGAGAAAATGTCCAAATTAGGGAGTAGTTCAGCAAGAGGAAAATGAATGAGAAAAAGAGAGAGACCAGATTCTCTAATAGCTGCCGATCCTTGGAAAATGTCCGCATTTCATATTGCTCCACACCAAAGCGTTTCCCTTGGTTGCGGCCTTCCTCTGTTATTGATCTAATTCCGACCTGCAGCAAGCATTGTCAACTATTTGGTCGATTTCCTATAAAGAGAAAGTTGTAACATCCTATGACATACTTATAGTCCAATATGACCAATTTCTCGACTTCAGTTGCAAAATAAAGACATGATTTTGCAACGAAAAATTATATATGAAAGGTTCTAGATGGTTCGTTATATATTTAACTAGCAGCATGCATATTTTCTATAACTATCATATCCTTGAGGTGTGATTCCATCTTACATTTAGCCCCAACCCGCACCGTAGTAGACCTGATAGAATTTGCTTATGCCATCAAGTATTTTACGAGTATATCTCTAAACTTTTCTAACCATTAGACGACGCCGCCGCCGCCGCCGCCGACGACGACAACAACAACAACAACAACAACAACAACAACAACAACAACATTACCCCAATGCCTCAACGGCTCCCGCAAAAAGCGGGGTAAGGGGGGATTTGATGTACGCAGCCTTACCCCTGTCTTAACACAGAGAGACTGTTTCCGGATGATCCAAAATAAAAATTGCATCGAGACTGTTTGGCTAATTGTAATATTTAGAAAAAATGAGGGATGTAACTATAAAATGTAGGACGGAAAGTTGACGGAACAGCTGTAAGAATATTTAATATGTTAGCAATTTCCATTTGCTGATAGCTCCATTAAAGGCAGGTGTAAAATGTAAGATGGATGTAAACCTGAAGGGTGTTTTTTGTAATTTCTAAAGTTATGTTTCCTTTTTTTCTTTTTTCTTTTTTTTGGGGGGGGGGGGGGGGGGGTATTAATGTATTTATCCATTAAGAATAAAACCACTGTTACACAGGAACAGGAAACCTCTGTCAAAAGATAGTGTAGCACAGTTGTTAAGTTATGACATGTCTCAGATGCCGAATTGTGAGCCAACATACATAAACAACGACCAATGGCAATTTTATTTTACCTGCAACAGTCGCCGAGCATAACCACCCTCCATAATTCTAGCAAACGAAGATGCATGAGAATATTTGTTCCCCTCAAAAGCATCATAAATATCAGGATGAGCATCAAGGTGAAGAATATCAATAGGTCCTCCGAGCTTCTCAGATACTGCTCTCACCACAGGAAAAGAAATAGAGTGGTCACCGCCTAGCACCAAAGGCCGCAACGGATCCTAAAAATGCATTAAAAAAATTAAAAGAGTTAAAATGGAAAATTTGCATTCATGTTTCTAGAAAAGGGAAATTAGCCAAGTTTGTCCAAAACAAGACTCAAAAATGAAAGCCAAACACCTCCTTGCATGCACTTAGCCAACTTCTAAAAAATCGATTCTGTACTTTTCCCGACTCAGATATATATACCGGTTCCCGAATGGAAAAAGAAAAAAAAAAAAAAGAGCAAAACCGACAAATAAACACATAAGTGGCTAAAATTTTTTTTTTGGAAATAGTGGCTTAAAAAGCTTTTTCTAATGGACAAAAAGCCAAAAAAAAAGGGACTGTACATTAAATTCACATGATATTATGGAAAGCGAATATGTCCTTTAGAGAGATGGATGCATTTGAAACGGAAGCTTACTTGTTCCATCACTAGCTTCACAGATTCACTTATGATGTTCATCAGTCTATCATCATCTACTCCACAATCTCGTAACTCTTGAACCGGCACATCACCAACATCGGTTAGGATTCGTGGATCGTTCAGATCTTTACCTGCAAAGTCATAGGATTGTTATGAAATATAACTTGTAATGCTTCATCATTTCAACTGCAAAAAATAGTAACAAAAAAATTAACTAAAATAAAAATAAAACATGATAATGGCAGCATTAACTAAAATAAAAATTAAAAATAAAACATGATAATGTCATTTTTCCGTTAGTATCAAATTTAAACCGTATGTCCTCCATATAGACTTGTATCACCATGTAATGATGCATTTTCCATCTGTGAATATAAAATTCAAAACTTCTATCTTTGTTACGGTAGAAACAGTATGGCTTCTATATCGAGTCCTTTACGTTGGAAACCTGAAGATGTACAGAAACTTATATATCTTGTTGGGATTTGTATTTTTGGCAGCTATAGATTTTATAAGCCTGATTTTCGTGATTGATAACTGGTAAAAGAATATAAAAGTCAAATATAAAAAAGAGCATTATAAGGTAGTGTGATATTTTCTACTGCAACTTAATTGGTTCTCGGCCCGTGTTCCTCTGATACTTTTGTATTTATCAGGGAAGCAAGAAGAAACAAAACAAAAAATTATACTTTTTATTAACATAAAACAATTTTCTTATCTTTGTTCAGACACCATTAATTACGCATGTAGAATATGATAAGAGGCGATAATCAATTGTATTCTAAGCATGGAATGCCATTACCAAAAAATCAAGTGTCTTGCAAAAGACCAAAAACCATGGCCGATAAGGCATATATTATTTACCTCCTTCTGTGGCGGAATTCGTGCTCCCGCACCAAATGGCCTCCCTTATACGAGGAGGTGCAAATGCGGGGCCCTGCAGAAACGAAGAGTTATGTCCTAAAGGAACTCCAAGAAGAGACGATGATGCCTTAACATCTCCCAAAGCTCGTAATAGTTCCCCCTGTTACAACGTAAATTCAACACTATAAAAAATGAAGATCAAACAGAAATGATCACTTCTGAGATGAATGGGAATATTATAATCTTTAGGATGCCTAAAAGCAAATCCATCAACGGAGATCTAAAGCGCTCCCCGGCTCGTTGGGGGTAGGGGAGGGTGGTTGTACATGTACTACGCCTTCCCCTTGCATTTCTACAAAGAAGTTTGTTTCCATGACTCGAACCTGTGACCCGGAGGTCACTAGTGGAACAGCTCACCCTTGCATTAAGGCTCGCCCTCCAAATTTAATGCATGTCTATTATAGTTTATCACAATCTTTGACTTCCAAAAAAAAAAATAACATGTCTAATCATGGGAGACTAGAAGATAGATAAGTACGAGAGCTAAATCGATTATACCTTAAGCTTTGCTCTTTCACGGATAAGCGTCAGGGATGCCTCGATAACACGATTTTGACCGTTCTCTATCAAGTCCTTAGGCACATTTGCAGCATTTAGCCTCTGCAGGTAATGAATCCCCATTTTTCCAATGTTCTTCATTTTTTTATTTTTTCCTGATTCTGGAAAAATAATATCCACACCGCATAGAGAAAAATATTTAAAGTGAATTACCCTTCTTTATTTTAGAAAGATAAAAGGGCACAAAAAGTTAGATGGACAAACTTCGACATTTAAACCCAAAAAGAAAAAAAAAATCAACTTTTTTTCTTGTTAAAATTCGAACACAAATTCTCTTTAGCTAAATATTAATCATTTCTTTCCCATATTAAAACGGAAACGGAAACGGAAACGGAACGTACTCAGTATATCCCGCATTTGCAGGGTCCGAGGGGGTGATAGTATGCAGTCTTGCCCCTACCAAGGGTAGAGAGGCTGTTTCCAATTTTTTTGAGTTGAACCTATGACCAATTGGTTCATGGATCGGGCACTTAACTCTGTGCCGACTCAACCCCTTTATTTCTTTCCCAGACTATATATCTCAATTTATTAATTAACACAAGTAATAGCAATAAATTGAGTTAAACATACATGGATATAGAATTCTGAGCAAGTGTCAGGGAGAACCCCTCATCAACGGCTCCAGGAAAAAAAAAAAAAAAAAACTTATTTACGGAGGAACTCGAACACGCAAAGTACTGTGACGATCAAGAGACGCGATTAATGAAAAAGTTTCGAGAAAGTGAAACGAAAACTTACCGACTGAGAGGAATCGATGAAACGGGGTGACAGGAATGTGCGCTTTGAGAGAGAGAGAGAGAGGTTTTATGGAGCTGTTTTGGCGCTAATCTGATTATTAAGGATGAAAATCTGTCATTTTCCATCTGCTTTAATGCTTTGTGCTTTTCAATAAAATACGCACAATCAAATTACTTCATCAGAATTATAGTACTCTCCGTCCCACCGATCTTTATTCATATTTTTTTTGATCGTCCCAAAATATTTGGTCATTTCCTTTTTTAAGATATTTTTATCTCTCATAATTTTAAATAATATATATTAATACTTATTATTTTACACACTACTTTTCAACTTTTCTTAAATCACGTGCCGAAAAACAAATGATCAAGATGAGTGGGGCGGAGAGAATAGTATTTCTTAATATCCATCATAACATATAATTTAAGGGTGGCCCATGAACCGAAAGTTCGCGAACTGTTCGTGAAAAAGCTCGGTCAACGGTTAGTTCGAGTTCGGTTTGACCGAACCGAACATGTTCGAGTATTTTCGAACCGAACATCGAACATTTTATATTTTGTTCGCGTGTTCGCGAACTGTTCGCGAACATTAATATATATATATAATATGGCACGAACAGAAACAATTGAACACAAACGAACCGAACGAATGAACCGAATAATTGAACACAAACGAACAAAGCGTTCGAACAGAACAATTGAACACAAACGAACCGAACACGAACAATAAAAAATATATCGAACCGAACTCGAACACTAATTTGTAATGTTCGTCGAACATGAACAAACACGAACCGAACACTTCACGAACCGAACGAACGAACGGTCAATAACACCAAAAGCTCAGTTCGTTCGGTTCGTGTCCACATATAATGCTTCTTAAAATATGTACTTAGTAACCATTAATATTTTTGGTTATATATTACAAAATAATAATGTGTTATAATATATATTTATGTTAACCTTTAATTTTTATTAGTAGAAAAAGTTATGGATAGTAAAAAATATTGACTTTTTGCCAAAAAAAAAAGTAAATGGAATTAGGACATATTTTCTCGATTTATTTTCAGTTCAGTTCAATTTATTTTTGTGATTATAATTAATTATTATTTGATATTTCCATTGACATTATTATTATTTTATCTCAATTATTATTTTTCTAATTATTATTATTATTTGATCATCTTCGTTGATATTATTATTCTAATTATTGCTTTTTAGTAATAATTATTCTTATTATTGCTAAATAGTATTGATGATTATATTTGTATTTAAAATATTCTTATTATTATTAATTCTTCTAATTATATCGTAAATATTCGTATTTAAAATTAAAAAAAACAAGAAGAACAGCAATCACAGCTAATCAAATATTTCAAAAGTTGAATTGGACAATAATATTTTAATAGTTGAAGTATTGGAAAAAATAATAATACTATTGAACATTAACTAACATCATCATCTTCATAATCGGTTAATTGTTCTTCTTCTTTTTCTTCAATTGAATAATAATGATATTAATATTTTTATTATTATTGTTAATTATTATTTTGGAAATAATAATAATTATTATTATTTTTCCTAATTACAACTTATTATTATTATTATTATTATTTTTCCTAATTACAACTTTTTATTAATAATAATATCATTTATATTATTATTTATTCTTTTTTAAGTTACTTTCAGTTCAGTTTAGTTCAATTCAATTCAGTTAGATTTTATTGAAGGGGAACTCTCAGTATAATATTAGTTGTTTCAGTCGTCTTATTTTTCTAGATGAGAAATATTGTTTTAACAGATTACAATTATAAATAAAAATTTGTAGGAATATCAAATTATTGGAGTGTATCCGAAACAACGACATTGATAATTTTCAGTACTATAATGATATTTTTTAATAATAGAAATATTACTTCTTAAGTTTCATATTTATCTATAATTTATAAAGTATCATTTTTAATATTAAAATTGTTATCATCGTCTAGTTGTACCTCTATTTTCTAATACATGGGGAAATATATCTATCTCAAACGTTAATTATCATCAAAAAAAAAAAAAAAAAAAAATCTTGCTCATATTAAAAATAATCGACGGGTTTAGATTTTACTTAACATTTAGATAGGTTTGAGTTGTTTTATTGTTTATTTTAACAAAAATATGATTATAATTTCTGGATATTCTAAAAAAACGAATGTGTCGACTAGACCTGGCAAACGGACAGGCTCGACCCACACGGACCGGGCGGGCTTTTTTGGGGCTGGGCCAAAAAGCCCGTTTTTTTACTTGGCCTAAAATATTACAGGGCGGGCCTGGCCCGGCCCACGGGCCTTAAGTTTTTTTTTTTTAAAGAAAAATAAGAAATATAATATTCTGAATAAATGTACGAAAAATTTTAGATCATTAATTATTATATTATTCACTACATTATCATAATAAAAAAAATGAATATACAACTATTTATATTTTATAATTACATTATTTACTACACTACCACAATCTGAAAATAAATATACATATTAGTGTAACTTTAAGTTGAGATGATTAACTTCTTAACCAATTTTTATTAAATTCTATTTTTTCAATTAATTAATTGAATTGCACAATTAAAATTTCGAAATTTAAATTTGATTTTTTTTTTATTCGGGGATCAGAATTTAAAATTGATTTTAAATTTCAAAAATTAAAATCTGTAAATTAAAATGTCAGCTTTTTTAATCTGGAAATCAGATTTTATGTTTGGAAGTTTAAAATCTGTAAATTAAAATTCAGATTTTTTTAATCCAATCAGATTTAAAAATCTGATTTCACAATTCGGAATTTAAAAACTGTAAATTAAAATTCAGATTTATTTTAATCTAGACATCAGATTTAAAAATCTGATTTTACGATTCAAAATTTAAAAAACGTAAATTAAAAATCAGATTTATTTTAATCTGGAATTTATGTACATAAATTAAAAGCATTGAAAAAGTGGAGGGAAATTACATTAGTGACAACTTGATTTCTCATTAATAAATTAAAGGTAAATTAAAGAGTGGAGCCATTTTCAAAAATAGCGATGCATACTCTTGTGGAACGTCCCAAATGGCACAAAGTGCATACTCTTAAGGGATGGAGGATTATAATACCAAAATTTTAATTTAATTAGTTTAAGAGTAAATTACGATTTTCGTTCCTGTGGTTTGATATTTTTAACGATTTTTGTTCATGTAGTTTAAAAATAGTTTTTCCCGTCCCTGTGGTTTTATTTTGCTTCTATTTTCGTCCCTCTACACTAACGCCGTTAGATTAACGTTAACTGTTAAATGAGATATTAAAGTTTACATCTTTGGTCCCTATGGTTTGTTGAACATAACAATTTTCCTTTTCCATTTTCTTTCTTATATATATATATTACTTTTTTTAAATTTATGTATTATTTCTTTATTATACTTTAATACCCCCCCCATATATATATATATATATATATTAAATTTTAATTTAAATACTACACAAATTTATTTAATTAATAAATATAAAAAAATTAAATGAAAATATGAAATAGTGGAAATAGTTTAATAAAAATACCAATCAATTATTATTAGATAAATAAACTAATTAATTTTTTCTCTCGGAACCTATTAAACCTAAGGCTGCATATGATTTTTTTTAAGTTTTTAAGTTGAAATCTCCTAAAATTAATTAATTTATTTATTTATTAAAGTTATATTTATTTATTTCTAATTACCATTTTAAGAGTTTAATTAGGGGTGCTTAAAATACCGACCAGCACGGCCAACCCAACCTAAAAAACCCAAAGTAACTTAATCCAATGTTCGGATTAGATTGGGTTAAGATTTTTCAAACCGTAAACATTGGGTCATATTGTTCAAATACTTTTAACCCGACCAACCCAACCCATGTGTAGCCTTAGGTTTGATAGATTTCGAGAAAAAAAATTAATTAGTTTTTTTATCTAATAATTACCAGTTGGTGTTTTTATTAAGAATAAACTATGATATATAATGTTTAAATGAAAATATGAAATAATGGATTAATTTAATAAAAATGTCAACCGCTTATTATTATATAAGAAAACTAATTAATTTTTTTCTCAATGCGTTACATGGATTGGGTTAGTCAGGTTAAAAATATTTGAACAATATGACTCAATGTTTATGGTTTGAAAAATTTTAAGCCATCCCAACCCAAACATTGGATTAAGTTATTGTGGGGTTTTCCGGGTTGGGTTGGCCGCGTTGGTTGGTATTTTAACTTTTACCCCCCACTAAATAAATTCTTGAAATTGTATTTGAAAATAAATAAATAATACTTCAAAAAATAAATTAATTTCAGGAGATTTCAACTTAAAAACTTTAAAAAAAATCATATGCAGTCTTAGGTTTAATAGGGTTCGAGAAAAAATATTAATTAGTTTTTATATCTAATAATCACCTATTGGTATTTTATTAAACTACTACTATTTCATATTTTTATTTAAATATTTTTTTATATTTATTTATTAATTAAATTTGTTTCGTATTTAAATTATACATATATGTAGTATTAAAGTATAATAAAGAAATAATAAATATATTTAATATATATATATATATATATATAAGAAAAGGAAAAAGGAAAAATTGTTATGATCAACAAACCATAGGGACCAAAGATGTAAACTTTAATATCTCGTTTAACGGCTAATCTAACGGCGTTAGTGTAGAGGGATGAAAATAGAAGCAAATAAAAGCACAGGGACGGGAAAAGCTATTTTTAAATATCAGGGCGGGTTCGGCCAGCCTGCGGGCCTCAAGTTTTTTTTTAATGAAATATTAGATTCTGAACAAATGTACAAGTATTTTAGATCATTAATTATTATATTATTCACTATACTGTCACAATCAGAGAAATAAATGTACAACTATTTTTATTTGATATTTACATTATTTACTACACTACCACAATCAAAAGATAATAAATATACAAATATTTTTATTTAATCATCATATCATTTATCACTACTACTTTCTTATAAAAATCATAAAATAATATTGTTATTGATATGAGATACTACAAAATAATCACAAAGTCCCATAAAAAATTAAGATTATATGAATAATTAACATATAAATATAATATAATATAATAAATACATATTTTTTTTTAAATATTATAATTACACATAACATTAAAAAAATTGGACTGACGGACCGGACCTCCCCAAGCGGGTAAAATCTAAGCCGAGCCAAAAATATAAATTTTTTTTATTGTTAAAAATATGAAGCTCAATGACCGACCAAATAAACGGTTTGGCCCGATCTAGAGGCTGGACCTACTTTACCAATAATGGAGCTCCGTAAAAGCTAGGAATTTGGGAGACCAGAAACGGGCAGAGATCTCGGACAGCGCAAGACTACGCTGCACTCCTCGCTCCGATCACACACACCGCACGGCAAGGCTTTCATCCGACGGACGACAGTGCACAGCATGGTGCTGTGATCCCACCCCGACCAGAAACCTGTATAATGATTTTTGATTAATTTTTGAACGGAAGATGGAACATTCTCAAAAATGCATGCATCACATACATTACAGATTCACACGCTCTCTTCAACACCACCATCACCGCCGCCTATCTTTCCGGCTACCTTCCACCGCCAAAAAGCTCGTACCTTTTCTCAGCATGTCCACGTCATCACAAGGAGCAGCCGCTGACGAGAAACAAGAGCTCGTCATAGCCCAAGTCCTGAAATACCACAACCAGACCAAGCACTCATTCACCAACTACGCGCGTGGACCCCACGGCCTCGACTGGGTCAACCAGCCCAACCCCTTCCGCCGCTACCTCGCCGCACCGCTAGTCCCCCTCCTCCACCCCCCTTCCTCGTCCGATGACCAAAATAATAATAATAAACCTCCTCCCTACTCCTCTCTATTCACTGCCTTTCCGGCCCCCAAACCAATCTCCAAAACCACCATCTCTCAGCTCCTCTACAATTCACTCGCCCTTTCCGCGTGGAAGACAGCCGGATTCTCGACGTGGTCACTGCGCGTGAACCCCAGCAGCGGCAATTTACACCCGACGGAGGCTTACATCATCTCGCGGGGTATATATTCTCTCTCCGAACACTCATTCGTCGCGCACTATGCGCCGAAAGAGCACGGGCTGGACCTCAGAGCTCGAATCCCATCTGGATTTTTCGCGGATTATTTTCCCGAGAATTCTTTCCTGATCGGATTTTCGTCTATTTTCTGGCGGGAAGCTTGGAAGTACGGCGAGAGGGCATTTAGGTACTGTAATCACGACGTAGGGCACGCAATAGCGGCGGTCGCCATGGCTGCAGCTGGGCTTGGATGGGATGTTAGGATTTTAGACGGGCTTGGGCACGAAGACTTGGAAAAATTAATGGGATTGGAAAATTTTCAACAATTTAGTATTCCGAGCAGGCCCGCGAGGGGTAAAATGCCTGAGATTGAATTCGAGCACCCTGATTGTGTGTTGTTGGTTTTCCCTAAAGGTGTGGATGAATTTGAGGTTGATTATGAGAAAGTGAGAGTATCGTTGTCCGAGTTTTCAAATCTTGAATGGGAAGGGAAACCAAATGTACTTAGTAAAGAACATGTGTGTTGGGATATTATCTATAGAACAGCCGATGCCGTGAAAAAGCCGCCTAAATCAACAAAAGAATTGGTTTCTAAGCCTTTTATGAGTAGCCGCATAATTAGCGAAAATTCTTACAAGGGTTTTAATCTAGACGAGGTGGTGAGAAAACGAAGGAGTGCGGTTGATATGGATGGTGTTACCATGATGGCTAAAGAAACGTTTTATCAGATTTTATTACATTGTATGCCTTCAGGTTTTGAAGAAAATGGACACAAGAAGCAGGGGAGGCAATTGGCGTTGCCGTTTCGGGCTCTTCCATGGGACTGTGAAGTTCATTGTGTTCTTTTTGTTCATAGAATAATTGATTTGCCTAATGGATTGTACTTTTTGGTTAGGAATGAGGACCATGTACACGAGCTTAGGTCAGCTACTAGGAAAGAGTTTAAGTGGGTGAAGCCGGATGGCTGCCCGGACGATCTTCCTATGTATGAACTTGCACGTGGTGATTGCCGGGAGCTTTCGAAACGGCTTTCATGCCATCAGGTATGCCATTTGCCTTATCATGAAATGGTTCATTTTCGACTTTTTTGTGTGTGACATTTTGTGATTTGATTGCTTGAAACTGATGTATGGAATGGGAAATACTCAAAGCTACTAGCCGTTCTGAGAAGCCCGAGATATATAATGAGCCAGATATATAATTAAATAATTTTCTATGGTGGATTCGTCCTCCTTTTGTTTCCTGAATAAAGACTTGATTGGCATTTTTAACCCTTAACCATAAATATTAACTGAGTTAGTATTTCAGCCATATCGTAGTTCAATCTATCGAATACAATCATATCAATATTGTGCTTGTTAGCCATTTGGAGACTTCAATTTATAGTATAAAGCGTGAAGCTTGACTTCATCTTTTTGCATCTAACCATATCATATTGCTATAAAGGACATTGCTAGTGATGGCTGCTTTAGCCTGGGTATGGTGGCTCGCCTCGAGCCCACTTTGCATGAAAAGGGGGCCTGGATGTACCCACGTCTTTTTTGGGAAACTGGAGTGCTTGGCCAAGTTCTGTATCTTGAAGCTCATGCAGTTGGTGTGTCTGCTACTGGAATTGGTTGCTTTTTTGATGATCCAGGTATGTGATCACTCCCTTTAACATTCCTAAATAAATAAGGAATCACCATGAGTTGGATATGCTAGTTAACTATGAAGAGATATTGCTATGCTCTTTTTTTGGGTTGTTGGGTTGGGTTGGGGTGGGGTGGGGTGGGGGGGTGGGGTGTGTTGTTACCCAAAATATTATCCGGAGATGATATGCTGGAATGGACGAGTAACAAACAAAATGCGAGAGCACATCCGTGGGGAAGTAAATAACACAAGATTTGCCGGGGTTGTTAGTCCCGGGCTTGAATGCTCTCGCGAGATATTATTAATACGAATACTTGGGATTACAAATATTAATGTTATAGTACAATTACAATGAGTGTAAAGACTCTAGTTATCTTAGCTCTTGAGTGCTGAAGATTGCTGGGAGAACCAGAGTTGATGCTCTGTGAGTTCTTGTAACAACGATGGAGTGCTGTGTTGACTGTGAGAAACCGACGGTCTCTCACTGTGTGAATTAGCTGAACTCTCGTATGGAAATAATTTCTGAACTTGTGAACCTCTTCTCACTCAACCAGTTGCTGAAGGTTTCCTATTTATAGGAGTGGAGGTAGCTGGGCGATCGCCTCTGCTGTATTATAATAAGCGGGCGATCGTCTTTAGCACATGGGTTGGTCTCCTTGGAGTCCGCAGCAGCTGCTGGCAGCCGGATGCACGAACCAATGAGAAGACCACACGCGTCCGGAGTCGCTGTCTTGGGAGGCCCCACCTAGGATCTTTCGGCGGGTCTGTCGGTAGGTGAGGCCGTCCTTGTCACTGACAGCTGCTGATGGGCTGGCTGGAGTCAAGGATCCTTATTCTGTGGCGCCATTCGCGGATCTGCACGTTGGTCCTCGCTCCGAGATCCAGTCCTCGTAGATATGACGGATGATGGCCTTATACGTGGCATAGGACGGTCGTCCTTGGTCGGGCACCAGAGTCGATCGCTAGGTGTCAAGAGGCGATCGCCCCGGACGTCGATCGCTCGATACCTGAACTTGGTCTAGACTCTTCGCTTGGCAAGTCTGCCTCGGACTATTTAATGCAGTCTTTGGTCGCATAAATCGCCGCACAACAGGGTGGGTGGAAGCTATAGTATTTTTTTTTTTTTTTCAAAATATAGGAAACCCATCAGTTACCTGGCCTCACTTTGAGTAACTATTATATAATAAAATGCATTTAAATTTTTTTGTAAATATGGCTTGGATTAGAAAAGAATCATGTATTTGTTGGAATGTAATTCAACTCATCTTCTACAGATCTCACCCACAGAAGATGATATAGAAAATTAATAAATTTAATGTTTATGGCAACACGAAGAATTGAATTTGAACATCAAATTCTGCTTGGAATTAGCCAACATTTCCATGAGTTTCGAAATTATTGTTTTCTGTTTTTCTCCTTCAATTATTTAAAAAAAAATGACGAAAATGTTTTTTCAGAGAAACAAAACTGTAAATTCTAAAGACACGGTATATGGTCCCACTAAAAACAAAAAGAGGTTTTAAGTAATTAGAGTTTTGAAGCCAGATTATTTGTCGGGTTGTAGTTTGTACTGTACTCTTGCAATCACATGGTATTCCATATGGTATATGTGTTCCATAAGTAGAAATCTAAGTGAAGGAACTGAGCTTGAATAGAAATGCAATGGGTTCTCATCCTTTTGTATAAATGCAAATGAAATGTATTACTCTTGATAAAATCACATAACAGCATCGCTGTATAATTAACTGATAAAAATACTCAGACACAACCGGATATTTCATCGGAAAGGCGACCGGACCTATCTCAAGGATAGAAAATGGGTGGCCACTCTTGTTTGAAGTCATCTAGAAGTCCACTATGATTTCCTCCGGTGAACATATCCATCACCGAACGTTGACTTTGCATCTCATCAAGTTCGTCGCACCTTTTCCGAAGCTTTATTAGCTTTTCATCAACGAAATGGTTCAAACCATTCAGCTTGTCCAAATCAAGTTCGTCGAAGCTTTTTCCATCAACGACTTGTTTCATGAGAATTCTCATTTCCGTTTCTTCATTCTTTTTCCGAAGCTTCGATACTTTTTCAGCCATGTCTTCGATTTTATCCGTCAAGAGCTTCTCTTGAAGAACCATTTTCTTGACCCTTTCTTGTGCGGGAAAGTTTAAGAACTTGGAGATTCCATTCATCGTCTTCTCTTGGGAGGGCCAGAGTGTTAAGTTCCCCTCATTAGGATTTATAAGGATGATAAATATTTCTATGTTGCACAAGATTGATAACTCGTTTGCTTTCTTGTACAAACTCTCGAGCCTTCTTTTCAGAGTACATTTTCTTTCTCTATCATTGGGAATATGTGTGTGTTTGTCTCTTTTTCGTGCCATGTTCAGTCTCTTCAGTGTATTTTTCTGGTGAAATCTCTTCGGTATATATAGGCGCGAAATCGATGGAATTCAACGTACGAATAGTGTTCTTGTGATTTTATTCTTTATCCTAATTAATATAGTCAAGATCTTTCAATTGGGTCGACTGCAATAATTTCGGTCGTTGAATTCTAAGCAATATACATCTAGAGTAGGTAATATCTTTATATGGTAAAACGATCCATGAATAGTATATTCTTTCATATGATTCTGATTCATGAATGGTAAATCTTTGAATGTAATATGATCTTTATAAAGTAATCGACACGAGATCTCATACTCGCATTGAAGAATTATGCTTGACCTTGGACTGTTATTTTATTAGCTTCTCGTTCACTCGAAATTTTGTTGTATTAAAAAAATTATGGTGGATGATGACAAATTCTATTACCACATCATTTTTCCGTAAACACCACTCTTGGATTATATTGCTTATCTTCGAGTTGAATCCCTTCGCCCATTTTTATGTATTTTTTTTTTCAAGGGATATTGTGGTACCGAATCGAATGTTTGGCTCTCGTGGTATCTTGAATAATTTTGTTTGTTACTGATTGTTTATTTTTCTCAAAAAATGTTGGCTGGCAGTACACGAGATTCTTGGGTTGAGAGGGTCGGAATATCAAAGCCTTTATCATTTTACGATTGGAAGCCCCGTGGTCGATGAGCGGATCATGAACTTGCCTGCGTATCCAGGTCCCACCTTGGATGATGGCTGAAGTCGAAGAACAATGAGAACTGGATGTGGCTAATAGGTTTACTTCATTGTTCAACCTCTTATAAGATCATTAAGGGGCTGTTTACCCTCTCCATTAAGTCCTGTATGGATAAATTTGATGCTGTTGTTTACTTTTTCATCTGAATAAACTGTTTGAATAACATAAATGACCGATTTATCCCTGAATATGAATTATAAGTTGTTTTATAAATTGTTGTTTATTTTTTATATAAACGATATAATCCAAAAATGGCAAGAATAAATTTACTAATTTTCGAATTTTTTAAATAGTTCAGAAGTTTTTAGATTTTCTAATTTCCGAATTTAAAATATTTTTTTTGATTTTTAATATTAATATCCCGGAATTAAAAATAAAATTACCTAAATTGTAGACTTTTTTTAATTTTGCAGTCTTTTTTAAATAAAAATAAATAAGTTCCGATCTTTTTAATTTTTTCAAATTTTCTAGATTTTTTATATTCTTTAATATTTTTATTATTTTTACGAAAATAAACAGTAGTTTTTTATTATTATTATATATATTATTATTTTAAGTTTTTATTATTTTTCAGATTTTTATGAACATAAAAGAAAATAATAAAAAATCTAATTATTTTAAGTTTTATTATTTTAAGTTTTTATTATTTTTTCAAATTTTTTGCTAATTAATAGGTCGTGAAAGGGGAGAAGGGTAGCGATGGGAGAAGGGTATCGATGGTCATTTTTGTGTCTGTATGGGGACAAGAGGGGGGAGTTGACTTAGCGATTCAGACTCCTCATTTTTCATTAAGTCGTAAGTAAACACTCAGTCATGTCTGCGCGAATAAGTCGTCCAACCCATTAAGTCGAATGTAAACAACCCCTACGGGGCTGTTTACTTTTTTTCTATTAATACCTGAATGGATTAAGCTGTCTGAGTGGATTAATCTGTTTGAATTGAAAAAATATCTTGTTGTTGTTTCTTTCTTTTCTGAATGAACTATTTGAATAACAGAAATGACCATTTTACTTCTCAATATGAATTAAGTCCTTTTTTATAAAGGACGGATTGGGCATTTTAGTTTATATAATCAATTTAAATTATATGACATAATATTTACTTTAATTTATATTATAATATATATTCATAAATCATATTATAATTTTCAGGTATATTTAAATAATCAGATAATATTTTTATAAATATATTAAGTTATATTTTAATATATATAGTTATATTAATTTTTTAATAGTCAATATAAAAAAATCAATTTAAATAATATAATATAATATATATTTTAATTTATATTATAATATATATTCATAAATCATATTATAATTTTCAGGTATATTTAAATAATCAGACAATATTTTTATAAATACATTAAGTTATAGTTTAATATATATAGTTATATTAATTTTTTTAATAGTCAATATAAAAAATCAATTTAAATAAAATAACATAAGTATATATATTTTAATTTATATTATAATATATATTCATAAACTATATTATAATTTTCAGATATATTTAAATAATTAGAGAATAATTTTATAAATATATTAAGTTATATTTTAATATATAGTTACATTAATTTTTTTAATAGTCAATATAAAAAAATCAATTTATATAATATAACATAATATATATTTTAATTTATATTATAATATATATTCATAAATCATATTATAATTTTTAGGTATATGTAAATAATCAGACAATATTTTTATAAATATATTAAGTTATATTTTAATATATATAGTTATATTAATTTTTTTAATATTTAATATAAAAAAATCAATTTATATAATATAACATAATATATATTTTAATTTATATTATAATATATATTCATAAACCATATTATAATTTTCAGATATATTTAAATAATCACACAATATTTTTATAAATATATTAAGTTATATTTTAATATATATAGTTATATTAAATTTTTATCAATAAATAGTTTATATTTTATGAATTTTAAATATATATATTAATATATATTTTAAATTTGTACTATATATACTCAATTATAATTAAGATTATATGATAATTTATACTATATATACTCAATTCTTTTATTATTAGAGAGGGTAATTTTGCTATATTGGGGAAGTATTTCTAACTTAATGGTAAGGACACTCCAAAAGTTGCTTAATGAAAAAGACATTATTAAGATCATTAAGTTGAAAGTAAATAGTAAAATATAACTGATCGATTAAACTGATTAAGGATTAAGCTGATTAAATAAAAAGTAAACAAGCCCTAAGTGTTGTTGGTGAAGACAACATATGGATCTTTGACTATAAATTATAACTATTATATAAAAATATTACAGCCGTGTAAGTATTATGAAGGACAGACGAAACTATTTCGATATTCGCAATAGTGATTATTAGAAATGTGATGAATATTTTTTGTGAAAATGATGAACATCCAACGCAAAATTAATGAATATTTGATTCGAGGAGTATTGTACATTCAACACAAACGTAGTAGATGTTGAAGTATATCACATTCGTAATGCGTAACAACATAATATATTATAATATGTGAATGACTATGATGCCCCTGATGAAATTATATAATTACGTTTCATGCATATAAGCTTTTCCTATAAATAAGCGCTCAGCTTAATAAAAATTCATTCCAAGATAAATACCTTGTCTATATTCTCTCTATTCTCTTTGTATTCTCCTTTACCTTATTACAGTTTTATAACACGTTATCAGCACGAAGGCTCTAATCCTTACTATAGAGTTTCCACGGTAGGAACTTCTTTATGATTTTATTCTATATATATATTCTATACTATTATTATGCTTGAGTGGTATGACCTTATTTATATATATTATATACTATTATTACGCTGAGTGGTATGACCCTGCCTATATATATTATAGGCGATTTACATTCTACCTTTTAGATGGTCTAATTACGGTTTGATCCCTATTGTTGATATATATTATGAAGTCTGACAAACTATATTTACAACGAAGCCAAAAGTCAATTTTCAGATGATGTCATCGGAGAAATCGATATTCGAATTTGCCTTTATTTTTCCTTTCGTTTACCCATTTATTTTTTTCACGTGGGCACATACGACTTTCGTAATATATATAACACTTTGACTTCAATAAATTTTCGCTTTCAGAAAAATATTTTCCAAAAGAAAGTATTTTCGAAAAAATTATTTTGAAAAAATAAAAAAATTATTTCGGAGAAAAATTATTTTTGGCAAAATAATATTTTTTCGAAATAAAATTATTTTCGAAAAATATTATTTCCTCGAAAATATTATTTTTCAAAATAAAACTATTTTCTGAAAAATAAAAATATTTTTTGAAAAATTAAAAATATTTTCGGGAGAAAAAGGTATTTTTTGGCAAAATAATATTTTTTCGAAATTAAATTATTTTCTGGAAAAAAATATTATTTTTTCGAAAAAATAAAATTATTTTCTGGAAAAAAAATAAAATAAAATATTTTTGAAAAAAAAAATATATTTTCTGGAAAAAAATTATATTTCGAAAAAAAAATTATTTTCTGAAAAAAGAATATTTTTTAAAAGAAATGTATTAGCCAAACACTTTAATAACTTATAAGCTATTTGTTTAATATGAAATGTATTTTAAAAGAAATGTTTTATTCAAGTAAATAGAGGGGCATTTTCGTCTTTTTAATAGAAGTCAACACCAATTCAGATTTTTGTCCTTCGTTGTAATTTATGAAACAATAGGGACTAAAGTGTAAAGATGCCATCTAATAGGGTAGTTGGTTGTAATTTCCCCATATATTATATACTATTATTACGCTTGAGTGGTATGACCCCAAGCTATGTACCGTATTTATTATTATGGGGAAATTACAACCAACTACCCTATTAGATGGCCTCTTTACACTTTAGTCCCTATTGTTCCATAAATTACAACGAAGGACAAAAATCTGAATTGGTGTTGACTTCTATTAAAAAGACGAAAATGCCCCTCTATTTACTTGAATAAAACATTTCTTTTAAAATACATTTCATATTAAACAAATAGCTTATAAGTTATTAAAGTGTTTGGCTAATACATTTCTTTTAAAAAATATTCTTTTTCGTAAAATAATTTTTTTCGAAATATAATTTTTTTCCAGAAAATATATTTTTTTCAAAATATTTTATTTTATTTTTTTCCGAAAATAATTTTATTTTCGAAAATAATATTTTTTCAGAAAATAATTTAATTTCGAAAAATATTATTTTGCCAAAAATACCTTTTCTCCGAAAATATTTTTTTAATTTTTCAAAAAATATTTTTTTATTTTTTCAGAAAATAGTTTTATTTTTTTGAAAAATAATATTTTTTCCGAAATAATATTTTTCCGTAAAATAATTTTATTTCGAAAAATATTATTTTGCCCAAAAATAATTTTTCTCCGAAAATAATTTTTTTATTTTTCGAAAATAATTTTTTTCCGTAAAATACTTTCTTTTTGGAAAATATTTTTCTAGAAAGCTTGAAAATTTATTACATTGAAGTCCAAAAGTGTTATATATATTACAACGAGGCTCAAAGATGTGCACCCACGCGCTAAAAATAAATTGGTAAAAAAGAAAAGGAAAAATAAAAGCAAATTAATATCGTCTTCTCTCCGATGACATCATCTGAAAATTTGACTTTGTCCTTCTGTAAATATAGTTTACGGACAAAGTTTGTCCTTCATTGTAATATCTGAAACAATAGGGATCAAACTGTAATTAGACCATCTAAAAAGGTAGTCAGATGTAAATCGCCCATATTATTAATTAATGCTTCAGGCGGTATAACCCCAAGCTATAAACTGTGTATATTGTACCATTTGAAATATTTACTGAGCACCAAAAAGGGTAAGTTATTCGTGGTTGATTATTTTTTAATAAAATTCTTATTTCAAATCTTGTATATAAAATAAAAGTAATGTTTTACTAAATCATTCATAATTATCACATTTTATTTTCTCTTCCCTCCCCAACGGCTAGTTAACAACTACTTTACACTCTATAAATACATTATATTTCATTCAAAAATTCACTCACTTTCCCTCATCTTCTTACAAGTTTTTCAAAAATAAAAGGGTTCTTCAAGATGATTCATCAACTCTTTTTGGCATTCTACGCTAAGTTGGTCGTAGCATATACTATATTAGTTGTTTATGTAAAGTATAACACAGAACAGGAATCTTTAATCTTTATCACAAGATCTTTTCTCTTTTATCCTATACTTGGACTCCTGATAAATCTTAATATGTAATAATACCACTTTTATATCCGAATAAAATCTTTTATGTTTCTTGATATTAATGACATGTATGTTTCATTTCCTTATAGTTTTTCAACATGTCAAATCTTGTCAAGCTCGAATTTGAAGCACTTGATATCACTGGCAATAATTACTTATCATGGATATTGGATGCTGAGATCCACCTTAATGCTAAAAGCCTCGGTGATACTATAATCAAATCAAAAAAAGCATCATTACAAGAAAAAGCAAAGGCTATGATTTTTCTTCGTCACCACCTCCATGAGGGACTGGAAATTGAGTACCTCACTATCAAAGATTCTGCATATCTTTGGCAATCATTGAAAGAAAGATATGATCATCAGAAAACAGTTATTCTCCCAAAAGCTCGTTATGACTGGACTAAACTCCGTTTACAGGATTTTAAATCCGTCAGCGAATATAATTCGGCAATGTTCCGAATCAGTTCAAAACTAAAATTATGTGGCGAAAATATCACTGATGGTGATATGCTAGAAAAAACATTCACCACATTTCATGCTTCAAATATAATCCTTCAACAGCAATATCGTGAGAGAGGATTTACAAAATATTCTGAACTGATTTCGTGTCTTCTTTTGGCCGAACAAAATAACGAGTTGTTAATGAGAAATCGTGAATCTCATCCCACTGGATCTGTTCCAATCCCTGAAGTGAATACAACATCATCTGGTCACAACTCTGGTCGCGACCGTGGTTATATTCGTGGTCGTGGTCGTGGTCGTGGCCGTGGGCGAGGAAGAGGGAGAGGTTTTCAACCTTATTATAATAAGGCAGATAATGATGAAAAACAAGAAAAGAATAATGGTGGTTTGAACAAAAGAAAAAGGGAAGAAATTTGTTACCGTTGTGGTATGAAAGACCATTGGTCGCGTACATGTCATACGCCGAAACATCTTGCTGATCTCTATCAGGAATCACGGAAAAATAAGGGGAAAAATGTTGAAACAAATCTAACTACGAATGATTCCGATGATTCTAATTATGGCCTCGATGATATGATGGACATGGCTGATGTTGCTACCATGGAAATGATTGATCAATCCTGGAGATGAAAATAGATTGCCAGAAAAATGAACTACTTCTATGTTTTCCGTTTGCAAGAGTGTTGTGAAATTTCATTATGTACGAGTGTTCTATGTGTGATAGTTTGTTTGAAATAATATAAATATGCATTTCATGTCATATCTTATAGTCCTTTTTTTTCAACAATTTAATAACTTTCTTTTTCAACGATCATAGATATGTCTCAATCCAAAATTCAAGACGATCACTTATGTCTTGCAGACAGTGCTACTACACATACTATACTGAAAGATAAGAAATACTTTCAGCAATTGAGAATTGTCAAAGCAAGTGTCAAAACCATATCTGGCAATGCACAAATAATTGAGGGATTTGGAAGTGCCAATTTTCTGATGCCACGAGGCACGGACTTCAAAATAAGAAATGCATTATTTTCTCCCAAGTCCCAGAGAAATTTATTAAGTTTCAAAGATATTCGTATGAATGGATACCATGTTGAAACCATGGATAAAAATAATGATGAATATCTTTGTATTACTTCAAACACTTCCAGAATTAAGTGTGTATTGGAAAAACTACCTGCTCTATTATCTGGGTTGTACTATACTAATATAAAAATACTTGAATTGTATAATACAGTAAACCCGAAATTTGCTGAAACATTCAAAGTTTGGCATGATCGGTTAGGACATCCCGGTTCGATAATGATGCGGAAAATTATCGGAAATTCTAGTGGTCATCCATTGAAAAACCAGAAGATTTTTCAATCTCATAAACTATCTTGTGTTGCTTGTTCTCAAGGTAAATTGATAATAAGACCATCACCAACTAAAGTTGGGAATGAATCGCCAACATTTTTGGAAAGAATTCATGGTGATATATGTGGGCCTATTCATCCACCTTGTGGACCATTTCGATACTTTATGGTATTAATTGATGCTTCTAGCAGATGGTCACATGTATGTCTTTTATCAACTCGCAATTTGGCATTTACCAGATTTCTTGCCCAATTAATCAAATTGAGAGCACAATTCCCAGATTACATGATTAAGAGAGTTCGACTTGATAATGCTGGGGAATTTACATCTCAAGCCTTTAATGATTATTGTATGGCGGTGGGCATCGATGTTGAACATCCAGTAGCTTATGTTCATACACAGAACGGTTTGGCTGAATCGTTAATCAAACGTCTACAACTTATTGCCAGACCAATAATAATGAGAACAAAGCTCCCCATCTCTATATGGGGACACACTATCTTGCATGCTGCAGCACTAATTCGTATTAGACCAAGTGCATATCATGAATATTCCCCATTACAACTGGCATTTGGTCAAGAACCAAATCTTTCACATATGTGAATTTTTTGTTGTGCTGTATATGTACCAATTGCCCCACCGCAACGTACAAAAATGGGACCACAAAGAAGATTGGGAATTTATGTGGGATATGATTCACCCTCGATAATCAGATATATTAAACCAAAAACACGTGATGTTTTCACCGCTCGGTTTGCTGATTGTCATTTTAATGAAGAAGAATTTCCACTCTTAGGTGAAAAGGGTAAACAAGTGGGAAAAGAAATTCGGTGGTGTACATCGTCATTATTGCATCTTGATCCTCCCACAAAACAACGTGAACTAGAAGTTCAAATGATCATACACTTGCAGAATATAGCGAATCAATTACCAGATGCATTTACAGACACAAAAAGAGTGACAAAGTCACATATAGCCGCTGCAAATACTCCTGCTCGGGTTGAGGTTCCAAAAGAGCAGTCCAATGAAAATATACCAAATGAATCCAAAACATGCCTGAAGCGTGGAAGACCTGTTGGTTCCAAAGATAAAATTCCTCGAAAGAAGAATAAATGTGGAAAACCTGATGAAGCCAGATTAGGTGTATGTGCTCCAGAAGAAACGCACGAAGAAATAAATCATGGAACACATAATGCTGAAGAAAACCTTCAAGACGAAAATCATGAGATCTCCATTAATTATATAAATAATGGAAAAATATGGAACTGAAATGAAATGAAGGATATCAATGACATGTTTTGTTATTCCGTATCACGATAAATTGATAACGTGAATGAAGATCTGGAACCAACATCTATATCTGAATGTCAGAAGAGGCATGATTGGGTCAGTTGGAAAGGTGCCATACAGGCTGAATTAGATTCACTTAATAAGCGAAAGGTGTTTGGGTCTATTGTTGTCACACATGAAGATGTGAAACCTATTGGATACAAATGGGTTTTCGTTCGTAAACGAAATGAGGAAGATGAGATTATAAGGTACAAAGCTCGTCTTGTTGCACAAGGTTTTTTCCAAAGACCTGGAATTGATTATGATGAAACATATTCTCCTGTCATGGATGCTGTTACCTTTAGATACTTGATCAGCTTATCAGTTTCAAATAATCTAGAAATACGCCTCGTGGATGTTGTAACGGCCTATCTATATGGATCATTGGATACTAATATTTACATGAGAATTCCTGAAGGATTCAAAGTGCCTGAAGCACTAAAATCAAAACCGAGGGAGTTATGTGCAATTAAACTACAACGATCATTGTATGGGCTAAAACAATCTGGGCTCATGTGGTATAATTGCCTAACGGATTTTTTTGTGAAAAATGGATATGTAAATAATCGATTGTATCCATGTGTTTTTATCAAGAAAACTACGACTGGGTTCATGATTATTGTTGTCTATGTTGATGACTTAAACATCGTTGGGACTCCTAATGAAATTCAAGAAGCGGTTAATTATCTAAAAGGTGAATTTGAAATGAAGGACCTCGGACAGACCAAATATTGCCTTGGTTTACAAATTGAACACTTCCATAGTGGAATATTTGTACATCAATCCAATTATACAAAAAGGGTCTTAAAACGTTTTAATATGGATAAAGCAAACCCGCTTAGTACCTCAATGATAAAGAGGACACTTAATGTTGAAAATGATCCATTTCGTCCTTGTGAAGATAACGAAAAAGTACTTGGTCCTGAAGTACCGTATTTAAGTGCAATTGGAGCTCTTATGTATCTTGCAAATTATACGCGACCAGATATAGCATTCGCTACGAATCTATTGGCAAGATATAGCTCATGTCCAACACAGAGATATTGGAATGGGATTAAACACATACTTTGCTATCTTCAAGGAACAATTGATTTGGGATTTATTTTATCCCAAAAATTCAAAAGATGAAATAACTGGTTTTGTAGATGCAGGTTATTTATCAGACCCCCATAAAGGCAAATCACAAACTGGTTATATTTTTATGATCAGTGGTACTGCAATATCCTGGCGTTCCTAAAAGCAAACACTAGTTGCTACATCTTCAAACCATGCTGAAGTTATTGGTCTTCACGAAGCAAGTAAAGAATGTGTGTGGCTTAGATCTATCCCTCAACACATTAAGGAAGTCAGTGGATTACCGGTTAATAAAGATCCAACAATATTGTTTGAAGATAATGCTGCATGTGTTGCACAGACCAAGGAAGGATATATCAAGAATGACATAACTAAACACATTCCCCCAAAGTTCTTCGCATACACTCAAGAACGTGAAGAGAAGAAGGAGATTATCATTCAGTATGTTCGATATGTGACAATGTTGCAGATTTATTTACAAAGGCACTCCCAACCTCAGTTTTCAGAAAACATGTTCACAATATTGGGATGCGACATCTCCGAGATTTATGAAGATACTCCCCCTTGTTAACTTGAGGGGGAGGTATATAGCTGTACTCTTTTTCCCTTATCATGGTTTTGTCCCACATGGTTTTCCTGATAAGGTTTTTAATGAGGCAGCTATAAGGAATAGTCATTCAAGGGGGAGTGTTGAAGTATATCACCTTCGTAATGCGTAACAAGATAATATATTATAACATGTGAATGACTATGATGCCCCTGATGAAATTATGTAATTACGTTTGTGCCATCTGGAGTTTTCTTATAAATATGGGTTCAGTGTTTAATGAAAATTCATTCCAAGAGAAATACCTTCTCTATATTCTCTTTATTCTCTTTGTATTCTCCTTTACCTTATTACAGTTTTATAACAGTAGACAATAATTGGCAAAATAATGGACATTTAGTCCTAAACTGACGAATATGAATAAAATAAAATAAAATGATGAAAATTTAAAATACATTAAAATATAATGTATTTTCTCCCTTAAATTTTAGAAAATTAGAATTTACGGAACATTTTTAATTGACATTTACTTAAAAAAATGATGATAAATTACTAAAATAGTGATTCACCACGTTTGCTTGATTTTTATAATAGAATTCACATTTTTAATTGACATTTTGATTGTTTCTCTTTCTACGTTTTCCTTTTCATATGCTTTTTATTTTTACTTTTTACTTTAGTGATTGTTTTACCATGGATTTTATCATTCATCGGATCTGTAACGCGCATGAACTTACCAAACTGAAGATTAGTAAAAATAAATCGTAAAAGTTAAAAAAAAAAAATTACTCTACAAACCAAAAGTACTAAAAATAAATCATAAAAAAACTGAAAATAAACTTTAAAAACTGTAAAAGATAAATCCTGAAAAGATAAAAAACTGTTAAGAATTGTTGAAGTATATCACTTTTCGTAATGCGTAACAAGATAATGTATTATAATATGTGAATGACTATTATGCTCCTGATGTAATTATATAATTACGATTGTGCCATCTGAAGTTTTCCTATAAATAGGACTTCAGTTATTAATGAAGGATATACTTTAGAATCATTCTCTCTATTCTCTCTCTAAATACTCTCTATAATATTTCAATTTTATAACACGTTATCAGCACGAATGTTCTAATCCCTACTAAAGAGTTAAAAAAAAAAAAAAACTCCGATTTCTGAAAAAAAAAATCGGGAAAACTTTCGCCTGCTGCCATCATCCTCCCGCCGCCGTCGCCGAAATTCAGATCCATAGCAGCAACCCTAGCCGCCATAGCCAGCCTCACCAACCCGCCGCACACCACCACGAAACCAGATTAGATCTCATGGGCCACAATTTCTAGGGTCTTATATCAGAAGATAATCTGTTGATGAGCCATGGAGCTTTGGAGGAACGCCCAGCAAGAGAGAATACAGAAGGGCGGAGGGTAAGAAGCCAAAGAAAATATATAAAATATAAAAATATAATATTCTTTTAATTTATTAAATCATTAATTTGATTTTTTTTACGTATAAGATACATATGATATCGGAATTAATTTTTCTTGATACCACCATAATCCATTTTACGAGAGCTTCAATTTGACACTAATATTGATATGTTGATTATAATTCTTTTAATACCTGGAATTATTAAAATGTACAAATTAGTACCTTAATTCCTTCAAAAATATTGAAAGCACTTGTAGATATATGTCCTTGTACTGTGAAAATTTATAAAGTGGTATGTATAATATTACGGGACGATCAAGCGGCACTGATGCCGACAATTGGAGTCGATGATGACTTTTAATGATCCAACCTAATACCACATGATTATACCTTGAGAAAATGGTTGGACGAACCTGCTCCAGAAGAAGCAGTTAAATATTTACTAATCTAATTCCTGACTTTATTATAATTATCTCCAAGTGGTGGTTGAAACCATCTATTTGTTGAGCTTACATTATGTAAATATTACTATACCTCCCATGTGATAGTCTGATTATCATAAGATGGATGGTGATACCTCCCATATGATAATTAATTACCACAAGATGGATGGCGATACCTCATATGTGACAAGTTTAATTATCACAAGATAGATGGCGATGCCTCCTATATGATAAATGTAATTGTCACAAGACGGATGGTTTTACATATTTATTATACCTCCTATGTGATGAGTTCAATTATCACAAGACGGACGGTTTTACATATTTACTATACCTCCTATGTGACAAGTTTGATTATCACTAGATGGATGGCGATGCCTCCTATATGATAAATGTAATTGTCACAAGACGGATGATTTTACATATTTATTATACCTCCTATGTGATGAGTTAAATTCTCACAAGACGGATGGTTTTACATATTTATTATACCTCCTATGTGATGAGTTCAATTATCACAAGACGGACGGTTTTACATATTTACTATACCTCCTATGTGACAAGTTTGATTATCACTAGATGGATGGCGATGCCTCCTATATGATAAATGTAATTGTCACAAGACGGATGGTTTTACATATTTATTATACCTCCTATGTGATGAGTTCAATTATCACAAGACGGACGGTTTTACATATTTACTATACCTCCTATGTGACAAGTTTGATTATCACTAGATGGATGGCGATGCCTCCTATATGATAAATGTAATTGTCACAAGACGGATGATTTTACATATTTATTATACCTCCTATGTGATGAGTTAAATTCTCACAAGACGGATGGTTTTACATGTACGCAATTTATATATTATATATCACCATCGTGGTTGGTTATACCACATGAATGATTATCTAAATCATGCTCTCGAAGAAGCAGTTGATAAATATAAATCCTACTCTGGAGAAGTAGTTGATCGATTATCTAAATCCTGCTCTCGAAGAAGCAGTTGATAAATATAAATCCTACTCTGGAGAAGTAGTTGATCGATTATCTAAATCCTGCTCTCGAAGAAGCGGTTGATAAATATAAATCCTACTCTAGAGAAGTAGTTGATCGGTTATCTAAATCCTACTCTCGAAGAAGCATTTGATAAAAATAAATCCTACTCTGAAGAAGTAGTTGATCAATGATTCAAATTATGCTCTCGAAAGAAGCAGCAGTTGATAGAACTAATATCCGATCTCAACGATTATTAAATGCAGATGGAGAAAATTGAGCAAACGATACCAGAAGTTATAATCGATCAAATTAAAGAAAATCCCATGTGGGATCATCTCACAAGTGATATGAAAAACTATCACCCAAAAATAATTGCTCAATAAATCTCATGTTGATTATATCTCATGGTGAGATCGTATGAAATCATATTGATATGACAATGCTCATGGAGAATCATATGTCACATATTCGTGAGAATAGTGTATTTGCATAGAGGCAAAAAGATGATCTTATTATTGCTGGAAAAAGCACAAAACAGTCGAAGTGGAAAATATTGAAACTAGCCAAAAAGGTAATAAGCACTCGACAATATGCGAAAAGGAGAATACATATGAAACCCATAAAAAGGGGTGCGTTTCGAGAGTATAAAACTGCGTAACTCTGCCACCCCCTGACATTAGGGTTCATAATGAAAGATCTAAAGAATCTAAACTTCTTTTTCGTTTGGCACCAATAGTCTGTGGCTGATGAGCTTTGACTTCTAAATTCTTAACTGTAATATATGCTTGAAACGTTATAAGTAGATCAACAAATATGTCGGCACATATAAGAATCTCTCTTGATGGCTGAGAGATAAAATTGTGATCTACTCCTTGATCCAGAAAGGCAAGCAAATCGTCGAAGAAATTATTAATATTCAACAAACCTATAAGTTTGGTATGGAAGTCCCGCTCAGCCCATGACGTGATATTGAATATCTCATTAAGTGTGCCATAGCCACCTGGAAGTACAATAAAGACATCACTATTATTCACCATATACACATATGGTGTGGGAAAGTGTAAGGCACTTGTTACTCTTATTTTCCCATTTTGTGCACTCTCTAAAAGATAACCCAAAAATCTATGATTACTCACACCATACAATATATCGATTGTGTGTTTTCCTAATTCTTTTACGAACTGATACTGTAATATCCGGAATTTCTACTATTGTTGTTTGATATTATTTTATCAAAGTTATATTGTACAGCGTGGAATCTGTACAGTATGGATAAAATAAATAAAGGACTGAGATGTCAGTATTGGTACAATTGTCGTATTTGGTAGACAATTATAATTGAGGATATCGTGTATCAGGTTGTCGCACTTTTGATATAGAGTATATCGTATGAGAATATTATTGAATTCAGTATATGTATTCAGTATGCCGTATGTTCGTTTTCGGTATGTCGAGACAGGCGGTAACAGTTGAAATTGGCTAAGTATAGAATACTTAGCGTACGCTAATGTTGAAGACTTACGTACGCTAAATTGGTTGTGTTACGTACGTTATGGCTAAAGCATTACGTACGTAATGAGGGAATCGGACAGGACCGAGTCATGGTCGGCAGGTGGGACCCGATGTCGGCGGCGGATGTGGACAGGCGAGTCAACCCCGGCCATTACGTACGCTACAAGAAGTGTATAACGTACGTTAAATAGAGTTTTACTGTAGCAAGTCAACGTACATATTACGTACGTAATGAAGGAAATGTTACGTACGTAACCAATTGGACGAAACAGGTCAGTTAGTTTTGGAAATGAGATTACGTACGCTATTAAGGACGCTTAGCTAGGGGTGAAAACGGATCGGATACGGGCGGATAGTGCTCTTCCCGTATCCTAACCCATATTTTTCTCTCGGATTCGGAGTCGGATACGGGAAGGCCGGATACGGATACGAATTCGGATTATTCGGGATACGGACACGGGACGGATACAGGACGGATTCGGGTCGGATTCGAATAAATATAATCGGATAATACGTGTCATACAAAAATCGTTTGGAAGTTATTGCAGCATATAAAAAAACTACCTACACAATATTTCATAAAAGTTCTAATGCAAACTATAGTAATTTTTTTAAAAATCGTTTCATAATAAGGTTCCCTCATTTTTACTTATTCAGTCTCTCCCATAAAAAACATAAGCTCCATACTTAGCAAAGACTAAAAAGTGGTAATTTAATTGTTTTTAACAATTATTATAATATATATAATTGCCCCTCTATTTACTTGAATAGAACATTTCTTTTAAAATACATTTCGTATGAAACAAATAGCTTATAAGTTAGTATTAAAGTGTTTGGATAATACATTTCTTTTAACAAAAAAATTCGAGAAAATAATTTTTTTGAAATATAATTTTTCCAGAAATTTTTTTTTATTTTTCGCAAAAGTATTTTTTATTTTTCAAAAATATAAAAATCCGAAACTAATTTTATTTTTTCCAGAAAATAATTTTTTCGAAAAATATTTTTTTATTTTTTCAAGAAATAAAAATTTCCATAAATAATGTTTTTTCGAAAAGATAATTTTTTTCCTAGAAAATATTTTTTTTTCGAAAAATAATATATTTTTCCAAAAAATACTTTTTTTTTGAAAAAAATATTTTTTTCTTGAAAGTTTGAAAATTTATTACACTGAAGTTCAAAAGTGTTATATATATATATATATATATAATAAAGTATATTTAAGATTTAAAAATATGGATATCCAGATTTATTATCCAGATTGGTATCCGAATTTATTATCCGGATTGGTATCCGGATAATATCCGATAAAATATGGGAAAACTCGGATACGGGCGGATATTGCATTATCCGAATTCGAACCCGTATCCGAATTCAACTATCCGGATCTGTATCCGAATCCGACCGGATACCTATTTTTCATCCCGAATTCGATCCCGATCGGATACGGCTCCAGATCGGGCGGGAAATATCCGCCCAGTTTTCACCCCTACGCTTAGCGTACGCTAAGTGCATTACGTACGTTAATGCTGGTGGTTAACGTACGTAAAGATCGATGCAGTTTATAAAATGAAAGTTCGTCTTTCATTTCTCCTGATCATTTCACTTCGTTTTTCCGTCCTTCTTCACTTCTACGTATGTTCTAAACACTTTTAAGTCGATTGTGATCTTGGAGGCATGGATTAGAAGCTTGGTTATGAAGATATCAATGATTCTTGAAGGGTTTGATTGGGTTATTCATGTTCTTGAGGTATGTTGTTGAATTCTTCACTTTGATTTCGGATTTTGGTATTGTTATCTGTAAATGATTCGTATGAAGAGGACTAAGATGTTGTTGTTTCGATTCTTGAGGATTATATGAATTATATGTTGAAGGAAGATGGTGAAATGATGGTTTATACCTTGAATATGTTGATTATGATTATGAAATCATAGAGTTCTTGATGTTCTTGGTATTATTATCCGTATTTGATCCGTATGATGATAATTAGGGAGTTGTTGCTACAATCCTTGAGGTTATGTAGAGTGTATACTGATGAATACGATGATTCATGACTTGGATTACGAATTGGAAGATTATTTTCATGTTAAAGGATATCGAATTATGTTGTTTTAATGGTTATGAACATGAGTTAGAATCCCTTAGTGTTCTTGAGGAACTTTTGATGAATTTAACATAGCAAGACGATCGTATATTGAATTATCGGTATTTTTATATATGAAGATGGAATATTCGTTGGTGGTAGTGGTAGAATTCGTATGTTCTTAATGAAATACGAATCATGATATCAATTTGGAATTCGGAAAGATTGTGATTGTTCGTCGAATATGATTTCCTTTACGCTCGTATCCGTAATCGCATTGTGGTTGTGAATTCGTAATTGTTTGAATTGGATGATTCGGACTTGTGGTTAGTCAGGATAGTTGTGGAACCGTTTGGGTTTATTGATCGGTTGTATTAATTGATTGTGATCATCGAGTTGTAGTTTGTATTGTAGATATCGTTGAATTGTTGAGATGATTTGGTAGGTCGTGTCGGTTTTTAATTGTTATCGGATATGTGTTAATCGATTATTTCAATAGGTTGAGATTATTGATCGGTGAGTATAACCGTATGTCGCGGTCATGTTCGAGTATGTTCGTGAATTGCTTCGGTCGGGGCCGAGGAGCCCGTAGATGAAGGCATTGTGACTGGTAGCGGCTTCATCATCATCGTATCGGTATCGAGGCAAGTTATTACTTGCTCAGTTATAATGTTTAATGAATGGTTTCAGTTTCATTTCGTTTATAATGCATATAGCAATGATTATACGTTGTCTTTCCGATTCTGGAAGTTAAATCGTATTGTATATGATTTATTTCGGTTATTGGCATATTCGGGTATCGAGGTTACATTATGGTAAAGACGAGGATATGAGTATCTGTAGTCCATGGTACGTTTGAATCGCCGAGCATTGCAGATAATCGTCGGTGATGATTTGATATCGGGGTTGCTCCTGAAGGACTCGGGGCAAGTATCCTAAATTGATTCAGTTTAGTGTTAATGATTTTTGATCATGCATTTTGTCTTTCATGTTATTGAACATGAGGTCATCCTAGTTGTTTCGTCATACTGTCGTTCTTGTTGTGTTGTTCATGTTGATGAACATATTGAGTATGCATATGTGCATTGTTATGTTGTAAATGATCTGAAGGGATCATGAGGATCTATGCTGAGAGCGCTGGATCGAATGTCCACCATGCGTTGGTTCGACGAGATCAGCATGGGGATCTATGCTGAGGGCGCTGGATCGTTGGACAGGTTTTCCACCATGCGTTGGTTCGACGGGATCATCATGGGGATCTATGCTGAGGGCGCTGGATCGTTGGATTACCAGTATTGTGTTGATGGAATCTTGTGAATTCGCATCATCGATTTTATCATGTGTTGTTGTTCATATGTGTATTGTTGGTTATCCACCTTATGCTGATCTGATAGGATCAACAAAGGGATCTATGCTGAGGGCGCTGGATCGTCGGATTTCAATTGAGTATACATCATTGTTATTGTTGTGATCATATTGACGTGGTCATATGAGTATGCATTTGTAGGTCTTGTGTTAGGACCGTGTCCGTATTGTATTGATCTGATCTCGGATTAGACTGATGTGATTGTCGTGGCACTTCATATCTCGAGGTATGTTTCGTATTTCTTTTGGTATTTGTCTTTGATGGACAATCGGTTATCGTCTTGGGATTTGATGATGTTATTCGATGGATCGTATTGGTCAGAAATGGTATATTTCCGTATCGTGAGTTGTTTATGATAATTTGAGAATATTGAGTATTGTTTGAGGTACAATACAAATATTATGTTCGAGTTTATTGGTTAATCGGATACGAGATATGAAATGTGATAACGGTTAGTCTGATGAGAATTACTTGAGTAAGCAAAGTTATGGCGGTAAGATTACGTTGGTCGTATTCTTATTGGTATGTTATTATTAATGTGATGTGACAGTTATCATTGTTGGATATTATGGCTGACCCCGTCGTGGGATTTCTTTTTAGGTTCTTGGAGTATCGATGCTTGTAGCGGTCGTGAAGAGATGAGCTTCCCGGAGGATACTGGCTAGGACATGTTTTGTGCATTGAGTTTCTTGATTGATTCTTGTATTCCGCCGCTAGAGTATCTTTATGGTTGGTCTTTTTCCGCTGCGTGAGTGTTTTGAAATGCTCTTTTGGTATCTGGTAACTGAGGTTACTTTGGAAATCGTTTTTTTTAAACTTTTGAGTGTCGGCCGTTTGGCCTTGCGATTTCAAATGAGTTTTTACGACGGTTTGATAAATGAGTTTTATAAATCTTTGATTATTTTCAATAGATAATACTGTCGTTAGCCTCTTGGGCGTTTGTAAATGTTTGCGAAAATTTGTTTTAGCCTTGTGGGTTCCATCTCGGGGCCCACGGCGCTGTAATATTTCCGGTTAAATCTGGGGGTGTTACAGATACGACATATCTATATGCTGGATATGACTTATCAGTTTGGATCCACCTAAAATACATATAGTTTTAATTGGATGAGATATGTACGAGGATACTAAGAAATCCATCTCTCTACACTATATTTTCAAAGTACTTTTATGAGATATACAAACCCTGATTTGTGGATCCCAAATTTAAAGAACAAACTTCTTACTAGAAGACAAATGACTTCACTATTTTCATTGAAAAACGAGCAGCGGATAAGTCACTACTTTTACTATTTTCTTTTTGACAAGATTGCAGAAGAAAGCGAAAGATATGATATTATATTTTTCAATGAAAATGAAGTTATCTATCGGCAGCTGAGAAATTTAAATATTGGGGAACAATATTCATCAACTTGCATTATTTTACTATTTACCTTATATGGCTTTGACAGAACGGACTTACAAACTGGATCTTTTGAGACTAATTTTTCATGACTATAGCGTTCTAGTTCATCCTTAAATTGTGTCCACAGAGCTAATAGTTCACGATGAACGTATCCATTGGGATGTGTATCAAGAATCTGTTGGATATCGTGATCCACAGATTCCTTACTCAATCCATCCTTGATAAATGCGATTTTGTCTTCTCGATTTTTGGATACAAACCCCACCGATTTGCACCGTGTGTCACATGTTCACCGAGCACATGTATAGCATCCACCTAATCTTTTTGCTCTTCGTTTCTTTGCAAAATTACTCCTACCTGTACCTGGCATGTACTTAAATGAATTTGAAAATTTGCCAGATAATCGAACTTGTGCTTCGATCAACCATCGAATATCTTTCGAGTCGAGCTCGATAAATTCTTTTTATGATATTCACGGGTAATATTTGTGAAGACTAGAAAGCATTGAATCTATTATGATAATCAAACCCTCAATATGGGTGATTGTGAATACAATGATAATCTGTTGGAATTACGAGTATGAGATTTGACTCCGCGTTTCAATAGTTCATATCCCGAAGCGTATGAACTACAGTTCTATATTTGAATAATAAACATAATATGACATGTAGGAGCGGCGACTCCATGTTGATAATGATGTGATATGTCGGTAAAATATCTATATGATGATATAGACACATCATGTCTTCAAATATTTGTTCTCGATTAATATCACTACTAGCCAATATTGGGAATGAATTCCTAATAAATTTGGAATATATTAAGGGGGAGTATGGGCCAACTTCCTCTATATGTGAACTACTAGATATTATGGATCCACTAGATAGTCACATGTGTATATGACTCGTAATCGGAAATTTACGAGATGATTTGCTCATGGTTGGAGCATATATTCCATATCAGATTAAGCTAGTAATATATCCCAAATAAACTTGACTAGATCCTAGAAAGGATCAAGATATGCGCATACAAGTGGGATATTAATTGACATACTATTTGAAGTCCTCCTGCCAATATCGAGAACATAATATACAAACCCCCATGACTGAAGATGAATACTGAGGTACTGGCATATGAGTTTGGTGCTCAAGAAATCTCTTAGCATGAGGGGGAGTATTAGTAGTTGGAAATATGTGAAATGCATCACACTATATCCTCACAACTATATAATCTTGAAGTTCAAAGATGCATGATAAATTATTAATCCTTGGTACCAACTACAACTGCTTTGATAAACACATAATAATTTCCCGAATATAAATCAAAGTAAATAATAAAAGGAGGCATATACTTTTGAAGTATATAGACATAACTATAAAGGAAGATAATGAGATATCTCGGCAAGTTATGTTGCTACAAGGAATAAATGTTGAAATTGTCGACACAATACAGCGCTATGAATGAAATGAGGATATTGCAATCCATGATTGTGAAATATGGATATTGGAATGAGGATATTGAAATTCATCAAAATTGAAATATATGCCCTTATAACAAAATGAAACATATGGGCTTACTGAAAGTGACTCCTGAAGAGATTTTGAAAGTATTATCAGTGCGTGCAATCACCCAAAATAAGGCGTTGTGAAAGGAAATTATATGCTGTACTCTTTTCCTTGACTGAGGTTTTATCCCACTGGGTTTTCCTAGCAAGGTTTTTAACGAGGCAGCTTAATCACAGCTAATATGGAATCTCCAAAGAGATTTGAAACGTACTGCAAAGAATATGAGTGCAGGATTACAAATTGCACTTAATATGATACTCGTACTAATCCTTGGAGGATTATTGAAATGTCTGGGACATATTTATAAAATATGCGTTGCACTCTTTTTCCCTTGACTGAGGTTTTGTCCCATTGGGTTTTCCTAGCAAGGTTTTTAACGAGGCAACTTGAATGGCGTATTAGTATGAATACTGTACTCTTTTCCCTTCATTAGGATTTTTCCCATTGGGTTTTTCCTAATAAGGTTTTAACGAGGCATATTCATGGCATAATGAGGAAAATTTTAAAGATCAAGATTATTCCTCAAAGATTTAAAAACATAAGGGGTAGTTGTACTCTTTTTCCTTCGATCAAGTTTTTTTTCCCACTGGGTTTTCTTGACAAGGTTTTAATGAGGCAACACGTGGATACCCCAACAACGAATAATATACATGACAGATTCACTCAGTTTTGTCCCATGCGGTTTTACTGAGACGGCACAAGAATACTCATACAAGAACTATCAAGATAAGGGGGAGCAAATTTACGAGATTACAGATTGCTGAAGTTTTATCTAACAGAGGTTTCCTACCAACGTTATGATGCAACGTGATATGATTGTCACACGCTTCGATACAAAAAGTTTGAGAGTTTTTCTCCCATTAGGTTTTTCTTCAAACTAGTTCGGCAGATATTTATGTAAATAGTGATTCAAGGGGGAGTGTTAAGAATTGTTGAAGTATATCACTTCTCGTAATGCGTAACAAGATAATGTATTATAATATGTGAATGACTATTATGCTCCTGATGTAATTATGTAATTACGATTGTGCCATCTGAAGTTTTCCTATAAATAGGACTTCAGTTATTAATGAAAGATATACTTTAGAATCATTCTCTCTATTCTCTCTCTAAATCCTCTCTATAATATTTCGATTTTATAACAAAAACGAATTATATTCTATCATACATTGTGGTACATAGAAATAGTACAGCGAACTGGGTTTTCTCCGAGCAAATCCTTATTTTTGAAAAAATTATGCTATTTAATATATTTTATTAAAATATAATAAAAATATCACAATACTTAAATAATTACTCCCCCGGTCCCAACTAAGATTAGTCATTTCCTTTTCGGTATACCTTTATTACTTACACAATCTTAAATAGTATATGAATTTATCATCACTTTACACTATTTTTCAACTCTCCTTAAATCTCGTATCCCAAAGAAATGTGTCATCTTAGCAGGGCCGGAGGGAGCACAAGAATCACTATTTCAACTGGTAACCACATGTGATATATTGAGTAATCAAAAACCGATATGTAAGTATCTAAATGCAATATATTTTAGTGGGGGCGTTAAGTACTGAATAACTGGTATTCAAATTTATTATTTCAAGTAATCAAATTATTAATTATAAACTTTCATTAGTTGTGTAATTATTTTCTTTGTATTAAATTTGTATAATTAATTTATAAATATTGTACAGATAATAAGTAAAGAACCCTTTTTTTCAACCCAACCTCACCAACGAATTATTAATACAAAGAAACATCAATAAAAGAAGGGAAAAATAAAACTCAAAATGAAGCTCTTTATATATATCGATATATCGAATTAGATCAGACCGAGTTACATAAAATTATTGTTTTGAATATGCCCCATATAGATAAAAGAAGAGAATAACAACCAATAGAACAACACTAGACTGCCGGAAAGCTTCCAATAATTGAGAAAAATCTGGAGTTAAGACGGTTCTGTCCATGCAGCATCCCCACGTAGTGCATTCCTTACTGGATGCACTACACGTGGCGTGTATGTGGGGTACAGATTGATGCACTAGGTGGAGAACCCCACATACACGCCACGTGTCGTACATCCAGTAAGGGACGCACTACGTGGGGATGCTCCATGGACAGAGCCATTTACCGTATGGCTTCTTGCTCTTGATAATATTACCTCCACAGATTCTGTTACGACAATTATTAGAGCAAAACGTATGACAGTCCGTGCTATTGACCAAAAAACCAGCCTTGCACAGCTTATCGCATTCGTCTCGCTCGTTCATCACCTGATCGAAACCGCCAGCTCTGGTGGAAGCCGCCACCGCCAGCATGAGCACCATGAGCAGGGCCGGCCCTAGCCCATGGCTGTGATAGCGACGACCATGGGCAGCAAAATTCGAAGGGCATCACCAGTCGGTGACTTTTTAGGCCCGGCAGGCTCACTTTTAGCAGAAAAAATAGTTTTCTCGATGTCACCCCGTTGTATTGTTTTTGGTTTTATTTAATAAAGAGTCAACGTGGGGATAAGCCGCCAAGCTTGAATAGGTTTCAAACTCCTTTCATTTGCGTAATAAAGGGGCATTTTTTAGCCTTTCGCCATGGGCATCCGGAACTTCAGGACCGGCCCTGACCATGAGGACTGCCAAGGTCAAAGCGACGCTGCTGAACCGGTCCATGTTTGCCGACCTTTTTTTTTTGTCCTCCCTCTCTTTCTTTCTCTCTCGATCAATGTCTCTCTATCTGTTGGAAGTTAGGGGTTCAATTCCTAGTGGCAACACTCTGGAATTGAATCTCTCAAGGCCTAATGATCCCTTAGTCTTTGACTAAGGGTTAGGTTCTAGCCTCCCGGGGTAGCTGGTGAATAGTTACAATATCATGTGCTTTAAGCGGCAGTGTGAGAGGCCTCATCTCGGTGGGAACATGCAGTTGGATTATGGAGACCGGACATGTCTATCCATCGGATTCAGCATGGAGGGGCCGGAGTTGTTTCTCATAGGATTAGTCATACGAAGTATGGATCACATATGTATATAAAAAAACTTAACACTAAAGGTGGTCATATATAAATCAATGTAAATCAATTGTGATTGGCGGTACTTTTAATTTTATTGGTATAAAAATAATTTATTTTTAATAGGTAAAAAATTAATTTCTCACTCAAAATAAAATATTATTAAAAAGTAACAAATTACAAATCACAATTATACTCAAATTAAAGGCATCGATAAATAGAACAATACGAAAGAAAAGAAAAATGTTCCACATATTAACTTTTACTTCATTTAAGTGTAGTTTGTTTCAAAATCACCATCTAAGTGTAGAGGGTAAGGCCCTGTTCTTTTGAACTTATTTTTCAGTTTTTCAATTGATTCGATTGGTCATTAGGTCCATTGATTCGATTGATTCGAGTCCATTCATTCGATTGATTTAGTTCAGTTCGGTTCTTATTATTATTATTATTATTATTAATCTTAATTATTATTATTGTTATTATTACTAATAATATTTGGTTACTATTATTATTATTTACCATTATTATTATTATTATTATTATTATTATTATTTACCCTTAATATATATTTCAGTTCAGTTCAGTTCAGTTCAGTTCAGGTCCATTCAGTTCAGTTCAGTTCAGTTCAGTTCAGATTCATTCACCTCAAAAGAACATAGCCTAAGTTCGCCGACTATAAATAGGTTCATTATCTCATATGTTTTAAATTTTGATGTAAATTAAACCTTTGTGTTTAGTTAGATATGTAAATTATGCTCTGCTTTTTGATCGAATGAACTGAATCAAGTGAATTGAATCGAATCGAATCAATCGATTCGAATCGAATCGAATCAACTAAACGAATGGACTCGAATCGAATCGAATCAATGGAATCGAATCGAATCAAATATATATTAAGGGTAAATAATAATAATAATAATAGTAATTAACAACAACAACGATAATAGTAATATTATTAGTAATAATAACAATAATAATAATTAAGATTAATAATAATAAGAAGAAGAAGAATCAATTGAATCGAATCGAATCAATGGATCCGAATCGAATCGAATGGACTGAATCGAATCGAATGGACTCGAATCAAAATCAAAATAAGTCCAAAAGAACAGGGCCTTACTCCCTTTGGATATGTCGATAGACGGTGTATGACGCACATTTTTAAAAACTATGAGCATAACACACCTATTTATTTTATATAAAACGTTTAGGAGCTTATTTTTTTTAAAAAAATAGTGATTAATGAATCTATTTAAATTACTCCATCCGTCCCCCATATTTATGCATATCTTTCTTTTTTGGTACATCCCCCAAATTTATGCATATTCTATTTTTAGGATCTTTCCCCACTATCAATACTAGGGCTGAGCAAAACCGAAACCAAAAAACGAGAAACCGACAAAAATCGATGAAACCGGAACCGAAAAATCGAAACTAAAGAGAACCCATCGGTTTTGGGTTCATATTTTAGAAACTGAATTTTTCGGTTTTGATTTCGGTTTGTACTTTAGAAACCGCACCGTGAAACCGATACCGATCCATTCTTACGAAACCGGCCCAGGAACCGAGTCAAACCCAGAAACCGGCCCATAATATATTTATATATATGATTATTTAATATTTAATATATATTTTAAAGAATAAAAAACTAAAATGTGGAACCTAACCCTGATTATTTAATATTAAATATATATTTAATATATATTTTAATATATACATTTGATGGAAAATGGGTTAAAACCCAAAACACACGGGTTTAAACCCAAAATCCATGAGCGTATGGGTTGAACCCGAGAAACCAAAACCGACCAGAAATCGAGAAACCGAAACCGAACAGAAACCGAACCCATTGGGTTCTAAAACCCAAAATCGAAATTAGCGGTTTGAGTTCGGTTTTATCCCAAAATCGACTCAAACCGACCCATGCTCAGCCCTAATCGATACCCTAAATGTAGGACCCTTTTTCCAGTATCAATACTTCAAACAAACTTTTTATTAAAACTCGTGGCATAGTCAACTATGCATTTTTATAAGGGATGGAGGGAGTATATAACGGTAAATTGATTATTGTAGGAAAAAAATGAATGATCTATCAAAAACCCGTGATTGGTGAATATTACTTTCAATACAAATTCTTTTTTTTTTTGTAATTAATTTACTTGGTTTGGAATATTTACAGAGCGGCCATCAGACCGGCGTTGATGTATGCTTCCGAATGTTGGGCTTTGAAGAAGGTGCATGAGCGTAAGTTGGAAACAGCTGAAATGAGAATGTTGCATTGGTCGTATGGTCGCACTATGTTGGATAGAATCTCAAATGAAGTTTTTAGGAATTAGCTAGAAGTCGCGTCCATTTCAGCTAAAGTTAGGGTAGGGAGATTGAGATGGTTTAGTCACCTACGTAGGAGTAAAATATAGGGAAGCACTTTCTGGACTTAATATATATTATTTTTAAAATATAGGGAATCAATATAGGGATTACAATTGGAGTAAAACAATTTTTTGATCCCCCTATATTTTAGGTAATCATTATTTTACTATATATTATGGAGTAAAAATAGGGGATTGTCTTGGAATTGTTCATGAGAAATGTTCATATATGTTTGTGATTAATTTTGAATTAAAAATAGGTTGAATTAATTATTCACTCGAATGAACAAAACTATGAGAATGCTAAGTCTATAATGTACGGTATGGTCTTGAATATTTACTACTTTATTTAGTTGCCTTTTTAGTCATTTGTGAAATTTAGTTCTTTAATTTAATTTCACTTATTATTTTACTATATTTTAATTTTAGATTGGAATCATTCTTTAAAACCCTCCTAATTATATACATGAATATAAAAATATCAAAGATCGCAATAGCCGCAAATTACCAAATAAATTAATCCAAAAAATACAACCTTCACTCACCACGTACTACGGCTATACCGTGCACTTGTAATTAGCGAAAAATAATTTAACGAACAATTTTGAGTACTCGTCGTAGCTTACAAAGAGGGGACGGCATTATTGGAAGCCTTGATTTTATAATGCTGAATTTATGAATTTGGAAACGAAAGATTTGGAAAATGTAGTTCTAAATCGTCAAAATGGAATTCTAAACTCTCAAATTTAGCTGATTGAATCGTCAAAATGGAATTCTAAATATACCTCATTCAGTATAATAGTACAAGGAATTCGTGGTTCGAATTTGGAGTTATTTGGAGGTTGTTTCACCTATTTTGGATCGAAAATGAGAAAATTATGTGTTTTTGAAAAAATAATAAAACATTTGAGGGAAAATATAATTTCAGATATCTAACAAAATTTTTGGGGTCAATCTAAGATTTCAAAAAGGCAGGCTTATGGTCAATGCGCAACATGAAAAATTTAATTTGGGGGACTAATTTGAATGTCTTGGGGTCCAATTGAAAATTAGAGTAACCATATTCAAATTCAATTATATCCAATAAAACCTCTCAAAAAAAAATACTCTATTAAGGAATAAACTCTATTTAGGAATAAAAATTTATGGTCTCAACTTGGGACTAGTTATAATTTGGAATAAACTCCATATTATCATAATTCATGTATTTTCAAATCCCAACATAAGGAAATACACCTCCATTTAGGAATAAATCATAATAAAATCATATATATATATATATATAGGACTTTAAAGCATAAACAATTTTCTTGCCTAATTCCTAAGTTTACAACATATTACATACATGTATCTACTGATTATAATATTTATATATTATACATGCACTTTAAAATTTAAAAAAAAAAATCTTCTTAAAACTCTATTTAGGAATAACCTCCATTTAGGAATATTTTTTTATGTTCCCAAGGATATCTGAAAATTTATTTCTCCACTAAATTTTGACACGATATACCACCATCAACGACCTCTCCTCGCCGGCCACAACCATGTTAGGAACTTCGGTGCCATCAACCAACACCAACAGACAAGAAAACAACCTTAAAAAGAACACGCACCCTCACCCATGACACTCACACAAAAACATTAAACACACAACAGATAGTTGAAAACACACGCATACACACCACGAACACATACACACACACACACCTATAGACATACTTATCACACACACAAGAACAAAATGAAAGTCGTTTGGCTGCCTGTTCCATCTTTTTTATTATTAAATTACTATGTAGAACTTTTGAGTTATTTTGTTTTAAATTGATTGCACACTTTTAATGCTACTATGTGTAATCTACTGGTACTCATAATTTAATATTTCAACATTATCATCTTACATATGATTAACCAGTCAACTAGTACACTGAAACTTGTACCTAGGGCTGAGCACAAATGGTCCGGACCCGATTTTTATCCGGACTCGATTGTTACCCGGACCCGGACCTGACCTGTTAATTAGGTCCGGATCCCGAGTCTGCATTTTGTCTAAAACCGGATTCCGGGTCAGACCGAGTCAAAACCCGGAAAATCCGGGTCTAGTCCGGAACGACCCGGTAAAAATAAAAATACAAAAAAAATATATTTTTTATTACAATTTACCCTCGGTGATGATGAAATAATGATGATTAATGGCTCGATTATGATTGCACATTATTCTAATTAAGTTTATTTATACTAAAATATTGTTGAACTTGGGAGTTTGATGACTAAATGAAGATATTAAGATTGATAATTGTATTTTATGGGAGTATGTAAAAGCATTTTATATGTAATAAAAAGACACTTAATATGCAAAAAAAAAAAAAAAAAAAAAATTTACAAAATCGGGCTAGAACCGGGCTAGCCCGGACCGGCCCGGTTGTACCGGGTCCGGACTGGGTTGGCCCGATTCTGAACAGGTCCGGGTTTCGGGTCGATAAAGTCCGACCATTTATAATCCGGACCATTCCGGACCGGGTCAGGCCCGGTGCTCAGCCCTACTTGTACCCATGAAATTCAAAAATAGCACAATTATCACACCACATGAAATAAATAAATCACGAAAATGCGAAAGAGAGCATAATAACACACAATAATTAATGGAATATAATGGCTATGTAACGGTACTACGTGGTTTTATCAAATGTACGTGATACACATTTAACCATCATCTCCTATGTAATATACCTAGTAGTTTTAATTTATCTATTGATCATGTTCAACCTTGAAATGTGGAGCATAATTCATGATATAACACTTGGTGTCCAATTGTTATATCATGCACGTGCATAATGGAATATGAACGGTGTGAATGAAACTGAGGTGTGATGAATATGAGATGATATTCGTATATGTACAATGATTATGCAACCTCGCAAGTTATGCGGATGAATATGAGATAATATTCACTTTCATATTCATCTTCCGTCACTTTCATATTCATTTGGGTCCATGATATGAACCTGTGTGCATGATGTAAATTATCAACCACGAACACCATCTCCCAGCAAACACCATACTCGTTAACAGATACCAAAAACAGTGTTTCTGCATTAGCAAAAAAAAAAAGAACATTTTGTTTCCTCGGAAAGTTTAAGCTATCAATGGGTCTTCATGAAAGTGCTCTCAGATGATCTTCAGTCATTTCTCGATGAAACAAAAGGAAAACTACAAATACAACAACTTCCCATTTCAAACAGATCGGGTCAACAAGAAAAACCCTTTAATTTTTTTTTTTTTTACACGCACGCACCCAGACTCCCACTGGAGTCGAGAAAAACCCTTTAATTTAGTAGTTGGAAAATGATGCTAATAGGATCTCCGCGTCACCTTTTGAAGGAGACTAGCAGAATTACATATTTAGCCAAGGAAATACATTAGGTGACGAAGGCAGACGCGCTGTGAGAACTTCAACTCCTGTATCTGTCACCTGCATAATCATGTGCTAAGTACATTATTTAATTAAGAAAAACAAGATTGTAAGTTAGATACTATTATTTTGAAGGGAAAAAAAACATGATGGGCTTATACAATGTTGGTAAATGGGGCAGTTCTGCAATTAAAAGGTCCGAATCAAATAAAAATCTTATTTTAAAAATAAGTTTTTTTTTTGGTCACATTATGTTAGTAGGATCTTCTTCTGCCTTGCAGATCAAAGATAGAGAACACAGACTATGAAAGAAACCCGACTTGTGTTAGATTATTTTCCTGTAAAAGTCGCTAAATGCTGGTGTTAGATATTCCCTTAAGAGACCCAAGCATAGTCACCAAAAAACAACGGGAATAAGTTTTTTTTTTTCTTGAGAGAGAGAGAGAGATTACCAGCATTGTGTGTTCAAACTGTGCGCTGCGTTTGCCATCAGCAGTTACAGCAGTCCAACCATCAGGCCACATCCGATCACGCCAAACACCTAAGCATGTAAAAATGATTTTAGATTTACAAACAACAAAATCTCAGACATGGAGGCATCATTTTAAGCAAATAAAACGAGAAACCTGAGTTAATCATAGGTTCGATGGTAAATGTCTGGCCTGCCTTCATCACTCCAACAGCCTTGTTTTCTGCTTCGGTTAAGGTCCCACATGGAGAACGTGAAGTCACGAGATGACAATACAAAAGCATACCCCCCGAATAAGAGTCATTCAAATATATATCATGAAATCATATGATTTAGGACCTTGGTCAGGGAAAAAAAAGGCAAAAAAAAAAAAAGGGAGAACATCCTGTCTTAAAGGATACTTGCATAATGTGGTATATTTGGTGCACAATGAAATAGCTCGCCAATACCATGACCACAATAAGATCTCACCTAATAGTGTGATACGGAAATAGGGGGGAAATGAGAAAGATATCAAAACTCAAACAAGAAATAAATAAATAATTGGGAAAAATTTATTTACCACAGATAATCCGGACATAGATGCATGTCGGTTGATAATCTCCCCAATTTCCCGAAAACGTACTCCAGGTTTAACTAATGCAAGGAGTGAGTCAGTGATCAAAGAATCAAAGTCATTGATTTAGAACTAGCATAAGAAAAGTTGCTACAAGTAATAATCAAAGCGCATATAAAATCATGACCAACTGAATTTACATAAAAACATAAAACGTTGGTGGCTTATAACTAAAAAAGAATCAGGACAACCACATACCGGACGCTATTGCTTTCTCCAAGCACTCGTATGTGCATTGTACGAGCCGCTTAGATGCTTCATCAACATTACCCACAAAGAATGTTTCATTCAAGTCACCTGCATCGATCAGAATGCAAGGAATCATAATATTATTCCCAAGTACCAACCATATAAAGAAAATAAGTAATAACTTTGAGTTGCTATGATTTTACTTACCATGTACCCCTTTGTAGCACACAGTAACATCAACGTTAACAATATCTCCATCCTCTAATTTTCTGATACCGTAAAACCATACAAGTGAGGTGAGATATTGCTCACAGAAACTTAAGAACTTTATCAAAGATAAAAGTAACCAATTTGTGGCTTTCAAAGAAAATCCTTTTAATAGGAATTTAGAAATTGTGAAGTACATACTAAGTCTAGCTTGAATATGTAAGATACCTCGCATCCGGAATCCCATGGCAGATTACTTCATTCACTGATCTGGAAAAAAAAAATTACCTCGCACCATATTGCAAAGGACATAAGAAAAAGGATATCTAATTAAGAAATACCAACGTGCAGCAAGATTTTGGGAAAAAATGATAATTTAATGGAGATGGATATCCTCCTGCACAAGTAAAGTAAAGGGATGATCACTAGAATATACAAACACAAAACCAGACACCGACATTCATAAAGAAATGAGAAAATTCAACTATTTAAACCTATATTCAATAGCATGTCATATGAACATACGCTCAGGACAACCTCACACGTACTGCATGACGGAGCAATATTTCTACTTGAAATCTACAAACAAGACATGAAATTGTGAGGAATTTGAACTATACCAGCAGCAATAGTTGCTTCATGAACCACTGCATCAATTTCATCGGTAGTAATTCCGGGTCGTATGACACGAGCAGCAGCATCCAAAACTTCCCTTGCTATCTGGAGTTGAGAAATATATCAGACTCAAGAACTAAATACTCAAATCACTTTGCAGTGTTGTTCAAACTCCAATTAGAATCTAGTTACGAGATACACATACATAGATGCAAGTGTACCTCCAAACTTTAATTTTAGGGGTGCAGGAAGAATCGGAAAAACCAAAAACCGAACCAAAATCGAAAAAACCAAACCAATAAAAACCGAAACCGGGGATACTGTTAGTGTGCGGTACTTAATTTTAAACGAACCGAAGGTTTGGTTTTGGTTTTGGTCCAGTGTTAAAGAACCAAATCAATATCCCGAACCGAACCAATAAATAAAACTACGCATTTTTGAGGGTATATGCATATGTATACATATCCTATTTTCCATGCCGCAACCGCAATACGTACTTGTATTACGTTCCAACTTCCGTATATCCATAAACCCTAGTTTATTGCGTAGATTGTCATCTCCATCCTCTATCCGAGGTCTACTGTTCTAGACTTCTACGTAAGATTTCCCCCTCAATTTTATGAATCTCTCACTTGAATGAATTATTATGAGTTTTGATTTTTCAATTTCCTAGCTCTGCAATTTCTCCTCTTTTCATCATATTCTCATCCTAGGCCGTAGTGATATTGTGAGGCGATAGTTAGATCTGTAGACACAATTTTATTAGTGCACTAATTTTGTTGAATAGTAGTCATGAACTCAAACTCATATATTGTGCTTTATTAAGTTATTACGTTGGACTCAATACATAATATCAATGTAAGATTATCAACCCTCCCAATTTTTTTGTACTTTGTCTCAAATTAAATGTCGCATTTGAATTGTCAACGTTTTTGCGGTGGGTGTTTTACTAGATTGTGCATTATTTGTACGATGATAAAATTACACTCCGCACTATCACTATTTAGAAACGTCACATTATTTTTTGGAATAGTGCAATATTTATTATGGGACATTGCAAATTTAAATTTACTTTTATTTTCCACGTACAATTTTGTTATATCATTGAGGGATTTTGGCTCATGCAACATGGATTTGATGGTGGGATTATGCTGCAAAGTGGAAATTTAAAACTTTGTCTGAAATTTGAAATTGAGTTTTTAGTTTAATGTTTAATCTGAAATTGTTAGAATTACAGACGTACGTATTTGAAATTTTAGATGTTAGATTAATTTGAAATCGCTACAATTGTAGACCTATATTATATGTTTGGATGGTTTATCGAAATTGTTCAAAATCATCGCTTTTTTTCTTTTCATAATATTATTTTTGTGAGATGTTCTAGCTCAAGATGTAGCCTAATTGTTGAGGAACCGAATCAGGTACCGAACCGGTCAATCCCGAAACTAAAAACCGATGGAACCGAACCATTTGAAACCTAGTCGTTATGGTTTAAGATCTTAAGAACCGAATATTTATGATTCGGTTCCGGTATTACCCTAATCCCGAACAATCCCGTACCATGCTCACCCCTATTAGATTTCGTCCCAAAAACACACATTTACCACTACCTTTGCCTCATTGTTTTTCAACTACACCTCTAATCCTCATTATTTTCCCAAAAAAACAAAAACAAGATTTCTCTAATTTTACATTCCAGGCACATCACCCGAAATATCTTCAACAAGCAACCCCTTCCCCCCAACTTCCATATTTTCAGCCAGATAAACAGATTATGCCAATGAAAAAGCTCATGGAGACGATAAAACTCAGATAAAGAATATATTGCTCTTCATTATCAATTGAAGAATAAAAAGGCTTACTCGGCAAGTTTCTCGCATTCTCGCAATTTGATTTGGAGTTTTGATCTACAAAAGTGCATCACGAAAAGGAATGGCAGTCGGTCACATCTGCCTTCCAAATATAACAGGTAGAGTATCATAACCTGACAACCCAAATTACCTCAACAACATGTTGCAGATCACTGTCCAGCTCAATTTTGGGAATTCCCTGAGGAAGATATGTTTAGAGATGTTATCGCACCTCAAATCAGAAAGATGTTCGATTTAGAAAAACAGATAAGCGGCATTGCAATTCTCATCTCTAATTTGGAGAAAATATCATCCAAACAAATATTAATCAGTTTCTTAACTACACATACAAAGAATAAAATAGTCACAAGTGACATTTATCTGCTTGAGTTGTACATAAGAAATTAAAGAAATCAATATAAGCTACTTACATCAATTGCCCAGTCAGGTAGATCAATGTGAGCAGGCACTGATCGTCTTTTTGATATTGGATAAGGTCTTAATGTTCTGAAAAGGCAAAAAGGCAACAGGAGAACAGCTAAGCATAAATTTTTATAGTTAGAAACACAGCTGAGCGTTATAATTGCCTAACAAGTTATGTCATTGCATAGGGAGGAAATGCCAGGAGATGCAAACTGATCTAAAACAAGAAAGAAAATCCAGAGTTGGAAAGCAATAAGGTCTACATTTGAGGGCAGAAAAGAAACAAATGTGACGATATATACCCAGTCCAGTCAAAATGTGGAATCTTCGGCGTCCGACTCTGTCCTTTTCTCAAGCAGTAGAGCCAACCGTCATTGGGCAAGCGTAAATTTTGTTCCCCAGGATTTTCAGGTGTAGGGGATGATAGCTTTGCCTTCAAGTGTACAGATTTATGAGAACTCCAGGATGCCCTGAAACAGTCTTGAGAACTGGAAAGGAGAAAGGTATTCGTCAAGCAATAGGTGTTAACCTCAAGAACAAGATCATTTCAAAAAAAAAAAATAGCTCAGGTAGCAGTGGTCCGCGTTATACTCCAGAATGTATTCAAGTTTATTTTTTCTCTTTTTTGGGGGCATATTATCTATCTAATAATAATGGTTATGCCGAATATAACAGTCACTTCTAAATGAAAAAACTAAACTGAGGACAAATACAATTCTTAACCTGCTTGTTTATATACAAACAACACATTTCAATAAACGAGACTACACCTACCCGGCACCCGCAAACGCCCCATCGAGCAAAATAATTATCGGATTAAAATCAAAGAACGAACCAGAAGGCAGCACCTTCGCGAGGAAGCTTCAATTCAACGCACTTTGGGCACCTGTAAGGAAATATTACAAATCAGGATAACATTGGCTCTTATTAGAATGCAAGATATAATAAATAGCATGCAACCGAAATACATAAGAATACCCGATTTGCAACACAAACATATAAATATTCGTACCCCTCTCACTCACCACCACCTAAAACAGAAACTCGATGACACGCCAACGCATTAGACACGGATACACACACAAACCCTAGAAAAACATTTACATACTGGAGACGGGCAGGTTTTCCACATTTAGCACAAGACAAAGATGGAGTCTCCACCGCATCTGATCCGCCCGCCATGACTGTCCACACTGGTGAAGCACAAATTCAATAGAATAAATATAAACACCGCAATTATCAGATACCTCGCATATGTGCCGCTAATAGAAAAAGAAAAATGACCAATTACATCGGAAATCAATATTAAAGGAGGAGAAATGCTACACATACACATATTTATACACACTTTCCTACACACTAACATCTCATTCATTTGTATATTGTGGGACCCATTTGTTTATTGTGGGACCACATTAAATGAATGGATGAGATGTTAAGTGTGTATGAATGTGTGTATGAATGTGTGTATATGTAGCATTGCTCTTAAAGGAGATACCTTTTTATGTAATCGCGATCGTCTATGATACGGGGAAAATAGGAAAGGGGCTAGGGTTTTTACCTAATGGTCAGTCCAAATGAAAATGGATGGAAATAAAAAGAAAGAAAAAATTATTTATTGTTCCTGAATTTTTTAAAGAAACCTAAATAAATGGAAGGAAAATTTTTTCTCCTAATTTTTCTTCTGATTTAGAAGAATTTGGAGAGAAAGAACAAAATAGTTAATTTTCCTTTCACTTCCTTCTAACTCGAGAACACGAAATACAATCTTCTTTCACTTTCCTTTCTCTTCTTTTCTCTCCTAATTTTCTTTCCCTTTCTTTCCTTTACTAAACTCGGGAACTAAGCGTAAAAGGGGGAAGCTGCATCGAGTATCAAGCTCTAGTATTATTTAACTTTTAATTTAATTAGTTTGTGTTTGAGGAGAAAGTAAAGACATCAAATCAATTGCATTCATAACACTAATAGAGGGGCCTTTATATAGGCATTACAATGAGAGTCCTTCCATACATAGGATTCCTAAATAAGGTAAGACATCTAATAGGATCCTACTACCTCTAGAAGGATCTGGAACCTTCCATCTATGTATCTACAATCAGTATTAGGTAAGACACAAACTTGGGAATAATAATTCCCAGAACACTCCCCCTGTGTCGAGCACTAATACAACAATGATGCAAAAGATGTTGCCTTCGTAAAAACCTATTCCAAGCCAAAGCAAAACCCCATGGGAAAAATAAAGGCTTGATGAGGAAAAGATTGCAACGCACCAACATAACATGTCATGTATACTCCCCCTGATGTATACATAATGACTCCCCCTGATGAGTACCTCAAATCATATGAGTCAGATGCCAAGTTGCCCTCACAACTATACCAAGGAAAAACCCAGTGGGAAAAATACCTCTTGGTCTAAGTTGAACAGAAGTACAACGCATCATTGTCTGGATGTTCTCATAGGTCGCCTCGTTAAAAACCTTACCAAGTGAAAACCCAATGGGAAAAAACAAACCTTGGTTTAAGGACAAAAAGAGCGCGACACATCCAAAGTGCGGAGTCACTAAAGACTTATCAAGTTTTCTGAAGTCTTGACCTCCATGCACTAAATCAGTCATAACTTCTTCGATTCAATAGGTATCAACGAGACTGTAAGAACTAAGAACTTATGAAAACTAGACACCCATAGCTTTTCATTCACATACAGTACGTAACCTAGATCGACCTAAGCAGATCACAAAGCTCTATCGAAGTTGACTCAGTAAATTACCGGACATATCCTGTCCTACTTTGCAACAATAGTCAAATGTCACTCAACATGATGGATGTGATCAAATGGTTGGTTTCTTTGGAAAGTAGACACAAATCTTTCCAATGGTACCCATTTCACCATTTTCCAACAAGTGAGCTGCCCTGTAGGTCATATGGGAGATAGACCAACACATTCTGGGCAGATTCGGGTATCAGTTTTCAAGTGTCCTTTTTATCGAGATAGAGCGAGATTTAAGCTTCTTGTCAATCACAGACATTGCGTGAGCGCATCCTAGGCCATCATCACAGTGGCTTTACCGGATTATTACGAATGAGTACATCGAGTCAAACATGAGTACATAATACCGTACTTTTCTCTTAAGACTGCATCATCACTTAAGTGAGCCAAGTCTTATGATGACTTCGAATAATCATTGGGAATCATATAGGCATTACTTTATCGTCTCTTAGGGAAACCGTCCCATAAATTGCCTTAAACCGATTGATGAATACGCATCATCAAGTGTCCCAATATCCTTTCATTCTTAACTTTGGATTTAGCGGAATCTCTTAGTCTCACAAGAGTACATCACTATAAACCCTTATCTTTACACGCAAAAGCTTCATATCTCTTCCAAATCAAGTATATACTTAGTATGCGTTCCCGACAATCACTTGTCGACGCGCTCCGTGGTCAAGGAGCCACTTGATTTGAGTCTGATCCACCATGAGATCATTTCATCACTTAACTTAGTTCCCCACTAAGATAAGATTTAACCACAAGTTGCACGTCAGTTTTTGGGAAACTATCTAACTGAAAAGATAGTGGATGCTATAACATCCATTACGATAGCACAACTAAGTTTCGTGTCATCGTAGTCGATTCCAGTGCGTTCATGAGAAACCTCGCGCAATGAGGTGAGTTTAACTCCTTCTCTCACTCGCTTTGACAAAGTATACAGATAGAGCTTATCTTTGGAGTGTCGGCACCACTTCAACAAAGGGCTATCACTTTGTTTATACTGGAGTCGCATATGTTTCCATTTTAGGCCAAGGCTACAACGTTGTAGATTTTCAACGAAGTATGGTTCGATTAAACTCACATTCCACGTCCTCATGAACCGGCTTTATTCATAGAGTACTCTTTATGGATTGGCATTCATTGAGGCGTCCCCCAATGATGACTATAATCCAGAATCACATGAGACAGATGAGTTCATTTGATCATATGATCAAGTTTCATGTACCAAGCTCGCATACATTCTTAGCGAGAGTATTTATCGAACCAAGTGGCATCCCAATACTCGATGAGATCCACGGCCTAGTAACACCATCTACCACAATTTGTGGTGTTACCATATCACCATTTGTAGGTGACGAACGTCCATGACCGGACACAATCCTTGCAGACATGTTTGCAGCATGTATTTAATCTCGTCACTTTAAAGAACTTTGTGAGACACATTAGGGACAAACTACGATAATTTCCAAGTCGTTCTACTCGAACATGATCGTTCGCATCTCCCCCTAACGACGGGAAGACTGGCTCATTAAAGTGACTTACGAGATCGTCTGCCAAGGTATATTTTAAGCGGACTATGAGTGAAAGCGCATGTCATATTCATTATTTATAACCCGTCATAATGCGTTGTGGTGACGCACTTTGGCACATGAACATGTGGACGATAAAGGTTTTTCATTGTTAACATAATCCAGTTAACAAAATGCATATTGTTACACTCGTAACTAAGCATTTGAATGATGATAGGTATAGGTGAATATGACATGTTGACCTATGCTACATAGCCGTAGCTACTGGTCTTGAGAATTCAACAAAACCGCCACCATGCACCACCGGGATCGAACATGAAGAAACGATTGAACCGATGATAGGCCGTTGGTTTTATCGAACCTCTAGTGCTTTCTTGAAGAGTTCACTCCCTTCACCAGCCCCAAACACCTCAAAATTTTCGTGAGCATGTATAAATAGGTGTTTAGGATTCCAAAACCATCAACCTTGTGGTCAAAAACCGATCAAAATGGCATCGAACTAGTCGTTAGGACGGCTGGTGGTATGTGAAAACTTCATTTAGTGGTTCACCTCCTTCCAAGTCTCCAAATGGCATCAAAATTTGTGAGAAAGTAGCCTTGGATGTTAGGAAGTACTCGTTAAAATTTCACTTTAAGACTTGGACTAAAAGTGGGTGAACCGACCTTTACAATGACTGGGCCGCAAGTTGGACAACCATAACTCAGGTTTCATCAACTTATCAATCATTGTCAAAGGAACAACATAACATATAAATGTTATCACTTGAATACGACTATTTGTGAACACCATCATAGCATCATAAGCCACCCAGGCTAATACTTATGATCATGCATGTATAAGGACTCGGTGAAAGGGGAGGACTCAGCACCATGCTTATGCGAGTCGTTACATTATTCTCTTTAGCATAGGAGGGTGTCATCTCCTAATCGTGCCAAAGAATAGACTTTAATAAATGAACATGGCTAAGAAGGATCATCGGGGGGGGTCTTTGGCATCACACATGCTTATGAAAGCAAGACGCGGATGACATAAATATCATCATTGGTCATGAGCCCTGCTCACGACTCCACCAACGTACTTTGGTGTCTTTGATCCAACTAGTTTCTTTGTTCAAAGAAAATGATGTCCATGACAATACCGTGGTATGTGGATCATCAAATTGTCCAAACTCCGGACTATTAAAGCCTAAATGTGTCAATGTCCCAATACATCTTCTGGTTACACAAACCGATGCAAGCCGGACCATATTGACTCATGAATATTTTTCCTTTTCACATATCCAATACAAGTGATGCATAAGATTTTATTCTCACAAATGACAATGAGATGCTATGAGTGACACACTTTGGCATAGATATCATCGAGTCATAACATGGTTCAATTATTACGGAACATATGTGACTAGAAAACGCCATTCGGCATTCAACAACTTGAGCATTATACCACTCATTGATTGTGATGACCTAGTCATCATAGTCACAATGGATTTATAAACCGAAATCCAAAAATATCATGTTCCTTGAAAATAGCTTGATACGCACTCAATTTCGCTTGCAAAATTTTACAATCATGAGCATAGCGAATACTCTAACAACATAGAGATTTTATGCTTGATATGATCAAAATGATCTATCATATTGAGTGCATAACATGGCAAGGTTATATGCCTAAGGGGAAAAATTACGACACAAGCATGGTGTAACACTACCATGCACACGCTCGACCTTCTTATAAGGGTGCGTATTTTGGGCTTCCCCAAGGAAACTGTTTTTCAACATTTGAAAGATGATAGTTTAGCGTATAACGCATACCAAAAACTACATCATTTATGGCAAATTCGGCCAAAAAGAGGTTGAAAAATATGTGTCATAAGACCACTTGCAAATTTAAGATGGGAACCAAGTTGGTTGGGACAAAAGTTAGCACAATCGCTCGAAAAAAAAATTCCGTGCAGCTTGACCTATGTTCACTAAAACAGCGATAACTCTCTTTTTAGGAAGGCTATGGACGAACGGTCAGATGTTCTGGAAACTAGACTTCCGTATCTTTCTATCCATATATTGTGCACCACACGGATCATTAAACTCAGATCACAGTGCATGTTTTAATTGGCTGTTTAGTTTTTCCCAAGTTTAGTGAAAAAACAAGGTTGAGACCATATCCAATGGCATAAGTGCTGATGCAAAAACATGGCAATGACAGTCATATGTGCGTTTAAACGTATCAGGGTGTTCGATTTCTTATCTCGACTAATGATCCTTTCGGTAACTCCAACTTGGTAAACTTGCAGAGAAAGTAGGAATGTCGGTACAGCTAAGGCTGTTTAAAAACCACTGATTCCGTTTGAACTTTCAAAGCATAAACAAATACCAAGGAGGATGCGCCTAGTCATGATCAAAAGTGTAGACAAAATCTACCAAAGTGCATCAAATCAACCAAGTATTTTAATTCTCAATTTGCAAGTATACGTCATAATAGCCATGTTATATGGATGCAACGCGGTGCATCAATATTAATCATTTTGAACCATGAGACATAATGAATATACCATAACCAACTCGTCTTGACCATCCAATAAGATCGACTAAACATAGTCAAATGTATAAGGCACATGCCTTTACAAATACTCGGAAAAGTATTCGGACCTATAGTCATACGAACTATAATCGAGGTCAACGAATTAATGTATTTACCGCAATATGCCATTGCTTTACATGTTAAGATTCATGAGAATTACTCGTACATTCTTCCATATATCATATTGCAAGGAGACGATACATGTCTACACCCACATGCAATATTTTATTTTTAATAAGCTAAAAGATGGAGTTTTCCAAGTATGGGATTGGGTCAAGACCAACGTGGTGGTCGCTCAATTCAACGTGACAATTCCGTCACAAATCGATTTTAACCACGACATATCCGTCGCAATCGATTTTTGTCCCATTTGTACGTCACAATTCCGTGACTAATCATGAACAAGTCATAACTTTACCGTTACCGACAATGTTCGTTTTATTCAATTGTTGGTTTAAAATCGACAAAACGGCGACGTCAAATTGCACCCAAAACGTGGTGTATGCAACAACCACAACTATCGACTTTCAAAAATTATCCGTGACTCCCCCAGGACTGTCACACAGTTTACTTCGACATCCAAGAGTGATACCACCTCTCATTGTCTCATCCACCGCAAAGTAGCGTGGGAGATAAAGAACCCAAATACCCAATTCCCCAAAAAAAAAATTTCCCAAACGAGAGGAATTGAAAAACGGGAACTTAATAAAATCTTACAGGTACTTGGTTCCATATATGCTTTGATCCTTGAACGGGAGATTCTCTCCATATGAGCAACATATTTTCGTGGGTACTCCGTTATATATTTACTTTGATCCTTGAACGGGATAAATATGGCTTTTTTTCCATAGCGTGCACATCATCATGAGTGATGTATTTTCCTATATACACATAAAACATAAACATGTAAGATTCATAAGTGTTCAATTAATGAACAAATGAATAATTAATTAGGAAAAGATGGAGAGTTGAGAAACGCCCGGATAGGGCTACTGGGCTCGATAATTCGGCCGAAAAAGGACTCGAGCGCGGCGATGCAGCAACTCGGTATTGGATGAGGTCAAATCTCTAAATTTCCTCGTAAAAATCTGCTTCTGTTCGGCAGCAGATTCAGTAATCAATATTACTCAGAATCCGATCTCCACCGTTGAATATACAGATATTTGTGTTGGGAAGTTGCTGTCAAAATTTCACACCGATCCGACGGTTAACGAATCGGGAAACGTGATTTTCGTACGACTGCGCTGTGCAGAAAATTTACGCGCGGAAATTCCCGTTTCTCGTTTTTTTTTTCGATTTTGATAGGTTTTGTCTCGATTGCACTAGGTTTTCAAACAGTAAATATCATGTGCATAAAACCACAGGAAAATCCGGCGGTGCTTCGATCAGATCGGGTCGCAGCTTTAGGTGTAACACCCCCAAGACATTCAGGGCATATTACAGCGCCGTGGACCCCACACTGTGGAATCCACCTGGCTAACATACCAACAAGACCTTTGCCAACGACAACCATCAACAATAAAATGACGATTCAAAATAAAAGAGTACAATCCGACCAATAGAATCCAACAACAATCCATTTCCCAAAACGGGAACACAACATTAACAATTTTGCAAAAGAAGTACTCGAGTACTTAAACCAATTTTTATAATACATAAATCCTTAATCGGACATCAATAATAATAACAAGCGGACATGACACCGAAAATCATTTCTTGGACAATATCATGCTTGCCCATCATCCTCATACGGCTCAGTGCTCGCTTGTCCCCACGATCAATACGAAATACAAAAGTATTTCCCCAAAAAGGGGTTAGCGACAATCGCTAGTGCAAGTACAATCCATTTGAACTACATTCTAATCGGATGAATAATGCGCCAAAATCATTTTAGAAGACATTTTATATTCCGAATATTTACGATGCACAAGCACAAAACACATTTTCCTCCAACCAAAACAATTCAAAGTTAACCTTGTACGTGACTCACGGCCACCGTACCCCGCAGAGCCCCGCGGACATCCCCGGGTGGTCAACCACAGTTCGTGATACGCACACACACGGCAATACGTATCCCTAGAGGCCGTCGGACCGTCCCTAGGTGAACATACACATATCCTCCCACAACAACCACGTATAGCCATAATTCAAATACTAGAACATGTAAACAAATGTAAAGTACTTGCCTTTGAGACATTCTTGAAGAAACAGAGATGAAACACGACTACGAACGGTCCGGGTGGAAAACGACGGTTCCTAAACGAAGGATCAAGCACAACCACGAGGAACCGACGAGAATGAACCTAACGATTCGAATAGCACAATCACAACCACTTCTAAACGATTACGGAAATGGAATACACCCGGAAACCCGCCTACGATTCATGTATATTCAAACAAAAATAACAACGAGGGCGGACCACAACCAAACCCTCTCGATTTCGCAAAACCATGAAAATATACCATGAATCCGTAGGGAAACTAAGAATACCAACAAGAATAATCATATTCATCATGAATCCATCAACGAAACGGAAAGAATCGGACAAAACCCCAAAATCCCCAATTATCCAAAAAAGTAGGGTTTTAGAACATTACCTTTGGAGATTCAAGAACTAAGATCCGTAGAACTCGCGTTAGATTGATTATCCGAGCCTCACAACCGAAAAGAAATGATGAAAATCGACCCCCGGATGAAGAACTCTCCCCCTCTCAATCCTCTCTCGCGATGCTGTGGAAGAAAAAAAGAAGAAATGAGTCATTCACGCTCAAACGACACATTTATAGTGTAACTCACAGAACCTATCAGTAGATAGAAGTGGCCGATAGCCCAACCGATACCCATACGAAATGCCGGTAGAGTCTATCGGCCCACCCTATCGGCCGAAAGGCTCCCGGAAGTGATCGGCCGATACCCATGCGAAATGCCGACAGAGAGTCTATCGGCCCACCCTATCGGCCGAAAGGCTCTGGGCCAGTGCCGACGGTGACAGTCTTCCACTAAAACGACCATAACTCTCTCGTCAGGACTCAGATTGACTCACCGTTTGAACCATTGGAAAGCTAACTCGATTTTCTAGAATATTGCAAAGAATTATAATTTTTGGAGTCACCAAAAATTAATGGTGATCTAACAAAGTCTAATTCATATGAGGAAAGTTGAAACAATGAACAATAACGAGAATACAAATCAACGGTTTGACAGGAAGGACACGCTGAAAAGTACACGAGGGTCACTACGATCGAGAAATACACCAAAAACGAAAATACAAGGGAAAGAAAAATACGGATATTACATTCTACCCCTCTAAAAATAAGTTTCGTCCGAAACTTAAGAAACAAACAACTCCGGGTACTTAGCACGCATGCTATCCTCGGTTTCCCAAGTTGCCTCCTCGACACCGTGTCTCGACCACCGAACTTTGACCAAAGGGATGGTCTTATGCCTCGTCGTTTCTCACGATGCTCCAAAATTTTCAGAGGACGCTCTTCAAAAGTAATATCTTGACAATATCAATCTCGCCATAATCGATGACGTGACTAGGATCTGGAACATATTTCCTCAGCTGGGAAACATGAAAAACGCTATGAACATGACTCAAGGCCGGGGGTAACGCCAAACGGTATGCTAATCCACCGACTCGCTCGAGAATCTCGAAGGGTCCAATAAATCTCGGACTCAACTTCCCCTTCTTCCCGAAACGGAAAACTCCCTTCGTCGGCGACACCTTGAAAGAAGCGTGGTCTCCCACCTCGAATTCCAAGGGTCGACGACGGATGTCGGCATACGACTTCTGTCGACTCTGGGCAGTCAACATCCGTTCTCGAATTAACTCTATCTTCCGCCTCGTCTCTAAAACGACATCCGGCTCGGTCCCGACTAAATCGGACGCCTCATTCCAACAAATCGGCGATCGACATCGTCGCCCATAAAGTGCCTCATACGGTGCCATCCGAATCGACGCGTGCCAACCGTTGTTGTACGTGAATTCAATCCGGTAAATGTTCCTCCGGTCACTACTCGACCAAGAGCACAAGCACGTAACAAGTCCTCGAGCGTTTGGATAGTGCGTTCGTCCATCCGATCGGGGGATGAAAAGAGGTACTCAAACGCAACCGGGTACCCAACGCCTTATGCACCGCTGCGAAGTGCGATACAAAGCGGCCGTCACGATCCGAAACAATAGACTTGAGTACCGTGAAGCCTCACAATCTGTGCGATGAATATACGAGCCGGCTTTTACGGACCCCAAGTATCCTTGATGCCCGAGAAAATGTGCCGACTTAGTCGGTCGGTCTCTACAATCACCCATACCATATTCATACGGTCTTCGTCCTCGGTAAACTCGTAACAAAATCCATAGAGATGTCCTCCCACTTCCATTCCGGACGGAAGCGGTTTCAATAATCCGGCCGTGATGCTCAATCTTGACTTGTCGACAAGTCAAACACTTAGCTACAAACCGAACTACCTCCTTCTTCATATCGCTCCACCGTAAATTCTTCCTCGTGTCTTTATACATCTTACTCGAGCCGGATGGGTGAGTATGGTGACGCATGAGCCTCTCGCATAATGCTCTGTCTCGATTCAGTCGTTCGGAACACACAACCGACCTCGGAATCTCAACACGCCGTCCTCATGAATAACGAATCCCGGGGCTTTCCCCTTTCCTACACTCTCTCGAAGCCGAATAAACATCGGATCCTCTAACTGTCCCGACTTAATGTCTTCGACGAGAGATGAAGAAATCTCAAGAGTACGCAACTGCCCGGAACTCTCTGCGCGGTCTAATCTCAATGCTCAACCTCATAAACTCTCGCTGAAGTCCCGATGGGCCGTAAGTAACTCAAGCGTCCGGCGATACGATTTCGGCTCAAGGCATCTCGCCACCACATTATCCTGCCCAGGATGATAAAGGATCTCAAGATCGTAATCCTTAATCAGTTCCAACCATCTCCTCTGTCTCATATTAAGCTCCTTCTGCGTGAAGATGTACTTGAGGCTCTTGTGGTCGGTGAAAATCGACACGACGAGCCATACAAGTAATGACGCCTTGATTTTCAACGCAAACACAACTGCGGCCAACTCAAGATCGTGCGTAGGGTAATTCAATTCATACGGTTTCAACCGACGGAAGCATAGGCAATCGTCCTCCGTGCCGCATAAGTACGCATCCGAGCCCTTGGCCCGAAGCATCACTATAAACGGAGAAACCATCATTACCACTCGGTAAAGCCAACACGGGAGCGGTCGTCAACCGCTTCTTCAACTCCTCAAAACTATTCGCCTCTCATCGGTCCACACAAACTTCTCCGACTTACGTAACAACCGAGTCGGCGGTCGAGCGAGCTTAGAGAACCCCTCGACGAATCTACGGTAATACCCGGCTAATCCCAGAAAACTGCGGACCTCTTTCACGTTCTTGGGCGGCGCCCAATCTAACACTGCCTCTACCTTATGTGGGTCCACACGAACACCCTCGGCCGAGATCACATGACCGAGAAACATAACCTCCCGTAGCCAAAACTCACATTTCGAGAACTTAGCAAAAAGATGCTGAGTTCTCAAAATGTCTAACACAATATGTAGATGACGGGCATGCTCCTCCTCGCTCCTCGAGTAAATCCGGATGTCGTCGATAAAAACGACTACACACTTATCGAGGTACTCGATAAAGACTTTGTTCATAAGCTGCATGAACACGGCCAGTGCGTTAGTTAGCCCAAAAGGCATAACCACAAACTCGTAGTGACCGTATCTCGTCCAGAAAGGCCGTCTTGAATATCGGTATCCTTCACTCGGAGCTGATAATACCCCGATCTCAAATCAATCTTGAAAACACGGTTGCCCCTGCAATCGATCAAACAAGTCATCAATCCTCGGGAGCGGATACTTGTTTTTGATGGTCACTTTGTTCAACTCTCGGTAGTCGATACACAAACGAAGTGACCCATCCTTCTTCTTTACGAATAGGACCGGTGCGCCCCAAGGCGAAGCGCTCGGTCGAATATATCCCATGTCTAGCAACTCTCCCAACTGTTTCTTCAACTCAAGCATCTCGGCGGGCGCCATACGGTATGGCGTCTTAGAGATAGGTCCGCACCCGGCTCTAAATCGACGGTAAACTCAACCTCTCGGCCGGCGGCAAACCCGCAACTCATCGGAAAAACGTCGGGATACTCACATACTACCGGAATAGACGAGCTCGACTCCCCTTCTTCCGATCTCAAAGCGTAACACCAATAACCCGTGCAACCTCCTCGAAGAAGTCTCACCGCCTCAAAGCGATCGGTAATCTCGGCTACCCGCTTACGCCCCAAAAGAATGCTCGGTACCATCGAGAGGCTAACATCGAAAGCAGTCCTCGTTCTATAATTCATGATCGCCCCATGACGGTCCAGCCAATCCTCACCAGAATCAAATCCTCATCTCTAATATCTACCGCAATCGATTAGAAGGCCAAACCCTCCCCGCGATACTCACCGGAAAATCTCCAACCTCACGATCCCCCACGATGCTATCCCCACTAGGAAGTTTAACAACAAAAGGCTCACAAGTAACAAGGCAATCAACATGCGGGCGACGCACACAATCCATAGATATAAAAGAATGCGTAGCACGGAATCGAACAATACGGAAACAGGATGATCAAGGATGTGGACGGTACTGTGGCCACCGTCGCGTCGGGATCTCCTGCTCGTCTCATCTCATACACACGGGGCGGAACGGACCCCGCACTAGAAGCTCCCCTCTAGAAGGCCGACCACGACCTCGACCTCTACCAAAACTCTGCTGCCGAGGAAGCTGCGGTGCACGATTCACACTCGGCTCTCCTGCACTGGAGCAGATATCCGAGTAACTGGAGCCCGAGCTGCATCCGTACAAAACTTAGCACGGTGACCCATACGACAACAAGAAAGACACTGTATCGGAGGCCTATAACACTAACTCATCATGTGGCCGGACGGCTGCGGTTGAAGCACGTAGGACCACGAACGGAACCAGCGAGGCAGATCTAGAACCGTTTCCTCGACCAACCGATGGCAATCGACTCCAAGACTCGCGAACAGGATCGAGTCCTCGGATATCCTCCCGACTTGCCTCCCGAAACCCGGCCAGGTGGTTTTCTGTTTCTTTCCTTCGGTTGCCGTCTCTGTCCGCATGAAACGACATCTCATAAGCCATCGCCTTATTCGATATTCTTTCAAAGTCGTGCACCCTGGACCGGACATGTAGTGGCGCACCCTCGGTTTCATCCGCATGTCAAAGTGGCGGATCTTATCAAGCTCATCGCGGACTTGGTTTCTCACATAGTGTAACCGCCGATTGTAGTCCTTGATGGCTTGAGATATAGGTACATCTTGGGGCTTAGCCTCAAAGAAGGCTCGGATCCTCCCCTCTTTCACTGGCCAAGGACAGTATTCATCTTCCATCAGATCTCGAAACTCTACCCATGTAGCTGTCCGGTCACACGGTTTCACCGCTTGCCACCACGTCGCTGCCTCCTTGGCGAGGAAGTCTTGAGCAATGGGTACTTTCCTCTCCTCGGGGCAATTAGCGACCTCAAACACTTTCTCCATCTCGAACATCCAATTCTCCCAACCAGAAGGGTCGGAAGCACCATCAAACTGCGGAGGACGTATACGAATCACGTCCTGAAGTAGCTTATCATTGCCAGACCCAGTAGGCGGAACCGGGTTGGCATTAGCATGGCCGACCAGAACGACCTGAGTCAGTAGCGTCATCTGGTTCGCTACTTGCTGCAAAATGTTGGCCACTCCAACATTCTCATGTGTATTACCGGAGCTAGCGGTAGTCCTGTGACCTCCGGAACTAGGGAACACTGCTCGACAAAGAGGGCATCGCCGAATCGGTTCCCGAGTGATCGGACATGGCCGCCCCACCGTGCGCCACGTCCCCTACCGCGTCGCGGCCGCGTCGCGTCCTCTACGGCAGGGAATTGCGAAGGAGCAACGGGTAAGTACTATTCAAACTCAAAACGCAAAGATACTAAGACGAAATAGAAACGAGCGGAAACGAGTCAAGTTAGAGAAACTTACGAGCACCGGCGTCTTGAGATGATGGCATAGCGGTGATCTTGTCCCAAAACGACACTTAACTAGACCCAAATAACCGGCTGCCTAGGTATCCATAAACCTAAGCTCCGATACCATATTCGTAACACCCCCAAGACATTCGGGCATATTACAGCGCCGTGGACCCCACACTGTGGAATCCACCCGGCTAACATACCAACAAGACCTTTGCCAACGACAACCATCAACAATAAAATGACGATTCAAAATAAAAGAGTACAATCCGACCAATAGAATCCAACAACAATCCATTTCCCAAAACGGGAACACAACATTAACAATTTTGCAAAAGAAGTACTCGAGTACTTAAACCAATTTTTATAATACATAAATCCTTAGAATCGAGACATGAATAATAATAACCGGCGGACATGACACCGAAAATCATTTCTTGGACAATATCATGCTTGCCCATCATCCTCATACGGCTCGAGTGCTCGCTTGTCCCCACGATCAATACGAAATACAAAAAGTATTTCCCATTTAAGGGGTTAGCGACAACTGCTAGTGCAAGTACAATCCATTTGAACTACATTCTAATCAGATGAATAATGCGCCAAAAATCATTTTAGAAGACATTTTATATTCCGGAATATTTACGATGCACAAGCACAAAACACATTTTCCTCCAACCAAAACAATTCAAAGTTAACCTTGTACGTGACTCACGGCCACCGTACCCAGAGCCGTCGGACATCCCCGGGTGGTCAACCACGATTCGTGATACGCACACACACGGCAATACGTATCCCTAGAGGCCGATCGGACCGTCCCTAGGTGAACATACACATATCCTCCCACAACAACCACGTATAGCCATAATTCAAATACTAGAACATGTAAACAAATGTAAAGTACTTGCCTTTGAGACATTCTTGAAGAAACAGAGATGAAACCCGACTACGAACGGTCCGGGTGGAAAACAGCGGTTCTAAACGAAGGATCAAGCACAACCACGAGGAAGCGAGAATGAACCTAACGATTCGAATAGCACAATCACAACCACTTCTAAACGATTACGGAAATGGAATACACCGGAAACCCGCCTACGATTCATGTATATTCAAACAAAAATAACAACGAGGGCGGACCACAACCAAACCCTCTCGATTTCGCAAAACCATGAAAATATACCATGAATCCGTAGGAAACTAAGAATACCAACAAGAATAATCATATTCATCATGAATCCATCAACGAAACGGAAAGAATCGGACAAAACCCCAAAATCCCCAATTATCCAAAAAAAGTAGGGTTTTAGAACATTACCTTTGGAGATTCAAGAACTAAGATCCGTAGAACTCGCGTTAGATTGATTATCCGAGCCTCACAACCGAAAAGAAATGATGAAAATCGACCCCGGATGAAGAACTCTCCCCTCTAAATCCTCTCTCGCGATGCGGTGGAAGAAAAAAGAAGAAATGAGCATTCACGCTCAAGCGACACATTTATAGTGTAACTCAGTGAGAACCTATCGGCCGATAGGCCGACAGCCAACCGATACCCAATCTCTGAAATGCCGTGGTAGAGTCTATCGGCCCACCCTATCGGCCGAAAGGCTCTGGAAGTGATCGGCCGATACCCATGCGTAAATGCCGCAGAGAGTCTATCGGCCCACCCTATCGGCCGAAAGGCTCCTGGACGGTGCCCGACAGCTGACAGTCTTCCACTAAAACGACCATAACTCTCTCGTCCGGACTCCGATTGACTCACCGTTTGAACCATTGGAAAGCTAACTCGATTTTCTATAATATTGCAAAGATTTATAATTTTTGGAGTCACCAAAAATTAATGGTGATCTAACAAAGTCTAATTCATATGAGGAAAGTTGAAACAATGAACAATAACGAGAATACAAATCAACAGTTTGACAGGAAGGACACGCTGAAAAGTACACGAGGGTCACTACGATCGAGAAATACACCAAAAACGAAAATACAAGGGAAAGAAAAAATACGGATATTACATTAGGAAACAGTCGGCTGGACAAAAACGATCTGAAAACGGGACTGTCGAGCGGGTCGGGTCAGCAACCGGGTCGGGTCGGGTCCAGCAACAGCAGGCTGGGCAGCGGCGACGGGCGATCTAGGTGGACGATCTGGCCGCGGGTTGTGGTGCCGTCTGGAAGGGTTGATGGCGGAGGTTGCGTCTGAAATATGGTTTTCCTCAGACGGGTGGTGAGGGCGACACAGGAGATGACGGCGATCGGGTTCACTTCGTCGTCCGGAAGGCGATTGATGGGGGCCCTGCTCTGTGCGAGGTCTTGGGCGAGGACGACGGGGGCCTGGTAGCGCGGCTGAAGTAGATGATGTTGGATCTGGAGCAGGGGCGGCCGGAATTCGATCTGGGTGCGGTTGTTGGATGCGGCGGACCCGACCCGACGCCAGGGGCTGGGCTGCATCACAGGTGGAGGTTGCGTCTGAAATATGGTTTTCCTCAGACGGGTGGTGAGGGCGACGCAGGAGATGACGGCGATCGGGTTCACTTCGTCGTCCGGAAGGCGATTGATGGGGGCCCTGCTCTGTGCGAGGTTTTGGACGAGGACGGGGGGGGGGGCCTGGTAGCGCGGCTGAAGTAGATGATGTTGGATCTGGAGCAGGGGCGGCCGGAATCCGATCTGGGTGCGGTTGTTGGATGCGGCGGACCCGACGCCAGGGGCTGGGCTGCATCACGGGTGGAGGTAGGGCTGATGGTTGGCGGTTGTTCGGAATTAGGGTTTCGGCCGATTTTTTTTTTTTTTTCGGAATTTTCTGAGTTTCGGGCATTTTTTTTTTCTTGCTCAGTTGGGGCTACGTGCTGATAACGTGTTTGAGGAGAAAGTAAAGACATCAAATCAATTGCATTCATAACACTGATAGAGGGACCTTTATATAGGCATTACAATGAGAGTCCTTCCATACATAGGATTCCTAAATAAGGTAAGATATCTAATAGGATCCTACTACCTCTAGAAGGATCTGGAACCTTCCATCTATGTATCTACAATCAGTATTAGGTAAGACACAAACTTGGGAATAATAATTCCCGGAACAGTTTGTTTATAAATTTTACATGTTGATAGTGTTTAGTAGAGAAAAGAAAATATTAATTTTCAAGAATTTATGATTTACCGACAATAAATTTTTGAAGCAGCATTAGAGTTGTTTTTACAAACTGTTATCATAAAAAATACTCGAAATTAATACTTATATCTTAAATATATTTTAAAAAACAATATTTATCAAATATAAATCAGTTTAAACTCAAAATTATTTTTATATTACAACAGTAGCAGTTTTGTTAAGCAGTAGCAGTTTTGTTAAGTCAGATTAATACCAAACTAGATCTACATCTTGACTAGAGTTTGAGCTCATAGCATGTCTAATGGCTCGAGTACTCGATTCGAATAAATAAATATATAGATTTTTAAATTAATTCAACAAGTCAAGTAATTTAATGAGCTATCGAACATAGAAAACACATACTCAAACTTGACTAAATTACATAATCTGAGTCTACTTGAATTCGAGCTCAATTTGATTGAATTTGAATCGAAATGCAAATCGAGCTACTTGTCGAATCAAAGTCGAACTACTCAAAATACTATCACACGTAATTTCATATATTTAGACAATTATAAACTGGGTAGGAAAATTCTGCTATGTTCTTTTGAGTTGATTTTTTGCTGAATTGGACCGAACTCAATTGTTTTTTGCTGAACTCTTGAATTGAATTGAACTGAACTGAGCGGAACTAAAGTTAAGTTAATGAATTAATTGTTAGTAATACTAAATAGCAATATATATAATACAACAACAGTAATAATAATATAAAAATCTTAATAACAACAATAACAATCATATATTATCTATATTACGACAACGATAATAATAACAATATAATAATAAAAAATAACGATGATAATAATAATATCACATGACAATAGATACAATAATAATATATTATTTATCTGACAACAATAAATAATAATAATAAATAATAATAAAATTAGATAATAAGATACAACAATAATAATTATTATTTATATTACAATAATAAAATAATTATAGTAATAATTAATATTAACAATAATATTTATATATAATATATTGATAATATTAATTAATGTTAATAATAATATTATAGTAATTAATCATACTAAAAATAATATAAATATAATATTATTATTTATATTACAACAATAAAATAAAAATAATAATAGCAATAAAATAAAAAATTACAGTAATTATTATAAATAATACTCCCTCCATCGAAAATACTGCACACTTAGGTGTGATACGGAGTTTAATAAAAATTAGGTAGTGTAGTTTAGGAGTGGAGAAATGGTGGGCCATATTATGATTTTTTATAAATAAGTGTGTCAAGTGAAGGTAAAATGTAAAAGAAATGTGTTCAAAAATGAAAAGTAGAAAAGTGTGCATTATATTGTGGGACGCCCTAAAATGGCAAAGTGTGCATTATTTTAAAAAACGAAGGGAGTAATATAATAACAAAAATAATAATTAATAATATTAATTCTAAAAAGCTGAGCTAATTTGAGTTGAACTGAATTGCGTTGAGAACAGGGGCTTACTTGGTCAAAATCAAATATCTATTATTGCATTTTATATTATCTTCATCTAGGTCATAGTTTATATTCTATAAAATTACACTTAAAAAATATATATACAATAATAATAAAGCTTTCAGAAACGTGACTAACTAAAACCTAAAACCAAACAAAAAAAAGAGGAAACAGGGAGACCGTGAAAACACAAAAGAAAAGAGAAGAAAATAAAAACCGCTAAAAAAATGTTGAAAGTTGAAATCAAACAACCACATAGATTAATACTCCAAATATTTCATCACAACAACAAGATGATTGAATGATATACATGCATACATTCCGCACGACACTATTTTCTTGAACCAAAACAGGCCCATCTTCACCATAAACATCACTTCTAACGCACTCACAAATCGGCCCAAAACGGTACGCCGGTGTCTGGGATCCAATCCGCCCCGCCGATAAAGTTCCTAACTGTGAACTTATTAGCCTCATTTGAATCACTCAACACATGAAAACCAGACCATTGAACCCTATTACTAGTAGAAGCCCCAACTCCCGTATTCATATACTCCGCATAATACAAAGTCGATAATGCAAAATCTCCATTCCATTCTTTCCACCCTCTCTCATCGACCAAACTATCTAAATTCGTCTTTAAGAAGATGGTCCTCGAGTACTTTTTACACGGCCTCCCTAGATAACTCTTAAAATTTCCTTTAACATCGTGAAATTCGAAAGACGGCATCACTCGGGAATTCAGAATTGAAATCCCCGTGTTCTCGTTTGGATCATCCCGTCCTTGGGCAGTTATCATGTTGGACTGATGATCCATTGGTCGTCGGACGAATATGTCACATTGTTGGAGAATTACGGCCGCGTCACCAAAGATGAAATCCATCGTGCCGTAAATTTGGCACTCGCGGTAAAATTGTCGTAATGAATGGACAAAAAGTGTCTTGGTAGCCCTTGAAGCCGCAGCGATAGAAGATTGATAGGTCTGAGGTTACTCTTAAGGCCACAGCTTGATGTTTCTCTCGGCCGGCCGTATTCTCGAATGTCATATCTCGTGCCCAAAAACCATCACCAAATACACCTACACATTGTAAAATTTCTCTGTCACATCAATTAAGGTTATAAATTAAGAAGTTTTATCCAACTTCACAAAATATTTTTGCTTTAGACAATAATTGAAAGAGCAACGAATACCATATAAACTCTTCTATTTTGTTTTCCCCTATTCGTGGGCCTTAATATTGTTTAAGATAAGTTAAGAAATACAAATTTTTTGTTTTCTATGAAATTTGATTTTTTACAAAATAAAGTTTTTTTTTAATGAAGTCTTAGAATTTAATTATTATTCCAGATTTTTTGGAATATTTTTCGTATAAATTATTTGTTAAATTAGAAAAAATAAGAAAAAACTCAGTTAACTTTTTGAAATTTATTTATCTTCAAAAAAATACAATAAAAATTATATAAAAAATCAACATATATATCAATTTGCAACCTGGCGCGATAAATTTGGAGAAAATAAAAATATTTAAAAATCGAATGTTTTTTAAAAATCTATGAATTATGTAAAAATCCAGATTTCTTTTGAATATTTTTTGTGAAATAATTAGTATTTTTTAAAATTTGGGAATTTTGAAAATTTTAATTTATGAAAATTATTTTTGGAAATTAAAAAATTACCTTTATTTTTTTTTATATTTAATAAAATTTAGACGTTCTAAACATCACTCCCTCCTATTCATAATGTAACACACAAATTAAGAAAAAATCATTTTGCCAAAATTTATCCCTATAAAATGAAGAATTTATTTTAATGAAAAGTGAAGAAAGTGAATTAATTAAGGGTAGTGGTGAAATTAGGAGAGGAAAAAAGATGGAACGACATACATTTTGCAAAAAATAAATAAATAAAAAACTAGAATGACTTGAGGGAGTATATGTTTTGAGATCAAAATTGCCAAAGCCAACTGATGGATGAAAATAATAGGAGGGAGTATATGTTTTGAGACCAAATTATCAAAATCAATTGACGGATGAAAATAATAGATTGGCCGCGAGACGACTTTTGCAAGGAAAGTGAACAATTGATTTAATTGTGCAAATCATGGGTGAAAATCGCGAGATGAGGTGGTTGGTGGTTGGTGGTAGTGGTGGCATTTCGGAACCGAAAATTGAAAAGCGAACCGAAAAAACCCAAAAAAAGAACCGAAAAACCGAAACCGAAGAAAATCGAACCGAAAAACAAAAAAACAGAACCGAACCAAACTAATTTGGTTCGGTTCTTGGTTCGGCTCATGAATCAACAGGACCGAAATGAATCAAATCGGTGTGTTTGAATTTTAGTATAATTCGCTTTTCCTTTGTAAGACCTCACGGGCCCAAGGAGACCGATAATACGCTTCATGTAAATTGTGATTCAATTAATTTAGGTTGAGAGAATGCCATCGTGATTTACTTATTGTTATATGTTTTGAGATATTTGTAAATTGCTATGCAACTCTACCTTTTATCTTGAACATATATATAACTCTTGTTGGCTTGTTGTTATACATAACTTATTCTATTGCATATAATATTTGAATTTATATTGTGAAGGACCGAAAAAATATCATACCAAATCGAAACCGAACCGAATATTTATAAAACCGAACTTAACCGAACCAAACTTCAAAAAGAACCGAACCAAACCGAAACCGAATATTTGGTTCAATTCTCGGTTTCAGTCAAAAACCGAACTGAATGGAACCGAGTCCACCCCTAGTTGGTGGGAAGAGAATCGCCACTTTCTTGAAAAAATTATACATGTATCAAACAAGACAAAATACATATAAGTGATATAAACGAGTTCTGAAATTGGGATTCATGGCCGAGAGATATAATTTGAGGTATGTACCAAATGTGGCTGAATTTAAAGTGGTTGCACCATCTTGTACATTCTTACCGGCGGCGACAATAGTTTCGTCGATGCCATCGCCAGCAAACATAATGTTCTTCAAGTCCCCTCCGATCTCTACATTCTCATTATATACACCCGATTTTACATATACGACGGCTCTTTCGGACCGACTCTGACCCAATCGAGCAAGTGCATCCGCCGCGTCGTTAATTGTCTTGTAATTTCCCGAGCCATCTTGAGCCACCACAGAGGTTGTTGCATCCCATGATGCTAGAAGCCCTCCCTCATTGTTCAACCCAGGCCCTTCCCTTACTGTTACATTATTATATCATGAGAAAACATATATATACTATATAAAACTTATTCCCCTTAATTTAATGAGGAAGGGGAATTTATGTCACTTATTCATGTTAAAGGATTACATACGAAGAGACTATTTTAATTGTAACTTTTAATGTAAATAAACTAATTTAAATACAAAAGTTATGATAAACATCACAATGCAAATGCACCTTCTAATACACAAGGTGATTAAAATGAATGATAATATAAATTACAAGATGGTTAAATTTTAGCTATAAAATCCTAGATACAATCGGTTCATCGCACGGGTTGAATAAACCAAAAGCAACCCCGAAGCAACATACGGGTTAGTAAAGCCTCATTTCATATAATTAATTACATAGACTAAAATAAAAGGACAATAACAATTAAAAAATATATAAACTTTTCTAAAAGGTATTTAAATTCTGCCATCAGCTCATTCAACCGTCTGCCTCAACATTACGTACAAACACGTAGATATTCAATCAAAGACCGTGCATCGCACGGGTTGGATAATGCTTCGTTATTTATAAGAATGTTATATTTTAACATCTAGAATTGCATTCGAAATGACTATCTAGAGCACCATCTAATTACAACAATACCCTTTCTTTTTCTCCTTCGACTGTTTTCATCTCCGTAAACCGCCAAGGCCTCTCGAATCACCCGAGTCAAATTTTGGGCCCATTGGGCTTCATACAATACCCCTTTTTCTCCCAGCCCATCCAAACAAGTGGTGTGGCTGGCCGAGGCAGCACTCAACCAAGTCACGACATCATCATGGCTAAAACGTCCATCATTCTCACCGGGGACCAACCGGGCCAGCCTCGGCCCGGCCTCTTTATACAGCTTGACACAGTCTCTGAGAGCCTGGTTCGGGGAGCCCGAGTCACCATCCGGCCCGTTAAGAATCTCGAGTCCTTGAGCCCAAGACATTGCTCGTAGCAATCCCTCTCTTGCAATTCCCACCATCTCGAGGTGTTTAGGACTGGAAGAAACATTATTTGCAGTGGCTGATAGAAGAACAAGGAAGAAGGTGGTAAGAAAACAAGACATCTTTATTTTTTAGTGTTTTTTTTTTCTTTCTTTTTTCTTTTTGGTTAAATTTTCAGTGATTATATATGAATTTTTTCTGTTTCTGAGAATTAAATGGAATTGTTTATTCCAACAGAGACAAAATTGTACGTTGTGACCATGTGTCCTTGTGGAGGGTGTTACGTAATAGTTTGCATGGACCGTAAGGAAATTGCATGGCTAAACCTCATGATTCATGCCCCAAACAATTTGGTGAGGGAGTTGCCCTCGATCCTGTAGGAGATAAACGGCGAATGTCGCAGTGGCCGAAATCGAGAGACCCACGATATCGACTTCAAAGATTTCCACAACAAGGTGAGAACCGCACCACACGAGACCGAATCATGGTTCGGGATGAAATCCCACGTCATCTCAACCTTAACCACTAGGCAATGTTTGGATCGTACGTACTATCACCGACTGGATTTATGTATAAGGATAATAAATAATCTGATTACATTTATAATTTTGCAATCCAAAAGTTGTTGGAAAAATAGACGAAATGAGCTGTTTTGAGCAGCCTACTTGAGAGGCAATTTTGAGTGGGCTCGATTACGAATTAAAGTCGGGACTTACACCACGTCATATATGGGCTTTAACAAAGCTTTTTTCAGTATTACAAGAGAAAGTGTAACCATATAGGCCTTAAAAGTAATCTAGGCCTACACTTTTTTCGGTGTTAGCATTGCTATAAATCACTGTTACGGTAGGTGTTATTTAGTATCTATGGTAACGTTGAAGTTGGTTTAGCCGTTGATCTTTAAAAATGTGTAGCCGTTGGTCTTTAAAAATCAATAAAAAATAGGCGGGCTCAATGATTGTCCGAATATATTAGTCAATTAAATAAGCGGGCTCAATCTTTGTCCAAATATTTCAATTAAGCGGGTCAAATTTCAATTATTCACTCTCAATTCTCAACTAGAGATGTTAAACGGGCTCGGGGCCGTCGAGCCAGCCCGTTTAACCCGCTAAAACAGGGTTAGGGCCTTTAATTGGCAGCCCGTTTAAACCCGGGCCTTTTTGGCACGGACTGTTTAGCCCACGGGCTAAACGGGCGAGCTGTCCGGGCTATCGGGTTGACCGCCGGGCCAACTTTAAAAAAATACAGTTAAAATTTATTTTTGTTAACATTAACAACCTAAGCCCTAATTGGTATCCGTATATCAGCTTCAGTTCTGCTTCTTCCATTCCATCGGCCGCTCTCCCTTCTTCACCATCTTCTTTCGTTCTTCGTCGACCGTTGGCGCTTCGCTGCTGAACAGGAAGTCTACCTCGCTGCAAATCCGTAAGTCGAACTCCCTCTCCCACACTTAGTCGCTTATTATCAAAGTGTATTTATTTGTCATTTCTCATGTGTTGTCCCGATTTGATTATCCCCGATTTGTTTGTCAATTCTCCTGTGTGTGTATGTATGTGTTTGACTGTTGTCCCGATTTGATTTTGCCCAGGCCGGTAGGCCATTTTGCTTCTGCCCAGGCTGGCAGGCCATTTTGCTTCTATTTTTTTGATTGACATCGAACCCCAATTTACCGTGATAGAATGCTAGGTTTGCTTGTATTTATTGATCTGTATGTGAAAACACCAATCACGTGAACAATTGTTTAGAACTAGGGAGGTACAATCCTTTGCTAGCACTAGCAGTAGTGTTACTTGGTCTTCTTCTTGGGCCTCAACTGCACATAATTAATGGAAAATTGATACAGTTACTGAGTTGTTGTTGTACAATGGCCCAAAAAATACAATTTTGTCCATCTACCCATTTTCATCTTCATTTCTCCTTCTCAATCTTTTCTTCTCTGCCTTCTGATTCTCTGTCTTCTTTCTTCTTCTCAATTTTCTCCGTGATCCTCCTTTCCTTTCCCTCTCCTTCTTTGTAACTACATCAACCTACTCCTCTTTCGTCAATCCATCACAATTCAAGCGGTATACTAGTTAATTTGTTGGCTAGATTCTGTCTGGACTGAATTCAAAATAATACTTAAATTGCCTGTCTTATGCATTTAAAGTCCATGTGCTATTTGTTGTTACATTGACTCTTGTAGTACTTTTCATCATATATCCTTTTGTTTTTACAAATTGTTTACCCCAAATCTTTGTTAGGAAAAGAATGTCACTCTCGAGAAGCAGCCGGGTCAGCGGGTCTCGATCAGATTTTTTTTATTTTTATTTTTTATTCGTAATATAAAAATTATTTTTTGATATACAATTGTTACACAGTATCTCTACTAAAATTTTCAAATAAGTACGTTCATTTAAATATTTCCATATTTATAAACGTATGTAAATTAAATTAAAATCAATTATTAATTTAAACTATAATGATCCCCTCGACCGGTTCACTTTTGAGTCTGCTCACTGAGCTAACCAAGTGAATATTGTTCAACCTCAATCTCAATAATATTGAGTTGGTCAAACTCGGGAGCGGACTCAAGAGTAGAAAACCTTATACACCATGTGTGCCCCCAATCGCAGTGAACTAGAACAAACGAATCCGGGTCACAATTAAGAAATACTACACTAGAATAGAACAAAGTAAAATCAGAACGGGTAAGATCACTGTAGATCCGAAGGACAGGGGATCCGAGTGTAGGTGCGTTACAGGGATCGGGTTGGGAGGAGCTCCGGAAAGAGGCTCGGAAAATCGAAAGCGATCTCGACACCAAGCTCTCTTCTTATGCTACGCTCGGTGCTCGCTTCAACCAAGGAGGTATGAGTTTCTTTCTTCATTCACAATCAGTGGGCTGAGGTCTGTAAATTTCTTCATTGCTTTGGACGAGTGAATTTCCATCGCCAATGAAGCGGTGCCGTTTATGATAAATTGTAATTTTGTTCTGGATTAATTTCGGGAAACACTTTTAGTAAGCCACAATCGGTTTAGATATTCCCAAATTTCTAGTAAATCGCATGCGGATATTGCAATCTGAACTGTAATCGTGATTTGATGAATCATGTCAAACTTCAGTACAGGATTTATCTACATGGTTGGAACTTGGAAACAGGGTAGGGGCATGATATATTATTTAGAAGTTGATGTGAAAATGATATACTTTCTCCGTTCCATCCATCTTGAGCATTTGTTTTTCGGCACGGGATTTAAGAAAAGCTGAAAAGTAGTGTGTAAAGTGATAGTATGAATATATATTATTTAAAGTTGTGAGAGATAAATGTGTCTTAAAAAAGAAATGACCAAGTATTTTGGGACGACCCAAAAAGGAATATGAACCAAAATCGGTGGGACAGAGGGAGTATAATATTGAGCTGAGGGAATATACTTAATAATCAAAAACCATTTGTCTGTAATGGCTGCTTTGTGTTTCTGATGATTTTATGGTTCCAGGTTATGTAGATGCTGGTTCACCAACTGTTGGATCCAGGCTCCAGCAGATCATGGAAGTCCATCGAAATGGAGATTCAGTAGTTGCTCGAGAAGCTATTGGATATAAATGATTCTATGAGTCGATGCGCTGCATCAGATGCGCCTACTACTTCAGTTAGTCAAAAACTTGCAAGGCATGGGGACATATTACATGAGTTTACGCAGGTTAGTTGTTTTACGAGTGTGTGATACTTTTAACATTTATGCATTTAAGAAGTGATAATAATAATAATACGAAGAAGAAGAGGAGGAGGAGGAGGAGGAGGAGTGTCTGTTTGGCTCAACTGTTGTCTTTTCTGCTCAAAACATTAATCGACTTGATTACTTGATAATGAATAGCAAGGTGGTTGATATGGCTCATGTGGTTGTGCTGCTCGATTTATCCATTTGGGTCTATCATTTGGAAGTATTTGCTAAAACATCACGTTCTGTATTATTATCTTTTCCTCTGTACTGCTTTACTCATATTTTTGTATACACTTACTTTTCCTTAGATGGCATTAAAGTACTCATGTTGGTTGGGGTGTCAAAATTTAGTTCTGATTGAAACTCGTTATTGATACACAAGCAAGCATAACTACAGACGATAAGGATGAACTGAATGGGCTATCACATTGGCTTTATATTCATACTTTTTATGCTAACAAATTGTTCGAAATTATCATGGTGAAGTTTATTTATTTTATAGTGTCATAACAGTTTTGCTGATTCGGATTATGATTGCCGCTGCGAGTTTTCCGGCGAAGCTCTTCGAAAAGTCGCGATGGCCCCTAAGGATTCTGTCCTAATTTCTGATG